>JAQPZY010001697.1:13182500-14390934 GCA_029931535.1 Margaritifera margaritifera | reverse complement strand
GGAGGGGCAGGGTGGGAAAGGGAAGGAGTAGGAGTGGGTCTGAGGGATAAGGGGAAGTGGTGGGGGGAGGGGGATGGTGGAAGAATGGGGGGAGGTGGGGGGGAGGAGGGGGAAACATGGAGAGGGTGAGCGTGAGGGAAGTGGAATTAGGGGGGGCGGATGAGGGAGATTTGGGAGTGACGAAGGAGGGAGGATGATGGGAGGTAAATTATGGTGGGGTGAGTGGGGGTAGTGAGTTCTGGGGAGGGGGTGGGGGTGGGGGGGGGGTGGGGGGGGGGTGTAGGGAGAGGGGGAGAGTGAGATGGTTGGTTAGGGGGGGGGGGAGCAGGGGGGCAGGGGGGGGGGGGGGGTGGGGGACTGGGGGGGGGGGGGGTAGGGGTGGGGGTAGGGGGGGTGTAGGAAAGGGGGGGGGGGGAGGGGAGGGGGGGGGGGGAGTAGGGGTGGGGGGGGGGAAGGGTATGGGGGGGGTGGAAGGAGGGGGGGGGGGGGGGGGAGGGGGAGGGGGGAGCAATGGGGGGGGTGAGAAAGGGTTAGGAAAGGGAGCACAGAGAAGAGGGGTGGAATTGGAGGTGTTATGTCTGGAGGGGGTGTTTGGGGGGGTGGGGCGAGGGATAATGACACATATGGATTCAGGGCACCTACATAGGGGAGTGCTCTGGGAGGGGGGGTTACATGTGGTTTTTTGCTGTTGGAAGGCATGAACTTGGGGGTTTTAGTTTCATGGGAAATAAAAGGGGGGGGGGGGGGGGATGTGCTATTATTTAGTGCATGGGTAGTGGGAGGGTATGGAGTTTGGAGGGGGTGGAAAGTGGGGGGGGGGGGGGGGTTGGTGGGGTGAGGAGTGAGTGGGGGGGGAGGGTTGGGTGGGATGCGGCTGGGTGGTAGTTTTGTATGAGGGTGGGGGTGGTGTGGGGTGTTTTGGGTGCGGTTGGGATTGTAATGGGTGTGCGTGTTTGGGGGGATGGGGGGGGGGGGTATGGATGGGGTGGGGTGTTGTGGGGGGGGGGGGGGGAGGGGGTGGGAGTGGGTGGGAGGGTGTATTTTAGGGGGAGTAAGAGAAGTGAGATTGATTTATGGGTTATATTTAGGATATGTTATGAGGGGGGTAAGTAGGTGGAACAAATTTATGGAAGGGAGGTTGTTTGGGGGGGGATGGGGGAGGGGGGGATAGAAGGGGGGTATGGGTAGTTTTTGGGAGGGAGATGGACCTAAGAAGGGGTTAGGGGGGGGGGGGTGGTGATGTTGGAGGGGATGATGGTAAGAATGAATGGTGGATGGGCTGAGTTTGTGGGTGATGTGTAATAGTGATGGATGTATTTTGTGATTTTGTTTTCCCGATACTTAATGAGTATCAGTGTACCTGTTGGTGAAAAGTATACCCCCAAGTGTTTTACTTTTGTTTTCAGAGATGATCCAAGTCTGTTATTGAGTCTGTGTATTGTTGAATGCACTCTTGCCTCAAAGTTTCTTGAATAGTTGACATTTTTAGGTACGGAAACACTGATTGATCTGTTCACAGCCTCACATTTCTGTGTGTTTGTATTAAGTTGCAGTCTTTGTACAACAGCACAGGGAAGTTGCATTTTCATCACTTCCAGGAGAATATTCTTATCATTTTCTGTCATGTTTAGATGAGTCACTTGATGATGGCCCATTGTCTGCCATATCCATTTCATTTAGCTGTACAGTAGCTTGACCTACAATGTTGGAAGCCCTTTGCATAGATGTTCTGCTAGGTGGTGGAATGTAAGAGGCTGCAAGTAGGTATCTAGCCCTGGTGTTGCCCATTGGTGTATCCTGTAGTCCAGCTTGACACGTCATATTTACAGCAGCAGGATTTGGCCCAGGTTTAGCAGTTTTTATCTCGTCATACAGCTTATACTCTGGTGACTTAAAACTGCAGTTTTTACACATCATAGTATGCTTCCAAGCAAGTCCCCACTTTGTTTCATTAGCAATTTTGAAATCAGGTTTCACATCTGTTGTCTTGATTTCCATGATGATAGATGATATCATTCCAGATTTCCACATTTTTATTCATACAGATCATACATGTCCCCTCATGCTGATTCACTTCTGTCTCTTTCAGGGTCAGTCTTGCTTTGGATGATGGCCGTAGAATTCTAGCAGACCCAGGTGTGCCATTACAGTCTGGTGCCACAACTGACTGGAGACCCCCACCTGTCGGCTTCGTCACTGCCATGAGAGAGAACTTGTCTGCATCCATTCTTCTGGTCACTTGAGCAGATGCAGCACTGGAACTTGGTAAACTATCATCAGTCAGAAATCTGACCCCTTTGTTATGTGGAATATTTCCTGGTTTAAAGAAAGTTTTCTTCTTCTTGGTGTACCCTTTCATGGTTTCAGTTAAAATAACTGCATGTAAAAGTACAAGAATTAGCCTCTCTCCCCCTTATATAACTGGGAAAAGGTGTGCTGCCCTGGTATCATAGAACTTCACGAACTCTTCATGTTGCAAAAGAACCAAATTTGTCAACTTGAGTTTTAAAATTTTCATGAAAATTTAATTTAAATTCAAATTTTTAAATAAAAATATGTATCATATTTTAAAATGGACTCTCCACTGAGAGTTTAGCAGCCAGGTTTAATTTCTAGTAATTTCCAGATTTGTATGAAGACTAAAAACTAACTACAGTTTATTTCAAGTGTTTATCTTAATTAATAAATTCACCATTCAACTTTAAGTTTTGTGAATTGTTCACAGTTGGCCATTTTGAAATTCATACTGTTTGTAATACAATGGTGTCAGAAAAAATTTATATGCATGCATCAAATTCATTGAAACTTTGCAGCAGTATTTCAGACACATTTATTTTAGTTTTTTTCCATTCAGGTGAAAATTTCTGACCCTGATAGGAATCGGGACACAATTAATACTTCCGGTTCAGTACCTACGAATGTAGTCCGAGTCTATTTTTAGATCATTTTTTCCTCTCTCATTTTGGTGGTGATGTATGCATTAGATTTAGTCATTCTTAGTATTGATTTAAAGGAAATTGGTTATTGTTTAGAATATGAGCATTATAGTGTGGTTGTCTGTGTGTATTTTGGCAACAGTGCACAGTGAGTAATGAGGCATTGGTGCTGATCCGGAAGTGAAATCTGTGACTCATTGCACGTTGCTTTGTTTACGGTCCAGCTATTCACAAGAATGCCGGTTAACCTTTGACAAGAATTTCAGCGTGAGTTCATCTTTGAAGATACTTTACAGCAACATATGATTTATTAGGATTTGGACACAGTGGAAAGTTCAGTACTGACAAACAAATGTAGAGACTATATAGGAAAATGAATTGTGGTCTAAGGCCTGTCAGTAAGGAAGGTTATAAAAGTTTAAATTGTTATCCTGAGTTTATTATTCAAGGTAGATGCATGAAATTTGGACATTTTGTGTATATTGACTTTAAAAATAGAACTATGAAATTAAAACTTAAAAAATTTAAATATTTTTTAAAATTTAAATTAATTTTTAAAATAAAATTAAAATTTTAAAATTTTGGTAAAAAAAATGTACATGTATTGAGCCTATGGGGTTGATACTCAGTATTATCACCATGTATGTATTTCTACATCTTATAGAAGTTGCAAAGGTGGATATTTTTGAAATTCTGTCAGAGAAAATCTTGTTCAATTCTGTGCCAGAACCTAACAGTACTTGCATATTCTGGACAGGCAATGTAACATCAAATAGGTTATATGGGCTATTGTCATATAGGGACCCTGAGACTAACATTTGGAAAAGGAAACCTGTCCATAGACTGGCATTCACAATAAAGATGAGAAGTGTAAACATTCCAAAAGAGTTAGATGCATCGCATTTATGCCACAATAGTTTGTGTGTGTGAATGCGGATCACCTCAGCCTGGCACCCCATCATATCAACAACAAATAGGCAGTACTGCATAGGATATGGGAATTGTTTTGGACATGGTGAATTTCCAAACTGCATGCTACAGTTGAAATTGTGATATGGAAAAATTACAGGTATAATGATATGCCCTGCACACCCACCCACCCACCTACATCCATATAGAAATGTACATTAGCATGACATGGCTGGCTTGCTGGTTGCATGGTTAAATGGGATTAGTTGATTGATTGATTGATTGATTGATTTATGCATTGCTGATTGTTTGTTTTGAGTAAGGAGGATGAAAGAAAGAAAGAGAGAATGGTCTTTATTTTATTTGACTATGCTGGTATGACAGTTTTATCTTAAATCATACATACACTATTTCATTCATTCATTCATTCATTCATTCATTCATTCATTCATTCAATGCTACATTCATTCATTCATTAATTCATTCAGTCAGTCAGTCAGTTCATGTTATTTTAGAATATGTTTGTTTGTTTGCTTGTTTATTTCTTTATTTATGTCTTGACATTCTGAGAAAACTGTTTCGACCTCTCCATAGGTCTCATCAGGTGGTAACAGGTAACACAACTGCACATAACATGCGTTGTGTTACCTACGGATTTCCCCACGACAGTTTTCCTTTCTGTATTATGTGTTTTTCATTGTGTCTTTTGGGCACTGTCCTTTTGTACATGGACTAAGATCCTCTTTTCTGTCTGCAGTGTCCTTGGCTCCTGGTGAACTTGTGCGTTGGAGTGATCACCCTTGGAATGACTGTGCAGCATGACTTCCTGTTCTGGGCTGAGTTCTGTACCTTAGATGAGCCTGTATCATATATCCCTGTCTTTCCAGTACACATTTCCTGTTTTCCGGATACTTTGGATACAAATGATGGTAAGTACAGTGTTTTATCCATTTGATCCAGTGATCTCAGAGTACTTGGTGAAAGTATACCCCCAAGTGTTTTACTTTTGTTTTCAGAGATGATCCAAGTCTGTTATTGAGTCTGTGTATTGTTGAATGCACTCTTGCCTCAAAGTTTCTTGAATAGTTGACATTTTTAGGTACGGAAACACTGATTGATCTGTTCACAGCCTCACATTTCTGTGTGTTTGTATTAAGTTGCAGTCTTTGTACAACATCACAGGAAAGTTTCATTTTCATCACTTCCAGGAGAATATTCTTATCATTTTCTGTCATGTTTAGATGAGTCACTGGATGATGGCCCATTGTCTGCCATATCCATTTCATTTAGCTGTACAGTAGCTTGACCTACAATGTTGGAAGCCCTTTGCATAGATGTTCTGCTAGGTGGTGGAATGTAAGAGGCTGCAAGTAGGTATCTAGCCCTGGTGTTGCCCATTGGTGTATCCTGTAGTCCAGCTTGACACGTCATATTTACAGCAGCAGGATTTGGCCCAGGTTTAGCAGTTTTTATCTCGTCATACAGCTTATACTCTGGTGACTTAAAACTGCAGTTTTTACACATCATAGTATGCTTCCAAGCAAGTCCCCACTTTGTTTCATTAGCAATTTTGAAATCAGGTTTCACATCTGTTGTCTTGATTTCCATGATGATGGATGATATCATTCCAGATTTCCACATTTTTATTCATACAGATCATACATGTCCCCTCATGCTGATTCACTTCTGTCTCTTTCAGGGTCAGTCTTGCTTTGGATGATGGCCGTAGAATTCTAGCAGACCCAGGTGTGCCATTACAGTCTGGTGCCACAACTGACTGGAGACCCCCACCTGTCAGCTTCGTCACTGCCATGAGAGAGAACTTGTCTGCATCCATTCTTCTGGTCACTTGAGCAGATGCAGCACTGGAACTTGGTAAACTATCATCAGTCAGAAATCTGACCCCTTTGTTATGTGGAATATTTCCTGGTTTAAAGAAAGTTTTCTTCTTCTTGGTGTACCCTTTCATGGTTTCAGTTAAAATGACTGCATGTAAAAGTACAAGAATTAGCCTCTCTCCCCCTTATATAACTGGGAAAAGGTGTGCTGCCCTGGTATCATAGAACTTCACGAACTCTTCATGTTGCAAAAGAACCAAATTTGTCAACTTGAGTTTTAAAATTTTCATGAAAATTTAATTTAAATTCAAATTTTTAAATAAAAATATGTATCTTATTTTAAAATGGACTCTCCACTGAGAGTTTAGCAGCCAGGTTTAATTTCTAGTAATTTCCAGATTTGTATGAAGACTAAAAACTAACTACAGTTTATTTCAAGTGTTTATCTTAATTAATAAATTCACCATTCAACTTTAAGTTTTGTGAATTGTTCACAGTCGGCCATTTTGAAATTCATACTGTTTGTAATACAATGGTGTCAGAAAAAATTTATATGCATGCATCAAATTCATTGAAACTTTGCAGCAGTATTTCAGACACATTTATTTTAGTTTTTTTCCATTCAGGTGAAAATTTCTGACCCTGATAGGAATCGGGACACAATTAATACTTCCGGTTCAGTACCTACGAATGTAGTCCGAGTCTATTTTTAGATCATTTTTTCCTCTCTCATTTTGGTGGTGATGTATGCATTAGATTTAGTCATTCTTAGTATTGATTTAAAGGAAATTGGTTATTGTTTAGAATATGAGCATTATAGTGTGGTTGTCTGTGTGTATTTTGGCGACAGTGCACAGTGAGTAATGAGGCATTGGTGCTGATCCGGAAGTGAAATCTGTGACTCATTGCACGTTGCTTTGTTTACAGTCCAGCCATTCACAAGAATGCCGGTTAACCTTTGACAAGAATTTCAGCGTGAGTTCATCTTTGAAGATACTTTACAGCAACATATGATTTATTAGGATTTGGACACAGTGGAAAGTTCAGTACTGACAAACAAATGTAGAGACTATATAGGAAAATGAATTGTGGTCTAAGGCCTGTCAGTAAGGAAGGTTATAAAAGTTTAAATTGTTATCCTGAGTTTATTATTCAAGGTAGATGCATGAAATTTGGACATTTTGTGTATATTGACTTTAAAAATAGAACTATGAAATTAAAACTTAAAAAATTTAAATATTTTTTAAAATTTAAATTAATTTTTAAAATAAAATTAAAATTTTAAAATTTTTGTAAAAAAAATGTACATGTATTGAGCCTATGGGGTTGATACTCAGTATTATCACCATGTATGTATTTCTACATCTTATAGAAGTTGCAAAGGTGGATATTTTTGAAATTCTGTCAGAGAAAATCTTGTTCAATTCTGTGCCAGAACCTAACAGTACTTGCATATTCTGGACAGGCAATGTAACATCAAATAGGTTATATGGGCTATTGTCATATAGGGACCCTGAGACTAACATTTGGAAAAAGAAACCTGTCCATAGACTGGCATTCACAATAAAGATGAGAAGTGTAAACATTCCAAAAGAGTTAGATGCATCGCATTTATGCCACAATAGTTTGTGTGTGTGAATGCGGATCACCTCAGCCTGGCACCCCATCATATCAACAACAAATAGGCAGTACTGCATAGGATATGGGAATTGTTTTGGACATGGTGAATTTCCAAACTGCATGCTACAGTTGAAATTGTGATATGGAAAAATTACAGGTATAATGATATGCCCTGCACACCCACCCACCCACCTACATCCATATAGAAATGTACATTAGCATGACATGGCTGGCTTGCTGGTTGCATGGTTAAATGGGATTAGTTGATTGATTGATTGATTGATTGATTGATTGATTGATTTATGCATTGCTGATTGTTTGTTTTGAGTAAGGAGGATGAAAGAAAGAAAGAGAGAATGGTCTTTATTTTATTTGACTATGCTGGTATGACAGTTTTATCTTAAATCATACATACACTATTTCATTCATTCATTCATTCATTCATTCATTCATTCATTCAATGCTACATTCATTCATTCATTAATTCATTCAGTCAGTCAGTCAGTTCATGTTATTTTAGAATATGTTTGTTTGTTTGCTTGTTTATTTCTTTATTTATGTCTTGATATTCTGAGAAAACTGTTTCGACCTCTCCATAGGTCTCATCAGGTGGTAACAGGTAACACAACTGCACATAACATGCGTTGTGTTACCTACGGATTTCCCCACGACAGTTTTCCTTTCTGTATTATGTGTTTTTCATTGTGTCTTTTGGGCACTGTCCTTTTGTACATGGACTAAGATCCTCTTTTCTGTCTGCAGTGTCCTTGGCTCCTGGTGAACCTGTGCGTTGGAGTGATCACCCTTGGAATGACTGTGCAGCATGACTTCCTGTTCTGGGCTGAGTTCTGTACCTTAGATGAGCCTGTATCATATATCCCTGTCTTTCCAGTACACATTTCCTGTTTTCCGGATACTTTGGATACAAATGATGGTAAGTACAGTGTTTTATCCATTTGATCCAGTGATCTCAGAGTACTTGGTGAAAGTATACCCCCAAGTGTTTTACTTTTGTTTTCAGAGATGATCCAAGTCTGTTATTGAGTCTGTGTATTGTTGAATGCACTCTTGCCTCAAAGTTTCTTGAATAGTTGACATTTTTAGGTACGGAAACACTGATTGATCTGTTCACAGCCTCACATTTCTGCGTGTTTGTATTAAGTTGCAGTCTTTGTACAACATCACAGGAAAGTTTCATTTTCATCACTTCCAGGAGAATATTCTTATCATTTTCTGTCATGTTTAGATGAGTCACTGGATGATGGCCCATTGTCTGCCATATCCATTTCATTTAGCTGTACAGTAGCTTGACCTACAATGTTGGAAGCCCTTTGCATAGATGTTCTGCTAGGTGGTGGAATGTAAGAGGCTGCAAGTAGGTATCTAGCCCTGGTGTTGCCCATTGGTGTATCCTGTAGTCCAGCTTGACACGTCATATTTACAGCAGCAGGATTTGGCCCAGGTTTAGCTGTTTTTATCTTGTCATACAGCTTATACTCTGGTGACTTAAAACTGCAGTTTTTACACATCATAGTATGCTTCCAAGCAAGTCCCCACTTTGTTTCATTAGCAATTTTGAAATCAGGTTTCACATCTGTTGTCTTGATTTCCATGATGATGGATGATATCATTCCAGATTTCCACATTTTTATTCATACAGATCATACATGTCCCCTCATGCTGATTCACTTCTGTCTCTTTCAGGGTCAGTCTTGCTTTGGATGATGGCCGTAGAATTCTAGCAGACCCAGGTGTGCCATTACAGTCTGGTGCCACAACTGACTGGAGACCCCCACCTGTCGGCTTCGTCACTGCCATGAGAGAGAACTTGTCTGCATCCATTCTTCTGGTCACTTGAGCAGATGCAGCACTGGAACTTGGTAAACTATCATCAGTCAGAAATCTGACCCCTTTGTTATGTGGAATATTTCCTGGTTTAAAGAAAGTTTTCTTCTTCTTGGTGTACCCTTTCATGGTTTCAGTTAAAATAACTGCATGTAAAAGTACAAGAATTAGCCTCTCTCCCCCTTATATAACTGGGAAAAGGTGTGCTGCCCTGGTATCATAGAACTTCACGAACTCTTCATGTTGCAAAAGAACCAAATTTGTCAACTTGAGTTTTAAAATTTTCATGAAAATTTAATTTAAATTCAAATTTTTAAATAAAAATATGTATCCTATTTTAAAATGGACTCTCCACTGAGAGTTTAGCAGCCAGGTTTAATTTCTAGTAATTTCCAGATTTGTATGAAGACTAAAAACTAACTACAGTTTATTTCAAGTGTTTATCTTAATTAATAAATTCACCATTCAACTTTAAGTTTTGTGAATTGTTCACAGTCGGCCATTTTGAAATTCATACTGTTTGTAATAGAATGGTGTCAGAAAAAATTTATATGCATGCATCAAATTCATTGAAACTTTGCAGCAGTATTTCAGACAGATTTATTTTAGTTTTTTTCCATTCAGGTGAAAATTTCTGACCCTGATAGGAATCGGGACACAATTAATACTTCCGTCGAGAGCGTCATCTTCTAGATCTTCATCACCCATGATCGACATCGAGAGAGCTTCATCTTCTAGATCTTCATCGAGAGCGTCATCTTCTAGATCTTCGTCATCCATGATCATCATCGAGAGCGTTATCTTCTAGATCTTCATCATCTATGATCATCATCTAGAGCTTCATCTTCTAGATCTTCATCGAGAGCGTCATCTTCTAGATCTTCATCATCCATGATCATCATTGAGAGCTTCATCTTCTAGATCTTCATCATCCATGATCAGTATCGAGATCGTAATCTTCTAGATCTTCATCATCCATGATCGACATCGAGAGAGCTTCATCTTCTAGATCTTCATCGAGAGCGTCATCTTCTAGATCTTCTTCATCCATGATCATCATCGAGAGCGTCATCTTCTAGACATGGTTATCACAATAGCATGGCAAGACATAGCTATCACAATCAGCATGGCAAGACATAGGTATCACAATCAGCATGGCAAGACATGGGTATCAAAATCAGCATAGCAAGACATGGGTATCATTGTAATGGCATGGCCAAACATAGGCATCACAATAGCATGGCAAGACATAGGTATCACAATAGCATGGCAAGACATGGGTATCACAGTCAGCATGGCAAGACATAGGTATCACAATTAGCATGGCAAGACATAGATATCACAGTCAGCATGGCAAGACATAGGCATCACAATAGCATGGCAAGACATAGGTATCACAATAGCATTAAAAGACATGGGTATCACAGTCAGCATTGCAAGACATAAGTATCACAATCAGCATGGCAAGACATAGGTATCACAATAAGCATGGCAGGACATGGGTATCACAATCAGCATGGCAAGACATGGGTATCATTGTAATGGTATGGCAAGACATGGGTATCACAATCAGCATGGCAAGACATAGGTATCACAATCAGCATGGCAAGACATAGGTATCACAATCAGCATGGCAAGACATGGGTATCAAAATCAGCATAGCAAGACATGGGTATCATTGTAATGGCATGGCCAAACATAGGCATCACAATAGCATGGCAAGACATAGGTATCACAGTCAGCATGGCAAGACATGAGTATCACAGTCAGCATGGCAAGACATAGGTATCACAATTAGCATGGCAAGACATAGATATCACAGTCAGCATGGCAAGACATAGGCATCACAATAGCATGGCAAGACATAGGTATCACAATAGCATTAAAAGACATGGGTATCACAGTCAGCATGGCAAGACATAAGTATCACAATCAGCATGGCAAGACATAGGTATCACAATAAGCATATCAGGACATGGGTATCACAATCAGCATGGCAAGACATGGGTATCATTGTAATGGTATGGCAAGACATGGGTATCACAATCAGCATGGCAAGACATAGGTATCACAATCAGCATAGCAAGACATAGGTATCACAATCAGCATGGCAGGACATGGGTATCACAATCAGCATGGCAAGACATGGGTATCATTGTAATGGCATGGCAAGACATGGGTGTCACAATCAGAATGGCAAGACATAGGTATCACAGTCAGCATGGCAAGACATAGGCATCACAATAGCATGGCAAGACATGGTATCACAATTAGCATGGCAAGACATGGGTATCATTGTAATGGCATGACAAGACATGGGTATCACAATCAGCATGGCAATACATAGGTATCACAGTCAGCATGGCAAGACATAGGCATCACAATAGCATGGCAAGACATGGTATCACAATTAGCATGGCAAGACATGGGTATCATTGTAATGGCATGACAAGACATGGGTATCACAATCAGCATGGCAAGACATAGGTATCACAGTCAGCATGGCAAGACATAGGCATCACAATAGCATGGCAAGACATAGGTATCACAATAGCATGACAAGAAATAGGTATCACAATCAGCATGGCAAGACATGGGTATCAAAATCAGCATGGCAAGACATGGGTATCATTGTAATGACATGGCCAAACATAGGCATCACAATAGCATGGCAAGGCATAGGTATCACAATAGCATGGCAAGACATGGGTATCACAGTCAGCATGGCAAGACGTAGGTATCACAATTAGCATGGCAAGACATAGATATCACAGTCAGCATGGCAAGACATAGGCATCACAATAGCATGGCAAGACATAGATATCACAGTCAGCATGGCAAGACATAGGCATCACAATAGCATGGCAAGACATAGGTATCACAATAGCATTAAAAGACATGGGTATCACAGTCAGCATGGCAAGACATAAGTATCACAATCAGCATGGCAAGACATAGGTATCACAATAAGCATGGCAGGACATGGGTATCACAATCAGCATGGCAAGACATGGGTATCACAATCAGCATGGCAAGACATAGGTATCACAATCAGCATAGCAAGACAAAGGTATCACAATCAGCATGGCAGGACATGGGTATCACAATCAGCATGGCAAAACGTGGGTATCATTGCAATGGCATTGCAAGACATGGGTATCACAATCAGCATGGCAAGACATAGGTATCACAGTCAGCATGGCAAGACATAGGCATCACAATAGCATGGCAAGACATGGTATCACAATTAGCATGGCAAGACATGGGTATCATTGTAATGGCATGGCAAGACATGGGTATCACAATCAGCATGGCAAGACATAGGTATCACAGTCAGCATGGCAAGACATAGGCATCACAATAGCATGGCAAGACATAGGTATCACAATAGCATGACAAGAAATAGGTATCACAATCAGCATGGCAAGACATGGGTATCAAAATCAGCATGGCAAGACATGGGTATCATTGTAATGGCATGGCCAAACATAGGCATCACAATAGCATGGCAAGACATAGGTATCACAATAGCATGGCAAGACATGGGTATCACAGTCAGCATGGCAAGACATAGGTATCACAATTAGCATGGCAAGACATAGATATCACAGTCAGCATGGCAAGACATAGGCATCACAATAGCATGGCAAGACATAGGTATCACAATAGCATTAAAAGACATGGGTATCACAGTCAGCATGGCAAGACATAAGTATCACAATCAGCATGGCAAGACATAGGTATCACAATAAGCATGGCAGGACATGGGTATCACAATCAGCATGGCAAGACATGGGTATCATTGTAATGGTATGGCAAGACATGGGTATCACAATCAGCATGGCAAGACATAGGTATCACAATCAGCATAGCAAGACATAGGTATCACAATCAGCATGGCAGGACATGGGTATCACAATCAGCATGGCAAGACATGGGTATCATTGTAATGGCATGGCAAGACATGGGTATCACAATCAACATGGCAAGACATAGGTATCACAGTCAGCATGGCAAGACATAGGCATCACAATAGCATGGCAAGACATGGTATCACAATTAGCATTTCAAAATCTTCTAGATCTTCATCGAGAGCGTCATCTTCTAGATCTTCATCATCCATGATCATCATCGAGAGTGTCATCTTCTAGATCTTCAACGAGAGCGTCATCTTCTAGATCTTCATCATCCATTATCATCATCGAGAGCTTCATCTTCTAGATCATCATCACCCATGATCATCATCGAGAGCGTCATCTACTAGATCTTCATCACCCATGATCACCTTTGAGAGCGTCATCTTCTAGATCTTCATCACCCATGATCGTCGTCGAGAGTGTCATCTTCTAGATCTTCATCACCCATGATCATCATCGAGAGCGTCATCTTCTAGATCTTCATCATCCATGAGTATCATCGAGAGCATCATCTTCTAGATCTTTATCGAGAGCGTCATCTTCTATATCTTCATCATCCAAGATAATCATCGAGAGCGTGATCTTTTAGATCTTCATCATCCAAGATAATCATCGCGAGCGTCATGTTCTAGATCTTCATCATCCATGATCATCGTCGAGAGCGTCATCAAGAACTTTGGGTAACAACAACTTGACTTTCTGTAAATTACCTCCATTTTCTTCCATAACATCTTGACTAAGGTGTTTTTGTACCTGCTTCTTGTTTTCTCTTGTTGAAGCACCAGGAAATATAGCATCACTGAATATAGTAGATTTGCATTTATTAAACTGCACCTTTCCCAAATGAGTCAGATCTGCTAAACATTCCATTTGCCACATGGGATATAATGTTTTATATGCTTCTTGAAATCCAAGGGCAGATTTTGCATCACTGTATGTAGACACAAACTTAACTAGAACTTCATGAAGCACAAACTGTGTCCCAATTTCACGTCCCATTTCAAACTCAGAGTGAGGTGCTGCATATGGAATATTCAGAGTACAATCTGCATGACCATTAGGGATTGTAACATATCCTTTATGTCTGAACCAAGCTCCAGTCCAACACAATTTGTTTTTACACACAGCGACAAGGATATACTTATGATCAGTCATTTTCTTACAAGCTATTCCGACAGCTTGTGAAGAGGCTTGTCCTGGTTTCTCTGCACTAACTATACAAATAGAGTTGTAGCATGCATCAAATACAATGTTGATAGGGGAAGGGTCTGTGCTGCCACGATCTTTAGTCCTGTCACGCGCCAGTTTACGTTTTTTCACCATGTCCTTCTTATTTAGCTCAGTTGTAACTTTTGCTACTCTATTTGCAGTCCTTTGCATGCCGCTTCAAGGTGGAGGAGGAATATCTATGGCTGTAAGCACGAGTCTGGCCCTTGTATTTCCCATTGGTGTCTCTTGAAGTCCCACGTGGAATCCCAGGTTGACTGCAGCAGCACTGCAGCCTGGTTTGGTGGATGGAACCCCATTGTACACTTTGAATTTAGGTGAGATGAAGCCACAATTCACACATTTTAAGATCATCTGCCAGCCCTAGCCCAACTTGCCTTCTTGGTGTATGTATACCTCCATTAGTGGACAATCTGTAGCTTCCTCATGATGTAGTTTTGTCATCTGATTGATCATTTCCACCACTTTTGTGTTGTTTAATAGTCGCATTCTCTGTAAAATGAGAAAGCAACTGTTTCATGTCAGTTTTAAAAATTGCATACAGGAAATAGCATACAAACAATTACATCTAGATGTTAAGCTAAGCACCTCTGTGTCAGGATTATCTGGATCAGGATTGGCACTTATCAGATTGTCTTGTCCGAATACTTCCAAGAGGTCAGTGGGACGATGCCATTAACTGTGCATGATTCGTTTTAGTGGCTTGGTATTTGGAAATCTTCATACGTTTGTTATTTGGGAATGGTCCTTCTTGAAGCATGTAGGTTTTGAATTATTTTTCACCTTTCATGGTAACAGATCAAAAATGTATGTGCTGGTGAAGAGCTTCGGACCCCATTTTTATAAGCCTAGGCACAAGCTTTCATGTGTTAGGCACAATTTTGTAATTAATTTTGAAAGTCTTTGATCTCTCTACATTTAATTATTAATGACACAGATCAATGAGATCAATAATCTGGAATCATGAGGGGTCCTAAAGAGCAGGGGGGTGGCCAAGATTCCAGTTTTGAATTTACACTTGATTGGCCACATACGTGCAGATATAGTTCAAAGCCTGAGCACTCTGTAGAGGATCTATGCTAGCAGTTGTGTAGGTGACTTAAGTTAGTTTCTACTTACACAGCTTTTGGCAAATTACATTTTTAAAGGATTTCAGAATATACATTTAAATTTCACATTTTCTGTAAAAATTTAATGAAAAATGTAAACGACCTCCATTTTTGAATTTTATCAAAAGGCTTGGCAACCAGGCTTGGTTTCATTTTTGAGATTGTGTCAAATATATAACTTGGTTATTTGGGATCAAAGTCTTTAGTGGTTTTCTTTCGATAGCAATTTGAAATACTGTGCTGTTGTGTAGGTAGCCAACATTAGGTAAGATGAAATGTGGATCTGTGACTGAAGAATTTATGGACTGCTTATATTGAAAATTTCCTGTATTATTTCTCATTGGCATTGTATTGTTATGGCATGGCATCAGCATAACTGTATGCATTTCATGCCTCTGACAGATGCAAGGCTTATTGACAGTTAAATTGCCATATTATTAACAATAATTGACATACATACATGAAACTTGGCACATTTATTCCTTATAGCACTGAAAATACACTGATAAATTGTCAATTTCAAATTTTGATTTTAAATATATTTTTATTAATTGAATAAAAAATAAAAAATGTATAAATTCCTGTATTTTAAAATGTGGACCTAGTTTTGGTATGTGTTGATAGAAAATAATCAGTGATGTGGTTTTTTTGTATTAAAACACCAGTTTCCTGTTGCAAAAGTTAGCATGGAGGGATGTTTTCAAAATCTTACATTGAAACTTGATGAAAATGTTTTCCTGCTCCAAATGGGCAATGCCACATTTGGACTGGTGGCCAAACAACAAATGGGAGATATGGTTTACTTGCATACAAAGATCCCAATGGACAACAATGGAAAAAGAAACCCGTACACAGAATTACTTGTATTGTTTTTATTAAGAATATAGCTATACCCCAATCTCTGGAATGCAGCCATCTTTGCCATAATAGCTTATGTATCAATATGTTTCATTTATGTTCGGAAAGCCATCAGGCAAATTGTTCTCGAAAATCTTGTCTTAGTGAAAACCAAATGCTTTGCTCATGGTACAAATGCAGATTGCTTACTTGAATTTCGAATGTACCAGTAATGAAGAATTCAGAAACTTATTTATCTTACTTGTATGGTAATCTTTTTTTATTTGTACTTTTATGCATGTATATTTAAAACACCCAAAATATTTTGGTCCCTCCATGAATCTCATCAGGCGGTGGTAGCAAATGTCTCAATATATGACACATACTACAGATTTCCCTGCTATTCTTTGGTTGTTGTTGTTGTTTTTCTTTCAACCAAGTATATCAGTCAGTTTTAGGCATAATGGTTATCTCATTATGCTCTGGCATATCTAATTGTCCCTTCCTATAGTCAGATTTCCTTGTTTGAGCCAATTTTCTGTACTTGTTATGGGCATATATTATGTGGCCCTGTCTTTTCAAAGTGTGGCACTTGACTTGAAGTATGGCACGGTATTGTTTGTGATAATCAGATTCCTTTTTAATTTGATCCAAGGACCTCAAAGTTCTTTTAGACAGGCTGACACCCAAATTGTCCAACTTTTTTACCATAGATTTGCCCAATTTGTTGTTAATTCTATGAATAGTTGTTGCACATCTCCCTTCAAAGTTCCTGGAGTAGTTGATATTCTTAGGTAGAGAAACACCTAGTTATCTATTCACAGCCTCACAATGTTGTGTGTTTGTGTAAGGTCTCATTGTCATGAAAACCTTTTTGCTTCACTTCATTTTCATAATTTCTTGTAGTAATTGTTTGTCATTTTCATCCATTTGCAGATTGGTGACTTTGTTTGAACCAAGAAATTTGGAATTGAGCCACCATTTATTTCTGTGACCGCCACCACAGACAATAGAGTATCTCTGGCATCAGGAGCAGTTGCTGTCATGGCAATGCAGTGTTGCATCAAGAACTTTGGGTAACAACAACTTGACTTTCTGTAAATTACCTCCATTTTCTTCCATAACATCTTGACTAAGGTGTTTTTGTACCTGCTTCTTGTTTTCTCTTGTTGAAGCACCAGGAAATATAGCATCACTGAATATAGTAGATTTGCATTTATTAAACTGCACCTTTCCCAAATGAGTCAGATCTGCTAAACATTCCATTTGCCACATGGGATATAATGTTTTATATGCTTCTTGAAATCCAAGGGCAGATTTTGCATCACTGTATGTAGACACAAACTTAACTAGAACTTCATGAAGCACAAACTGTGTCCCAATTTCACGTCCCATTTCAAACTCAGAGTGAGGTGCTGCATATGGAATATTCAGAGTACAATCTGCATGACCATTAGGGATTGTAACATATCCTTTATGTCTGAACCAAGCTCCAGTCCAACACAATTTGTTTTTACACACAGCGACAAGGATATACTTATGATCAGTCATTTTCTTACAAGCTATTCCGACAGCTTGTGAAGAGGCTTGTCCTGGTTTCTCTGCACTAACTATACAAATAGAGTTGTAGCATGCATCAAATACAATGTTGATAGGGGAAGGGTCTGTGCTGCCACGATCTTTAGTCCTGTCACGCGCCAGTTTACGTTTTTTCACCATGTCCTTCTTATTTAGCTCAGTTGTAACTTTTGCTACTCTATTTGCAGTCCTTTGCATGCCGCTTCAAGGTGGAGGAGGAATATCTATGGCTGTAAGCACGAGTCTGGCCCTTGTATTTCCCATTGGTGTCTCTTGAAGTCCCACGTGGAATCCCAGGTTGACTGCAGCAGCACTGCAGCCTGGTTTGGTGGATGGAACCCCATTGTACACTTTGAATTTAGGTGAGATGAAGCCACAATTCACACATTTTAAGATCATCTGCCAGCCCTAGCCCAACTTGCCTTCTTGGTGTATGTATACCTCCATTAGTGGACAATCTGTAGCTTCCTCATGATGTAGTTTTGTCATCTGATTGATCATTTCCACCACTTTTGTGTTGTTTAATAGTCGCATTCTCTGTAAAATGAGAAAGCAACTGTTTCATGTCAGTTTTAAAAATTGCATACAGGAAATAGCATACAAACAATTACATCTAGATGTTAAGCTAAGCACCTCTGTGTCAGGATTATCTGGATCAGGATTGGCACTTATCAGATTGTCTTGTCCGAATACTTCCAAGAGGTCAGTGGGACGATGCCATTAACTGTGCATGATTCGTTTTAGTGGCTTGGTATTTGGAAATCTTCATACGTTTGTTATTTGGGAATGGTCCTTCTTGAAGCATGTAGGTTTTGAATTATTTTTCACCTTTCATGGTAACAGATCAAAAATGTATGTGCTGGTGAAGAGCTTCGGACCCCATTTTTATAAGCCTAGGCACAAGCTTTCATGTGTTAGGCACAATTTTGTAATTAATTTTGAAAGTCTTTGATCTCTCTACATTTAATTATTAATGACACAGATCAATGAGATCAATAATCTGGAATCATGAGGGGTCCTAAAGAGCAGGGGGGTGGCCAAGATTCCAGTTTTGAATTTACACTTGATTGGCCACATACGTGCAGATATAGTTCAAAGCCTGAGCACTCTGTAGAGGATCTATGCTAGCAGTTGTGTAGGTGACTTAAGTTAGTTTCTACTTACACAGCTTTTGGCAAATTACATTTTTAAAGGATTTCAGAATATACATTTAAATTTCACATTTTCTGTAAAAATTTAATGAAAAATGTAAACGACCTCCATTTTTGAATTTTATCAAAAGGCTTGGCAACCAGGCTTGGTTTCATTTTTGAGATTGTGTCAAATATATAACTTGGTTATTTGGGATCAAAGTCTTTAGTGGTTTTCTTTCGATAGCAATTTGAAATACTGTGCTGTTGTGTAGGTAGCCAACATTAGGTAAGATGAAATGTGGATCTGTGACTGAAGAATTTATGGACTGCTTATATTGAAAATTTCCTGTATTATTTCTCATTGGCATTGTATTGTTATGGCATGGCATCAGCATAACTGTATGCATTTCATGCCTCTGACAGATGCAAGGCTTATTGACAGTTAAATTGCCATATTATTAACAATAATTGACATACATACATGAAACTTGGCACATTTATTCCTTATAGCACTGAAAATACACTGATAAATTGTCAATTTCAAATTTTGATTTTAAATATATTTTTATTAATTGAATAAAAAATAAAAAATGTATAAATTCCTGTATTTTAAAATGTGGACCTAGTTTTGGTATGTGTTGATAGAAAATAATCAGTGATGTGGTTTTTTTTGTATTAAAACACCAGTTTCCTGTTGCAAAAGTTAGCATGGAGGGATGTTTTCAAAATCTTACATTGAAACTTGATGAAAATGTTTTCCTGCTCCAAATGGGCAATGCCACATTTGGACTGGTGGCCAAACAACAAATGGGAGATATGGTTTACTTGCATACAAAGATCCCAATGGACAACAATGGAAAAAGAAACCCGTACACAGAATTACTTGTATTGTTTTTATTAAGAATATAGCTATACCCCAATCTCTGGAATGCAGCCATCTTTGCCATAATAGCTTATGTATCAATATGTTTCATTTATGTTCGGAAAGCCATCAGGCAAATTGTTCTCGAAAATCTTGTCTTAGTGAAAACCAAATGCTTTGCTCATGGTACAAATGCAGATTGCTTACTTGAATTTCGAATGTACCAGTAATGAAGAATTCAGAAACTTATTTATCTTACTTGTATGGTAATCTTTTTTTATTTGTACTTTTATGCATGTATATTTAAAACACCCAAAATATTTTGGTCCCTCCATGAATCTCATCAGGCGGTGGTAGCAAATGTCTCAATATATGACACATACTACAGATTTCCCTGCTATTCTTTGGTTGTTGTTGTTGTTTTTCTTTCAACCAAGTATATCAGTCAGTTTTAGGCATAATGGTTATCTCATTATGCTCTGGCATATCTAATTGTCCCTTCCTATAGTCAGATTTCCTTGTTTGAGCCAATTTTCTGTACTTGTTATGGGCATATATTATGTGGCCCTGTCTTTTCAAAGTGTGGCACTTGACTTGAAGTATGGCACGGTATTGTTTGTGATAATCAGATTCCTTTTTAATTTGATCCAAGGACCTCAAAGTTCTTTTAGACAGGCTGACACCCAAATTGTCCAACTTTTTTACCATAGATTTGCCCAATTTGTTGTTAATTCTATGAATAGTTGTTGCACATCTCCCTTCAAAGTTCCTGGAGTAGTTGATATTCTTAGGTAGAGAAACACCTAGTTATCTATTCACAGCCTCACAATGTTGTGTGTTTGTGTAAGGTCTCATTGTCATGAAAACCTTTTTGCTTCACTTCATTTTCATAATTTCTTGTAGTAATTGTTTGTCATTTTCATCCATTTGCAGATTGGTGACTTTGTTTGAACCAAGAAATTTGGAATTGAGCCACCATTTATTTCTGTGACCGCCACCACAGACAATAGAGTATCTCTGGCATCAGGAGCAGTTGCTGTCATGGCAATGCAGTGTTGCATCAAGAACTTTGGGTAACAACAACTTGACTTTCTGTAAATTACCTCCATTTTCTTCCATAACATCTTGACTAAGGTGTTTTTGTACCTGCTTCTTGTTTTCTCTTGTTGAAGCACCAGGAAATATAGCATCACTGAATATAGTAGATTTGCATTTATTAAACTGCACCTTTCCCAAATGAGTCAGATCTGCTAAACATTCCATTTGCCACATGGGATATAATGTTTTATATGCTTCTTGAAATCCAAGGGCAGATTTTGCATCACTGTATGTAGACACAAACTTAACTAGAACTTCATGAAGCACAAACTGTGTCCCAATTTCACGTCCCATTTCAAACTCAGAGTGAGGTGCTGCATATGGAATATTCAGAGTACAATCTGCATGACCATTAGGGATTGTAACATATCCTTTATGTCTGAACCAAGCTCCAGTCCAACACAATTTGTTTTTACACACAGCGACAAGGATATACTTATGATCAGTCATTTTCTTACAAGCTATTCCGACAGCTTGTGAAGAGGCTTGTCCTGGTTTCTCTGCACTAACTATACAAATAGAGTTGTAGCATGCATCAAATACAATGTTGATAGGGGAAGGGTCTGTGCTGCCACGATCTTTAGTCCTGTCACGCGCCAGTTTACGTTTTTTCACCATGTCCTTCTTATTTAGCTCAGTTGTAACTTTTGCTACTCTATTTGCAGTCCTTTGCATGCCGCTTCAAGGTGGAGGAGGAATATCTATGGCTGTAAGCACGAGTCTGGCCCTTGTATTTCCCATTGGTGTCTCTTGAAGTCCCACGTGGAATCCCAGGTTGACTGCAGCAGCACTGCAGCCTGGTTTGGTGGATGGAACCCCATTGTACACTTTGAATTTAGGTGAGATGAAGCCACAATTCACACATTTTAAGATCATCTGCCAGCCCTAGCCCAACTTGCCTTCTTGGTGTATGTATACCTCCATTAGTGGACAATCTGTAGCTTCCTCATGATGTAGTTTTGTCATCTGATTGATCATTTCCACCACTTTTGTGTTGTTTAATAGTCGCATTCTCTGTAAAATGAGAAAGCAACTGTTTCATGTCAGTTTTAAAAATTGCATACAGGAAATAGCATACAAACAATTACATCTAGATGTTAAGCTAAGCACCTCTGTGTCAGGATTATCTGGATCAGGATTGGCACTTATCAGATTGTCTTGTCCGAATACTTCCAAGAGGTCAGTGGGACGATGCCATTAACTGTGCATGATTCGTTTTAGTGGCTTGGTATTTGGAAATCTTCATACGTTTGTTATTTGGGAATGGTCCTTCTTGAAGCATGTAGGTTTTGAATTATTTTTCACCTTTCATGGTAACAGATCAAAAATGTATGTGCTGGTGAAGAGCTTCGGACCCCATTTTTATAAGCCTAGGCACAAGCTTTCATGTGTTAGGCACAATTTTGTAATTAATTTTGAAAGTCTTTGATCTCTCTACATTTAATTATTAATGACACAGATCAATGAGATCAATAATCTGGAATCATGAGGGGTCCTAAAGAGCAGGGGGGTGGCCAAGATTCCAGTTTTGAATTTACACTTGATTGGCCACATACGTGCAGATATAGTTCAAAGCCTGAGCACTCTGTAGAGGATCTATGCTAGCAGTTGTGTAGGTGACTTAAGTTAGTTTCTACTTACACAGCTTTTGGCAAATTACATTTTTAAAGGATTTCAGAATATACATTTAAATTTCACATTTTCTGTAAAAATTTAATGAAAAATGTAAACGACCTCCATTTTTGAATTTTATCAAAAGGCTTGGCAACCAGGCTTGGTTTCATTTTTGAGATTGTGTCAAATATATAACTTGGTTATTTGGGATCAAAGTCTTTAGTGGTTTTCTTTCGATAGCAATTTGAAATACTGTGCTGTTGTGTAGGTAGCCAACATTAGGTAAGATGAAATGTGGATCTGTGACTGAAGAATTTATGGACTGCTTATATTGAAAATTTCCTGTATTATTTCTCATTGGCATTGTATTGTTATGGCATGGCATCAGCATAACTGTATGCATTTCATGCCTCTGACAGATGCAAGGCTTATTGACAGTTAAATTGCCATATTATTAACAATAATTGACATACATACATGAAACTTGGCACATTTATTCCTTATAGCACTGAAAATACACTGATAAATTGTCAATTTCAAATTTTGATTTTAAATATATTTTTATTAATTGAATAAAAAATAAAAAATGTATAAATTCCTGTATTTTAAAATGTGGACCTAGTTTTGGTATGTGTTGATAGAAAATAATCAGTGATGTGGTTTTTTTGTATTAAAACACCAGTTTCCTGTTGCAAAAGTTAGCATGGAGGGATGTTTTCAAAATCTTACATTGAAACTTGATGAAAATGTTTTCCTGCTCCAAATGGGCAATGCCACATTTGGACTGGTGGCCAAACAACAAATGGGAGATATGGTTTACTTGCATACAAAGATCCCAATGGACAACAATGGAAAAAGAAACCCGTACACAGAATTACTTGTATTGTTTTTATTAAGAATATAGCTATACCCCAATCTCTGGAATGCAGCCATCTTTGCCATAATAGCTTATGTATCAATATGTTTCATTTATGTTCGGAAAGCCATCAGGCAAATTGTTCTCGAAAATCTTGTCTTAGTGAAAACCAAATGCTTTGCTCATGGTACAAATGCAGATTGCTTACTTGAATTTCGAATGTACCAGTAATGAAGAATTCAGAAACTTATTTATCTTACTTGTATGGTAATCTTTTTTTATTTGTACTTTTATGCATGTATATTTAAAACACCCAAAATATTTTGGTCCCTCCATGAATCTCATCAGGCGGTGGTAGCAAATGTCTCAATATATGACACATACTACAGATTTCCCTGCTATTCTTTGGTTGTTGTTGTTGTTTTTCTTTCAACCAAGTATATCAGTCAGTTTTAGGCATAATGGTTATCTCATTATGCTCTGGCATATCTAATTGTCCCTTCCTATAGTCAGATTTCCTTGTTTGAGCCAATTTTCTGTACTTGTTATGGGCATATATTATGTGGCCCTGTCTTTTCAAAGTGTGGCACTTGACTTGAAGTATGGCACGGTATTGTTTGTGATAATCAGATTCCTTTTTAATTTGATCCAAGGACCTCAAAGTTCTTTTAGACAGGCTGACACCCAAATTGTCCAACTTTTTTACCATAGATTTGCCCAATTTGTTGTTAATTCTATGAATAGTTGTTGCACATCTCCCTTCAAAGTTCCTGGAGTAGTTGATATTCTTAGGTAGAGAAACACCTAGTTATCTATTCACAGCCTCACAATGTTGTGTGTTTGTGTAAGGTCTCATTGTCATGAAAACCTTTTTGCTTCACTTCATTTTCATAATTTCTTGTAGTAATTGTTTGTCATTTTCATCCATTTGCAGATTGGTGACTTTGTTTGAACCAAGAAATTTGGAATTGAGCCACCATTTATTTCTGTGACCGCCACCACAGACAATAGAGTATCTCTGGCATCAGGAGCAGTTGCTGTCATGGCAATGCAGTGTTGCATCAAGAACTTTGGGTAACAACAACTTGACTTTCTGTAAATTACCTCCATTTTCTTCCATAACATCTTGACTAAGGTGTTTTTGTACCTGCTTCTTGTTTTCTCTTGTTGAAGCACCAGGAAATATAGCATCACTGAATATAGTAGATTTGCATTTATTAAACTGCACCTTTCCCAAATGAGTCAGATCTGCTAAACATTCCATTTGCCACATGGGATATAATGTTTTATATGCTTCTTGAAATCCAAGGGCAGATTTTGCATCACTGTATGTAGACACAAACTTAACTAGAACTTCATGAAGCACAAACTGTGTCCCAATTTCACGTCCCATTTCAAACTCAGAGTGAGGTGCTGCATATGGAATATTCAGAGTACAATCTGCATGACCATTAGGGATTGTAACATATCCTTTATGTCTGAACCAAGCTCCAGTCCAACACAATTTGTTTTTACACACAGCGACAAGGATATACTTATGATCAGTCATTTTCTTACAAGCTATTCCGACAGCTTGTGAAGAGGCTTGTCCTGGTTTCTCTGCACTAACTATACAAATAGAGTTGTAGCATGCATCAAATACAATGTTGATAGGGGAAGGGTCTGTGCTGCCACGATCTTTAGTCCTGTCACGCGCCAGTTTACGTTTTTTCACCATGTCCTTCTTATTTAGCTCAGTTGTAACTTTTGCTACTCTATTTGCAGTCCTTTGCATGCCGCTTCAAGGTGGAGGAGGAATATCTATGGCTGTAAGCACGAGTCTGGCCCTTGTATTTCCCATTGGTGTCTCTTGAAGTCCCACGTGGAATCCCAGGTTGACTGCAGCAGCACTGCAGCCTGGTTTGGTGGATGGAACCCCATTGTACACTTTGAATTTAGGTGAGATGAAGCCACAATTCACACATTTTAAGATCATCTGCCAGCCCTAGCCCAACTTGCCTTCTTGGTGTATGTATACCTCCATTAGTGGACAATCTGTAGCTTCCTCATGATGTAGTTTTGTCATCTGATTGATCATTTCCACCACTTTTGTGTTGTTTAATAGTCGCATTCTCTGTAAAATGAGAAAGCAACTGTTTCATGTCAGTTTTAAAAATTGCATACAGGAAATAGCATACAAACAATTACATCTAGATGTTAAGCTAAGCACCTCTGTGTCAGGATTATCTGGATCAGGATTGGCACTTATCAGATTGTCTTGTCCGAATACTTCCAAGAGGTCAGTGGGACGATGCCATTAACTGTGCATGATTCGTTTTAGTGGCTTGGTATTTGGAAATCTTCATACGTTTGTTATTTGGGAATGGTCCTTCTTGAAGCATGTAGGTTTTGAATTATTTTTCACCTTTCATGGTAACAGATCAAAAATGTATGTGCTGGTGAAGAGCTTCGGACCCCATTTTTATAAGCCTAGGCACAAGCTTTCATGTGTTAGGCACAATTTTGTAATTAATTTTGAAAGTCTTTGATCTCTCTACATTTAATTATTAATGACACAGATCAATGAGATCAATAATCTGGAATCATGAGGGGTCCTAAAGAGCAGGGGGGTGGCCAAGATTCCAGTTTTGAATTTACACTTGATTGGCCACATACGTGCAGATATAGTTCAAAGCCTGAGCACTCTGTAGAGGATCTATGCTAGCAGTTGTGTAGGTGACTTAAGTTAGTTTCTACTTACACAGCTTTTGGCAAATTACATTTTTAAAGGATTTCAGAATATACATTTAAATTTCACATTTTCTGTAAAAATTTAATGAAAAATGTAAACGACCTCCATTTTTGAATTTTATCAAAAGGCTTGGCAACCAGGCTTGGTTTCATTTTTGAGATTGTGTCAAATATATAACTTGGTTATTTGGGATCAAAGTCTTTAGTGGTTTTCTTTCGATAGCAATTTGAAATACTGTGCTGTTGTGTAGGTAGCCAACATTAGGTAAGATGAAATGTGGATCTGTGACTGAAGAATTTATGGACTGCTTATATTGAAAATTTCCTGTATTATTTCTCATTGGCATTGTATTGTTATGGCATGGCATCAGCATAACTGTATGCATTTCATGCCTCTGACAGATGCAAGGCTTATTGACAGTTAAATTGCCATATTATTAACAATAATTGACATACATACATGAAACTTGGCACATTTATTCCTTATAGCACTGAAAATACACTGATAAATTGTCAATTTCAAATTTTGATTTTAAATATATTTTTATTAATTGAATAAAAAATAAAAAATGTATAAATTCCTGTATTTTAAAATGTGGACCTAGTTTTGGTATGTGTTGATAGAAAATAATCAGTGATGTGGTTTTTTTTGTATTAAAACACCAGTTTCCTGTTGCAAAAGTTAGCATGGAGGGATGTTTTCAAAATCTTACATTGAAACTTGATGAAAATGTTTTCCTGCTCCAAATGGGCAATGCCACATTTGGACTGGTGGCCAAACAACAAATGGGAGATATGGTTTACTTGCATACAAAGATCCCAATGGACAACAATGGAAAAAGAAACCCGTACACAGAATTACTTGTATTGTTTTTATTAAGAATATAGCTATACCCCAATCTCTGGAATGCAGCCATCTTTGCCATAATAGCTTATGTATCAATATGTTTCATTTATGTTCGGAAAGCCATCAGGCAAATTGTTCTCGAAAATCTTGTCTTAGTGAAAACCAAATGCTTTGCTCATGGTACAAATGCAGATTGCTTACTTGAATTTCGAATGTACCAGTAATGAAGAATTCAGAAACTTATTTATCTTACTTGTATGGTAATCTTTTTTTATTTGTACTTTTATGCATGTATATTTAAAACACCCAAAATATTTTGGTCCCTCCATGAATCTCATCAGGCGGTGGTAGCAAATGTCTCAATATATGACACATACTACAGATTTCCCTGCTATTCTTTGGTTGTTGTTGTTGTTTTTCTTTCAACCAAGTATATCAGTCAGTTTTAGGCATAATGGTTATCTCATTATGCTCTGGCATATCTAATTGTCCCTTCCTATAGTCAGATTTCCTTGTTTGAGCCAATTTTCTGTACTTGTTATGGGCATATATTATGTGGCCCTGTCTTTTCAAAGTGTGGCACTTGACTTGAAGTATGGCACGGTATTGTTTGTGATAATCAGATTCCTTTTTAATTTGATCCAAGGACCTCAAAGTTCTTTTAGACAGGCTGACACCCAAATTGTCCAACTTTTTTACCATAGATTTGCCCAATTTGTTGTTAATTCTATGAATAGTTGTTGCACATCTCCCTTCAAAGTTCCTGGAGTAGTTGATATTCTTAGGTAGAGAAACACCTAGTTATCTATTCACAGCCTCACAATGTTGTGTGTTTGTGTAAGGTCTCATTGTCATGAAAACCTTTTTGCTTCACTTCATTTTCATAATTTCTTGTAGTAATTGTTTGTCATTTTCATCCATTTGCAGATTGGTGACTTTGTTTGAACCAAGAAATTTGGAATTGAGCCACCATTTATTTCTGTGACCGCCACCACAGACAATAGAGTATCTCTGGCATCAGGAGCAGTTGCTGTCATGGCAATGCAGTGTTGCATCAAGAACTTTGGGTAACAACAACTTGACTTTCTGTAAATTACCTCCATTTTCTTCCATAACATCTTGACTAAGGTGTTTTTGTACCTGCTTCTTGTTTTCTCTTGTTGAAGCACCAGGAAATATAGCATCACTGAATATAGTAGATTTGCATTTATTAAACTGCACCTTTCCCAAATGAGTCAGATCTGCTAAACATTCCATTTGCCACATGGGATATAATGTTTTATATGCTTCTTGAAATCCAAGGGCAGATTTTGCATCACTGTATGTAGACACAAACTTAACTAGAACTTCATGAAGCACAAACTGTGTCCCAATTTCACGTCCCATTTCAAACTCAGAGTGAGGTGCTGCATATGGAATATTCAGAGTACAATCTGCATGACCATTAGGGATTGTAACATATCCTTTATGTCTGAACCAAGCTCCAGTCCAACACAATTTGTTTTTACACACAGCGACAAGGATATACTTATGATCAGTCATTTTCTTACAAGCTATTCCGACAGCTTGTGAAGAGGCTTGTCCTGGTTTCTCTGCACTAACTATACAAATAGAGTTGTAGCATGCATCAAATACAATGTTGATAGGGGAAGGGTCTGTGCTGCCACGATCTTTAGTCCTGTCACGCGCCAGTTTACGTTTTTTCACCATGTCCTTCTTATTTAGCTCAGTTGTAACTTTTGCTACTCTATTTGCAGTCCTTTGCATGCCGCTTCAAGGTGGAGGAGGAATATCTATGGCTGTAAGCACGAGTCTGGCCCTTGTATTTCCCATTGGTGTCTCTTGAAGTCCCACGTGGAATCCCAGGTTGACTGCAGCAGCACTGCAGCCTGGTTTGGTGGATGGAACCCCATTGTACACTTTGAATTTAGGTGAGATGAAGCCACAATTCACACATTTTAAGATCATCTGCCAGCCCTAGCCCAACTTGCCTTCTTGGTGTATGTATACCTCCATTAGTGGACAATCTGTAGCTTCCTCATGATGTAGTTTTGTCATCTGATTGATCATTTCCACCACTTTTGTGTTGTTTAATAGTCGCATTCTCTGTAAAATGAGAAAGCAACTGTTTCATGTCAGTTTTAAAAATTGCATACAGGAAATAGCATACAAACAATTACATCTAGATGTTAAGCTAAGCACCTCTGTGTCAGGATTATCTGGATCAGGATTGGCACTTATCAGATTGTCTTGTCCGAATACTTCCAAGAGGTCAGTGGGACGATGCCATTAACTGTGCATGATTCGTTTTAGTGGCTTGGTATTTGGAAATCTTCATACGTTTGTTATTTGGGAATGGTCCTTCTTGAAGCATGTAGGTTTTGAATTATTTTTCACCTTTCATGGTAACAGATCAAAAATGTATGTGCTGGTGAAGAGCTTCGGACCCCATTTTTATAAGCCTAGGCACAAGCTTTCATGTGTTAGGCACAATTTTGTAATTAATTTTGAAAGTCTTTGATCTCTCTACATTTAATTATTAATGACACAGATCAATGAGATCAATAATCTGGAATCATGAGGGGTCCTAAAGAGCAGGGGGGTGGCCAAGATTCCAGTTTTGAATTTACACTTGATTGGCCACATACGTGCAGATATAGTTCAAAGCCTGAGCACTCTGTAGAGGATCTATGCTAGCAGTTGTGTAGGTGACTTAAGTTAGTTTCTACTTACACAGCTTTTGGCAAATTACATTTTTAAAGGATTTCAGAATATACATTTAAATTTCACATTTTCTGTAAAAATTTAATGAAAAATGTAAACGACCTCCATTTTTGAATTTTATCAAAAGGCTTGGCAACCAGGCTTGGTTTCATTTTTGAGATTGTGTCAAATATATAACTTGGTTATTTGGGATCAAAGTCTTTAGTGGTTTTCTTTCGATAGCAATTTGAAATACTGTGCTGTTGTGTAGGTAGCCAACATTAGGTAAGATGAAATGTGGATCTGTGACTGAAGAATTTATGGACTGCTTATATTGAAAATTTCCTGTATTATTTCTCATTGGCATTGTATTGTTATGGCATGGCATCAGCATAACTGTATGCATTTCATGCCTCTGACAGATGCAAGGCTTATTGACAGTTAAATTGCCATATTATTAACAATAATTGACATACATACATGAAACTTGGCACATTTATTCCTTATAGCACTGAAAATACACTGATAAATTGTCAATTTCAAATTTTAATTTTAAATATATTTTTATTAATTGAATAAAAAATAAAAAATGTATAAATTCCTGTATTTTAAAATGTGGACCTAGTTTTGGTATGTGTTGATAGAAAATAATCAGTGATGTGGTTTTTTTTGTATTAAAACACCAGTTTCCTGTTGCAAAAGTTAGCATGGAGGGATGTTTTCAAAATCTTACATTGAAACTTGATGAAAATGTTTTCCTGCTCCAAATGGGCAATGCCACATTTGGACTGGTGGCCAAACAACAAATGGGAGATATGGTTTACTTGCATACAAAGATCCCAATGGACAACAATGGAAAAAGAAACCCGTACACAGAATTACTTGTATTGTTTTTATTAAGAATATAGCTATACCCCAATCTCTGGAATGCAGCCATCTTTGCCATAATAGCTTATGTATCAATATGTTTCATTTATGTTCGGAAAGCCATCAGGCAAATTGTTCTCGAAAATCTTGTCTTAGTGAAAACCAAATGCTTTGCTCATGGTACAAATGCAGATTGCTTACTTGAATTTCGAATGTACCAGTAATGAAGAATTCAGAAACTTATTTATCTTACTTGTATGGTAATCTTTTTTTATTTGTACTTTTATGCATGTATATTTAAAACACCCAAAATATTTTGGTCCCTCCATGAATCTCATCAGGCGGTGGTAGCAAATGTCTCAATATATGACACATACTACAGATTTCCCTGCTATTCTTTGGTTGTTGTTGTTGTTTTTCTTTCAACCAAGTATATCAGTCAGTTTTAGGCATAATGGTTATCTCATTATGCTCTGGCATATCTAATTGTCCCTTCCTATAGTCAGATTTCCTTGTTTGAGCCAATTTTCTGTACTTGTTATGGGCATATATTATGTGGCCCTGTCTTTTCAAAGTGTGGCACTTGACTTGAAGTATGGCACGGTATTGTTTGTGATAATCAGATTCCTTTTTAATTTGATCCAAGGACCTCAAAGTTCTTTTAGACAGGCTGACACCCAAATTGTCCAACTTTTTTACCATAGATTTGCCCAATTTGTTGTTAATTCTATGAATAGTTGTTGCACATCTCCCTTCAAAGTTCCTGGAGTAGTTGATATTCTTAGGTAGAGAAACACCTAGTTATCTATTCACAGCCTCACAATGTTGTGTGTTTGTGTAAGGTCTCATTGTCATGAAAACCTTTTTGCTTCACTTCATTTTCATAATTTCTTGTAGTAATTGTTTGTCATTTTCATCCATTTGCAGATTGGTGACTTTGTTTGAACCAAGAAATTTGGAATTGAGCCACCATTTATTTCTGTGACCGCCACCACAGACAATAGAGTATCTCTGGCATCAGGAGCAGTTGCTGTCATGGCAATGCAGTGTTGCATCAAGAACTTTGGGTAACAACAACTTGACTTTCTGTAAATTACCTCCATTTTCTTCCATAACATCTTGACTAAGGTGTTTTTGTACCTGCTTCTTGTTTTCTCTTGTTGAAGCACCAGGAAATATAGCATCACTGAATATAGTAGATTTGCATTTATTAAACTGCACCTTTCCCAAATGAGTCAGATCTGCTAAACATTCCATTTGCCACATGGGATATAATGTTTTATATGCTTCTTGAAATCCAAGGGCAGATTTTGCATCACTGTATGTAGACACAAACTTAACTAGAACTTCATGAAGCACAAACTGTGTCCCAATTTCACGTCCCATTTCAAACTCAGAGTGAGGTGCTGCATATGGAATATTCAGAGTACAATCTGCATGACCATTAGGGATTGTAACATATCCTTTATGTCTGAACCAAGCTCCAGTCCAACACAATTTGTTTTTACACACAGCGACAAGGATATACTTATGATCAGTCATTTTCTTACAAGCTATTCCGACAGCTTGTGAAGAGGCTTGTCCTGGTTTCTCTGCACTAACTATACAAATAGAGTTGTAGCATGCATCAAATACAATGTTGATAGGGGAAGGGTCTGTGCTGCCACGATCTTTAGTCCTGTCACGCGCCAGTTTACGTTTTTTCACCATGTCCTTCTTATTTAGCTCAGTTGTAACTTTTGCTACTCTATTTGCAGTCCTTTGCATGCCGCTTCAAGGTGGAGGAGGAATATCTATGGCTGTAAGCACGAGTCTGGCCCTTGTATTTCCCATTGGTGTCTCTTGAAGTCCCACGTGGAATCCCAGGTTGACTGCAGCAGCACTGCAGCCTGGTTTGGTGGATGGAACCACATTGTACACTTTGAATTTAGGTGAGATGAAGCCACAATTCACACATTTTAAGATCATCTGCCAGCCCTAGCCCAACTTGCCTTCTTGGTGTATGTATACCTCCATTAGTGGACAATCTGTAGCTTCCTCATCATGTAGTTTTGTCATCTGATTGATCATTTCCACCACTTTTGTGTTGTTTAATAGTTGCATTCTCTGTAAAATGAGAAAGCAACTGTTTCATGTCAGTTTTAAAAATTGCATACAGGAAATAGCATACAAACAATTACATCTAGATGTTAAGCTAAGCACCTCTGTGTCAGGATTATCTGGATCAGGATTGGCACTTATCAGATTGTCTTGTCCGAATACTTCCAAGAGGTCAGTGGGATGATGCCGTTAACTGTGCATGATTCGTTTTAGTGGCTTGGTATTTGGAAATCTTCATACGTTTGTTATTTGGGACATGGTCCTTCTTGAAGCATGTAGGTTTTGAATTATTTTTCACCTTTCATGGTAACAGATCAAAAATGTATGTGCTGGTGAAGAGCTTCGGACCCCATTTTTATAAGCCTAGGCACAAGCTTTCATGTGTTAGGCACAATTTTGTAATTAATTTTGAAAGTCTTTGATCTCTCTACATTTAATTATTAATGACACAGATCAATGAGATCAATAATCTGGAATCATGAGGGGTCCTAAAGAGCAGGGGGGTGGCCAAGATTCCAGTTTTGAATTTACACTTGATTGGCCACATACGTGCAGATATAGTTCAAAGCCTGAGCACTCTGTAGAGGATCTATGCTAGCAGTTGTGTAGGTGACTTAAGTTAGTTTCTACTTACACAGCTTTTGGCAAATTACATTTTTAAAGGATTTCAGAATATACATTTAAATTTCACATTTTCTGTAAAAATTTAATGAAAAATGTAAACGACCTCCATTTTTGAATTTTATCAAAAGGCTTGGCAACCAGGCTTGGTTTCATTTTTGAGATTGTGTCAAATATATAACTTGGTTATTTGGGATCAAAGTCTTTAGTGGTTTTCTTTCGATAGCAATTTGAAATACTGTGCTGTTGTGTAGGTAGCCAACATTAGGTAAGATGAAATGTGGATCTGTGACTGAAGAATTTATGGACTGCTTATATTGAAAATTTCCTGTATTATTTCTCATTGGCATTGTATTGTTATGGCATGGCATCAGCATAACTGTATGCATTTCATGCCTCTGACAGATGCAAGGCTTATTGACAGTTAAATTGCCATATTATTAACAATAATTGACATACATACATGAAACTTGGCACATTTATTCCTTATAGCACTGAAAATACACTGATAAATTGTCAATTTCAAATTTTAATTTTAAATATATTTTTATTAATTGAATAAAAAATAAAAAATGTATAAATTCCTGTATTTTAAAATGTGGACCTAGTTTTGGTATGTGTTGATAGAAAATAATCAGTGATGTGGTTTTTTTTGTATTAAAACACCAGTTTCCTGTTGCAAAAGTTAGCATGGAGGGATGTTTTCAAAATCTTACATTGAAACTTGATGAAAATGTTTTCCTGCTCCAAATGGGCAATGCCACATTTGGACTGGTGGCCAAACAACAAATGGGAGATATGGTTTACTTGCATACAAAGATCCCAATGGACAACAATGGAAAAAGAAACCCGTACACAGAATTACTTGTATTGTTTTTATTAAGAATATAGCTATACCCCAATCTCTGGAATGCAGCCATCTTTGCCATAATAGCTTATGTATCAATATGTTTCATTTATGTTCGGAAAGCCATCAGGCAAATTGTTCTCGAAAATCTTGTCTTAGTGAAAACCAAATGCTTTGCTCATGGTACAAATGCAGATTGCTTACTTGAATTTCGAATGTACCAGTAATGAAGAATTCAGAAACTTATTTATCTTACTTGTATGGTAATCTTTTTTTATTTGTACTTTTATGCATGTATATTTAAAACACCCAAAATATTTTGGTCCCTCCATGAATCTCATCAGGCGGTGGTAGCAAATGTCTCAATATATGACACATACTACAGATTTCCCTGCTATTCTTTGGTTGTTGTTGTTGTTTTTCTTTCAACCAAGTATATCAGTCAGTTTTAGGCATAATGGTTATCTCATTATGCTCTGGCATATCTAATTGTCCCTTCCTATAGTCAGATTTCCTTGTTTGAGCCAATTTTCTGTACTTGTTATGGGCATATATTATGTGGCCCTGTCTTTTCAAAGTGTGGCACTTGACTTGAAGTATGGCACGGTATTGTTTGTGATAATCAGATTCCTTTTTAATTTGATCCAAGGACCTCAAAGTTCTTTTAGACAGGCTGACACCCAAATTGTCCAACTTTTTTACCATAGATTTGCCCAATTTGTTGTTAATTCTATGAATAGTTGTTGCACATCTCCCTTCAAAGTTCCTGGAGTAGTTGATATTCTTAGGTAGAGAAACACCTAGTTATCTATTCACAGCCTCACAATGTTGTGTGTTTGTGTAAGGTCTCATTGTCATGAAAACCTTTTTGCTTCACTTCATTTTCATAATTTCTTGTAGTAATTGTTTGTCATTTTCATCCATTTGCAGATTGGTGACTTTGTTTGAACCAAGAAATTTGGAATTGAGCCACCATTTATTTCTGTGACCGCCACCACAGACAATAGAGTATCTCTGGCATCAGGAGCAGTTGCTGTCATGGCAATGCAGTGTTGCATCAAGAACTTTGGGTAACAACAACTTGACTTTCTGTAAATTACCTCCATTTTCTTCCATAACATCTTGACTAAGGTGTTTTTGTACCTGCTTCTTGTTTTCTCTTGTTGAAGCACCAGGAAATATAGCATCACTGAATATAGTAGATTTGCATTTATTAAACTGCACCTTTCCCAAATGAGTCAGATCTGCTAAACATTCCATTTGCCACATGGGATATAATGTTTTATATGCTTCTTGAAATCCAAGGGCAGATTTTGCATCACTGTATGTAGACACAAACTTAACTAGAACTTCATGAAGCACAAACTGTGTCCCAATTTCACGTCCCATTTCAAACTCAGAGTGAGGTGCTGCATATGGAATATTCAGAGTACAATCTGCATGACCATTAGGGATTGTAACATATCCTTTATGTCTGAACCAAGCTCCAGTCCAACACAATTTGTTTTTACACACAGCGACAAGGATATACTTATGATCAGTCATTTTCTTACAAGCTATTCCGACAGCTTGTGAAGAGGCTTGTCCTGGTTTCTCTGCACTAACTATACAAATAGAGTTGTAGCATGCATCAAATACAATGTTGATAGGGGAAGGGTCTGTGCTGCCACGATCTTTAGTCCTGTCACGCGCCAGTTTACGTTTTTTCACCATGTCCTTCTTATTTAGCTCAGTTGTAACTTTTGCTACTCTATTTGCAGTCCTTTGCATGCCGCTTCAAGGTGGAGGAGGAATATCTATGGCTGTAAGCACGAGTCTGGCCCTTGTATTTCCCATTGGTGTCTCTTGAAGTCCCACGTGGAATCCCAGGTTGACTGCAGCAGCACTGCAGCCTGGTTTGGTGGATGGAACCCCATTGTACACTTTGAATTTAGGTGAGATGAAGCCACAATTCACACATTTTAAGATCATCTGCCAGCCCTAGCCCAACTTACCTTCTTGGTGTATGTATACCTCCATTAGTGGACAATCTGTAGCTTCCTCATGATGTAGTTTTGTCATCTGATTGATCATTTCCACCACTTTTGTGTTGTTTAATAGTCGCATTCTCTGTAAAATGAGAAAGCAACTGTTTCATGTCAGTTTTAAAAATTGCATACAGGAAATAGCATACAAACAATTACATCTAGATGTTAAGCTAAGCACCTCTGTGTCAGGATTATCTGGATCAGGATTGGCACTTATCAGATTGTCTTGTCCGAATACTTCCAAGAGGTCAGTGGGATGATGCCGTTAACTGTGCATGATTCGTTTTAGTGGCTTGGTATTTGGAAATCTTCATACGTTTGTTATTTGGGACATGGTCCTTCTTGAAGCATGTAGGTTTTGAATTATTTTTCACCTTTCATGGTAACAGATCAAAAATGTATGTGCTGGTGAAGAGCTTCGGACCCCATTTTTATAAGCCTAGGCACAAGCTTTCATGTGTTAGGCACAATTTTGTAATTAATTTTGAAAGTCTTTGATCTCTCTACATTTAATTATTAATGACACAGATCAATGAGATCAATAATCTGGAATCATGAGGGGTCCTAAAGAGCAGGGGGGTGGCCAAGATTCCAGTTTTGAATTTACACTTGATTGGCCACATACGTGCAGATATAGTTCAAAGCCTGAGCACTCTGTAGAGGATCTATGCTAGCAGTTGTGTAGGTGACTTAAGTTAGTTTCTACTTACACAGCTTTTGGCAAATTACATTTTTAAAGGATTTCAGAATATACATTTAAATTTCACATTTTCTGTAAAAATTTAATGAAAAATGTAAACGACCTCCATTTTTGAATTTTATCAAAAGGCTTGGCAACCAGGCTTGGTTTCATTTTTGAGATTGTGTCAAATATATAACTTGGTTATTTGGGATCAAAGTCTTTAGTGGTTTTCTTTCGATAGCAATTTGAAATACTGTGCTGTTGTGTAGGTAGCCAACATTAGGTAAGATGAAATGTGGATCTGTGACTGAAGAATTTATGGACTGCTTATATTGAAAATTTCCTGTATTATTTCTCATTGGCATTGTATTGTTATGGCATGGCATCAGCATAACTGTATGCATTTCATGCCTCTGACAGATGCAAGGCTTATTGACAGTTAAATTGCCATATTATTAACAATAATTGACATACATACATGAAACTTGGCACATTTATTCCTTATAGCACTGAAAATACACTGATAAATTGTCAATTTCAAATTTTAATTTTAAATATATTTTTATTAATTGAATAAAAAATAAAAAATGTATAAATTCCTGTATTTTAAAATGTGGACCTAGTTTTGGTATGTGTTGATAGAAAATAATCAGTGATGTGGTTTTTTTGTATTAAAACACCAGTTTCCTGTTGCAAAAGTTAGCATGGAGGGATGTTTTCAAAATCTTACATTGAAACTTGATGAAAATGTTTTCCTGCTCCAAATGGGCAATGCCACATTTGGACTGGTGGCCAAACAACAAATGGGAGATATGGTTTACTTGCATACAAAGATCCCAATGGACAACAATGGAAAAAGAAACCCGTACACAGAATTACTTGTATTGTTTTTATTAAGAATATAGCTATACCCCAATCTCTGGAATGCAGCCATCTTTGCCATAATAGCTTATGTATCAATATGTTTCATTTATGTTCGGAAAGCCATCAGGCAAATTGTTCTCGAAAATCTTGTCTTAGTGAAAACCAAATGCTTTGCTCATGGTACAAATGCAGATTGCTTACTTGAATTTCGAATGTACCAGTAATGAAGAATTCAGAAACTTATTTATCTTACTTGTATGGTAATCTTTTTTTATTTGTACTTTTATGCATGTATATTTAAAACACCCAAAATATTTTGGTCCCTCCATGAATCTCATCAGGCGGTGGTAGCAAATGTCTCAATATATGACACATACTACAGATTTCCCTGCTATTCTTTGGTTGTTGTTGTTGTTTTTCTTTCAACCAAGTATATCAGTCAGTTTTAGGCATAATGGTTATCTCATTATGCTCTGGCATATCTAATTGTCCCTTCCTATAGTCAGATTTCCTTGTTTGAGCCAATTTTCTGTACTTGTTATGGGCATATATTATGTGGCCCTGTCTTTTCAAAGTGTGGCACTTGACTTGAAGTATGGCACGGTATTGTTTGTGATAATCAGATTCCTTTTTAATTTGATCCAAGGACCTCAAAGTTCTTTTAGACAGGCTGACACCCAAATTGTCCAACTTTTTTACCATAGATTTGCCCAATTTGTTGTTAATTCTATGAATAGTTGTTGCACATCTCCCTTCAAAGTTCCTGGAGTAGTTGATATTCTTAGGTAGAGAAACACCTAGTTATCTATTCACAGCCTCACAATGTTGTGTGTTTGTGTAAGGTCTCATTGTCATGAAAACCTTTTTGCTTCACTTCATTTTCATAATTTCTTGTAGTAATTGTTTGTCATTTTCATCCATTTGCAGATTGGTGACTTTGTTTGAACCAAGAAATTTGGAATTGAGCCACCATTTATTTCTGTGACCGCCACCACAGACAATAGAGTATCTCTGGCATCAGGAGCAGTTGCTGTCATGGCAATGCAGTGTTGCATCAAGAACTTTGGGTAACAACAACTTGACTTTCTGTAAATTACCTCCATTTTCTTCCATAACATCTTGACTAAGGTGTTTTTGTACCTGCTTCTTGTTTTCTCTTGTTGAAGCACCAGGAAATATAGCATCACTGAATATAGTAGATTTGCATTTATTAAACTGCACCTTTCCCAAATGAGTCAGATCTGCTAAACATTCCATTTGCCACATGGGATATAATGTTTTATATGCTTCTTGAAATCCAAGGGCAGATTTTGCATCACTGTATGTAGACACAAACTTAACTAGAACTTCATGAAGCACAAACTGTGTCCCAATTTCACGTCCCATTTCAAACTCAGAGTGAGGTGCTGCATATGGAATATTCAGAGTACAATCTGCATGACCATTAGGGATTGTAACATATCCTTTATGTCTGAACCAAGCTCCAGTCCAACACAATTTGTTTTTACACACAGCGACAAGGATATACTTATGATCAGTCATTTTCTTACAAGCTATTCCGACAGCTTGTGAAGAGGCTTGTCCTGGTTTCTCTGCACTAACTATACAAATAGAGTTGTAGCATGCATCAAATACAATGTTGATAGGGGAAGGGTCTGTGCTGCCACGATCTTTAGTCCTGTCACGCGCCAGTTTACGTTTTTTCACCATGTCCTTCTTATTTAGCTCAGTTGTAACTTTTGCTACTCTATTTGCAGTCCTTTGCATGCCGCTTCAAGGTGGAGGAGGAATATCTATGGCTGTAAGCACGAGTCTGGCCCTTGTATTTCCCATTGGTGTCTCTTGAAGTCCCACGTGGAATCCCAGGTTGACTGCAGCAGCACTGCAGCCTGGTTTGGTGGATGGAACCCCATTGTACAGCTTGAATTTAGGTGAGATGAAGCCACAATTCACACATTTTAAGATCATCTGCCAGCCCTAGCCCAACTTACCTTCTTGGTGTATGTATACCTCCATTAGTGGACAATCTGTAGCTTCCTCATGATGTAGTTTTGTCATCTGATTGATCATTTCCACCACTTTTGTGTTGTTTAATAGTCGCATTCTCTGTAAAATGAGAAAGCAACTGTTTCATGTCAGTTTTAAAAATTGCATACAGGAAATAGCATACAAACAATTACATCTAGATGTTAAGCTAAGCACCTCTGTGTCAGGATTATCTGGATCAGGATTGGCACTTATCAGATTGTCTTGTCCGAATACTTCCAAGAGGTCAGTGGGACGATGCCATTAACTGTGCATGATTCGTTTTAGTGGCTTGGTATTTGGAAATCTTCATACGTTTGTTATTTGGGAATGGTCCTTCTTGAAGCATGTAGGTTTTGAATTATTTTTCACCTTTCATGGTAACAGATCAAAAATGTATGTGCTGGTGAAGAGCTTCGGACCCCATTTTTATAAGCCTAGGCACAAGCTTTCATGTGTTAGGCACAATTTTGTAATTAATTTTGAAAGTCTTTGATCTCTCTACATTTAATTATTAATGACACAGATCAATGAGATCAATAATCTGGAATCATGAGGGGTCCTAAAGAGCAGGGGGGTGGCCAAGATTCCAGTTTTGAATTTACACTTGATTGGCCACATACGTGCAGATATAGTTCAAAGCCTGAGCACTCTGTAGAGGATCTATGCTAGCAGTTGTGTAGGTGACTTAAGTTAGTTTCTACTTACACAGCTTTTGGCAAATTACATTTTTAAAGGATTTCAGAATATACATTTAAATTTCACATTTTCTGTAAAAATTTAATGAAAAATGTAAACGACCTCCATTTTTGAATTTTATCAAAAGGCTTGGCAACCAGGCTTGGTTTCATTTTTGAGATTGTGTCAAATATATAACTTGGTTATTTGGGATCAAAGTCTTTAGTGGTTTTCTTTCGATAGCAATTTGAAATACTGTGCTGTTGTGTAGGTAGCCAACATTAGGTAAGATGAAATGTGGATCTGTGACTGAAGAATTTATGGACTGCTTATATTGAAAATTTCCTGTATTATTTCTCATTGGCATTGTATTGTTATGGCATGGCATCAGCATAACTGTATGCATTTCATGCCTCTGACAGATGCAAGGCTTATTGACAGTTAAATTGCCATATTATTAACAATAATTGACATACATACATGAAACTTGGCACATTTATTCCTTATAGCACTGAAAATACACTGATAAATTGTCAATTTCAAATTTTGATTTTAAATATATTTTTATTAATTGAATAAAAAATAAAAAATGTATAAATTCCTGTATTTTAAAATGTGGACCTAGTTTTGGTATGTGTTGATAGAAAATAATCAGTGATGTGGTTTTTTTGTATTAAAACACCAGTTTCCTGTTGCAAAAGTTAGCATGGAGGGATGTTTTCAAAATCTTACATTGAAACTTGATGAAAATGTTTTCCTGCTCCAAATGGGCAATGCCACATTTGGACTGGTGGCCAAACAACAAATGGGAGATATGGTTTACTTGCATACAAAGATCCCAATGGACAACAATGGAAAAAGAAACCCGTACACAGAATTACTTGTATTGTTTTTATTAAGAATATAGCTATACCCCAATCTCTGGAATGCAGCCATCTTTGCCATAATAGCTTATGTATCAATATGTTTCATTTATGTTCGGAAAGCCATCAGGCAAATTGTTCTCGAAAATCTTGTCTTAGTGAAAACCAAATGCTTTGCTCATGGTACAAATGCAGATTGCTTACTTGAATTTCGAATGTACCAGTAATGAAGAATTCAGAAACTTATTTATCTTACTTGTATGGTAATCTTTTTTTATTTGTACTTTTATGCATGTATATTTAAAACACCCAAAATATTTTGGTCCCTCCATGAATCTCATCAGGCGGTGGTAGCAAATGTCTCAATATATGACACATACTACAGATTTCCCTGCTATTCTTTGGTTGTTGTTGTTGTTTTTCTTTCAACCAAGTATATCAGTCAGTTTTAGGCATAATGGTTATCTCATTATGCTCTGGCATATCTAATTGTCCCTTCCTATAGTCAGATTTCCTTGTTTGAGCCAATTTTCTGTACTTGTTATGGGCATATATTATGTGGCCCTGTCTTTTCAAAGTGTGGCACTTGACTTGAAGTATGGCACGGTATTGTTTGTGATAATCAGATTCCTTTTTAATTTGATCCAAGGACCTCAAAGTTCTTTTAGACAGGCTGACACCCAAATTGTCCAACTTTTTTACCATAGATTTGCCCAATTTGTTGTTAATTCTATGAATAGTTGTTGCACATCTCCCTTCAAAGTTCCTGGAGTAGTTGATATTCTTAGGTAGAGAAACACCTAGTTATCTATTCACAGCCTCACAATGTTGTGTGTTTGTGTAAGGTCTCATTGTCATGAAAACCTTTTTGCTTCACTTCATTTTCATAATTTCTTGTAGTAATTGTTTGTCATTTTCATCCATTTGCAGATTGGTGACTTTGTTTGAACCAAGAAATTTGGAATTGAGCCACCATTTATTTCTGTGACCGCCACCACAGACAATAGAGTATCTCTGGCATCAGGAGCAGTTGCTGTCATGGCAATGCAGTGTTGCATCAAGAACTTTGGGTAACAACAACTTGACTTTCTGTAAATTACCTCCATTTTCTTCCATAACATCTTGACTAAGGTGTTTTTGTACCTGCTTCTTGTTTTCTCTTGTTGAAGCACCAGGAAATATAGCATCACTGAATATAGTAGATTTGCATTTATTAAACTGCACCTTTCCCAAATGAGTCAGATCTGCTAAACATTCCATTTGCCACATGGGATATAATGTTTTATATGCTTCTTGAAATCCAAGGGCAGATTTTGCATCACTGTATGTAGACACAAACTTAACTAGAACTTCATGAAGCACAAACTGTGTCCCAATTTCACGTCCCATTTCAAACTCAGAGTGAGGTGCTGCATATGGAATATTCAGAGTACAATCTGCATGACCATTAGGGATTGTAACATATCCTTTATGTCTGAACCAAGCTCCAGTCCAACACAATTTGTTTTTACACACAGCGACAAGGATATACTTATGATCAGTCATTTTCTTACAAGCTATTCCGACAGCTTGTGAAGAGGCTTGTCCTGGTTTCTCTGCACTAACTATACAAATAGAGTTGTAGCATGCATCAAATTCAATGTTGATAGGGGAAGGGTCTGTGCTGCCACGATCTTTAGTCCTGTCACGCGCCAGTTTACGTTTTTTCACCATGTCCTTCTTATTTAGCTCAGTTGTAACTTTTGCTACTCTATTTGCAGTCCTTTGCATGCCGCTTCAAGGTGGAGGAGGAATATCTATGGCTGTAAGCACGAGTCTGGCCCTTGTATTTCCCATTGGTGTCTCTTGAAGTCCCACGTGGAATCCCAGGTTGACTGCAGCAGCACTGCAGCCTGGTTTGGTGGATGGAACCCCATTGTACAGCTTGAATTTAGGTGAGATGAAGCCACAATTCACACATTTTAAGATCATCTGCCAGCCCTAGCCCAACTTACCTTCTTGGTGTATGTATACCTCCATTAGTGGACAATCTGTAGCTTCCTCATGATGTAGTTTTGTCATCTGATTGATCATTTCCACCACTTTTGTGTTGTTTAATAGTCGCATTCTCTGTAAAATGAGAAAGCAACTGTTTCATGTCAGTTTTAAAAATTGCATACAGGAAATAGCATACAAACAATTACATCTAGATGTTAAGCTAAGCACCTCTGTGTCAGGATTATCTGGATCAGGATTGGCACTTATCAGATTGTCTTGTCCGAATACTTCCAAGAGGTCAGTGGGATGATGCCGTTAACTGTGCATGATTCGTTTTAGTGGCTTGGTATTTGGAAATCTTCATACGTTTGTTATTTGGGACATGGTCCTTCTTGAAGCATGTAGGTTTTGAATTATTTTTCACCTTTCATGGTAACAGATCAAAAATGTATGTGCTGGTGAAGAGCTTCGGACCCCATTTTTATAAGCCTAGGCACAAGCTTTCATGTGTTAGGCACAATTTTGTAATTAATTTTGAAAGTCTTTGATCTCTCTACATTTAATTATTAATGACACAGATCAATGAGATCAATAATCTGGAATCATGAGGGGTCCTAAAGAGCAGGGGGGTGGCCAAGATTCCAGTTTTGAATTTACACTTGATTGGCCACATACGTGCAGATATAGTACAAAGCCTGAGCACTCTGTAGAGGATCTATGCTAGCAGTTGTGTAGGTGACTTAAGTTAGTTTCTACTTACACAGCTTTTGGCAAATTACATTTTTAAAGGATTTCAGAATATACATTTAAATTTCACATTTTCTGTAAAAATTTAATGAAAAATGTAAACGACCTCCATTTTTGAATTTTATCAAAAGGCTTGGCAACCAGGCTTGGTTTCATTTTTGAGATTGTGTCAAATATATAACTTGGTTATTTGGGATCAAAGTCTTTAGTGGTTTTCTTTCGATAGCAATTTGAAATACTGTGCTGTTGTGTAGGTAGCCAACATTAGGTAAGATGAAATGTGGATCTGTGACTGAAGAATTTATGGACTGCTTATATTGAAAATTTCCTGTATTATTTCTCATTGGCATTGTATTGTTATGGCATGGCATCAGCATAACTGTATGCATTTCATGCCTCTGACAGATGCAAGGCTTATTGACAGTTAAATTGCCATATTATTAACAATAATTGACATACATACATGAAACTTGGCACATTTATTCCTTATAGCACTGAAAATACACTGATAAATTGTCAATTTCAAATTTTGATTTTAAATATATTTTTATTAATTGAATAAAAAATAAAAAATGTATAAATTCCTGTATTTTAAAATGTGGACCTAGTTTTGGTATGTGTTGATAGAAAATAATCAGTGATGTGGTTTTTTTGTATTAAAACACCAGTTTCCTGTTGCAAAAGTTAGCATGGAGGGATGTTTTCAAAATCTTACATTGAAACTTGATGAAAATGTTTTCCTGCTCCAAATGGGCAATGCCACATTTGGACTGGTGGCCAAACAACAAATGGGAGATATGGTTTACTTGCATACAAAGATCCCAATGGACAACAATGGAAAAAGAAACCCGTACACAGAATTACTTGTATTGTTTTTATTAAGAATATAGCTATACCCCAATCTCTGGAATGCAGCCATCTTTGCCATAATAGCTTATGTATCAATATGTTTCATTTATGTTCGGAAAGCCATCAGGCAAATTGTTCTCGAAAATCTTGTCTTAGTGAAAACCAAATGCTTTGCTCATGGTACAAATGCAGATTGCTTACTTGAATTTCGAATGTACCAGTAATGAAGAATTCAGAAACTTATTTATCTTACTTGTATGGTAATCTTTTTTTATTTGTACTTTTATGCATGTATATTTAAAACACCCAAAATATTTTGGTCCCTCCATGAATCTCATCAGGCGGTGGTAGCAAATGTCTCAATATATGACACATACTACAGATTTCCCTGCTATTCTTTGGTTGTTGTTGTTGTTTTTCTTTCAACCAAGTATATCAGTCAGTTTTAGGCATAATGGTTATCTCATTATGCTCTGGCATATCTAATTGTCCCTTCCTATAGTCAGATTTCCTTGTTTGAGCCAATTTTCTGTACTTGTTATGGGCATATATTATGTGGCCCTGTCTTTTCAAAGTGTGGCACTTGACTTGAAGTATGGCACGGTATTGTTTGTGATAATCAGATTCCTTTTTAATTTGATCCAAGGACCTCAAAGTTCTTTTAGACAGGCTGACACCCAAATTGTCCAACTTTTTTACCATAGATTTGCCCAATTTGTTGTTAATTCTATGAATAGTTGTTGCACATCTCCCTTCAAAGTTCCTGGAGTAGTTGATATTCTTAGGTAGAGAAACACCTAGTTATCTATTCACAGCCTCACAATGTTGTGTGTTTGTGTAAGGTCTCATTGTCATGAAAACCTTTTTGCTTCACTTCATTTTCATAATTTCTTGTAGTAATTGTTTGTCATTTTCATCCATTTGCAGATTGGTGACTTTGTTTGAACCAAGAAATTTGGAATTGAGCCACCATTTATTTCTGTGACCGCCACCACAGACAATAGAGTATCTCTGGCATCAGGAGCAGTTGCTGTCATGGCAATGCAGTGTTGCATCAAGAACTTTGGGTAACAACAACTTGACTTTCTGTAAATTACCTCCATTTTCTTCCATAACATCTTGACTAAGGTGTTTTTGTACCTGCTTCTTGTTTTCTCTTGTTGAAGCACCAGGAAATATAGCATCACTGAATATAGTAGATTTGCATTTATTAAACTGCACCTTTCCCAAATGAGTCAGATCTGCTAAACATTCCATTTGCCACATGGGATATAATGTTTTATATGCTTCTTGAAATCCAAGGGCAGATTTTGCATCACTGTATGTAGACACAAACTTAACTAGAACTTCATGAAGCACAAACTGTGTCCCAATTTCACGTCCCATTTCAAACTCAGAGTGAGGTGCTGCATATGGAATATTCAGAGTACAATCTGCATGACCATTAGGGATTGTAACATATCCTTTATGTCTGAACCAAGCTCCAGTCCAACACAATTTGTTTTTACACACAGCGACAAGGATATACTTATGATCAGTCATTTTCTTACAAGCTATTCCGACAGCTTGTGAAGAGGCTTGTCCTGGTTTCTCTGCACTAACTATACAAATAGAGTTGTAGCATGCATCAAATACAATGTTGATAGGGGAAGGGTCTGTGCTGCCACGATCTTTAGTCCTGTCACGCGCCAGTTTACGTTTTTTCACCATGTCCTTCTTATTTAGCTCAGTTGTAACTTTTGCTACTCTATTTGCAGTCCTTTGCATGCCGCTTCAAGGTGGAGGAGGAATATCTATGGCTGTAAGCACGAGTCTGGCCCTTGTATTTCCCATTGGTGTCTCTTGAAGTCCCACGTGGAATCCCAGGTTGACTGCAGCAGCACTGCAGCCTGGTTTGGTGGATGGAACCCCATTGTACACTTTGAATTTAGGTGAGATGAAGCCACAATTCACACATTTTAAGATCATCTGCCAGCCCTAGCCCAACTTACCTTCTTGGTGTATGTATACCTCCATTAGTGGACAATCTGTAGCTTCCTCATGATGTAGTTTTGTCATCTGATTGATCATTTCCACCACTTTTGTGTTGTTTAATAGTCGCATTCTCTGTAAAATGAGAAAGCAACTGTTTCATGTCAGTTTTAAAAATTGCATACAGGAAATAGCATACAAACAATTACATCTAGATGTTAAGCTAAGCACCTCTGTGTCAGGATTATCTGGATCAGGATTGGCACTTATCAGATTGTCTTGTCCGAATACTTCCAAGAGGTCAGTGGGACGATGCCATTAACTGTGCATGATTCGTTTTAGTGGCTTGGTATTTGGAAATCTTCATACGTTTGTTATTTGGGAATGGTCCTTCTTGAAGCATGTAGGTTTTGAATTATTTTTCACCTTTCATGGTAACAGATCAAAAATGTATGTGCTGGTGAAGAGCTTCGGACCCCATTTTTATAAGCCTAGGCACAAGCTTTCATGTGTTAGGCACAATTTTGTAATTAATTTTGAAAGTCTTTGATCTCTCTACATTTAATTATTAATGACACAGATCAATGAGATCAATAATCTGGAATCATGAGGGGTCCTAAAGAGCAGGGGGGTGGCCAAGATTCCAGTTTTGAATTTACACTTGATTGGCCACATACGTGCAGATATAGTTCAAAGCCTGAGCACTCTGTAGAGGATCTATGCTAGCAGTTGTGTAGGTGACTTAAGTTAGTTTCTACTTACACAGCTTTTGGCAAATTACATTTTTAAAGGATTTCAGAATATACATTTAAATTTCACATTTTCTGTAAAAATTTAATGAAAAATGTAAACGACCTCCATTTTTGAATTTTATCAAAAGGCTTGGCAACCAGGCTTGGTTTCATTTTTGAGATTGTGTCAAATATATAACTTGGTTATTTGGGATCAAAGTCTTTAGTGGTTTTCTTTCGATAGCAATTTGAAATACTGTGCTGTTGTGTAGGTAGCCAACATTAGGTAAGATGAAATGTGGATCTGTGACTGAAGAATTTATGGACTGCTTATATTGAAAATTTCCTGTATTATTTCTCATTGGCATTGTATTGTTATGGCATGGCATCAGCATAACTGTATGCATTTCATGCCTCTGACAGATGCAAGGCTTATTGACAGTTAAATTGCCATATTATTAACAATAATTGACATACATACATGAAACTTGGCACATTTATTCCTTATAGCACTGAAAATACACTGATAAATTGTCAATTTCAAATTTTAATTTTAAATATATTTTTATTAATTGAATAAAAAATAAAAAATGTATAAATTCCTGTATTTTAAAATGTGGACCTAGTTTTGGTATGTGTTGATAGAAAATAATCAGTGATGTGGTTTTTTTGTATTAAAACACCAGTTTCCTGTTGCAAAAGTTAGCATGGAGGGATGTTTTCAAAATCTTACATTGAAACTTGATGAAAATGTTTTCCTGCTCCAAATGGGCAATGCCACATTTGGACTGGTGGCCAAACAACAAATGGGAGATATGGTTTACTTGCATACAAAGATCCCAATGGACAACAATGAAAAAAGAAACCCGTACACAGAATTACTTGTATTGTTTTTATTAAGAATATAGCTATACCCCAATCTCTGGAATGCAGCCATCTTTGCCATAATAGCTTATGTATCAATATGTTTCATTTATGTTCGGAAAGCCATCAGGCAAATTGTTCTCGAAAATCTTGTCTTAGTGAAAACCAAATGCTTTGCTCATGGTACAAATGCAGATTGCTTACTTGAATTTCGAATGTACCAGTAATGAAGAATTCAGAAACTTATTTATCTTACTTGTATGGTAATCTTTTTTTATTTGTACTTTTATGCATGTATATTTAAAACACCCAAAATATTTTGGTCCCTCCATGAATCTCATCAGGCGGTGGTAGCAAATGTCTCAATATATGACACATACTACAGATTTCCCTGCTATTCTTTGGTTGTTGTTGTTGTTTTTCTTTCAACCAAGTATATCAGTCAGTTTTAGGCATAATGGTTATCTCATTATGCTCTGGCATATCTAATTGTCCCTTCCTATAGTCAGATTTCCTTGTTTGAGCCAATTTTCTGTACTTGTTATGGGCATATATTATGTGGCCCTGTCTTTTCAAAGTGTGGCACTTGACTTGAAGTATGGCACGGTATTGTTTGTGATAATCAGATTCCTTTTTAATTTGATCCAAGGACCTCAAAGTTCTTTTAGACAGGCTGACACCCAAATTGTCCAACTTTTTTACCATAGATTTGCCCAATTTGTTGTTAATTCTATGAATAGTTGTTGCACATCTCCCTTCAAAGTTCCTGGAGTAGTTGATATTCTTAGGTAGAGAAACACCTAGTTATCTATTCACAGCCTCACAATGTTGTGTGTTTGTGTAAGGTCTCATTGTCATGAAAACCTTTTTGCTTCACTTCATTTTCATAATTTCTTGTAGTAATTGTTTGTCATTTTCATCCATTTGCAGATTGGTGACTTTGTTTGAACCAAGAAATTTGGAATTGAGCCACCATTTATTTCTGTGACCGCCACCACAGACAATAGAGTATCTCTGGCATCAGGAGCAGTTGCTGTCATGGCAATGCAGTGTTGCATCAAGAACTTTGGGTAACAACAACTTGACTTTCTGTAAATTACCTCCATTTTCTTCCATAACATCTTGACTAAGGTGTTTTTGTACCTGCTTCTTGTTTTCTCTTGTTGAAGCACCAGGAAATATAGCATCACTGAATATAGTAGATTTGCATTTATTAAACTGCACCTTTCCCAAATGAGTCAGATCTGCTAAACATTCCATTTGCCACATGGGATATAATGTTTTATATGCTTCTTGAAATCCAAGGGCAGATTTTGCATCACTGTATGTAGACACAAACTTAACTAGAACTTCATGAAGCACAAACTGTGTCCCAATTTCACGTCCCATTTCAAACTCAGAGTGAGGTGCTGCATATGGAATATTCAGAGTACAATCTGCATGACCATTAGGGATTGTAACATATCCTTTATGTCTGAACCAAGCTCCAGTCCAACACAATTTGTTTTTACACACAGCGACAAGGATATACTTATGATCAGTCATTTTCTTACAAGCTATTCTGACAGCTTGTGAAGAGGCTTGTCCTGGTTTCTCTGCACTAACTATACAAATAGAGTTGTAGCATGCATCAAATGCAATGTTGATAGGGGAAGGGTCTGTGCTGCCACGATCTTTAGTCCTGTCACGCGCCAGTTTACGTTTTTTCACCATGTCCTTCTTATTAGCTCAGTTGTAACTTTTGCTACTCTATTTGCAGTCCTTTGCATGCCGCTTCAAGGTGGAGGAGGAATATCTATGGCTGTAAGCACGAGTCTGGCCCTTGTATTTCCCATTGGTGTATCTTGAAGTCCCACGTGGAATCCCAGGTTGACTGCAGTAGCACTGCAGCCTGGTTTGGTGGATGGAACCCCATTGTACAGCTTGAATTTAGGTGAGATGAAGCCACAATTCACACATTTTAAGATCATCTGCCAGCCCTAGCCCAACTTACCTTCTTGGTGTATGTATACCTCCATTAGTGGACAATCTGTAGCTTCCTCATGATGTAGTTTTGTCATCTGATTGATCATTTCCACCACTTTTGTGTTGTTTAATAGTCGCATTCTCTGTAAAATGAGAAAGCAACTGTTTCATGTCAGTTTTAAAAATTGCATACAGGAAATAGCATACAAACAATTACATCTAGATGTTAAGCTAAGCACCTCTGTGTCAGGATTATCTGGATCAGGATTGGCACTTATCAGATTGTCTTGTCCGAATACTTCCAAGAGGTCAGTGGGACGATGCCATTAACTGTGCATGATTCGTTTTAGTGGCTTGGTATTTGGAAATCTTCATACGTTTGTTATTTGGGACATGGTCCTTCTTGAAGCATGTAGGTTTTGAATTATTTTTCACCTTTCATGGTAACAGATCAAAAATGTATGTGCTGGTGAAGAGCTTCGGACCCCATTTTTATAAGCCTAGGCACAAGCTTTCATGTGTTAGGCACAATTTTGTAATTAATTTTGAAAGTCTTTGATATCTCTACATTTAATTATTAATGACACAGATCAATGAGATCAATAATCTGGAATCATGAGGGGTCCTAAAGAGCAGGGGGGTGGCCAAGATTCCAGTTTTGAATTTACACTTGATTGGCCACATACGTGCAGATATAGTACAAAGCCTGTGCACTCTGTAGAGGATCTATGCTAGCAGTTGTGTAGGTGACTTAAGTTAGTTTCTACTTACACAGCTTTTGGCAAATTACATTTTTAAAGGATTTCAGAATATACATTTAAATTTCACATTTTCTGTAAAAATTTAATGAAAAATGTAAACGACCTCCATTTTTGAATTTTATCAAAAGGCTTGGCAACCAGGCTTGGTTTCATTTTTGAGATTGTGTCAAATATATAACTTGGTTATTTGGGATCAAAGTCTTTAGTGGTTTTCTTTCGATAGCAATTTGAAATACTGTGCTGTTGTGTAGGTAGCCAACATTAGGTAAGATGAAATGTGGATCTGTGACTGAAGAATTTATGGACTGCTTATATTGAAAATTTCCTGTATTATTTCTCATTGGCATTGTATTGTTATGGCATGGCATCAGTGTAACTGTATGCATTTCATGCCTCTGACAGATGCAAGGCTTATTGACAGTTAAATTGCCATATTATTAACAATAATTGACATACATACATGAAACTTGGCACATTTATTCCTTATAGCACTGAAAATACACTGAAAAATTGTCAACTTCGAATTTTGATTTTAAATATATTTTTTATTAATTTAATAAAAAATAAAAAATGTATAAATTCCTGTATTTTAAAATGTGGACCTAGTTTTGGTATGTGTTGATAGAAAATAATCAGTGATGTGGTTTTATTGTATTAAAACACCAGTTTCCTGTTGCAAAAGTTAGCATGGAGGGATGTTTTCAAAATCTTACATTGAAACTTGATGAAAATGTTTTCCTGGCTCCAAATGAGCAATGCCACATTTGGACTGGTGGCCAAACAACAAATGGGAAATATGCATTACTTTCATGCAAAGATCCCAATGGACAACAATGGAAAAAGAAACACGTACACAGAATTGCTTGTTTTGTTTTTATTAAAAATATAGCTAAAACCCAGTCTCTGGAATGCAGCCATAATAGCTTCTGTGTCAACAGGTCATTTATTATTCGGAATGGCACCAGAGAAATTTTAAGATCATCTGCCAGCCCAATCTCCACTTAACTTCTTGGTGTATATATACCCCCTTTTTTTAGGAGTCATTCTTTATTTTGAGATGCATTTTATTGTTGTTGAGAAAGCAGTGTGGTGGAAGCGCACATGTAAAGTAAGTGTGAGATATGGTCAAAAACTATGTTTTGATTGACCCGAAAATGGAAACATACCCAAGTAAACATTGATGTGCTGTTATTCTTAACTATGATGGTCAACAACTGACTAGTCTTGGTGTGTGTAATGGACGATAATGGCACTGACACCCCTAGGAATCCTTGTGTGATTGGAACATTGGTCTGAGTTCAGCTTGAAGAAATGCATGTAGGTAATATATATTACTTCCATTTTCGGGCAAGTCCGATCAACCTGTATTTGTATTAATATTTGTGTTTTGCTGTGTAAAGACTGTGCTTGATGCAATACAAGTTTTGATTTAATTTGTATTTTCCTTTTCCACAACTAAAATTTAATTCCCAAGTGATATTTCCCAAGTTATCTGCCAGAGCACGTGGGCCAATAAGCCGTTGGCTTGTAAAGGCACTCACTTTGTTTTCAAGTTGACAATCCTTTTGATCGAGCCTCGAATCTAATACTTGTTCAGTGCCAAGTTGAGTTCTACAACTTCCTGTGCATATACTTTGACCTTAAACCCTTAGCTTGTAAAGGCACCACACTCTTTGTTTTCCCACGTGACAACCCTTTGATTAAGCCGTGAGTTTGATACTTGTTCAGTGCCAAGTAACAGAGGGTGGTTATTTGAACTCCGTGATCTTGCTGCACTATTGACACGTGTTCAGTTGCATTCTTTAATAGATTTCTGACTTTATGATCAAAGTGTTACTTAAAGAGCCCAAGCTCAGTCTCTGCATAAGCACCTGCATATGACAATAAAGCAGAGAAATCGGAGAGACAGACAAGATTTACGATGACTAGATGATGACGATTTACATTGACTAGACGATGATGTAGGATTTCAGAACTTTATCAGACAATGAGGATTAATTCTTGGACTTTGTACCAGATGACATTAGATAGTGACATTTATAGGATACCATGAATGACAAAAAAGTGGACTTAACTTTCATTGTTTATTTGTGGAATTAACATATTACGGGATATTGTGAATCGGATCATTCTGAACTACTATTTTTATACTGGTATGTGACCTATAATTGAATTCGTGGATTTATCATATAAATGGATTTGAAATGTCAAGCATTATGGATTTCAATGGACTTTATTACACAAAGATGGACAAATTGTAAGTTGTCAATTTATTTGTGACATATTTTTACTCAATAATATAATCGTATTTTACACTGGTTTTGTCTTTATTTTTCTGATCTATGTATCCAGTGGCTTGTTTATATTTCCAAAGTGCATTTCTTACTTGCTAAGAAGTCACCCCTTCAGATGGATCTGACTTGCAAAATATACCCTGACTTATAGGAGGGTCAAAGAGAAATTTACTTTTTTCAGCCCTAAAAAGGGGGGTTGACTTGTAGTTGAGTCGACTTATAATCGAGTATATACGGTAGTAAAACTAATGATGTTCTGACCCCATTTGAAACTGGTGCCAGAGACTGATGCTATGTTTTCAAAGTAGACGGATGATGATTGTTACACTGATTTTTAATTATGGTATTTGATTTGAGAAAATCGGAGCTGGAAGCGGCTGCAGCCTGTGTGGAAATGGATGTTGCAGTTGTAACATTTGCACAGTGTACAGCCTATTATAATCAAAATGTTTTCATGTAGAGTTCATTATTACTGTAATTGATGTTGTACTGGAAATATTTTGCTAACTTTTCAATGATTTTGAAAAGGCTGAAAGGTTTCTGCTGCATATTCAGTTGCCGTTTACAATACACAGTACATTGCGTTGTTTATGATGGCATTGATGAGAATTTGAAGGTTGCAGATATAGCTGTGTTGTTCCTGTAAGTAATATAAGGAATCATTTCATAATAGGCCTATAAGAAATTAAAATATTGAATATTGTTAATGTTAATTTTTTTTTCTCAATCTATATTTGTTTTTTTTAAGAACACTTCAAGGCAGATTCCACCCACCAGACTCCGCTTGTTTTCAAAAACTCGCTGATGCAAAGCCCTAAAATTAAATAGAACATTTCCGTTTATTTGAAAGCAGTTAGAATTTTTCCATTTCTTTAGATTGGGGATCATCTCAAAATGCTCTCACTCTCTCTCTCTCTTAGACACACACACACACACACATTCACACTCTTCATAACTTCACACAACACAGGACTAAGTCAAGTTAATCACTATATTTACATAATAACAAATTAATGTAAAGAAATAAATTTGATAAGCTATTAGGTTCATGTCTTCAGTTATTAAGTTCAGATCCATATAAACCATGAGCCATTTTACCTTCGACTCTGTTGTCTCCACTATGCACAAGTTCTGAAAAGTTGATTACATGACTTAAACTTTAGAAACTATATTTGTGTTTGCAAAACACGTATGCCATCCACTGATGAAAGTTATAAAAATTACTAAATGACATGAAGTCTGATTGAATCAGGTACATATGTATATAAACCATTCAACCGAACTTCACTTGTCTACGTCAGCCATTGAGGGCATATTGATTTGGTCCAGTCCATATGTACAACTGCACTTCTTGTTAGCATGATTAAGCATAAACCACTTGAGGCAGAAAAATGAAATTTAATAGTTTATTCATATGGAGTTGACCTGTTTAAATTTTCTGAAAATTAAATAAATTTTTGTTTATTTAATTATTTATTTTGTACACATTTTTTGAACTTTTTGGACTTCTACTTCTTGAATGAAAACCTTTGTTAGAACGATTAAGTAAATACCACTTGAGGTTGACAAAGGAAAGCAAATGTCTCACTTTTTCACATGTTTATCTGAATAAAGCCGAGACAATAAATAGATAAATAAATAAGTGAAAGTAGCACATATACTCTTCCTGCAGCATCAAACTCGAGGCATAGAAGTTCCGTGGAAAAGATAATCATTTCAAGTTTCTATTTTGAAGAGCATTTAAACACCTCAAAATATGCACATTCTTTTTGTTGAAGGAATATTACTTGGATGTCATTCAAGATGATTTTTCTTTTTCTTTTTGTGTTTTTTGTTAGCATTATCTTTGTAAACCAGTGCACTTAAAGAAAAACTGCATATTAAGATCAAATGCCATAGTAAGGCTCTGCGAAATAAAGAAATAGTCAATAGCTACTGTTTTGAGATGTCTGAATAATCTGATTGAAAAAATATACAATTTAATTATATCATTCTAATATGTTCAGTAAATACATCAAGCAAATGATAATTATTTAGGAAAAGGAAGAACAAAATTCATCAGCAGACAGCTACAAACTTAAAATAGAGGTCTGAATAAAATTTAATTTAAGCTTTAAATATAATTAAAGTATTTTAACAACATTTTACATCTGATCTGTTCGCTTGGCTGCTAATTTCCACCGCTATTTGAGTGATTAACCAGCTGTTTGATAATGAGCTATTACCAGAATTTTGTGTACTTGAGTGAACAGGCATCTGCATAAATTTTGTTACCACTGTGCACCCTATGGTCAAATGTCACCTGATGTATATAGAGACATCTTATAATTTGCTATAATAATAGTTTGCTCAGGTTTACATAGATGCAGCAATGTTTCTTATTCACAATATTTGTAGTCTTGAATAATCATTGTACAATTATGCAATTTCATAACAAACCAGTGGGAATAGTATATTAGTCTCTCTATTGAATCATTGTGTTGAAATGAAATTTTGTGCAATATCCAATTAGAACTAAATACTGTACAGATGTTGTGGATAATACCAACTAAATTTTTTTAAAAATAACTTTTCATTTAAAATATTCTTCAATAACGCAGATGTCCCTTTTATATTATTTTCTTGTTTTAACTGACACACATATTTTGATCTGAGAGTCAGCAGGAAAGAATTCTTATTATTAGCCCTTATTAAAACATTTATTAATTCCAGTTTCTTGAGGATATGACTGTCTGATTATGGTGATAACGATTATGATAATGAAGATAATCATTTACAGTAAGGACTGTTTTGATTTTTTTTCTTTGTTTGATTTGTTAAAGACAGCTGCTATTACCATAAGGAGTGGAAATGTTGTCATCATCACATGTAAACACGCAGAAGAAAAAGTTATATGGAAGGAATAGTAGCTACAGAATTGAACTTGGTCTATTGATTTAGATTTTTCTGTATCTTAATTTATATCTTTACTAACATAAATATGTTCAATATCACATTGGATGGAATACCTCTCTGAATATCAGCACTTCCTGACGCTTAAATACCGTATATAAAGAAGTAATTTTTATTCCATGATTTTTGACGGAATTTCATTAAAATTGGTGATTTAATGTCTCATTTGTTTATATATTTTGGGCTAATCAACAAGGTAAAATGTATCAGTTGCATATTAATGTTTACATGTTATTATTTTACAGTGAACATTTATAAATATCTTTAAAAATAGCTTTGTTAGAAAAAGACCCATTATATGGTATATATTGGAATATCAGTGAGCATCTCAAAATAACCTGCTCTCTGACTTTCGCTCTCCATAAGTATACTTACAAAAAAACTTTACACTTATGCCTGCCTGGGACTTGCCATAAGGTTACGTAAAAATGTAAGGGAAACTTATGAAAAAACGTACATAATTCTCAATAGTGAAACACCCATAATCACATAACAAAAGTCGTATATAAAAACTTAAGAAAATCTTAGGCATACATTGCTTTGTTAAACAATGCCCAGGTGCATATTATATTTACTTTAAAGTCTACATTAATACAAGTCATTTTACACTTGAGCTAACATTCTATTGAAACTTTTAAATACCCTTTAGAAGATAACATCTTTTATTGGTTGAAGCTAAAAAAACATTGAATTATTTGTCTTTAACGCAATATTCAGCATATAATAGGTCATACATGTATGGCCATTTATATACCAAAGAGAACCACTGACCTACAGTAAGCTACTGGCTGAGGCTTGAACCTGTGTGGACACTGGTGAGAGTTATCTGTAATCCAGTTGCATCATGCAAAGTAATTCACAGTAAGCAAATATTCACTAATGACAATTACATATGCATCAAGATTCTTAATATGTACACTTAATTAAGTATGCATCAATAAACTGTTTTGGTGCTGTACTTTGTTACATTAAGCATACATGTTCTTTTTTATTTTCAGGCCAGATCTTCAGTGAATTCATAACCGAGGAAAAGGTTGAAGAAAAAATGTGGAAGGAAATGAACAATAAAATTTGAGCAATTAGAAGTGAAAAATATAAGCTGAACTGAAAACAAGTTAAAATGTATAAGAAACTGAAAATAAATTATATTAAAGATGAATAAAGGTCCATTTTTTATCTCAATGAAGTACTGTTTTTCGTTGATATTTTTTAATGAAATTTCAGTGAAATTTTAATCAGAAGATTTCACTGAAAGTTTCAGAAATGTTGGCAATATATTGCTGAAATTTGGTGAAATACCAAAATCTTGGCAAAATAAGGACATTTCAGTGAATTTCACTCAAATTCTACCGAATTTTCACTTTAATTTCAGTCACATTTTCACTAGGGTCAGAAATACTTCAATTCCTTTTAGATGTTTTATTCACTACATTTTAAGATTGCTCATAGAATTTTGCTACTTGTCTTGCAACAACACTCCAGGGTTTATAAACTATGAAACTGACAAATGAGAAATGCAATTTTATTTCCCCTGTAAGTACCTTGGGATCATAGGAGATAGAATTGGCCATATGATGAGTGCTTACCATCTTCCTTGCAAGAATAATTTAGAAGCAGATTACCTATACATGTATAAGAATTTCAGTGATGGTGCAGAGTGGATGTAAACAAAGATATCTTTCACAAATTTCGTGGAATATTGGGACATTTAGATATCGAGATGTTTGCCTCTAGACTGAATCATCACATTCACAAATATGTGTCATATAGACCAGATCCAAATGTTTTTGCTATCGATGCTCTCTTAATGACATGGTCTGGCCTAATTTTGTATATGTTTCCACCATTCAGTCTGGTGGGACATGTTATTCAAATGATAGTAGATGACAGTGCAGATATGATTCTTGTTGCGCCATTGTGGACAATACAACCACAGTTTCACTGTCTGTTGGGCAAATTGATTAGCACTTGTACATTCTTCTCCAGATTCACAGCCAGGTGACCTTACCTCAATACCCACACAAACAACACTCGCTGGTGTAAAGGCATATCAGGACAAGCTACCAGTGTCATCCTTGATTCATGGAGAGGATCCACTAGGAAACAATATTGGACATATCTCCAAAAATGGTTGCAATTTTCAATTAGGAAACAAATTGATCCCCTTAATCCACCTGTAAATAATGTCTTAGATTTTTTACAGAACTGTTTTATTCAGACTTAGGTTACAGCTCCATTACCACTGCTAGATCTGTCTTATCTTCATTAGTAAAACTGAGTTCTAATGTAAACCTTGGTAATGATGTGTTTGTAAAAATATTTTTGAGGAGTTTTTCTTAATAGGCCAAGTTTGCTGAGGTATAACATAGCATAGGATGTACCGGTTAGAACTGTTTTTCAGCACTTGGAAACATTTTTTTCCATTGGGGGATATTTCTTTCAAACAAGTGACTCGAAAATTGGATATGCTGTTAGCATTACTTAGCAGCCAGCGATTCAAAACTTTGCATGTAATAAACGTTGATATTGGTATTTCATCAGAGTTGTTCTCGGACAGTGTTTGAAGCAAAGTGAGCCTGGTCTACATTTATCACAATTGACTTTTTCTGCATATCAGGACAAGAGACTCTGCATAGTTGAAACCTTAAGAGAGTATACCATTAGAACTTCTTCCCTCTAGGAAACTGAGAAAAGATTATTGATAAGTACACAAGCTTATTTCAAAGTCGTTGCTAGGAGTATCTTTACCGTATATACTTACATATTATCTGATACCAACTGCAAACTGCATAGACCCAGATCTGCTGTCACATAATGCACCGGCAGATCTGGGTCTATGCAGTTTGTAAGGACTAATAAGTAGAACAAACAACACAGACCCTGATCTGCCGCTGCATTATGCAATGGAAGATCAGGGTCTGTGTTGTTTGCATTTGGACCTGGTTTGTACGTGAGTATATACGGTAGATGGATTAAGACTGTTATGAAAGAGGCAGGAATCAATATGTTCATTTTTGATGCTCTTAGTACTAGAACTGCTTCAAGCAGTGCAGCAGTGTAGACTGTAGGGTGAAGCAAAGACTGCATTTTCTGCAGGTTTTATAATAAACCTGTACCTGATGGGTTAGACTTAAGCAGTGCTATGCTAGATAGGTCCCAGTCTTAAAATTTATAGACAAATATATCAGATGCACATGTATGTTTGTGAATATTCTCATCTAGTACTTGTTAATACACAGTTTACTTCTTGTTTGTGAATATTCCCATCTAGTACTTGCTAATACAGTTTACTACATGTTTGTGCTGCATTTGCTTGGATGCATCAACTCTGAAATCTTGTGATCCCGTGGCACTTACAGGGGAAATAAAATTTCACAAATAAGACTTACCAAAGTTGCAGTTTGATTGGGATTTTATGAATCAGTAAGTGCCTGAGGGATCATATGCCCACCCATCTGTATAATTAGTTAGCTTCATGCATATCACACCATGCTAAGATTCTTTGAAGCATTCAAGCTGATCATGCTCTTAAGACTGACTCCACATGTGGCCAATTCCATCTTACATGATCCCTCAGTCACTTACAGGTTCATAAAATCCCACTCAAACTGTGACTTTGGTAAGTCTTGTTTATTGTGAAATTTTAGGTTTAAGTGGGAAAGGTAAAAGATGACTTTGGACTATACAGACAATGATAGTATGGGTCACATCAGAGTACCTGAAGAGTGAGGCATAACCTGAATCAACATTACGAAACAAGAAAACAAAAGGAAAACAATACCCAAAACTAACAACTGCTAAATTTTTATCCTGCCTATACACACTACAGACACAAAAACCAAAAAAAAAATTTTTTTTCTATCAGAGAGAGTGAACAACCAAAAACTTTTTTTTAAAAATGGCTTTAGACCACAATATAAAAGGAGACAGGGGGAGCACAAAGTATAGCCTCTGTGATGGAGAGAACAAAAAAAAATCACACAAGAAAGTCGCGTAATAAACGGGCGCCAGATGACGTCTCCGCCACAGTCTAAAAAATGATGCACCACCAGTATCCAAATCATAATCTCAATATAGAGATTGTACAAAATGTATTTTGGAACCTTTTTTTTGTAAAGTTGTTTTTGATCCTACATAAAAGTAAATAATAACTATATTAAGATTTGAACAATTACAGCCAGTCCAAACAAGAATACAGGGGTTTATAGCATACGACAAAACATATATAGCAAACACACTTATAGCATACACTGGACTCATAAAGATCCCTGGCAGGGATCACTAAAATACCATAATATAACATGGCAATGAAACCAGCCGCAAAGGTAATACCTGAGGAGGGGAGTACGAGCCATAATGTAAATTTCTTTCGGCTAAGGGTGGAATGAAAGGGAACCTGGAAATGGGATCCCAATCAAGTACGCCCATCTAAAAATGTATATTAAGAGGAACCCTACCAAAAATTGAAATAATACAATTTCTCTTCAAAATTCTTTTTTGATTTTTTCTAAGAAACCCACAACAACAGACTTATGGGGGTACATACAGATATAAACAAAACTTTAAAAAAAACTTTTGGCACAAAAGGGGGACACCTCAAAGGCCTCTTAGCTCAACATAGCTAGAGGTCCAAGAGGGATCCACAAAGAAACAAAACAAAAAAAAATGTGGCCAATTCCATCTTACGTGATCCCTCAGTCACTTACAGGTTCATAAAATCCCACTCAAACTGTGACTTTGGCAAGTCTTGTATATTGTGAAATTTTAGGTTAAAGTGAGAAAGGTAAAAGATGAAGTGTGAAGGTGTCTCATAGCCTTTGCTGCATATGGTAACTTCTGGATCATTGGGGAATGCAATAAATTATAACAGATAAACCATTTAAAATTTATAACTATTTAGGATGAAATTTTATTCAAAATTATCCAAAGTTTTGGATATGAGACTTTTTTCCAATGGTCACACTTATATTTAAATTCTTCAGGTCTCACCGGATTGTTTGAATTTTGATAATCCCCTAATTTTTAAGGTAGAGGGCATGAGCCTTGCATTTATAAATTCACACAGAAGCTAAATCTGTAATTTGCTGTACATTTACTCTGAATTTGGCTTGAAAATGGATTGGTTTGTTTAGAGACTACCTTTGACAGTTGGACTAGCACAGGAGATCAAGCTAAAATCAGTTGAACACGTGACAAGCTCACTTCCTTTGTAAACACTGAACATTTAATGTAATAACTACAAATTGCCAATGGAGAAATCAGCTGCTGGAAAAAGTACAAAATGTTGTCAGACAGTCTCAGTAAAGAAGGAAAAGTGAAATAAATTCTTCTAAAGGAAAAGGTTGAAATAAACATCGTCAATTGGAATATACAGACAATGATAATTAATCAAGATATTTGTAATCTGCAGATTTTTCTGACAAGGTGATTTTGCACCATGACTGATGATCATTCAGAATAATTTTAAATAGCATTAATTATAAATTTTATCACATTGATTCCATAACAAGCCTGTGATTTTTAAATGAAAATATTTAATACTTAAACATTAGTTACACCTTTCATAATTTAAATGTAATTATTACCCACATCTGTGTGATACCCTTCTAAAAGGCCACCACTCTTATAAGGCCACTTTCCTGTTGCAGATGGGGTAACATTATAAGTGGGAGACGACTGACTTTATCTTGTTTATATTTTGAATGTTCAGGAGACACTGACATTCACATCCCTAACATCGGGCTTGCAGTGAATGTATTCAGGAACCTATCTTATGGCATTGTTGAAATTGTAGCTTGCTCCTGGCTGGACAAGAAAAGATAATTGGTGGGACCCAAAACTCTACAAATTTTCTGAGTGGGTCTTGGAATGCAGTAATGACTGGGACCGAGATAATATAGATCATTATGGCAACTGTCACATATTATATGGATGTGTGTACTGATGGATGCTATCTGTAAGTCTATACTTAGGATGTGTACATGTTGTTACGGAATCATACCTTTTTACCTTTTTATAATGATTTAAATTACTAATTTATGATCTCTGTTTTAGTCTGAATAGGGGTTAGCATATCAGTATAGATACGACTAATGCTCGATCAATAAGTGGTCACATGATCAATTGCGCAGGAAATGAAGTGGACCTGGCTTTGTACTTTTTGGAAATTAACATTGAAAGGTCACTTTCCATACTACAATAACATTATGTTTACTCTTTAAGATTTTTAGTACGCTAGACCTTTGGGTAAATGACGCGTAACCTAGTTCCTGATTGGTTCTTAGAGGGTTGTGTTATTTTGAAATACCATATTATTAAAGACGGAGAAAGGACATTCCCTTTTAATTCTGCGCACTTAGTAAAGATATATAGGGAATAATCTTGGGAATTATCATTCTTTACAATTGCTTGATCGAAGAGAGGTTATTGAAATTATTCAGTTCAGTGTGGAATTTATTTAATTAGTAATTCATCTGAATTACTATACAGCTCCGTGGGATTATCGGACATTATTCTAAAACTTGTGAGATTCTAGACTTGCAAGGATTATTTTGGATTTTATCAGAACTTATCTACTTCAACACAGTGCAGGCTTTTTCATTCGGAATACCACATCCGTATTATTTGGATTAACATCAGGAAGTGAACTTTAAAACAATTTAGGACTTTTTAGGATATTCTATACAGTAAGTTATTTTAATTCTTTCACTTTGATTGTTTGTTGAACTATTTTAATTCTTTTAATATTTTAGGAAATTAAAGATTTTCATTTTAATCTTGAAAGCTTGTTTGTGTCTTTTATTCTGTTACATTACCCCTAGAGTCGTAACAATGTAAAAGTCATATATGTATTATATAGTATGGACATACCAAATGATGTTGTCTGTGCGTCTTTTTATTTAGGCTGCATAAGTGAGCATATCTTTCAGACACGTATTTTGTATTAAACAGGGCTACTGCTGGATGTTGTCCATATGTCTTTATTCCGGTAGTTCGCAAGTGTGTATCAGTCAGAAAAATGTTGGGCATGTAGCACTCATGTACATGCATTATATGGATGGGCCTACAGATATATGTTGTTTATATTTCTTATTTACACTTTGTAAGTGTGCATGTCATATATATATAGATTATATAAGATGGGCATACCAATGTATGTTGTCTTTAATTCCTTGCTAGCCAGTGTAAGTGTGTGTATCAGCCACATAATTGTATAACATTGGATGTGCCTACTGATGGATGTTGTCCTTGCATCCTTTTAGGCTGTGTAAATGTATGTGGATCAGTCTGGTAATTTTATAATGTAGGACAGGCCTACTGATGGATTTTTTCTATACATCTTTCTTTTATCCTGTGTAAGTGTGTGTATCAAACAGATACTTGCTCTATAAAGGATGGATCTACTGGTGGGTATTGTCTATAGGTCTTAGAATGTGCAAGTGTATATCATTAAGCTACACATGTTATATAGGATATAGCTACTGATGGATCTTTTCTTTGTCATTTTAGGCTGTACAAGTGTGTCGATAGGTTTTGCAAGTTTATAATATAAAACAGGCCTAGTGGTGGATGTTGTCTGTATATTGTTCACGGTATATGCTGTTTAAGTGTTTGCATCGAACAGATACATAACTTATAAAGGACAGGTCTACCGATGGATGTTGTGTATAGGTCTTTTCCTAGAATGTGCTAGTGTTTCTCAGCGAGATACATATATCGAATGGGCCTAGTGATGTTAATTGTAAATCGTTTTTATGGTGGGTTTTATATATTTTGATTATATATCATGTACAAACTGGTGGATATTGTCTGTAAGTCTTTAATTAGGCTGTGTAGGTGTGCACATCAGATGGATAGAAATATATTACATGGACAGGCATTATCTGATGGATGCTGTCTGTAATTCTGTATTTAAGATCAGCGTCTATATTAGTCATATAATGAATTATATAGTACAGACCTACCAATGGATGTTGTCTGTCTTTATAAAGGCTGAGTAAGTGAGTGTATCAATCAGACATATTTAATATAGGATGGGCTTTTTGATGGATGTTGTCTAGCTATATACGTCTTTATTTGTTTGTGTGTGTGTGCGTGTATCAGTAAGACGAATGTATAAAAAATGTCAGGCCTTTTGATCTATGCTGCCTGCAATTTGTATTTTTGGTGTTTTTGTGTGTGGGACTTATGTTTATGTATTACTACTGATGGATGCTGTGTATGTCTTATTTAGGCTGAAAGTGTGTGTATCAGTAACATGTAAGACCATTCTCAGAATGTATTCATGTTTTCATGTGACCCAGGGTCAACGAATCCAAAACGAGGCTAAGCTAGGCACCAGCTTCATTTTACCTCGCAACCATGGTTGCTACAATTGATACTGGCAAGGAAAAAATCGTGACGAATATTGTTGTGTTCCGTTGTGCAATGGCAATACTAGAATTCACATCGATTTAGGCTTCCACCATATTCCATCAGTGAAGAAGATGGAGCTTCGTAGAAAATGGATTGTTGCAATATGTCGTGATGAGGGGCCGAATTTTAAGGCAAGAAACTGGATGATTGTTGGTGTGTTTGTATTTTCTTGCAACTGAATGATGTAATAAAGAGAAATCCAAACGCGAAATAGGTTCTGTCGATGAAGCAAATGAGTGTATGTCTGTGTTTTATAATGGTAGGTTTCTAAAATTTTTACCCCTAGTCCCTTTCCACAAAACGGGGTCATCGAAAACTGGGCGTACCTCCACGCAGCGCATTTATAGCTGAAATGTCAAAGGAAGAGAAAGTCCACAACGTTCTGACAAAATTTATGGAAGACAACAGTTTCACAGCTCCAAAATCTACTAAACAAATAAATGATAAGAAATTCAGAGATCAGAAAAGAAAACGTGAAGAAAATATCAATTCCAGAATAAATATAGCTGATGATGTGGTAAGTGTTTTAAGTGAGCTTCACAATAATCCAATTATCCAAGAAGTAATTCTAACGAAACACAAGAAACCTGTTGTCATTGTTTATTGCAATCAACAGATGGATGATATGATCAGAAACTGAGAAGGAAATGACGGGAGTGTTCTAGGCGTTGATAGAACTTTCAACTTGGGACGTTTCTATGTCACAATCTTTTCCTACAAAAACCTATGTGTGATAAGTAATAGAACCAATGATTTTCCGGTTATGTTCGGGCCATGTATGATACATTTTGATGCCGAAGAACAAACTTACGGGAACTTTTTCTCGCACGTTAGCGATAAATTCGGACACAAAGCTCGATTAACGATAGGAAGTGATGAAGAAAAGAGCATGACGAACGCTCTGAAAGCCAAATTCCCACAGGCAAAATTTTTGTTATGTACAAAACACATTTATGACAATGTGCGACGGCATCTTGAAGAAAATAGGTCATGTGCACAGACCCGTAAGAGAATACTTGAAATCATTTTTGGAAAAAATGATGGAATGTTATATGCCACAGATGACACCGAATTCGATTCAAGATGTCAGAATTTATAACCTTTTTTCCAAAAATTGCCAATATTTCAAGCGTACTGGAAGAGGTTTGTGTTGGAGAAAATTCGCAATTACGTTTACCGTCCCTTACGGGATCGATTAATAAGTGCACCGTGGACAAACAACAACAGCAAGTCAATGAATCATAATTTAAAGGCGGCTGTTAATTGGGACAGAAACAAGTTCCCAGAACTTATTGAAGAGGTTGGAAATATCACGAAGAACCAGATTTTGCACGTCCGATGTCCTATTTACAGCAAAGGGGATTGGCGTCTAGCGCCTTCAATGGAGCAGCAAGCCATTCCACAATTAGTATGGCATGGTATGCCGCAAATGGACAAAGATAGACATGTACAAAAATTTATGCTGGCAAAACCGCCACCAGCTAAAAAATCAAAGTATGTAGTTGCAAATATATTTCAAGTGTCCAAAGGCTACAGAAAATGTTGGAAAAAAGCCAGGCCAGCGGAAACGTCCAGCAGCTGAAAGGACTAAAAAATGTTATAAATGAAATGACAAATTGTAGTTAATATACTTGCATATGTGTACGTTTAGTCATTAAATAAGTTTATATTTTTCCCTCGTAAATTGTTCTGTTATAACTTTTTACTTTATAACTTACATGTATTACTTTGCACAATATATTGCGCATGTCCGTTATGATTCTCATTCAAAGTCTGATTTCACTATGTCCTCCAACTCAATGCATCATTACATCATTACATGTGCTAATATAACGGACTCACCCTTAGTTGTGTCCCTTTATTTCGCGTTGTGACAACTATATATGCCGACAATTGTTAATAAACATTCATTAACGAGTTGAGATATAAACAATACTATTGTGACGGTATTATATTGCATGAGTATTATATCAATATTTAATAGAAAAAAGACAGATAGAGTATGACAAAGTTACATATAACTTAGTGTATGACAAAGGCAGATTGTATAATTTTATATAATAATAATCGTATTGAGAGACAAATACTAATAATATGAAGTTATATATTGCATAAGTGTAATATAAGTATATGTATCATTACAATTATATTTATAATAATGATATCAGCACGACTACACAGGCAGATTGAGTGTTACAACCGATCACAATAACGTATGACATCGTTCTCACAACTTTCAACAAGACTAAAACACGCTTTTTTAATAAAGATTTTAATTACGATATTGTCAAAATAAGGTTAATATAGTATAATATATACATATATGTGCAAATTAATCAAAAATAAACAAACAGACTTTGTTTGACTTTGCATGACTTTGTCAGACTTTGCGGTGTTTAGTAGGATCGCTGACACCTTACTTAGAAATGATATTAATGCAGACCATGAAATTTTATTAATACTGAACATGAGAAAAACTTTCATGTCAATATGTTGTCGATTTAGTTGGATTTGGTGTGGATTTGAGTGGATTTGGGTGTTACGTAACACCCCTTTGTTAGGGAGCCTAACCACTTGAGGTCACAACGAAGCAAGAAATTTGAACACATAACTTCTGGTATATTCTTCACTAGGAAGAACGCAAATTTAATTGACGCAATGCCTATGGCCACTTGAGCTGACTAAGAAATTTTTTTTAGTACACACAGATCTTGTTGTAGCGTCTTCTTCCTAGAACCTTTATATACATTATTCTGGTTTTGCGAAGAGAAACAAATTGTTCAACTCGTATTTAATTGTTTGTTTGCCAACTGAATTTATGGACCTTTTTGTTTCATTATTTCTTTTGTATTTTGTCATTCAACCTTAGTTCAATTTCGAGACGCGTTTCAGTTTTTCTCCAAGAAACTATCGGTAAAACGGTAGAGAGAAAAACAGCAAATGCGTATTAAGTAGTATCCATGAGCGTCTTCAGAAAACGTACACGGAACTAAATGTGCTATGCAAAGAAAATCGTAACCATCTACTGCAACTTATACACGGTGCTGATATTTGCATGTAATACATGACACCTAAAGGGCATATTGTATATAACACATATTAAAGGTATATTTGGGTGATGTATGTGCTTTGTGTAACCGTGGAGAAACTTGTTTTAGCTCACCTGACTGCAAGGCCAAGTGAGCTTTTGGTATTAATGCATTTCGTCAGTGCTTTTGCTATTGCCCTTTGTCCGTTGTGCGTCATCTGGCGTCCGTTAGCAATTGATTTTAATAACTTCTCAAAAACTGACATCAGTTTCAACCAGACTTGGTACAAAGCATGATGGCATAAAGGCCTTTCAAGTTTGTGCAAATGAGGCCGATCTGCTATCAATCCTGGCCACCATTACTAACAATAGAAAAACCTTCTAAAAACTTCTTCTCAAAACCTGCTTAACAGAATTTGACAAATTATCCTAGCATAGAGGGCTTCCAGATTTGACAAATTATATCTATCCGCCATCAAATGTGACCACGTTTTGAAAATAATTTAAAATTTTCTTTTTAAAATGACTTCACAAAAATCGCTGAACAGAATTTAGCAATATTTGGCACAAATCATCTTGACATAGAGGGCTTATCAGATGATAAAAATGATGTCCGATCCATCGTCAAACATGGCAACCATTACTAACAACGTAATTAAAAAAAAAACATTTACAATTCTTCTTCTGAAAAAGTGCTTAACAGGATATGTCCAAACTTTACAGAAAGTATTATCTGGTATAAAGGGAAAAACGTGAAACGATCTCTCAGAAACTACTTATCAGAATTTGACCAAATCTGACATAAGCACTTTGATAGTAAGGTCTTTCAGATTTGTACAAATGATGTTGTCTTGGCTTCAAATGTGGCTGCCATTACTAGAAATGGAAAATCCTTTATACGACTTATTAAATTCCACTCAACATAATTTTAGCACATTTTACTGAAAACATTCTGGCACGAAGGGCTTTTAAGTTTATTCAAATTATACCAATCTACCATAAAATAAGATTGCTGTTACTAAAACATAAATAACTTGTAATACCTTCTTTCAAAATAAACTTGACAGAAGTGTCCTACTTTGAAAGTATTTTAGATTTATACAATGATGTCTTTCCACCATCAAGTATGGCTAATGTCACAAAATGTAGAAAAACGTTGACAGCTTTATTTGAGAAACAAAAAAAAGCTGAACAGAATTTGACCAACTTTTACACTAAGCGTCCCGGCATATGAGCCTTTTTAATATTGGACACATAATGTTCATGTACAATAAAATATGGATGAAGATACAAAAACAATAGAAACCTCGCAAGAATTGTTTTCATAACATATGCAATCAACGGTATTGGAAGAAAGTTCAACCGAAATTATTATGCATACCCTGATATATTGGCCAACTGTTCTTGTACTTGACTATTAAACGTATGTCATCTAGATGAGTAATCTCTGGCTCACTTGGGCTTCTTGTTTTTTATATTGGATAATTTGTTTTCATTATAATGCACACATTACATTTAAAAAAAAAAGATTTTCTTTTTATTTGAGATATCATCAGCATATTAGCTACAAAAGTTGATGGAATTTGTAATCAAATTAAACGTTATTGGCTACTATTTATGTGTGAGTACATGGCAGATATTTGTGTACATTTTTCAAATAAATGATGCAAGGTTCCTCACATTTTGCACTGTTACCTTTTTGCAGTGGGTACATACTCGTTACCAATAAAAGAAAATCGTTTCTCTTTCACTCTCAATGTACTTGAAAACAGCGATGTTTTCATCAAAGCAATAAATTTGTGCACATTTTAAGATATTTGTTTGTCATAATTTCTAGTCGCATCACCACTTCTTATACCTTATTATCTGCAACTCAATTCATTCGGACCACCTCGGCTCTCTCTACGAATCGATTGACCATTGGATTGACCTAGAAGTTGCGAATGAAAAAATAGTTGGATGCATTTGCAACTTCTCAGTCAATCCTTGTTTCGTATGTAGCAGAGATGGTCCGAATGGCAGTTAATGACAACTATAGGCATACATTCGAGGTATGATCTATATGACTGACGTGGAGAAGTTGCGAATGGTCTATCACCAATACGTTTGTCTGTTTGTCTGTATATGGACACAGTAGCGTACTAACGGGGGGGGGGGGGGGAGGCTGACGGGGCGGTTGCACTGGGAGAGTTATCGTTAGTTACAATATGTTCCGAATGACGAGTGTCAGTTCCAGAAATTTGAAAGTTGTGATTTGATTGGTGACACACAAGATCAACAGAACATGACCTCTTATTGGTATCCATCAGATCTCCACTTAGGACTCTGGAGATCTGATTTTAATAACATTGGTACTCATGTATCATTAGTCTGATACCCTGCCTCTTCACTACGTTACTAAACTGAGTGAAGTTGGCAGGATAGCAGACTAAAATTTTATAATGAAGTTTCCATACGAAATAGCGGATGGGTCGTAATAGATTAGATATGCTGTTTCCAAAATAAAGTTTATTTTGGAACTGTTTAAAAATAATGACACATAAAAATAGTGTTAAACAGAATGGTTAAATTGAAAAAGAATTCAGATAATGTAACACAAGCAACCAGTTTATAAGACTCAGATTTTTGCATCATACTCTGTGAACTTATTGCTTTTCTCCACACGATAACTATAAATGGTTACGTAAGCTAACAAATTCATCAAGCTGCTCCAAGATACTGCTAAGACGTGTTCTTGTTAATAAGAAATCCAATTATACTGAAATTAAATTGAAACTTCACAACAACTATCAAAACTTAAAGTCACTTTCAACCTACTGACATTTTGTCGAATAACAGGTATGGACTAAGCAACGTTAGAGATGACGAATTTATAAATGTGGCGACATCCTGTGCATCATGAAAGTTGTCTATTGCCGAAAAGAAATAAAGAAAGTGTCTCTAACAAAATTGCTTAAAAGAAAAACTTTGGTAAATACCAATTTTTTTCTACACAATTTACATTTGATAAAATAGCTTGTCACAAGCAATCACCGGAAGTTTTCCTTGAAAAAGGTATTTATTTTGCATTTTGTTTTCTATGGTGCAACGTCCCATATTCACCCCCACCCCCGTTACAGCTATAATATACAGCCAGAGTATTATTTTACCTTCTCTTTATTTTATTTACCTCTTTACCTTCCTTACACACTCACCTTCCTGACAAGCTTTATCCATCCTCCACATGGCCGCTTAAAAAAGGTTCACTTTAGTTTTCATTTATTGCTTTTCTTCACTTGTAGCTAATTTTTTTTTATTATTGAACATTATTGGGTCTTGATATATTAAGATAGGGCTTTATTCCATTTATCTCTTTCCTTTAGCCCTTGTCGTCTTCTTGTAACGCGGAATTCTTCTGATCTTTTTTCTTCTTTTATTCAGCCGCTACGACAGTTGTTTATGGGCTCACAGACTGTAACGACATCCGTTTCCAAAAATCCCTGTCGTCATAGCCTGGAAGCACAATCCTTTTTTTCGCCAACATTTGTTTTGTTTGTGTTGGCTTTAACGGCACTTTTAAAATATCATTGTATATATCATTCCGAGGAAATGGGAGTTATGTGCCTTTCCCAAAGACACACCGAGGCAGCCGAGCCGGGCTTGCCTGGACGGACATCGAACCAACGACCCTTGGATTACGAGTCTGACTCTCTACCATCTGAACTACCCTGCTCCCTTTTTTCTCAAAAGGGTTTACAAATTAGAAAAGCCTGGTTTAAACAAAAGACCTTATTATAATCCTTTTTTATCTACATGTAATTTAAGTGTATTTTATCATCCACCCATCAGTCTCTCAAACCCTCCTTCCATATCTCCCTTACCCTTACACACACTTAGATTAAATTATATAAAATGTGCAGCATGCTATAATTAACTGTGTGTTTTACCTATATTTTGATACATAGATAGATAAATTATAACGTAAATGTTAGCATGTTGGATTTTTGTGGTGCTGTAATAAGAACGAGCAAATGACGTTAACAATGTATCCATGGATATCACTGAGAGTGAGCAAATTTATAACCAATACTTCATAATACTTTCGACGGTTCTATGGAGTTTTTATCATTCTGGATAAAAATAAAACAAGCAAACAAAAAAAACGCGAATACACCAGAATGGAAGCAGGGTTCTGAACTCACCGTACTCGTATCAAACGTAAAATCCCGAAATACAGCAATATGTTAGGAGTAGGGTGTAATGTTTTAAAGTAGCAAGACAGTAGACCAACTATAATTAAATAAGTACAGGGGAGTGTAAATTTCAAATTGAACTTACAATTTCTTTTTGATTTTTAAAATCCTATCTACGGCTTAAACTTGACCTTTTAGATACAGACCAGCTGCTGGTATGAAAAGAATGAGCCCCCATCCCTTTTTCTCCCTTAGGACACGTTTTCCAGTAATTCGTTTTCCATTTCAGATAGGGATGGTAGCATATGATTGAAGGTTGGATTTGCGACACGCCTTTTAAGTTTGGTGGTGCAATCTGGTGGGTGATGGGAAGATAAGTTGAAGTGAACCTTGTAACATTGTAGTATCTGAATAGCAAAAGAGAGTGAAATGTATAACATTCATTGTATATAAAACAAGAGTACTTAGATGAAAGAGCTGATGATCAGCATCAGAATATGCGTTTTTCTTCACACCACCGTATGTGATGATAAAAATCAATTAGATCTAAACTCCACCCCAACTCGCACCGAATCTACATCCCACCACACGCACCCCAACCAGAACAGACGAAAATTGCAAATTCACCAGGATCAATTTGTTCGGCCACACATAAGAAACCTGGACACAAAATAATGAAATTTTATTCAAAGTTTGCCCTGAGATCTATGTAATCCCAGAGGGAAATCATACCCATCAGATATCAGATATGGTTACAAGTTAAGCCATTTTGAAAACTATGTTGTCTCAACTTATCCTGAAATGATGGTCGCATCGACTTGTTTCTCTTTAAAACAGCTGGTATTAGTGATATTTATGTATGGATTGTTCCTTCACTCATTAATCGTTATTTCCTCCTTTAGTAGACTTTTCACAAAGAAAATACTTTGGAACATGACAAAAATAATTACAAAGACATCATAGTAGCATGCATACAAATTTACACAGCAGTTACACACACACACACACACACACACACACACACACACACACACGCGCGCGCGCGCGCACGCACACACACACACACACAACAAGGTGTTTCACTGTAGACGCATGACTGTGGAGGATGTTCTTTCCAGCATAATCAGATAGTTTCACTCATTTCGGCAATCGCATTGAGGCAATATGGCCGTCAGCGAGTGGCCCTTTATGTAAATCCTCAAGGACAAGAAAACTGAATCAATTCATTTTGTATGCATGCATATTAAACTGAAGTTATTAGTATCAATAAAGATTAAATATATTACATATACATGGCCAAAGTGTTCTTGTTATTGCCCCTCTTGTCTAAATGGAGAGTCATATTTTCATGGTTGTTTGACTAATACAATTTTCACAAAATACAGTCAATGAAATTGTGACTGTCTGATTTCCTGCAACGCCGCCTGCTTTACTATTTAAGCTTTCAACTTTATGATCTTTCTATCTTTACTCCTTCTGAAGGGAACGTCGAATCGGCATAGTGTGAGGTGATACTGATCGACATTTTTGTATGTCTTAAAGCGTGTTTGGTAAAATTCAACCATTATAGCCATAATACATAATAGCTTGCACACACCACATTCTAAGAAATTTAGTATAATTCTATTAACAAAAAAAAAAAAAAAAAAAAAAAGTATTCTGTGCATATTAGCAATATTGCCAATGTAAGTACACGGCTCTCTTTGTTCATGAATATTTTGTTTGAAGGAGCTTGTAAAATGTTTTGTTCAATAAAACTAACTTGTTTTCTTTACGAATGGTTTGGACCAGACTTTATGTTAATATATAGGTACCGTAGACGGCACAGTTCATATGAATGTTGAGAGCCAAACTTTATGGTTATGACTCAAGAAATATATTGATCGATCCCTCTGTTTGTCTTTCTGTCTGTCTGTCTCTCTTGCATAATGTACCAAGCTTTGTTGAAACTGCTTTAAGAAAATTTAATGCAAAGACTAATAGTAATTTTTTTAACAGTGATCTTGATCTTGAAGCACCTCATACAAAATTATTAGACTTTTCATGGGAAGGAAAATATAAATGTTATGGACTATAATTACACTACGTAACACAATTTTTGTTCCTGGGTAGTAAGTGTTATTTCGTAATTGCTTATGCCTAAAAAGTATAGAAAATGGCTATTATTCCCCACAAACTTTGCTTTTGTGACCAGGACAGTGATATTTTGAAATTTACCTATTTCCAATGAGAAAACGGGCGAATTTGTGTCTTTTCGTTCACATAAAGTCAGAAAAAACAACAACATATGAATAAAAATTAACATGTATTTATACTAAAGTAATACAAAAATGACTACAAAAGATTTAGAAATGAGTAGTTTTTCGAGATTTACGATTATACCGTAAATCACTTTCACGAATCAGCCCCCAAATGTAGTCTCCCATCATGTTCTCGTTATACTGTCCTTGGTAGCGGCGTTCAAAGTCCAGTATATCCTGGTGGAAGCGCTCGCTTTGCTCCTCCGAGTACGCTCCCATGTTCTCCTTGAATTTATCAAGATGAGCATCAAGGATATGGACTTTGATTGACATCCTACAGCCCATTGTGCCGTAGTTCTTCACCAGAGTTTCAACCAGCTCCACATAGTTTTCGGCCTTGTGATTGCCCAGGAAGCCCCGAACCACTGCGACAAAACTGTTCCAAGCCGCTTTCTCCTTACAAGTGAGTTTCTTGGGGAATTCATTGCACTCCAGGATCTTCTTTATCTGTGGTCCGACGAAGACACCGGCTTTGACCTTGGCCTCAGACAGCTTAGGGAAGAAGTCTTGAAGGTACTTGAAGGCTGCCGACTCCTTATCTAGAGCTCTGACAAATCGTTTCATAAGGCCCTATTTGATGTGCAGTGGTGGCATCAGCACCTTCCGGGGGTCCACCAGTGGCTCCCACTTGACGTTGTTCCTCCCCACAGAGAACTCGGTCCGCTGTGGCCAGTCCCGCCTGTGGTAGTGCACCTTGGTGTCCCTGCTGTCCCAAAGGCAAAGATAGCAGGGAAACTTGGTAAAACCGCCTTGGAGACCCATCAGGAATGCCACCATTTTTAAGTCTCCTATGACCTCCCAGCCGTACTCATCATACTTCAAGGCGTCCAGCAAGATCTTGATGCTGTTGTAATCCTCTTTGAGGTGCACCGAGTGAGCCAGGGGAAGAGACGGGTACTTGTTACCATTATGAAGCAGCACGGCTTTGAGGCTCCTGGATCAGCTGTTAATGAAGAGGCGCCACTCATTCTGGTTACAGGCGATTCCGATTGCCTCGAACAGACTGGTCACATTGTGGCAGAAGCAGAGCCCATCTTGACGGGTGAAGAAGCTGGAAAAAGGTTGGTGACGCTTCCTCTGATCTGCGACTTGCACACTTTCATCCAACAAGTTCCACTGCTTGAGCCTAGACGTCAAAAGCTCGGCATTGGACTTGGTGAGACCAAGATCTCTAATCAAGTCGTTGAGGTCTTTTTGGTTGGGGTAGTATGGGTTTCTCTCCTCAGCTCCACCTCTGAAATTGTCATCTGGATCTACAACGTCTTCCTCGCTCTCTGACTTGCTGCTCTCTTCTAAAGACGGCTGCTCTCTCTCCGGAGGAGTGGGTACGGGGAGCTCATGGCAGTGTGGCACCGGGGCGATGGATGAAGGAAGGTCCGGATAAGTGATAGCAGGTGCATTCTTGCCAGTCCGACGTTTGGAAGGGTCCACCATGCAGAAGTAGCAGTTGCTTGAGTGGTCAGTGGGTTCCCGCCAAATTCTTGGGATAGCGAACTTCATGGCTCTCTTTTCCCCTCTGTACCATCCTACAAAAATACATTTATTCACCCATGACTAATGTGTAAGAGATTCTCGCAAGATTTTTCATATATGATATATTTTTTCAATAACATTGAAAATTGTAAACGTTTTAAAATTAAAACTTTTACGATTTTAAAAATTTTAACAAATTTTATAACATAAAATTCCGAGCAACAATTGTCCATCTTTCCTTCCAGAGTTTTTTTGCAGTGCTCGCAGGTGAAATGAGGTGCCCAGGGTTTGTCTTGATCCCCGACAGGCATGCCGAAATATGCCTTGTAGGTCTCACACATCTTAGCAGATGCTTCCACGGAGTACTTTTTCGCTCTTGTCTTGATAAATTGGCCGCAGACATAGCAAAATGCGTCTGCCGGATGCTTGCAGCCTCTTGATGCCATCTCAGAAAAATGCAGATATGTATCCACTTAGGCAGCTGGAACTAAACTGAACTGGTGGGCTTAAGGCCCCTGTATTTATACTACTATTTATATAACTGGAAAGTTCTAGAAAGTTCTAGAAGTTACTCCAAGTTTACTCAGCACTGAAGCTATCTGGATTGTTCTGGAAAATAGGTAAATTTCAAAATATCACTGTCCTGGTCACAAAAGCAAAGTTTGTGGGGAATAATAGCCATTTTCTATACTTTTGAGGCATAAGCAATTAGGAAATAAAACACTTACTACCCAGGAACCCCGCCCCCCCCCCCCAAAAAAAAAAAAAAAAAAAAAAAATTTGTTACACGGTGTTATCATTATAGTTTCGATATCATTTCAGGTTATCCTCTGAACATATTCTAGTCTAGGTAATTTAACGTCTTTTCTAACAAACTAAGACATTTTTCTATTTATCTCTCTGGTATAGCTCATGAATGTACCAACATGATGCACGGAGTCAGACAACTGATGGTCAGTTAATGAGCGGTCCTCATTATGCACAGTTCATTAACATTTGAGAGTCCAAGAACAGTGTCTTAAATTCCCATAGGCAGTACTTATAGAGAGGTCTGAGGTTTATTAAAATGAGCAAAGAAGAAATAAGTGCCAACAGTATGTTTGAGTTACCAGTAGCGTACTAACAGGCGCCAGAGGTCTTGGGGCGACAAAACAGCTGTTAAAAATTCGGGCCTCGTATTCTGTCCATTTGGACCATCATCGTCGCCCCGGGCGCCATTTACCCTTAGTACACCACTGTGAGTGAATGAATAAATGAAATTTTCAATGACCCCCCCAACCCCCAATGTCATGGACTTATCAATCACTAATGTTTTGAGAAACACCGTAACAATATCCTTTTTATGCGGCATCCCTTATAGATACATAATGAAATGAGATGTTGTATTTAACATTATCTTAATTTGAGCATTTCGCTGTTTGTCAATAAACTGTGAGGTGTTTTAAATCTAAGCAGTTATAGCAAAAATAATAATAAAAGGAAAGAAGAAACAAACTTCTCTTGTATACCCGCAAATCCAAACTAAATGAACAATCGAATGTTTCAATTTTCTAGAATTTCCTTGCAGTTTCAATATCGTTGCAAACTTTTGTATATGCAGGATTCCCGAAACGGCTGCGATCAGTACATAAAATTCAAAGTTAGGCTTGTGATTATGGTACAATTTTCAAACAGCAAACAATGTCAGCTGTTGACCATTTATGTTCTGCTGTGTTTTGTGTATATTTGCACAGAAAATATCAGGGCCTCTGGTGGTCGTGTGGTCTAAGGCATCTCACCTCTGTCCACATTGAATTGAGTTTCATCTCGTCAATCGTGGGTGAGTGAGAAAGCTTGCCAGTAGCTTCCTGTGGGTCTGTGGTAAATCCCAGGTTCTTATTCCACCAAATATACTGGCCACCATGTATAGCCTATGATGTGTTGAACAATGATGTAAAACCCACAACATGTAGAATGAATGCTATATACAGTTTTAAAAAAACCCCAACCCCAACCCCCCCCCAAAAAAACAAAAAACAAAACACACGTCCACACTGGTAATAAAACCACCCCGCTATAGCGATCTAAAATCTAAAGACTAAAGAATCACATTTATCTCCAAGATGAAAACTCTATACAATCCAAATTAAAACAACTCCGCTATTCCGGATTACGAACAGTGATTCCAGTCCAGAGTGATACTTACATTTTACCCCGCTAATACAATCGATCGATTACCTATTAGTCCAGTACATTTACTCAAAATAGAGGCTTGACCCAGGACATATTGCAACAGAATTGATTTTGATTGGATGATGCTTGGGAAGGTCTATACATCAATGTATTAAAAGTCCCCCAAAATCTAATGATGGGAAATTAATTAAAAATGGCATTAATTAATTAACTAATTAACTTACGTTTATTTTTCACGTTTGCGCTAATAACTCGAAAACTATGACAAGTACCTGGTTATATAATACACCATTTGAAAGCCAATTTTACACTCTTGTGTTTGATATATGAGAAGATATGAACAAACATTAAAACACCAGTTGAAATTGCATAAATAACTTAAATTTCGTGCATTAATCGTTACACTGAAAGCATATACACTGCTTAATACTAGTTTTAGGATCAAGCAGTCTAGTATTTTCATAATATCTTATTTAGAATTTTCTCAAATGTTCATAAGCTATATTTCAGACCTCTAATTTGTCTGTTGTAAATGTGAAATAGAGTGAAATACAGTAATATATCAGACAGATCTATTTAGTCAAAATCACCATCTTCTTCTTACAATGTTGGATGCGGGGAGTTGAAATAAATTGTGCCTCTACAGTGTCCACAAGCTGTCAAACATTCTAAATTGTGTTTTTTACAACTACATCTCAAGGTACTACAATCTGTTTGGCAGTTGCATCGTATTATCTGCAGAAGTTCCTTTGGTGCTGGAGGTAAATCAGTCGTCTTAGGTAACATCTCACTCTCGTTAATTTTCCAACCCCATTCTGCTGGATTCAAATCTGTAACACCCATCCACGATAGTACAGTCTTAGACTGTGGTACTTCGCTGCAGCACCAGTTGGTGGTAAACTTTGTTGCTGAACAATAGCGTTACTCTTTGCAACGTTTCTCACAAAACTTGTCATAAAGGAGACTGTGCAGTCTTTCTCCGTATTTTCCACTGAATATGCAAACAAGGGGCTCTTCTACTGCAGTAATGACATCGTCTGCACTGGCATGTGGCACAGTAAATGTAGCAATGATATCTTGAAACTTTACATACTTTTGTGCTTTTCATAGAGCTACACCTTTTACTATTCCAAATATTCTGGATGTTGTGTCACATCCAAGGAGTGCATGGATTGGGAGTATCAAGGTGCGCAGTTTGTGTCTAAGTGTTTCCTTGATATCTTTAATGTTCCAGACATTAGCTTTTCTTATTGAACTTTGCTTTGGTTCAGGCCTTAAGAAGATTATGTGGGCGGTAAGGTCAGCAGCTGTAGGTTTGAATGCTATAACATTTGATTTGCCATTTATTTCAGTTATAACAATGTTGTCTCCTAAATGTTCCAAAAGCTTTGTTTTCATCCATTTAAAGCTATAAGCCTCACAGCCAGTATTTTGAAGAATATCATCCATCTTCTTGATGAGATCATGAATAGTTGTCTATTCATCATCATTCTCTCTCGTCCAAATATTGGACAACTTTTAAAACTGCTTCACTTTTAACATCATCTGATGGTCTGCCTACTTTTGATTTATGTGACTTGGCACCTTCTGGGAGGTAAGTTGAGGCTTCTGGCATGGGTTTTCGTGTTCTAAAATTAACACTGCACGTCTGATGGTAAACTGCATCTGAAGCATGAAGATCAGCAATGGCTGACATAATCCTTGCCCAAAACTTTATCAACCCATTCATCTCCTCTTTCTCTACATGTTGCTGTTGTTATAGACTCATCACAATCTTTTGTTCTTACAGGAAAAGTATAAATGCTTCTCCTTTTTGAAGTTTTCCCATCAAGTTTAGCCGGCGTAATGCAAAACAAACAGTGTTCCCTGAAGGAAAACTTTTATTCTTTGGACCGAAGTGTACACTTTTTGCTTGTTTCTTCCTCTGTCAACTGATTACTAGTACACGTCTTTTGGATTTGACGGGAGTGACAATAGCGGCGACGACATTCTGTGTGTACACGCTGACCGGGTGTTACTTGTATATTGTCTCCTCTTGCTTTACTTGTATTATTTATGCTAGCACCTAAGGTTGCAGTTGGCTTTTAATTTCCCAGTTTCCATTACAGAATACACACTTCTCCATTTGAACTTGGATAATTTGTTACTTTCTATTTTCCGGAAAGGAAATAATAAAGTCATTAGTACATTCAGCATATCATGAACAACAATTGAAACAAGGGTGAAAGGCAAGAAAGCAATCATCATTAGATACATTTTTACAACGTTGTACGTCAAAAAAATTAAACACAACAATTCTCATAACTGTGACAAATATAATGCTATGAACAAAATATAAACTTCATTGGAAAGTTAGTGAAATGAGCATTTCAATGATGTATCACACACTATGTTATGTTCCATGTATATTTCACAAACTGCATTAATAATATAACTGTGACCGATAATTTATTAGTGAATTAGTATGGATAATTAATCAATTTCCCACCATAGGACTTTGGGGGACTTTTCATATGTGAATCAATACAGCCTTCCAACTTGAATGCAACTGGTTTCATTTCTGTTGCAATTTGTCCTGGGTCAAACCACTATTTTGACTGGACTATATAGTCATCACATAAACCACTACCCGATGGATGCCGACAGCAGAACCCAGATATTTAGACCACTCTGCTTATGCGACCACTTTCTTTCCGTCCCGCTGCTGGTCGTAATAGCGAATTTTCATAGTATATGATACCATTAGGTGATTACCTTTGAGCGACATATATATAGAACCGTTGGGCGACACATACAAATATGTCGCCCAATGGTTGGTTGTATGCATGAACGGAAATCGTTTTACCTTCCGGCGACAGTAAATTGGCGACCAAAAATATATGTTTGTCATTTATGTTGTCTTACCACTTTTTATGACCTTTTACATTCCTTTCAATAGCAATAGTCCATACAGAAATCACTATATAGGCACAAGAATGACTCGCAGATATTCACACATATTCAATGTACAAAGATGTCGCCAAAAGGTACCAATTTATATGCTGTCGCCTAAAGGTCGGATTTGTCATTATATATATATATATATATATATATATATATATATATATATATATATATATATATATATATATATATAGCTTAGTCTGGATTCAGTTCACTACGTCTACTATTGATAATATATTTACACTCCACGTACTAATTACATCACCAGTTAATTCAGGTAACATATTATCCAATGCATGTATCGATTTTAAAAAGGTATTCAATTATATTGCAAGAAAATTGCAGTGGTTGATGTTTATTAAAATTGGTATTAAAAGTATGATATTCAATGTAACGAAATCTATGAGCACTACATGAATTGTATTGTAAAACGAGTGTACGACAAATGAAATGTTCAACACCGTTTTCATTTTCAATGTTTATTAATGGCTTAGATAAACTTTTGATGTAAAAGTGTATCGATGGTATTGACATTGGGGTCTAATTATGGTATTACTAATATGTTGCAAATTTTCAACAAGTAGTGATGGTTGACAAAAGGGACGAGATGCACTGAAGTACTAAAAATGGAAATGGAAATTAATAATAAATACATCTAAGTTTATGATTTTTCGGAATGGTAGTAGAGTCGCGAATAACGAACAAGTTTATTATGATGGAACTGACATTGAAATAGTTAGGACCTTTTTTTTACGACAGGCTACTCTTACAGAAGCTGAAAAATCTATAGTAGGACAAGCAATGAAATCATTGTTTACATTAAATAAGTACTTGTATTCATTTTCCGATATACGGTCAAACATTGCATGCAATTATTTGATGTTCTTATTGCTCCAGTTCTATCATAAAACAGTCAACACCGAATTACGTTGTATATAGTGATTTGGGGAGAGTTCTTTGTAGGAAATTTTTTTGGATTATTAAATACTGGTTAAAAATGGAAAATTCTCGCAGAAGAAAATGCACAAAAATTGTATATGCCATTTTATATGCAGAATATATAGTAGTAAGTCCAAATAAAATTTCGTCGTTTGTAAGAATTCAAGAACTTTTAGAAACACTTGATTTCGAACACGTAGGCCTATTGTTGCAACAAGATGTTGGTATGTGTTTCTACAAATAGTAAAGCAACATTTGTAAGACAACTTTATTCAGAATTGGAATTTTAGGCATGAATCTTCTAGTCCATCAAGGCTATATATTCATCTTGCAAACTGTTTGTCATATAATGAATATCTTACTTTCATAACTATTAAGAATTTTAGAATATCATTAACTGAATTGCGAACATCATTTCAGAGACTCCAAGTTAAAACAGGTGTGGATGGGTAAAGGCACAAGCGGTATCATGAAAATAGAACATTTGATTTTGTAGCGTGATAGAGGACGAATTTAATTTTATATTAGAATGACAGTGTTACATAGAATGGAGACGCAAGTATATACCTAAATATTACTTGAAGCATCCAATTATGGCCAAATTTATTCATCTCTTTTCAAGTAATAATCAGAAGTCGATACCAAATTAAGCAATTTTATATCTTTTAAACTTAACAATGATTTCATGAAGTCTGCACCATAATCTTTCAATTAATTTATTTAACGTTTAATTGTTTAAAAAGTGCTTTTTTGTCGTCTCCAGATTGTGGTTATTTCTTTTATAGCAATTAACATACATTTCAAGAATGATAATGATTCATATTTTCACGCATACGTCAAAAGTTTTATTTTTGCTATTTAATTTTCAATTACACTGTGTGATTTAAAGATACTATATATGATCTATATTATATATATTTTTTAATATGTGTCTGCTATTACATCATTTTGGTATGAATTCATTCTGTATATTTATATGTTTGCAAAAGGCTGATAGGCTAATATGCGATAAATATTATTATCACATAGTTGGTACGCTTTACATATAGTGTGTGCAGTTTAATATTTTTGATATGTTAACTTGTTAGCATATCACTTTATATGAATCTGATTGGTCCAAATAAGCCCATGAAATTCTTGTGCAGTATTCTCTTTACTGATTGACTGCGACCGTGGGAATTTTCCTTACTCCGCCTTCTGGAACCTTTTGTTTTTTACTATTACTATCAATATTTTGGCGGCCATTTTTTTTAAATCGATTGCCCAAAGGGCATGGAGAAAAAAAGGTTAGGTCTCTCGGAATATGGCCAATATTCCCCACTGGAGCTCGATACAAATAAATTAATAGTATCGGTCAATGGATAGAGCAGGGGTATCAAACATATGGCCCGTCAGACTCATTGTTTATTATTATTATTTATTGTTTTTTATTATTATTATTTATTCTTATTTATTATTATTATTTATATCAATTCTGGGCTGCCACAGCAAATTAGTTTGACACCCCTGGGATAGAGGGCTGGAGGATCCAAATGTAGAACTAGAACACGAGTACATTTTACCCAACCCCTAGTACTAATATTAGTACCCCTTTTTCGTGGACCATGTCGAGGCTACGACATCGTAGCTACTCACTCCAAGGACAAGCATGGTTTAAATGTTAACCGATAGGAGTAAATAAACTCACCTCTGTTTAGAGAAGAATGTGGACAAATGCCGGTATCCCGACTGACAGAAAGTTTTCCAACCACAGCATTCATCCAAATAAAATAATACAAATATCCGGTCACAAAAAACATTAAATCTTGAATCACTATTATACACAGTAATACCTGCATAGTCTAGATTTAGTAAATTTTTTGCATCCAGTCATAATCCCTTCACAAGAATATCCAACAACTGGATATCCAATTTATGAAACGCGTTGATATCCAATTTATGAAACTCGTTGAATAATTTCCAGCTTTTGTTCGCCAAGGCTCGCAAAAGCTGTAAATTATTCAACGAGTTTCATAAATTCAATATTAAATCATTACCCATTTGAGATCTTATTTCTTCTGTATGCTACCGGAGACTGATGACAGCGTCTGACGTCATTACTATTGCACGGGGTAGTGCCTATCCCTGAAATACTAGTTGAACTTAGAGTACGGCCTGGTCGAGGGTTACCATATATGGAATACGGGGAAGATCAGAGGACAAAGTCGCCGTCATAAAACAAGTGCATACGGCTGAGTGTTAAATTCGGCTTGCCTAGTAAATAACTGCTTGTGCTCCTCGAATACTTTATTTCGACCTTGTTTTAGCCATTTGTGAGCATGAACGCATGGTCGTGTTGGTTAGAGCGCTGGTGCGTGTGAGCTAGGCGATATATACCATGTCATTCAATATATAGATAAGTGAGACTACGACGATAAATAGATAACCTAAAAGATAAAAGTTGAACACATCATAAATAATGGCACAGTTTAATGCTTTAAATGAATAATTCCTGAGTGTGTTAGTTATGCTATTACCATTGTTTTAGGAGTATAGATATTGGATATTCCAGCGTAGCCTATTCTAGGTTATTTGTAATTTGTTAAAATCTACAAACGAAGGAAAAAGATGCAGAATGGAAAAAGTAAAAAAATAAATAAGTAGATACGAAATAAAAACAAACATAATATTAATTAAATATCGTCCAACCAGCTGATCTCGTGATAATCCTTCCATCGTGCGCCATGTTTCTCGCGACCTAACGCGCTTGTTTCGAGATAATGACGTCATCAACGGTGTCACCAGCGTTCTTCAAGAGTGACCGGAATGAATTAAACAGTAAATTCAGACAAAACAGGTACTTTCATGTAATTTTTAAAAAAATCATAATGAAAATCTATATTGTCACTAATGCCTTTTTTGTGTCAGACATTTTGGCCAAGAATTTTCTATTTTATTTTATGCTAAAGATAGCGCCACCGATCACATGATGGCTTTGTTTACATATTTTGAACAGGAAAACCAACTTTGGGAATTAATACAACTAGATAGCCAATGTAAATATTTGGTTTTAATCATGTGGGGTTCTTATACAACGTAAGAAAAATTTACACTCGAAATGTATATTCACTCCGGACTTTTTCGTTTCATTATTAGTTCATAATGAACATATATTCTACATCAAATACATTGAATCTATTATAATAAAATGTATATCCATTCACCAGTGTCTATTTTTAAATTAATCTCTCCCTCTGTCTCTGTATGTCTGCCTGTCTCTCTCAGTCTATTGAGTCATGTATTTAGATGGTAAAGAAAAAGCAAGCAGTAATGTAAGTGCACAAACTGCATATGGAATTAACGGAACTTTTTTTTCTTCATTTTTACATTTTATTTTTTTTATCTAAAATACATGGAGACGCTATAAACTAATAATATCCATACCTTGGCATAACTGACACATTCCGGTCATTTGCCACGTGACCTTTTAGTCAGTACTTGCATATTCTGGACAGGCAATGTAACATCAAATAGGTTATATGGGCTATTGTCATATAGGGACCCTGAGACTAACATTTGGAAAAAGAAACCTGTCCATAGACTGGCATTCACAATAAAGATGAGAAGTGTAAACATTCCAAAAGAGTTAGATGCATCGCATTTATGCCACAATAGTTTGTGTGTGTGAATGCGGATCACCTCAGCCTGGCAGCCCATCATATCAACAACAAATAGGCAGTACTGCATAGGATATGGGAATTGTTTTGGACATGGTGAATTTCCAAACTGCATGCTACAGTTGAAATTGTGATATGGAAAAATTACAGGTATAATAATATGCCCTGCACACCCACCCACCCACCTACATCCATATAGAAATGTACATTAGCATGACATGGCTGGCTTGCTGGTTGCATGGTTAAATGGGATTAGTTTATTGATTGATTGATTGATTGATTGATTGATTGATGAATAGATTTATGCATTGCTGATTGTTTGTTTTGAGTAAGGAGGATGAAAGAAAGAAAGAGAGACTGGTCTTTATTTTATTTGACTATGCTGGTATGACAGTTTTATCTTAAATCATACATACACTATTTCATTCATTCATTCATTCATTCATTTATTCATTCATTCATTCATTCAATGCTACATTCATTCATTCATTAATTCATTCAGTCAGTCAGTCAGTTCATGTTATTTTAGAATATGTTTGTTTGTTTGCTTGTTTATTTCTTTATTTATGTCTTGATATTCTGAGAAAACTGTTTCGACCTCTCCATAGGTCTCATCAGGTGGTAACAGGTAACACAACTGCACATAACATGCGTTGTGTTACCTACGGATTTCCCCACGACAGTTTTCCTTTCTGTATTATGTGTTTTTCATTGTGTCTTTTGGGCACTGTCCTTTTGTACATGGACTAAGATCCTCTTTTCTGTCTGCAGTGTCCTTGGCTCCTTGTGAACTTGTGCGTAGGAGTGATCACCCTTGGAATGACTGTGCAGCATGACTTCCTGTTCTGGGCTGAGTTCTGTACCTTAGATGAGCCTGTATCATATATCCCTGTCTTTCCAGTACACATTTCCTGTTTTCCGGATACTTTGGATACAAATGATGGTAAGTACAGTGTTTTATCCATTTGATCCAGTGATCTCAGAGTACTTGGTGAAAGTATACCCCCAAGTGTTTTACTTTTGTTTTCAGAGATGATCCAAGTCTGTTATTGAGTCTGTGTATTGTTGAATGCACTCTTGCCTCAAAGTTTCTTGAATAGTTGACATTTTTAGGTACGGAAACACTGATTGATCTGTTCACAGCCTCACATTTCTGCATGTTTGTATTAAGTTGCAGTCTTTGTACAACATCACAGGAAAGTTTCATTTTCAGCACTTCCAGGAGAATATTCTTATCATTTTCTGTCATGTTTAGATGAGTCACTGGATGATGGCCGATTGTCTGCCATATCCATTTCATTTATCTGTACAGTAGCTTGACCTACAATGTTGGAAGCCCTTTGCATAGATGTTCTGCTAGGTGGTGGAATGTAAGAGGCTGCAAGTAGGTATCTAGCCCTGGTGTTGCCCATTGGTGTATCCTGTAGTCCAGCTTGACACGTCATATTTACAGCAGCAGGATTTGGCCCAGGTTTAGCTGTTTTTATCTCGTCATACAGCTTATACTCTAGTGACTTAAAACTGCAGTTTTTACACATCATAGTATGCTTCCAAGCAAGTCCCCACTTTGTTTCATTAGCAATTTTGAAATCAGGTCTCACATCTGTTGTCTTGATTTCCATGATGATGGATGATATCATTCCAGATTTTCACATTTTTATTCATACAGATCATACATGTCCCCTCATGCTGATTCACTTCTGTCTCTTTCAGGGTCAGTCTTGCTTTGGATGATGGCCGTAGAATTCTAGCAGACCCAGGTGTGCCATTACAGTCTGGTGCCACAACTGACTGGAGACCCCCACCTGTCGGATTCGTCACTGCCATGAGAGAGAACTTGTCTGCATCCATTCTTCTGGTCACTTGAGCAGATGCAGCACTGGAACTTGGTAAACTATCATCAGTTAGAAATCTGACCCCTTTGTTATGTGGAATATTTTCTGGTTTAAAGAAAGTTTTCTTCTTCTTGGTGTACCCTTTCATGGTTTCAGTTAAAATAACTGCATGTAAAAGTACAAGAATTGGCCTCTCTCCCCCTTATATAACTGGGAAAAGGTGTGCTGCCCTGGTATCATAGAACTTCACGAACTCTTCAATAACATTGGAAGCTTAACATCTAACAGCTCCTCCCCTTAAGGGGTGAAAATTACATCACTACCTTAGTTACTACCCCTAACTAGCGTATTCAGATGCCACCAGATTTCAGGTGCTACCTATTATTGACAGGCCCTGGTTTAATTACTTCACACCTGATAAGGAAAACCATTGATGTTTGTGATAAAGGATTGGAGACATGTTGCAAAAGAACCAAATTTGTCAACTTGAGTTTTTAAATTTTCATGAAAATTTAAATTCAAATTTTTAAATAAAAATATGTATCATATTTTAAAATTGACTCTCCACTGAGAGTTTAGCAGCCAAGTTTAATTTCTAGTAATTTCCAGATTTGTATGAAGACTAAAAACTAACTACAGGTTATTTCAAGTGTTTATCTTAATTAATAAATTCACCATTCAACTTTAAGTTTTGTGAATTGTTCACAGTCGGCCATTTTGAAATTCATAATGTTTGTAATACAATGGTGTCAGATAAAATTTATATGCATGCATCAAATTCATTGAAACTTTGCAGCAGTATTTCAGACACATTTATTTGAGTTTTTTTCCATTCAGGTGAAAATTTCTGACCCTGATAGGAATCGGGACACAATTAATACTTCCGGTTCAGTACCTACGAATGTAGTCCGAGTCTATTTTTAGATCCTTTTTTCCTCTCTCATTTTGGTGGTGATGTATGCATTAGATTTAGTCATTCTTAGTATTGATTTAAAGGAAATTGGTTATTGTTTAGAATATGAGCATTATAGTGTGGTTGTCTGTGTGTATTTTGGCGACAGTGCACAGTGAGTAATGAGGCATTGGTGCTGATCCGGAAGTGAAATCTGTGACTCATTGCACGTTGCTTTGTTTACAGTCCAGCCATTCACAAGAATGCCGGTTAACCTTTGACAAGAATTTCAGCGTGAGTTCATCTTTGAAGATACTTTACAGCAACATATGATTTATTAGGATTTGGACACAGTGGAAAGTTCAGTACTGACAAACAAATGTAGAGACTATATAGGAAAATGAATTGTGGTCTAAGGCCTGTCAGTAAGGAAGGTTATAAAAGTTTAAATTGTTATCCTGAGTTTATTATTGAAGGTAGATGCATGAAATTTAGACATTTTGTGTATATTGACTTTAAAAATAGAACTATGAAATTAAAACTTAAAAAATTTAAATATTTTTTAAAATTTAAATTAATTTTTAAAATAAAATTAAAATTTTAAAATTTTTGTAAAAAAAAATGTACATGTATTGAGCCTATGGGGTTGATACTCAGTATTATCACCATGTATGTATTTCTACATCTTATAGAAGTTGCAAAGGTGGATATTTTTGAAATTCTGTCAGAAAATCTTGTTCAATTCTGTGCCAGAACCTAACAGTACTTGCATATTCTGGACAGGCAATATAACATCAAATAGGTTATATGGGCTATTGTCATATAGGGACCCTGAGACTAACATTTGGAAAAAGAAACCTGTCCATAGACTGGCATTCACAATAAAGATGAGAAGTGTAAACATTCCAAAAGAGTTAGATGCATCGCATTTATGCCACAATAGTTTGTGTGTGTGAATGCGGATCACCTCAGCCTGGCAGCCCATCATATCAACAACAAATAGGCAGTACTGCATAGGATATGGGAATTGTTTTTGGACATGGTGAATTTCCAAACTGCATGCTACAGTTGAAATTGTGATATGGAAAAATTACAGGTATAATGATATGCCCTGCACACCCACCCACCCACCTACATCCATATAGAAATGTACATTAGCATGACATGGCTGGCTTGCTGGTTGCATGGTTAAATGGGATTAGTTGATTGATTGATTGATTGATTGATTGATTGATTGATTGATTGATGAATAGATTTATGCATTGCTGATTGTTTGTTTTGAGTAAGGAGGATGAAAGAAAGAAAGAGAGACTGGTCTTTATTTTATTTGACTATGCTGGTATGACAGTTTTATCTTAAATCATACATACACTATTTCATTCATTCATTCATTCATTCATTCATTCATTCATTCATTCATTCAATGCTACATTCATTCATTCATTAATTCATTCAGTCAGTCAGTCAGTTCATGTTATTTTAGAATATGTTTGTTTGTTTGCTTGTTTATTTCTTTATTTATGTCTTGATATTCTGAGAAAACTGTTTCGACCTCTCCATAGGTCTCATCAGGTGGTAACAGGTAACACAACTGCACATAACATGCGTTGTGTTACCTACGGATTTCCCCACGACAGTTTTCCTTTCTGTATTATGTGTTTTTCATTGTGTCTTTTGGGCACTGTCCTTTTGTACATGGACTAAGATCCTCTTTTCTGTCTGCAGTGTCCTTGGCTCCTGGTGAACTTGTGCGTTGGAGTGATCACCCTTGGAATGACTGTGCAGCATGACTTCCTGTTCTGGGCTGAGTTCTGTACCTTAGATGAGCCTGTATCATATATCCCTGTCTTTCCAGTACACATTTCCTGTTTTCCGGATACTTTGGATACAAATGATGGTAAGTACAGTGTTTTATCCATTTGATCCAGTGATCTCAGAGTACTTGGTGAAAGTATACCCCCAAGTGTTTTACTTTTGTTTTCAGAGATGATCCAAGTCTGTTATTGAGTCTGTGTATTGTTGAATGCACTCTTGCCTCAAAGTTTCTTGAATAGTTGACATTTTTAGGTACGGAAACACTGATTGATCTGTTCACAGCCTCACATTTCTGCATGTTTGTATTAAGTTGCAGTCTTTGTACAACATCACAGGAAAGTTTCATTTTCAGCACTTCCAGGAGAATATTCTTATCATTTTCTGTCATGTTTAGATGAGTCACTGGATGATGGCCGATTGTCTGCCATATCCATTTCATTTATCTGTACAGTAGCTTGACCTACAATGTTGGAAGCCCTTTGCATAGATGTTCTGCTAGGTGGTGGAATGTAAGAGGCTGCAAGTAGGTATCTAGCCCTGGTGTTGCCCATTGGTGTATCCTGTAGTCCAGCTTGACACGTCATATTTACAGCAGCAGGATTTGGCCCAGGTTTAGCTGTTTTTATCTCGTCATACAGCTTATACTCTAGTGACTTAAAACTGCAGTTTTTACACATCATAGTATGCTTCCAAGCAAGTCCCCACTTTGTTTCATTAGCAATTTTGAAATCAGGTCTCACATCTGTTGTCTTGATTTCCATGATGATGGATGATATCATTCCAGATTTCCACATTTTTATTCATACAGATCATACATGTCCCCTCATGCTGATTCACTTCTGTCTCTTTCAGGGTCAGTCTTGCTTTGGATGATGGCCGTAGAATTCTAGCAGACCTAGGTGTGCCATTACAGTCTGGTGCCACAACTGACTGGAGACCCCCACCTGTCGGCTTCGTCACTGCCATGAGAGAGAACTTGTCTGCATCCATTCTTCTGGTCACTTGAGCAGATGCAGCACTGGAACTTGGTAAACTATCATCAGTTAGAAATCTGACCCCTTTGTTATGTGGAATATTTTCTGGTTTAAAGAAAGTTTTCTTCTTCTTGGTGTACCCTTTCATGGTTTCAGTTAAAATAACTGCATGTAAAAGTACAAGAATTAGCCTCTCTCCCCCTTATATAACTGGGAAAAGGTGTGCTGCCCTGGTATCATAGAACTTCACGAACTCTTCAATAACATTGGAAGCTTAACATCTAACAGCTCCTTCCCTTAAGGGGTGAAAATTACATCACTACCTTAGTTACTACCCCTAACTAGCGTATTCAGATGCCACCAGATTTCAGGTGCTACCTATTATTGACAGGCCCTGGTTTAATTACTTCACACCTGATAAGGAAAACCATTGATGTTTGTGATAAAGGATTGGATACATGTTGCAAAAGAACCAAATTTGTCAACTTGAGTTTTTAAATTTTCATGAAAATTTAAATTCAAATTTTTAAATAAAAATATGTATCATATTTTAAAATTGACTCTCCACTGAGAGTTTAGCAGCCAGGTTTAATTTCTAGTAATTTCCAGATTTGTATGAAGACTAAAAACTAACTACAGTTTATTTCAAGTGTTTATCTTAATTAATAAATTCACCATTCAACTTTAAGTTTTGTGAATTGTTCACAGTCGGCCATTTTGAAATTCATACTGTTTGTAATACAATGGTGTCAGATGAAATTTATATGCATGCATCAAATTCATTGAAACTTTGCAGCAGTATTTCAGACACATTTATTTGAGTTTTTTTCCATTCAGGTGAAAATTTCTGACCCTGATAGGAATCGGGACACAATTAATACTTCCGGTTCAGTACCTACGAATGTAGTCCGAGTCTATTTTTAGATCCTTTTTTCCTCTCTCATTTTGGTGGTGATGTATGCATTAGATTTAGTCATTCTTAGTATTGATTTAAAGGAAATTGGTTATTGTTTAGAATATGAGCATTATAGTGTGGTTGTCTGTGTGTATTTTGGCGACAGTGCACAGTGAGTAATGAGGCATTGGTGCTGATCCGGAAGTGAAATCTGTGACTCATTGCACGTTGCTTTGTTTACAGTCCAGCCATTCACAAGAATGCCGGTTAACCTTTGACAAGAATTTCAGCGTGAGTTCATCTTTGAAGATACTTTACATCAACATATGATTTATTAGGATTTGGACACAGTGGAAAGTTCAGTACTGACAAACAAATGTAGAGACTATATAGGAAAATGAATTGTGGTCTAAGGCCTGTCAGTAAGGAAGGTTATAAAAGTTTAAATTGTTATCCTGAGTTTATTATTGAAGGTAGATGCATGAAATTTAGACATTTTGTGTATATTGACTTTAAAAATAGAACTATGAAATTAAAACTTAAAAAATTTAAATATTTTTTAAAATTTAAATTAATTTTTAAAATAAAATTAAAATTTTAAAATTTTTGTAAAAAAAATGTACATGTATTGAGCCTATGGGGTTGATACTCAGTATTATCACCATGTATGTATTTCTACATCTTATAGAAGTTGCAAAGGTGGATATTTTTGAAATTCTGTCAGAGAAAATCTTGTTCAATTCTGTGCCAGAACCTAACAGTACTTGCATATTCTGGACAGGCAATGTAACATCAAATTGGTTATATGGGCTATTGTCATATAGGGACCCTGAGACTAACATTTGGAAAAAGAAACCTGTCCATAGACTGGCATTCACAATAAAGATGAGAAGTGTAAACATTCCAAAAGAGTTAGATGCATCGCATTTATGCCACAATAGTTTGTGTGTGTGAATGCGGATCACCTCAGCCTGGCAGCCCATCATATCAACAACAAATAGGCAGTACTGCATAGGATATGGGAATTGTTTTGGACATGGTGAATTTCCAAACTGCATGCTACAGTTGAAATTGTGATATGGAAAAATTACAGGTATAATGATATGCCCTGCACACCCACCCACCCACCTACATCCATATAGAAATGTACATTAGCATGACATGGCTGGCTTGCTGGTTGCATGGTTAAATGGGATTAGTTGATTGATTGATTGATTGATTGATTGATTGATTGATTGATTGATGAATAGATTTATGCATTGCTGATTGTTTGTTTTGAGTAAGAAGGATGAAAGAAAGAAAGAGAGACTGGTCTTTATTTTATTTGACTATGCTGGTATGACAGTTTTATCTTAAATCATACATACACTATTTCATTCATTCATTCATTTATTCATTCATTCATTCATTCATTCAATGCTACATTCATTCATTCATTCATTAATTCATTCAGTCAGTCAGTCAGTTCATGTTATTTTAGAATATGTTTGTTTGTTTGCTTGTTTATTTCTTTATTTATGTCTTGATATTCTGAGAAAACTGTTTCGATCTCTCCATAGGTCTCATCAGGTGGTAACAGGTAACACAACTGCACATAACATGCGTTGTGTTACCAACGGATTTCCCCACGACAGTTTTCCTTTCTGTATTATGTGTTTTTCATTGTGTCTTTTGGGCACTGTCCTTTTGTACATGGACTAAGATCCTCTTTTCTGTCTGCAGTGTCCTTGCCTCCTGGTGAACCTGTGCGTAGGAGTGATCACCCTTAGAATGACTGTGCAGCATGACTTCCTGTTCTGGGCTGAGTTCTGTACCTTAGATGAGCCTGTATCATATATCCCTGTCCACATCCAGTACACATTTCCTGTTTTCCGGATACTTTGGATACAAATGATGGTAAGTACAGTGTTTTATCCATTTGATCCAGTGATCTCAGAGTACTTGGTGAAAGTATAATCCCAAGTGTTTTACTTTTGTTTTCAGAGATGATCCAAGTCTGTTATTGAGTCTGTGTATTGTTGAATGCACTCTTGCCTCAAAGTTTCTTGAATAGTTGACATTTTTAGGTACGGAAACACTGATTGATCTGTTCACAGCCTCACATTTCTGCATGTTTGTATTAAGTTGCAGTCTTTGTACAGCATCACAGGAAAGTTTCATTTTCAGCACTTCCAGGAGAATATTCTTATCATTTTCTGTCATGTTTAGATGAGTCACTGGATGATGGCCGATTGTCTGCCATATCCATTTCATTTATCTGTACAGTAGCTTGACCTACAATGTTGGAAGCCCTTTGCATAGATGTTCTGCTAGGTGGTGGAATGAAGAGGCTGCAAGTAGGTATCTAGCCCTGGTGTTGCCCATTGGTGTATCCTGTAGTCCAGCTTGACACGTCATATTTACAGCAGCAGGATTTGGCCCAGGTTTAGCTGTTTTTATCTCGTCATACAGCTTATACTCTAGTGACTTAAAACTGCAGTTTTTACACATCATAGTATGCTTCCAAGCAAGTCCCCACTTTGTTTCATTAGCAATTTTGAAATCAGGTCTCACATCTGTTGTCTTGATTTCCATGATGATGGATGATATCATTCCAGATTTCCACATTTTTATTCATACAGATCATACATGTCCCCTCATGCTGATTCACTTCTGTCTCTTTCAGGGTCAGTCTTGCTTTGGATGATGGCCGTAGAATTCTAGCAGACCTAGGTGTGCCATTACAGTCTGGTGCCACAACTGACTGGAGACCCCCACCTGTCGGATTCGTCACTGCCATGAGAGAGAACTTGTCTGCATCCATTCTTCTGGTCACTTGAGCAGATGCAGCACTGGAACTTGGTAAACTATCATCAGTCAGAAATCTGACCCCTTTGTTATGTGGAATATTTTCTGGTTTAAAGAAAGTTTTCTTCTTCTTGGTGTACCCTTTCATGGTTTCAGTTAAAATAACTGCATGTAAAAGTACAAGAATTAGCCTCTCTCCCCCTTATATAACTGGGAAAAGGTGTGCTGCCCTGGTATCATAGAACTTCACGAACTCTTCAATAACATTGGAAGCTTAACATCTAACAGCTCCTTCCCTTAAGGGGTGAAAATTACATCACTACCTTAGTTACTACCTCTAACTAGAGTATTCAGATGCCACCAGATTTCAGGTGCTACCTATTATTGACAGGCCCTGGTTTAATTACTTCACACCTGATAAGGAAAACCATTGATGTTTGTGATAAAGGATTGGAGACATGTTGCAAAAGAACAAATTTGTCAACTTGAGTTTTTAAATTTTCATGAAAATTTAAATTCAAATTTTTAAATAAAAATATGTATCATATTTTAAAATTGACTCTCCACTGAGAGTTTAGCAGCCAGGTTTAATTTCTAGCAATTTCCAGATTTGTATGAAGACTAAAAACTAACTACAGTTTATTTCAAGTGTTTATCTTAATTAATAAATTCACCATTCAACTTTAAGTTTTGTGAATTGTTCACAGTCGGCCATTTTGAAATTCATACTGTTTGTAATACAATGGTGTCAGATAAAATTAATATGCATGCATCAAATTCATTGAAACTTTGCAGCAGTATTTCAGACACATTTATTTGAGTTTTTTTCCATTCAGGTGAAAATTTCTGACCCTGATAGGAATCAGGACTTAATTAATACTTCCGGTTCAGTACCTACGAATGTAGTCCGAGTCTATTTTTAGATCCTTTTTTCCTCTCTCATTTTGGTGGTGATGTATGCATTAGATTTAGTCATTCTTAGTATTGATTTAAAGGAAATTGGTTATTGTTTAGAATATGAGCATTATAGTGTGGTTGTCTGTGTGTATTTTGGCGACAGTGCACAGTGAGTAATGAGGCATTGGTGCTGATCCGGAAGTGAAATTTGTGACTCATTGCACGTTGCTTTGTTTACAGTCCAGCCATTCACAAGAATGCCGGTTAACCTTTGACAAGAATTTCAGCGTGAGTTCATCTTTGAAGATACTTTACAGCAACATATGATTTATTAGGATTTGGACAGAGTGGAAAGTTCAGTACTGACAAACAAATGTAGAGACTATATAGGAAAATGAATTGTGGTCTAAGGCCTGTCAGTAAGGAAGGTTATAAAAGTTTAAATTGTTATCCTGAGTTTATTATTGAAGGTAGATGCATGAAATTTAGACATTTTGTGTATATTGACTTTAAAAATAGAACTATGAAATTAAAACTTAAAAAATTTAAATATTTTTTAAAATTTAAATTAATTTTTAAAATAAAATTAAAATTTTAAAATTTTTGTAAAAAAAATGTACATGTATTGAGCCTATGGGGTTGATACTCAGTATTATCACCATGTATGTATTTCTACATCTTATAGAAGTTGCAAAGGTGGATATTTTTGAAATTCTGTCAGAGAAAATCTTGTTCAATTCTGTGCCAGCACCTAACAGTACCTGCATATTCTGGACAGGCAATATAACATCAAATAGGTTATATGGGCTATTGTCATATAGGGACCCTGAGACTAACATTTGGAAAAAGAAACCTGTCCATAGACTGGCATTCACAATAAAGATGAGAAGTGTAAACATTCCAAAAGAGTTAGATGCATCGCATTTATGCCACAATAGTTTGTGTGTGTGAATGCGGATCACCTCAGCCTGGCAGCCCATCATATCAACAACAAATAGGCAGTACTGCATAGGATATGGGAATTGTTTTGGACATGGTGAATTTCCAAACTGCATGCTACAGTTGAAATTGTGATATGGAAAAATTACAGGTATAATGATATGCCCTGCACACCCACCCACCCACCTACATCCATATAGAAATGTACATTAGCATGACATGGCTGGCTTGCTGGTTGCATGGTTAAATGGGATTAGTTGATTGATTGATTGATTGATTGATTGATTGATTGATTGATTGATGAATAGATTTATGCATTGCTGATTGTTTGTTTTGAGTAAGGAGGATGAAAGAAAGAAAGAGAGACTGGTCTTTATTTTATTTGACTATGCTGGTATGACAGTTTTATCTTAAATCATACATACACTATTTCATTCATTCATTCATTTATTCATTCATTCATTCATTCATTCAATGCTACATTCATTCATTCATTAATTCATTCAGTCAGTCAGTCAGTTCATGTTATTTTAGAATATGTTTGTTTGTTTGCTTGTTTATTTCTTTATTTATGTCTTGATATTCTGAGAAAACTGTTTCGATCTCTCCATAGGTCTCATCAGGTGGTAACAGGTAACACAACTGCACATAACATGCGTTGTGTTACCAACGGATTTCCCCACGACAGTTTTCCTTTCTGTATTATGTGTTTTTCATTGTGTCTTTTGGGCACTGTCCTTTTGTACATGGACTAAGATCCTCTTTTCTGTCTGCAGTGTCCTTGCCTCCTGGTGAACCTGTGCGTAGGAGTGATCACCCTTAGAATGACTGTGCAGCATGACTTCCTGTTCTGGGCTGAGTTCTGTACCTTAGATGAGCCTGTATCATATATCCCTGTCCACATCCAGTACACATTTCCTGTTTTCCGGATACTTTGGATACAAATGATGGTAAGTACAGTGTTTTATCCATTTGATCCAGTGATCTCAGAGTACTTGGTGAAAGTATAATCCCAAGTGTTTTACTTTTGTTTTCAGAGATGATCCAAGTCTGTTATTGAGTCTGTGTATTGTTGAATGCACTCTTGCCTCAAAGTTTCTTGAATAGTTGACATTTTTAGGTACGGAAACACTGATTGATCTGTTCACAGCCTAACATTTCTGCACGTTTGCATTAAGTTGCAGTCTTTGTACAGCATCACAGGAAAGTTTCATTTTCAGCACTTCCAGGAGAATATTCTTATCATTTTCTGTCATGTTTAGATGAGTCACTGGATGATGGCCGATTGTCTGCCATATCCATTTCATTTATCTGTACAGTAGCTTGACCTACAATGTTGGAAGCCCTTTGCATAGATGTTCTGCTAGGTGGTGGAATGTAAGAGGCTGCAAGAAGGTATCTAGCCCTGGTGTTGCCCATTGGTGTATCCTGTAGTCCAGCTTGACACGTCATATTTACAGCAGCAGGATTTGGCCCAGGTTTAGCTGTTTTTATCTCGTCATACAGCTTATACTCTAGTGACTTAAAACTGCAGTTTTTACACATCATAGTATGCTTCCAAGCAAGTCCCCACTTTGTTTCATTAGCAATTTTGAAATCAGGTCTCACATCTGTTGTCTTGATTTCCATGATGATGGATGATATCATTCCAGATTTCCACATTTTTATTCATACAGATCATACATGTCCCCTCATGCTGATTCACTTCTGTCTCTTTCAGGGTCAGTCTTGCTTTGGATGATGGCCGTAGAATTCTAGCAGACCTAGGTGTGCCATTACAGTCTGGTGCCACAACTGACTGGAGACCCCCACCTGTCGGATTCGTCACTGCCATGAGAGAGAACTTGTCTGCATCCATTCTTCTGGTCACTTGAGCAGATGCAGCACTGGAACTTGGTAAACTATCATCAGTCAGAAATCTGACCCCTTTGTTATGTGGAATATTTCCTGGTTTAAAGAAAGTTTTCTTCTTCTTGGTGTACCCTTTCATGGTTTCAGTTAAAATAACTGCATGTAAAAGTACAAGAATTAGCCTCTCTCCCCCTTATATAACTGGGAAAAGGTGTGCTGCCCTGGTATCATAGAACTTCACGAACTCTTCAATAACATTGGAAGCTTAACATCTAACAGCTCCTTCCCTTAAGGGGTGAAAATTACATCACTACCTTAGTTACTACCCCTAACTAGCGTATTCAGATGCCACCAGATTTCAGGTGCTACCTATTATTGACAGGCCCTGGTTTAATTACTTCACACCTGATAAGGAAAACCATTGATGTTTGTGATAAAGGATTGGAGACATGTTGCAAAAGAACAAATTTGTCAACTTGAGTTTTTAAATTTTCATGAAAATTTAAATTCAAATTTTTAAATAAAAATATGTATCATATTTTAAAATTGACTCTCCACTGAGAGTTTAGCAGCCAGGTTTAATTTCTAGCAATTTCCAGATTTGTATGAAGACTAAAAACTAACTACAGTTTATTTCAAGTGTTTATCTTAATTAATAAATTCACCATTCAACTTTAAGTTTTGTGAATTGTTCACAGTCGGCCATTTTGAAATTCATACTGTTTGTAATACAATGGTGTCAGATAAAATTAATATGCATGCATCAAATTCATTGAAACTTTGCAGCAGTATTTCAGACACATTTATTTGAGTTTTTTTCCATTCAGGTGAAAATTTCTGACCCTGATAGGAATCAGGACTTAATTAATACTTCCGGTTCAGTACCTACGAATGTAGTCCGAGTCTATTTTTAGATCCTTTTTTCCTCTCTCATTTTGGTGGTGATGTATGCATTAGATTTAGTCATTCTTAGTATTGATTTAAAGGAAATTGGTTATTGTTTAGAATATGAGCATTATAGTGTGGTTGTCTGTGTGTATTTTGGCGACAGTGCACAGTGAGTAATGAGGCATTGGTGCTGATCCGGAAGTGAAATTTGTGACTCATTGCACGTTGCTTTGTTTACAGTCCAGCCATTCACGAGAATGCCGGTTAACCTTTGACAAGAATTTCAGCGTGAGTTCATCTTTGAAGATACTTTACAGCAACATATGATTTATTAGGATTTGGACACAGTGGAAAGTTCAGTACTAACAAACAAATGTAGAGACTATATAGGAAAATGAATTGTGGTCTAAGGCCTGTCAGTAAGGAAGGTTATAAAAGTTTAAATTGTTATCCTGAGTTTATTATTGAAGGTAGATGCATGAAATTTAGACATTTTGTGTATATTGACTTTAAAAATAGAACTATGAAATTAAAACTTAAAAAATTTAAATATTTTTTAAAATTTAAATTAATTTTTAAAATAAAATTAAAATTTTAAAATTTTTGTAAAAAAAATGTACATGTATTGAGCCTATGGGGTTGATACTCAGTATTATCACCATGTATGTATTTCTACATCTTATAGAAGTTGCAAAGGTGGATATTTTTGAAATTCTGTCAGAGAAAATCTTGTTCAATTCTGTGCCTGAACCTAACAGTACCTGCATATTCTGGACAGGCAATATAACATCAAATAGGTTATATGGGCTATTGTCATATAGGGACCCTGAGACTAACATTTGGAAAAGAAACCTGTCCATAGACTGGCATTCACAATAAAGATGAGAAGTGTAAACATTCCAAAAGAGTTAGATGCATCGCATTTATGCCACAATAGTTTGTGTGTGTGAATGCGGATCACCTCAGCCTGGCAGCCCATCATATCAACAACAAATAGGCAGTACTGCATAGGATATGGGAATTGTTTTGGACATGGTGAATTTCCAAACTGCATGCTACAGTTGAAATTGTGATATGGAAAAATTACAGGTATAATGATATGCCCTGCACACCCACCCACCCACCTACATCCATATAGAAATGTACATTAGCATGACATGGCTGGCTTGCTGGTTGCATGGTTAAATGGGATTAGTTGATTGATTGATTGATTGATTGATTGATGAATAGATTTATGCATTGCTGATTGTTTGTTTTGAGTAAGGAGGATGAAAGAAAGAAAGAGAGAATGGTCTTTATTTTATTTGACTATGCTGGTATGACAGTTTTATCTTAAATCATACATACACTATTTCATTCATTCATTCATTCATTCATTCATTCATTCATTCATTCAATGCTACATTCATTCATTCATTAATTCATTCAGTCAGTCAGTCAGTTCATGTTATTTTAGAATATGTTTGTTTGTTTACTTGTTTATTTCTTTATTTATGTCTTGATATTCTGAGAAAACTGTCCATCTTTTTACTAATAATAAATTGCATGAAACTAGTTTGAAAATGAAAATAAAAAAAAAAACAACAAAAAAACAAAAAAAAAAAAACCAAAAAAAACAACAAAAAAACAAAAATAGATCTTTAAGGTCAGAGCCATAATTTGAAACTTGTACAATAGCTAACAGCTCCCACGTAGACTTGCTAATATAGCAAACCTTTCATATCCATTTTTAAAATTCGATTTTCATGCTATTTAACGTGTATTCAGTTTCCCTCAATTTCCGGTCGTGTGTTAGATTTAAAACCAGTCACTCACTCTATCGCAGCAGTGGACCTATTAGCGTCATGGCTTTACAGAACTTTTACTGTGTAGCAATCAGATATCTTTGGCGACTTTCGTCACAGAATGATGTTCGTCGCTGCAGGCTCCATGTTAATCCTACGATTTTTATCGAAAACAAGAAGGTAAGTAATGCCCAGGCAGTACAGGTGTTTAATGTGTCATTCAACTCTGTAATAAATGAAATGTAGGTCACGATAAACCACCTCTTTCGTAATGGTGTGATGCTAACAGAGATGCATGGCATTATCAATTCACTATTCTTGCATGAACATCACCTGAGATAAGAACATGAAACACAAAAATTTAACAGAAGTCAGTGAAGCTAGGGACTATAATAAAAAACGTCTGTCATGAGGTAGTAGTACCCATCAAGATGCATCCTCTCGCCTATTTTCATGATTCTAGATGAAATATAGTATGTATGTGATAATGAGCCAAATGCAAAAACTTTACCTAGAGCCGTAAAATGTGAAATGTATGTCACAGTGGCCTTTTTTGGCACAGGTGTGATACTAATAGAAATAGATACACTCATCTAGTTTAATGATTCAAGCATAAACGGTTAAAACACAGTTTAAAAAGAATCAGTGAAACGTGAAATATGTGTCATAGTGACCTGCTTTTGTGATGAGGGTGTAGTACTCGTCAATATGCATCCCTCACGAAATTTCATGATTTCAGTATAAGAATATCTGTACAAGCTGTACAAAACATATGTGGCCACGAGCTAAACAGCAAAAACTGAACCTAAACCAGTAAACGTGAAATCTTGGTCACACAGTGACCATCTTTTGCTGTAAGGGTGTGGTGCTGATTGAAATGCATACAATTATCTAGTTTGATGATTCTAGCACGATCAGTGCATAAGAAATAATCTAAAAACACAAAACACACAATTTATATATATATATATATATATATATATATATATATATATATATATATATATATATATATATATTCGTATTCATCGTTTAGGTGACTGAAAACTGCCTTGTGTTGCCGTTGTACATACCTGTTTCCACGTTTGTATTGGGGAGCTATCCACGTGACTACATGGGAATATCGGGAATATTTCTGGGATGCGAGTCGAATGGAATAAAGGTTTGTAATATGACCTTTTTGTCGCAAAGATATGCTATTCCTCATTCACGTTGGAACTTACCTGTGTAATTGGTTTATCTATCTTATTCAGTACCCACCTGGCGGGGACCCTGGAACAATTGCTCCATTTGCTCCCCCTTTAATACGACCTTGATCTTATTAATATGTCAAGCAATATCACGTATCAGCTTGAAAATGAATCACCGGGATGTCATCTCCATGGTTTATCCACGAATACAGAAGTATGTATCGCGATGTTTATACGACAGAATGTACATGTTTTCATTCATTCCAACAGAAATTCTAAAAAAGTCGACTTCTGTATAAAAAGAATGAAAGTTAATTTGTTTCTCCAAACAAAAGATAGATAGAATGCATATAAACAAATATTTAAGCAGAAAGATGTATACACAAGTTAACGAATGCGTTAATGAATAAATAAATAACTGAGTAAATAAATAAGTAAATATTTCACATTTTTCTTAATTTAAACAGTATTTCTGTAAAGAGATATATTATAAGCAATAGCTGATATATTAGACTTTAATAAATGATGTTTAGATAAATAAATACACTGTAGACATGAAATTTGCAATCATATTACATATGGGCGGCCATCATTACTCCATATAAACATTTTTTCGCTTCATACGCGAAACATAGTTTTTATTTTTTTCTTTATGAACAACAACCTTATGGACTGAAATTGTACTGTTTTGACCTACTTATGATATTGCCAATGCATGCTTACGAATAGTCTTAGTCATTGCAAGGTTAACATTATGAATTCATTTTGAATAAACCTAAAACGCGAAACTAACGTTTAATATTATAATTATTTGTCGTCTTTCTTTGCATAGGTTGCCACTCAAATTTGTGGGAATCCAGTTCAAATTAAGCACATACAAAAGGGATCCACGAACTTTTGGGAGAACGCAGACAATTTCTACGTTATTGATTGGATCTAATGTTTCGTTTGATTGAGGATAATGTTTCGTACTGTGTCCTGAAATATGTATAATGAATTAAAAGTTGTTCGGACCAGTTATATATTAGTATTATTTATTGTATAATTTTTTCGGTATTGAACATATTTTAAGCTAAGTACATGTCATGGCTTTTGTTCCTGGTCTGCCATTTTCATCACAAGTGTCAGATTTAATCGACGAACTACACCTGTCTACTAGCAGGTGCCAGTCAATTGACCTATTATCAAGGTATATACGTACAAAAACAGCGCATTCATTTGGAAGTTCATGAGCTATTTACCTAAACTTATCTGTCTCAAATCCTATAACTTTCAAAGAAAATCTTCGACTGTTAGTGCCTTTTCTCAATGATTCTAGGTATGCGTAATCTGCCCTTTTCCGACGCGTTACTAAATTTTCTCATGCGTTACTGTTTATACTCCACGTTAATAGCCCTAATACGCAACTGTTAGATTGACCGATTTTAAGCGTATGGTATGCACCAGCACTTTGTCTCAATTGCCGTTGATTCAACTCATTGGGTGAGGATCCATACATTTTTTTTCTTCTTTTATTACATTTTTTGGTGCTTTGCTTTTTACTGGCACCACATATTGTGCTCACGTGCCGTTAAACGCTAATGCATAAATAAATAAATACATACGTTTATCGATGAATGGATGAAGCAGCACACGCAGCCTCAACGTACAACATGCACGTGCTTGCGTGTTAATTCAGCTTGAAAACATCAGTCTCAGGCGGTAACCTTTATTAATTCATTAAAGTAGTAGTCTAAAGGCAGTTTGAGGACTTTTCGGGATTTTGTCTATTTTCATACTTGACCAAAGTCTATTTTCATTCGACCTTCAGGCCCCGTCGGGTCCTTCGGGTCTTTTTGATAACGGATTTTAGAACAAATATAATTTAGACAAAAATCACAAAACGTCCTCAAAACCCAGCCTTTTAGACTACTACTATGTCCCCAAAACCCAGCCTTTTAGACTACTACTATGTCCTCAAAACCCAGCCTTTTAGACTACTACTATGGCATTGATAGTTAAGTTAAAAGGCCAGATTAAGCCACTACCACCTACTACTAGATTTTTTTTTATCAATTATTATTGTTAGATAAAATTTAAGCCTCTATTAGATGTCTCTAGGCACACATCATGAGAATCTTGTTTTTTCTATATAATTTTTTGACTTTTTAATTTCGCTGAACATTTCCAATACTCTATTTACCTGTGTGGAAAATTCCATCACGTTGTTCTCCAGTTCAAATATATCAGTTTTTGACTTTTTCATTTCTTCAGACATTTCAATCACCCTATTTACTTGAATGGAAAATTCCATCACATGACTTTCAATTTTTGATATATCATTTTTTGACTTTTCAATACTCTATTTACCTTTGTGGAAAATTCCATCATTTGATTTTCTATCAAGGACTTTTCTTCAGACATTTTTAAGATCTATTATTATTGTTAGATATAATTATACTGTAGTGTCAGATTCCTAGATCCTAAAAAACATCAAAATCTCCAGAGCACTTATCATCCTCAAATACTATCTTACTTTCAGGCTCATATCCAAATGCAAATGTATTAATACCCTCTAAACAGAATCTTTTGTCATCAAAATTGCAAAGACCTCTTTTTTTTAATATCGTCAGTTTCTATTTTGTGTAATTTAGATCTTATCACAGTCATCTCAACGTGAGATTGTTTAACAGCTAGAGCCTCTTCATAATCATTAAATCCATACACATTTTTAACTACCTTTTTTGTAACTCCCTTTGCTCTCTTTTCTGCTTCATCGTTGGCCAACTTGAAACTTTACATCTTGCTCCTTAATCCAATAAATTCTTGTATTGGAATAAAGTTTGTTTCATCTTTGAACTTTCCAATGACCTTTTTATTATCTTCACAATGAAATCCGCTATCAATGGAATATTCTGATAAATCAAAACGTGCCTTTTTTTATACATATCATCGTAGATATCTTCTGTGTAAATTTCATAACACAGACTGTCTGTGTAAGTAAACAATAACTCAGCTTGCGGATATTTTTGTTTAATAAATCCATAATGAAAATCATACATCAGTCACTTTTATAAATCGAATATGAAAGCACCAACATAAATTGGTTTATTAAGTTTCAGATTAGTCTTTCTCTTATGAACAGCGACTAAATTTTAAGAAAATATTTTCATGGGAATAAAACTATCATTGGCAACAATTGTTTCACGTCGTTTTACATTATTTATTATTTCTACATATATTCTGTTTCTTATATTTTCCATTGTTTTACCAAAGACGCTATTGTTCATAAGTTTAAAGAAATCTCTCTCAAACCCATTTATAGCAGCTGCTCTTTTACTTGTATTAAAATCTATGTAACGTTTTAACCACGAAGACTGCTTGAACTTTAGTACTTTATGGACCTTTCTCAAGATGAAAGAGCTTGTCGTAGTGATTCTATATGCAATACATATTTTTTTTATCCATTAAATTTGGTATTAATTTTTCTACTTTATTAGGTCCTATTCCATATGTTTGTTTTAGCTCAAGTTGTTTTTCAGATAGTAATTTGTACTGTACTATCATAGATTCAGCACAAAACGGATAATCATTGTGTAGGTCATATAATTCTCCAGGATAATCCAAGTCTACTTCTACGAAATACACAACATCTTCAGGTATTTTTTATATCTATCTCCGTTAAACATTGAGTAACATGAATCCACTTGAAATCACCATATGGCAGTGGCCGTGACATAGCATATTCATAGAGGTTATTGGATTAAATTATGCAATGTAAGATGATTTTCTATCTACATTATAATCACTGATATATTTATTGTTTGCCTTAGAATATTTTTTGTTATCACAGATATTCCACCACGTATTCCTTTTTATATGAAACAGAACGTGTCAGGGTCAGTTAAAAGTTCTATTTTAATTTTACTTAACTTTAAGGCAGCGTCCCATGACAGTCCAGATGATGTATAATACCAGGCTGAATCTAGACCATAGTGTATTAAACAAACTCGTCTAAATTCGTCAAAGACATCTGCGAGTAACAAGACATCAGTTTTCAAGTAAAGATCATGATAGTCGCCAAGATTTTTTAGATTAAATTTATTCCAGATTGTATTAGCATAATTGTATTCGTTGTCGTTAATGTTCTCAAGACTCAACTTGGAATGAAAGGCCTCTTTATTAGGTAATGATGTTTCATCGAATCTTGACCAGTTGTCCATGTACTCATATGGATAAATTCCTTTTTGTTTAAGATCATCAGCGTTATCACCAAAATCATCTGTGAGATTATCAAATCTAACACATACTTTTACTAGTTCCTCTAATGATGCCAATGTAAATTGGTAACTATCAATAAATCTAAGTTTTCCAAGTGTGACACTCATATATTTTTCCATGTTGTTAGGTATACACTTTATTTTGCTATTGCCATTTAATTTTAGAATTTTTATAATCTCAGGATCTCCAAAAGCTTCTACGATGATATGGCTATCATATCCGCGTAGATTATGAAAAACTACTGGAATAAAATCTGGAAGACAATAGTGGAGATTACATTTGTCACGAGCAGCTCCTCTATAGTTTCCTGTGATATGATAGTGGTCTCTTACCCTATCATTCTCTAATATTTTACTACATATGGAACAGTTATTAGCGGTTCTAAAATCATTTTGTTCTTGCTCTGTGAGAGGTATCATAGGTAGTATTTTTTAAAACATTTTTTTGATATCATTTACCTCATTTATCAATGCCTTTAACAGCCATATGCATTTTTATTTCTTTAGAAAATTTATTATCAACAGAACAAACTAACTTTTAGGCAGCTCCACATGGAATATGATTTTATATCTGTGTCGTTGAGGATTTATCAGGGTCTCCTACAACAGTTTCAACAGTCTCAAGTATAGACTCGAAATCTGCATAAATTATAAAAGGAACTTTTGGCTGATGATTGTAGTTTTTGAAAAATAGCATCTTTTCATATTCATCTTGTAATACACAAGATAACTTAAATAAATGGCAGATTCTATTTTCTTAGCCATTTTCTATACTATATTATTTCTCTGAGATAAAAATTTCATATTAGAGATTGACTTATAATATAATAATGGACTTTAAAAATAGTACTATAGCTAAGGTAGCTACTGATGAAGATGATAACATGAACGATATGATTTATATGCAGCAAATTAAAATGGTAAAATAATCAATTTGCAGTACAAAAGGCCATTTGGTCATCTTACACCTGCCGGATATACTGTGAGAGTAAAAGGAATAGTTGATGAAAAAAATTATGAGAGTTTGCTATGTAATTTCATACGGCAGACTTTTAATGGAGATATTCCGAAAAAAAAAAGAGTTTATCACATATAGGGAGATAACAAAGACAACAACTTATCGAATCTTGCTCTAGAAGATGAGTTTAAGACCCATCCAATTTACACAAACTACGAAGCAAATGATAGTGAAATGATTAGAAATAAAAAGAATAAAAATGTTTTAGGTAGTATGACTAATGATGGACATTTAGTTGCTGCAGTCACAGGAGGTAATCGTGAAAGGAAAAGTTATCTTTCTCATAGATTCGTCTACGAATGTTTTTATGGTGCTGTTACAGATAATGCCGTCATTAATCACATTAACAATATTATAACAGACAATAGACTCATGAATCTTAAACTAAATCAGTGATAATAATTTTTTATTTAGAAATAGCCATATCTATATAAATATGGATCAAAATCAGACCATAGATGACTACAAACCTCATTACAAGTACGACAAATATGAAGCTAATAGATTAGGTGAGGTAAGATTAGTAAAAAGTATAAATATTTGTAAAGGGAAATTTAGATGATGGAGGTTATAAAAGAATTGATGTGAGAAGTAAAAATGGAGAAAGAAAGACTATAAGTGTACATAGATTTACCTACGAATGCCATTATGGCCAGGTGCATGACGGCCTGGTAAATAGATCATAAGAACAGTAATAGAACAGATAACAGACTAGTTAACTTAGAGGCAGTAACAATAAGAGAAAATAATCTAAGAGCAGCTGTTACTAGAAAAACATTGAGACCTGTTGTTGCTATTAATCTATCGGATAATAGTGAGAGAGAATTTAAATCAATAGGAGCAGCAGCTAAACACTTTGGAATAGATCACAGAGCTGCTACATTTGTAGCAGATGGAATATGTCAAGCAGCCTGTTCTAGTAACCTTGATAACATCTGGATCAACTTTCTCTATTTAGACTAATGTTCCAGATTGGAGAAGAGTTATTAACTCATCTTTTGACATACAACAGTGAGCTAGATACATTAAATCTTTTTTAGAATCAAACATTTTTTATCAAAGAATAATCTACGTCTATTTTCAGATGATAAAAGTACCTAATCTTCATTACCTTTCAATATTCCAAAATTATAAAGAGCCATATCATCACTTTTAAAAGCTTCTTTTAGTTTTTCATAAAAATTTTACTTTGTGACTATCTTAAATTTTGTGATGTAAAGTGGTTCGTCAGACATATTTTATACAATTAATTAGATAAAATTATACTTATATAAAATGTCTCTCATGCTATGTGACATTTACAAAACTGCCACAGATACTCAGAAACAAAAAACAAATGATTTACAAGTACTAGATAAACAAAGTTCTGCTAATACTATAGTAAAATATGTCCCAGATCATGGTGAGCAATCTGTGCTTGTAATCCCAAGTATGACTTGGGGGAGGTTACAGAAGATAATGCTGATAATCATGATCTTGTAGATCCTGCTAATAGAAAACATTACGGAAAATCTACAGTAGGAAGATATGATATAAAATATCACTTTGAGAAAAAGATACAAAAATTAAAGTTTACACCGGATGAAAAAGATAAATGTTATCTGCGATTAAGATTTTTTATGAATATAACTATTTCAGGCAGACTTAAAAATTTGATTTTATATTTCAAAGATTTTTTAACTTAATGCAGATACAGACCTTATCACACAAGATAGAAAGAATGAATTTATTAAACTTTGTAAACCTGGAAAATGTAAATCTGTATTAATTAAATACGAAAAGATTTATCAAAATATTATTGATAATTAATAACTTGATTACGAAGTTTCCAAGATTTAAACATATCAGAATAGCCTTTCCATTTAACTGAACTTTTTTACTTTTTGTAGCTAATATATTTTCTATAACAAATATATCTTGTTTAATTCTCTGTGGTTTTTGTTAATAAAATGATCCTGTGATAGGTTCATCTCTGAGATCCTTTGGTTTATACGTAACTAATAGTTGTTAGAAGTTGATCTACTACAAATACTTCTTCAGACCAATTTGGTGTATATCCCTTTTCAAATATTTTTTTGTTATTGAAATCCTCACTTTATCACCTACATTAAATCTGTGACGTCTGTAAAAACTTTCGTTTGCTAACAAAGGATCTTTTGATAGCCTCAACTGGTGTCATTGCAATAGATCTGTGTTTGGTGCTATTATAATCATCTACGATATTTTGCAGATTATTTATCTAGTTATTGGTGTTATTAGCTGTCAAGGGTTTGTAGATTTTCTCTTTTAAAGTCCTGTTAAATCATTCTAGGATTACACTTTTACCTTCATTACTAATTACGTATTTGGTTATATTATGTTTGTATAGAAACTCCTCAAACTGTTTATTAAAAAATTCAACACCATGATCAGTCCAAATTGTGTTGGGGTTTCTCCCATATGATTTTATAATATTATGAAACGCAGTTTTTATAGTACTTCCCATTTTATTTTTATAGGTACACTAAATGCATATCTGCTAAAGACGTCTACGATATTTAACAAAAACGTATTACCATCATTGTAATCAGCACGCTGAGACATATCAGCAAGATCAACTGCCCATATATCATCTACGGCATTAGCCACAACTTTTCGCCTCACAATTTTTTTTTTTAGGTCTATGAAGTTTTTTTGCCAGTTCTACAAACGGAGGTGGTGATGTCAGAGAAGCCCCCAAGCTAGCCTAGGGTACTCAAGCGGAGAATAAGCACCTACCCCCAACTTATACTTTGATCCTCTATTATAGCCTGGACAAATCGCCTATCAATGCGTTCAGGTAGATTCTGAGGCTTCATTGCAGATAACTCATCTAACATAATCTTATCACATCCTAGTTAATCATCTATGTGATCCCTGTGGCAGATATTATGTCTCATTGCAATAGCATCGACTTGATTATAAGGCTCTTGTCCTGGTAATGGATTATCATTTTCATCTAACTGTTGATCAAGAGGATTCCAAGGACCTTTGTACTTATGTCCAGGTAAAGTCCAGCCGCCTTTTGGCTTAGGTAATTTTCCAATTATTTTGTGAATATTTAAAGCTCCTCCTATAACTTCTCCGTGATTACATCATTTACAATAAGTTACTATTTTATTATGTTCTCCACGAAGATGACGATCTTCACCTATCCACACCTTATTTTTATATATTTTATTATTTTATTTTTTAATCATCGATTATCATAATGTGGGGAGTTCCCAGTGCTTCTCCTATTTTCTAGATTTCCATTCTGGTACTATCAGATGCTTCTTTTTTTTTATAAATACCCTTTATTTTCTTCCACATATGGCACAGATACTTTTCATCATTTTTCTATTATTTCTCGTAGTTACAGTCTCTGGACTTTCACTATCTGTCCTAGCTCTACATTTTAAGCAGTAAATTTGCATACTTATACATAATGTTATATAAAATTTCATATAGAGTTAACTGCGAACCTGACTTTGTCAGGCTTGCTCTGCAAACGTAGCTTGCACTGCGATATGATCATTAGCTGTTGATGACCTAGGTTCAAACGCAGTAATAAAACTAGAAAAGAGTTTTTTGCCATATGTCTTATAAACATAATAAATTAATATCCACAAGCTACTGTACCTATTGGCTGTAGCTGATTAGAAGAATAATTTTTTTTTTATTCACGTACTCTTTTATCTTATCACACGGGGGAATTCCAAATGAATCAAAATAGTTGTTATTGTACAAAGCTACCCAATGTGTCCCAGATCCGTGATTGAAATCCTGATTATTTATAAGACAGCATGAATTCGATTTTTGTTTTTGAGGTAATTGGTCTTTGCTAAATACTCCGATAATTTTTTTATATTTTTTAATTTATCTTGAATATCAAAATTACTTAGCGTCTTGTACCTGGGAGTGTCAGTCCTCTCCCCAGTCCTCTCCCTCTCATTCCATTTCCAAGTACCTTTCCTAGAATACCTTGGAGTGAACTCCCAGCCATTCTTATTAAAAGAGATGCTATAAATCCTCCCTGTCTCCTTCTCCTTGTTGTAGTTGTCTTTTTTTTAGTTGTCCTTTTCCTAAGCATTTTATTACATTGATTAGATAAATTATATTACGTTTGTTTTATTCCGTTTCCTATTTTATGTCTCTTAAAAAGATCAGCAGCTGCCTTAACTAATACTGGTATGTCTACATGTACATTCCGGTGAGACGTGTCAATGGTCATCTGTGGAAGTAGTTTAACATCATTAAATTCATAATATTACCTCCTTTTCTGCTTCTGGTTTTAACACCTCCACCTTTTATTTTGCTTTTCAGCCAGACCTGAAATAGCTCCAGTAGCTGCTGCTAGATCTAGCCTACCCAATATAGGAAGAACTTTACGAGCTAAACTACTTATCAATGTTGATATGGCAGGTCCAAAGAAGCCATCAACTTTACTCATAGCAGTTATTTGGGACATTGATAGATTAAGAATAAAAGGAACTTTTTATTAAGTTTTTTTCTTGAGTTTTAGTTAGCATTATTTTAGATGATGTTTCAACTGCTGTTCGATTTACATTTAAAGATACATTTTCTCTTTTAACAACTGCTCCTGCTAGTTTTTTAATTTGTCCATCGGATAAACTTATTTCTCTAATCACGTAACTCATTATTTGCATTTGTTACATAATATTTTTTTATATCGTAGAAAGATCCTCTCTATACTTGTATCAACATCTTTCCATTAACAGCATATGATGTCAGATACCTATCAGAAGTTATAAGAGTATTAACATGATATGCTGCGTTATTGTAACCTCCATTAGCAATAGGCGCTGCATAATTAGCTCCTAGTTGCCATGTGACCTCAATATCAGCTGTAGATGCTACTAATCTCTCAGCGTGCTTAGAAACATCAAAGTAAAAAATTGGATGAAGTGTTCTAAATTTCTCAAGATTAATCTGTGAACCAATATCTATATCATTGTACTTCTGCATAGCCTCCATTATCATCATTTAGGCAGGATGAATAATCTCTTGCACCTACACTAAAATTACATAGCAGTTGTTTATCAGGGTATTGTCTAGAATTTATTCTTACATTTATCATTCTAACGTCCATATTATCAAATACCATGTTGTTATGATCTTGATCTGCATATATATTTTGCGTTTGAAAAGCGATAAAGATATGTCTGGGTAACTGTTCACAAGAGGCAGTTGTTATTCTCCATGTTGCATTATTAGTGTTTGCATTTGCACTGTACCTGTATATCTTATTTTGTTCAAAGTAAATTCTCCTAGAATATCCTTGAAGAGCAGCATCTAGTTCAAGTTGTTTTGATAATGAAGGTACAACCTTAGGCATCCACAGAGATAGATAAGTCATTTTAAACCTACCAAGTTGACCAACAGCCGCATTACTAAAAACATAATGATTTTCACTGGCTCTATTAAAAATAATCTCGTATGTTTAACGCTCCTAAATACTGTATTAACATCTTTACAAAACCCAAATATGGTCTCAAGAGGAAGAAACATACATATGGTAGCTCCTTCAGAAGTAAACGCTCTTCATTTAGCAAATCCATCAATATAGTTAGTATTTTTTCTAGCTATTACTGCTCTTGCTGTAGCTCCAATATTAGCTGCAGCTGCAGCTCCAGGATCAGCATTAGTAGATTCTCCAAATTCAGCTGAATCTGCTACTCCTGTTCCTGTATCTTTAAACCATAACATGTTACTAGCAACACTTCTAGAATAATCTTCGCTGAAAACCACAAGATTAAGTATTGTACAAGCTACTGGTAAGTACAGTGAAATGTCCTCGATTGTTTGATGTTGATAACGTGCAGACTCAAATAAACTCCAGCCATTATTTAAAAGAGCTACTTCATCTGCTGCTGCAAAAGCATTTTCGTTATCAACACGTACTAGTTGTCCTCGTACTTCAAGAAAAGCTTTATGTGGAAGAAGAAATACATCTTCATCTCTAGTATTTATTATTATTTTACCTAGTTTAACTCTGTCATTTGAGTCATTATCGAGGTACTCAACATACTCAAACTCAGTTGTTGTTTCATCAATATCTGTAACACCACTAATATTTAGATAATCTCTAGTACTCATTATTTATCATCTTGTTTAGATAAAATTGCAGTCTTTTACTAAAATGCTGCTGGAGCTCTTGGACCTAGATTTACTGCCGGACTTAATCCTCTTGTTACTAGTCTTTGTTAAATCTCTTCTTCTCTTTTTGATAATAGTTTTTTGTCGTTGATACCATAGCCTTTTCAATAGCAGGTGTAGGAGCCATACCTGAAATGGCTTCTTTTATCTCAGTTGTAGATGGTGTTCCTCTTATTTTATCAGCTATCTTTTGACCAAGTGCTGTACCTGCAGCTGACTCAACACTTGAGGCAAATAATTTGGTCTTCTCCTATTGATAGACTTTGAAAAGGCTTTTGACTCGGTCGAATGGGACTTTCTGGAAACTGCTCTGAAGTCTTTTAACTTTGGAGAATCAATTTGTCAATGGTTCAGATTATTTTGCAATAAATCAAAAAGTTGTCTCATTAATAATGGACATTTATCCCCATTTTTTAATTTGGAGAGAGGTTGTCGCCAGGGAGACCCTTTATCACCCTACTTATTTATAATAGGAATTGAACTTCTTGCAATAGAACTAAAGAAGAACACAGATATTACAGGCATTTTCTATAATAAAATGGAGTTCAAATTAGGGCAGTACGCTGATGATGCTTTTCTATTATTAGATGGTTCTCATTTGTCCTTGAAGACAACCTTGCAGATTTTAAATGACTTTGCCTTGGTGTCAGGTCTGTACTGCAATGTTTTGAAATCAAAAGCTATTTGGATTGGAAATAAAAAATATTCTAATGAAAAAATATGTCCAGAAATTGATATTAACTGGTAAATGTCCAATTTTAGATTACTGGGAGTATATTTCTCTTTGAACTTGGAGGACATGGTAGAGCTTAATTATTCGACGAAGTTAAAGGAAGTAAAGAAACTGCTTGGCTGGTGGAGCAGAAGAAATTTATCCCTTATTGGAAAAATTACTTTGATAAAGTCCTTGATTTTGCCTAAATTCATTCATCTTTTTGCAGCTTTGCCAAATCCTCCACCCCATATAGAAAAGGAACTGAATACATTATTTTTCCACTTTATTTGGGGCGGTAAAACTGACAGGGTTAAAAGAGACACTCTTATAGCTTCTTTTAAGGAAGGGGGATTAAATATGATTCACTTGCATTCATTTGTGTGTTATATAAAACTTTCCTGGATTAGGCGTCTCTTACTAAACGAAGATGGCTTATGGCAAAAACTGGTTTCTGAACAAATGTTTGGAAAATTTGGAGGTACGCTGTTATTTACATTAGGAAAAACTAAATTAAAAGTAATTTCTAAATCAATTAAAAATATTTTTTGGCGTGATGTTATTTATGCTTTATCACAATGGAAAAATGAACCATCTACTGTCCATGAATACTTGTCTCAAGATATTCTTAATTTAGTAACTGTAGATAATTTTAAATCATACACAAGGTGGAGAACAAACGGTGTTGTACTTATTCAACATCTTTTTGATGCACAAGGATCTCTATTAAGTTTTGATGAAATAAAACAAAAAACAAAAAGAAATAATTTCATACAGTACTTTGCTCTTATTTCAAAGATCTCGGTGCTGTGGAAAAAGAAAATTAAAAGGTTTTTTGAAAGTGGAAATAGTTTTCATGTAGTTTTGGACAAAACATCACTCCTTAGGGTAAGAGCAAAGAATAAATTTATCTATAAAGACCTGATAAGAACCAAGATACAAAAGCCAAATGGTAAACATGAAACTTGGTCCAGGCAGCTAGAGTGTGCAATTGGTGCAAATGAATGGACCAACTCTTTTGTTTTGGCTAAACTTTGTACAAAAGACACAAAACTGATTAGCTTTAATTTTAGATTTCTCCATAGAAACATTGCCACAAACCAGTTTCTAAAAAAGATTAATTTAAGTGATAATGATAAATGTACCTTTTGTAATGAGGGAATAGAACAAACTGAGCACTTATTTTATGACTGTTCAGTTACTGAACACTTTTGGAAACTGTTGGTGGAATGGATCCAAACTTATGACCCAAATTTTAGAATTACACGAAAAGACGTCTTTATAGGAAATAACAACTTTGATGATCTTATTAACTTCCTAATTTTGCTTGCAAAATATGTGATATACAGATCACGTTGTGCATCAAAAGTTCCAAATCTATCATATTATAAAAATTGTGTTTTATCATACAAAACACTGGAAAAATATGTCGCCAAAGTGAATAACAGAAGTGACGAGTTTAAGAAAAAGTGGATCCTATTATCAACTTTTGGTACATGATTTTTTTTTTTTTTTTTTTTTTTTTTTTTTTTTTAAGGCAATTTAAAACATCTTGGGGTTTGTATGCGAGTATGACTTTGTGTACAATAATTGTGAATGTAAGTGTCTGTGTGTGCATGTGTGTGTGTGTTGTGTAGGGAACACATGTAAAAGATAAGGACGCAAAATAATTTAAGATAATGCCCCATACACCAGGTCAGGTGGTGATGTAGGGGAATATGTAAAATCCTGTAACCTTGTGTTCAATAAAAAAAAACAAAAAAACAAAAAAAAAAAAAAAAAAAAAAAAAAAACACTTGAGGCAAATGATTTAGCATTTGGTGCTACTGCAGGAGCTGCTTTTGAAAATAATCTTCCTATTGCCTTAGCCCCTTTTGAAAATATACTACTAAAACTCCATCCGCCTATAATCTTCTTTCAATGAACTTTATTGTGTCTCATTATTTAATCATTTTCTACGAGTAATCACTACGAAATTCTACGCAAATGTAGATAATACGTAACTTGTTCATTATTTAAGTTTATCTGAGTACCTGACTGATTTGTTAATGACATTCTAATAGTAGATATATGATCTTCTACATTAAGAGGATAATAAATCACTTGTCTTGGTTGTATCTGCAGCAGCGATCCTGGAGGTACGTTAGGACTAAACGAATAAATAGTCTGACCTCTACTTCCAGTTGATGTATAAGATCCCATTGCAATAGAACAGTTTACAAGTATTGTACTTACATCTGTGATATCTACTGGTCTCTCTCCTCCTACTGTAACTGATTCATCAGTGGTAGATCCAGAAATGTTTGTATCAAATCCTAACAATGATCCGATTGTGTCAGCTGGTATAAAATAAACACGAAAATAATTTTTTAGTGTTAGTCTAGATCGTAACGTATTGTAGTTAGGTTCAAGTGCAAAGTTCTTAGAATCACGTCCTGAGTTTGAGATTAACTGTCTTATCGTTGTATCAAGATCTGCAATGTTATAAGCTCCTGGTGGTATCTTTAATCCAATCCAAGTGTCACCAAGACCTGGTACTGTTAAAGTAAAATCATCATTTACATCTTTCCTTACATTAAATATCGAAGACCACATGGTAGCTGATATTATTCCTATCTCATACTGGGAATTTGAATCTAACTGTATAGGTGGAGTATAAGTCACAGAAAAATCTGCAGAATCTGATGTTGATTGCTTAGAATCAAACAAGAATGTTGTTGATAACATTTTTTATGCTTTTATTTGGACAGAATTAAATCATTATTTAGGATAGTGTACTATTCTGTGGTTATATTTCCACTAGATCTAAAATGGTCTAAGATCTCAGATATTTCATTATCTATTTCTAGACCTGTATTTCCAGCTTCTTTCGATGAGATTAATAACATTAGTCTATTAATAAGTTTAGATTCATCTTTGTAAAATCTAATAGATCCTCCTTGTTTTAATCCTTCTCCTATTTTTGAAGCTCTAACAAAGCTTTTTTAGATCTCTTGCTAAACATCTTTAATAAGTCTTTTAAATTCCCATTTATATTCTTTAGTTAGCATCTGCCTACCTGCATTGCTGTAAGTAGAAGCCAAAAAAGCATTACGTAACGTGTAGATATCATTGTCTCCAAATTCACCTCTGGCTTGTCTTTTACTAACTTCATCACCTGCATCAATTAGCTCATCTAACTTGGTGAAAAACATTAGTTGTTCTTTTTCAGTTAATTTTCTAAATTTTTTTGCTCAAATCAAAATCAGAAAGTTCAGTCACCTCAAACTCATCAAGTTCATTATCATCAGGAACACTGAAAGTCTGTTTTGCAATTATTGTTGCCTTTTCCTGAATAGTTGGTTCTTTGACTTTTGAATTATCCCCTGTATCTATTTGACGCTGTCTTTCTTCTTCTATACAAGCTACTACATCTCCTAATTTTTCTACCTGTTGTTGTTGTAGTTTTAGTTTTTGTTGTTCCTCAATTTTTTTTTCAGTTTATTTTGTTGCGTATCTATACCTTTTAGACCTTTCTTTTTCAAGTCTTCAAGATCTTCATGGGTAAACTTTGAATCAGCAGTCTGACCAAGAACGGCCGTTTTCACAGGTGAAAACAGTTGTGCTGTTTGTTCAGCTGTTTGTTGTTGACCTAATCTAGCCGCTTGAAAGACATTCTTTAAAATTTTTCTTTGGACAATAAGTCTAGCTAAATCTTCCTGCTTTGACATATTTACTATTGCCTTAGCATCCATTATTATATTTAATAACATAAACATGACGAAACACAAATAAAAAAAAATTCAGATGGAAATCTGTCAAATAGAAAAAAAATCATGTTTACCCTAGTAGATTTATGATATAACTCAGCACATTTTTCTTTAGAAATATCTCCACACTATTCTCGTGCTATGTTTTGAATATCTGTGTTATCTAGGCCAGAAAACAAAATAAAACAGCCAGTGTTTCTGCGTATAAATTTGTCGACATTATAAAATCCTTGAGAGATATATTATGTTTGTTACATCTCTTGTTTCTAGACAATGCAAAATAAGATTTATTTTTTTGCATTTCTGAGTGTTCTAATGGGATATCATCATATGCAACTACTTTATTTTCTGTTGGATCTAACTCAGCCACAGGTGTAACTTGATCTGGTTCCTTAATAATAAAAAAATCTTCATTGGATTCTAACTCAGTTTTCATAATGTCATTATACTCTTGTAAAAGTTCATATTGATCTTGCTGAGGATTTATCGTGCAGATATAAACTTTATCGTAGTTAAAACCGTTATTTAACAGTAGATTCATGAGAAGATTGGTTTTACCAGAACCTGTTCTTCCTACGATGAGGTAATGACAGTTGGGTAAATTATAGTTATGTTTGTGTTTAATCACGTTTTCAGTGTCAAAATTTATGATACTCATTATATATAATTTGTATCCAAAGGATAACAAAATTGAGTTACTTTACGAAATTTGGAACATTGGTCGGAGATGGAGTTGGTGAAGGAGCTGGGGTTAGTGATATTTATGTTGAGAGATCTGGAGATACCATGACAGGTAATCTTAATATGACAGGAAACAAGATCATTAACCTAGAAACTGATTATCCTTTAGCTAGTGGCAATTTATCACAAGCTGTAAGTTTACAACAACTAAACACGGCAAACAAGCAAAAAGTAAGTAAGACGCGAGATGCCATGACAGGAGATCTAAATATGACAGGGGAAAAAATTATTAACCTAGAAACAACTTATCCACTAGCTAACGGTAACATATCTCACGCAGTAAGTTTACAACAACTAAATACGGTAAATAGTTTAAAAATAGGTAAATTTGGAGATACTATTCCTGGTCTCTTAACATTTTATAATGAGCTAAACTAACTGGACTTCCTACAAGTTTTCCACCGGATGAAAGAGACGCTGTTAGTTATACTCAGGTACAATCAGCATTAGGTGTCTATTCCCCACTTGGTGGTTTTACCATGAATGCGCCAATAAATATGAATAACAGAGTTATTACAGGTCTATCTCAGTCAGCACCTAATGATGACACTTATGCTGTTAGTTACAAAAATTTGAAAAATTATGCTGTTAGTAAAGCTGGAGATGCTATGACTGGGGACTTAACATGAATGGCAGAAAAATAGCTAATTTATCAGCTCCATCTGCAACTAATGATGCTGTTTCATATGTAACATTAGTAACTGCTGTTACAAATTTTGTATATAAAGCAGGTGATACAGTGACAGGAGATCTCAATATGGGGGCTAACAAAATACAATCTAGTGCAGTACCTTCAGCTGGTGACGATCTTGTAAATAAAAGTTACGTAGATTCTGTTTCAGCAGGTGGTGTTAAAAGAACACAAAATAATGTCGGGTAAATTCCACCGTTAACTAGTGACTCTACAAATAGAACCGGATTTATTGTAACAGCATCTCCATTTTATAACGGGTATAATCCATTTAATGCTTTTGCTTGGCATGCTGTCTCAGGGGTAAACACAAATGAATGGGCAACAAATGGTAAGTCAGTATATTGTTGGATCAAAATAGAATGTCCTACATTTGTCTCAATCTGTAAATTTATGTTAAGAGGTAGAGTTAATAATGTGCAAAGAATATATAACTGGAGACTTGAGGGATCAACTGACAACACTAACTTTGTTACGTTATACACAACTGTAAATCCAATTTACATTGGAGTTTCAGCACAAGAATTTGTATTAACAACACCTATCTCAACTACAAAATATAAATGGTTTAGATTATTTTGAGTAACTGCTGAAGTTACTAATCCAGGACTTAGTTGTTTTCAAATTTTTACACTTGATGATCAGATATAATTTTTATGTGATGTAAATAAATAATGGCAGAGTTTATCGAAACTTGTAAAAACTTTTATGATGTTGTTTTTAACACAGTCGCTGCAAATGTCTTTATTCCTGCAGATGTTAGACCTCCTCAAAGAGGTGCAGCTAATAAAATGATTAGTCTAAAGGCATCTTTACTTAGAGCTGACAAATCAGGTGATGAAAAATATTATGCCTCAGTTCATGCTATGAGAGCTGAAGAACTTATTAGAAAAATAAAAGAATATGAGGTGATGATTGCATGTTGTAACAAAAAAGGTCTAAATCAGTATGAAGATGATATTGAAAATCTTTTACACAATATCATCACAGAACTTGGAACTGAAACAGTAAAAAGTATTGCTCAGTGTAGAGCTATAAAAAAGAAAAAAAATGATGGTATTCATAAAACAGAACATGACTGTATGGATAAACAAAACGATAAAAAAAACTATCTATTAAGTAAAAATCCAGATCTTAGAAGTAAATTTATAAAACGTTGACTTTACAAAGATCTTGGAATATTTTTAGTGACTTTGATACAATAAAAAATGTTCATTATTTAATTGGTGATGGTGATATTTTATCAACATCTTACTTTATTATGTTTAGTTACACAATGAACAAAATAAAATATTTTAACACTTACTCAGATGCTGAGTAGTATGCAGCATATGATGTAATTAAAAGATTTAATGATGAAAACAAATATGAGGCAAATTCAGAGCTTGTTAAGCACATTTAAAAATGAAATGACTTTAATACAAAAATTACTTGGTCTTACTCTGATACTTTAACACAAGAACAAGAAAATTTTATGAAAACTATACAACTAAATAATTTTTTGTTATGGATTAATGAACCAGCTTTTAATGGTTTAAAAAATGTTGTTGATAAATACTTTGGTGTATCATCAAGTGTAGAAACTAATAGTGCTACTAATGAATTGTATTTTGCAATAAAAATTGATAATGAGTATATCACTGATTCTGATATTCAGAGTTATTCCGGTAAACATTTGACTGACAAATCTGCAGAATTTGCTGGTGCATATGCTGTTGTTTACAAACATTTGTTCTTTAAAAGAGTAGAGCTGTTTATTTTAAAAAACGTCATTACATTTATAGAAAGGTATACAGATGTTCCTGGTATTGCTAATGTTTCAAAAAAATCATAAATAATAAAATATTTACGGCCAAAACAGGTCCAATATTTACCAGGAGAAGAACAGCAGTTAAAAAATCCACAGTCGACTTATTTTTGATAAATACAGAACTTTTTTGAATAAGGAAGAAAATGCTAAAATTTTAGATGCTTTAAGTAAAGACAATGAGCATCCATCTCCGCACACTGTTTTTGATTCTGATACAGATACTATGAAGCCTGTTTCTTTCGATTCAGAAACGTTTAGTAGATTTGCATACGCATATCTAATTTTACACAGACATTTGTTTTTAAACAGAGGTTGTCCGCCAACTATTATAAAAGCTGCTTTAAAATTCATAGATGATAATAACAATATTTATAAAATTGCTAGAGTTACAAAATCAGAAGAAATAGCATCATTATTATGTGAAGGAAAAATTGATCCACCAAATGCTGTTGAAAGACTCAAGTTGAGAAATATAAATGATCCTATTTTTGATGAGTATACAGATTTCTTAAGAAATCCTGAAAACGCGGTATTCTATAATGATATAAATGAGATGGATGGACAACCATCATCTGATGGCAGTAATGTTGATATTACTGATAAATTTGCAGCTGCTTATGTCATATTGCAAAAATATTTTACTACAGGAACCCCAGTAGATTATGTCAAAGATGCTATGCCATTTATTGATGCTAATCCAGCCCCTGATGATCTTAATGATATCACAGAAGAAAAGATATCTCCAAACCTTGGACAGATTGTGCATCGTGCATTTACTGCAGAAGAAGAGGTTCAGATACTTGATAAAAATTCTGAGTTTTTCAAAAAGTACAAAGATTTTCTTAATGATCCTGCAAATGCAGATTCCTATGCTGTGATGGATGGAGCAGCAAAGTTTCTTTTGTGGAAGAGATAATTGTCTAAGATAAGATAATAATGAAAAAAGTTCTGGATTTTAATCACATTTCACGGATATTCCTGTGGCAGATAGAAAGGAACTAATTGCATACTACAACTACAATCACAAAAAATATTATTGTGCCAAAAGAAGCCTACGTTACTATGGTAGATTATCAAAAGTTATAGGCTATGGACCTATCTTACTATGGTAGATTATCAAAAGTTATATGCTATGGACCTATGTTACTATGGTAGTTTATCAAAAGGTATAGACTATGGACCTATGTTACTATGGTAGATTATCAAAAGTTATATGCTATGGACCTATGTTACTATGGTAGATTATCAAAAGTTATAGGCTATGGACCTATGTTACTATGGTAGATTATCAAAAGTTATAGGCTATGGACCTATGTTACTATGGTAGATTATCAAAAGTTATAGGCTATGGACCTATGTTACTAACAGGTACTGGGATAGCTAAAGGAGGAGCCATGTTAAATCCAATGCTTTTAATTTTGTCTGGGATTGGAATGCCATTGAGTATAGTATTAAAAAAAAAAAATAGAACCTGGAATAGAAGCAAAAAGATCAGCGTATAAATTGAGGTTAGTCACATACATCAAAATCCTAATGAAATGAAATCTTTTCTTAGAAGTTCTAGTTATCTGATGGCAGATTTAATAAAAGAATTTAGGACAACTGATAATCTATTAGCTGATATAATGCCGATAGAATTACCAAGTATGAAAAATATTATATTAAAAAATATGAGTTTATTGATATGCCCGATGATTTACCTCTGGAAACATCTGTGTGAATTTTATTTAAGATTAAATATAATGGCAGATAATGTGGATATACAAGATGAATATTCAGGTTTTATAGATATGATTTAAAAAGCATATAATGAAGGAACACCAGAAATAAAAACTGGAGTACTTAGATTACTCGATGATATAAAAAACAAAAATGTTTCTGTGCAAGATATTATGGCAGAGATAGCAGAGCTAGGTACAAACATAGATGATGATACAGACGATGACACAGATGATATAGATGATGCAGTTGATGACACAGATATTGACATAGTTTTTACAGATTAAATTTTATCTAAACTTATGTATAAATGGCAAGTATCAGAGAAATCGTCAATGAAATAATGCATGATAGTTCAGTTCAGTAATAAAGATATAAAAAAAAAATAATAAAAAAATCTCAGTTACAAAGATAAACCTCTTGCTGTATGGCTTAGTGATGAGATATCAGGTCAGTACTTTTAAAATGGGGAAGATAAAAATAAAATTGTCACTTGTAAGGAAAGATGATAACAGCGAGTATTGTAATCTTCTTGAGACATTGGGAAGTGTCATCTTTGACAGTATTGACAATTTGTATTGTCCTATCAGCGAAGATAAATATGCTAAGCTCACCATAGATCTAAAAAATGTCGGAGTTTATAATATACATAATGATCTCATGAATAAGCCGAGGATTCTAAAGTTACTAAAACCAAACAAAAAAAAAAAAAAAAATAAGTGCAAAGGTCATCTTGTCACTATTTGAATATGATGATGATGTTTATCTTATAGCTAGACCTAGTACAATTTATATTTGAGAAATGTTAGATACAGAAGATAATGAGTACTTGGAACATGCTGATTAATCATTGTCAATGAAATTAAAAGTCCATTTGAGATTATTTAACAGAAAAAAATATTGTTTTTCACTGATAGCTAAAATTAATGTAGGAGCTATGAAAGTCAAGTTCAAAGCCTCTCTTAAAGTAATAAAATTTACTATAATTTTCTTCTAGATTTGTTCCTAAAATACGTTTTTCTTTATGTCTTCGTTTAAAAAACAAAAAATCATCTGAGTAACTGAGATTCATGTAAACTGAATTAACAACAACAATTTCTGCTCTTTCCATATTACTTATATTACACAGACATATAATTTTATCCAACACTATAGTATAATTTTATCTAACAATAATAATATAAGTAATAAACTAAGACACTTTGCTGGCAGTTAACCACCCAAAGACACCACATAAAATACGAGAGGAGTTAAAGAGTGGTAAGACCATTATTGTAAAAGGTATTTGAACCTGTTAGTCATGCATAGATAACTTTTCAGAAAGTGTCGTGATCTGAAATGATCACATAACAAAAAACCAAGCTGACTTAATCTGGCTTATATATATATATATATATATATATATATATATATATATATATATATATATATATATATATATATTTTGCTAAAGCTTTTACTCGAGCCCGCGAGCCACAATTTCTCCCTATATTAATTTTTTTTAAAAATAATATAAAAAAGTGAAAACATTAACCTTTAGGCACTCAACATTAACCAGTAAAAATTACATAATCAAAATAGAGGTTATGCAATATTCTACTTTTCTCGCTTAGGTCGGAATGCAGCACCGAGCTCTTTTATCCCACTATTTTATAATTTCTAATTTAATCAAAACAAAACATGAAATCAAATTGCAAACTTAGAGAAAATAAAATAATCGCTTATAAAAAAGAGGTTATGTATTATTATACTTTTCAAGCAAAGCGAGAAAAGGAGAACCGAGCCCTTACATCCCGCTGTTTGATATTTGATAATTTATACTTTAAAGAATAATGAATAAACAGTAAACATTAATACTAGATTTTAAACAGTAAAATTTAGAAAAAACAAAATAGATGTTAAAATCTTATGCTTTTAGAGCGAAGCGACGGAAGCAGTATCCCGCCGGTAAATCTCACTATTGTATATTGACTAATTTATGTTTAAACAATAAATAATAAAGACTCTGCTTTAAACCCTCAACTTCCAACAATAAAAAGCGGGTTTTATTGAAAATATTTACTTAATCGTTAGTTATAAGCTAAGCTTTTAGTCGAGCCCAAGCGACAACATTTATCCAATTATTAAAATAATTCGCAAAAATACAAGTTTTTACAAATAACACTCAAACCCCTCAGCGCAATAAACAGTATTTCTATATCCCAACACTAAACCAACGATAGTAAACAGCACAGTATAAACAATAAAGCGTTTGGCTCATCCCCGACGAGAGGTCAACACTAAACCCAGACAAAATCAAATAAAATATATACACAAAGTTCTACTCACAAATATCATAATTTAATTAAGTTATTCAAATTTGTAATAAATAAGTAACGGATTAAATGATTTACAAATAAAAAAAATAACAAGCAGTGCACCTTATTCTTCTCCTGCACCTCATTGTAGTGCCTCGAGTAATAACAAGATTACACAAAGATTTTAAAAGATCAAAATATTTTGCGTACACGCTATGAAGCATTTTTGACAATTACAGTTAAAATATGACAACGAGTATTCAATAAACAGATACAGAGGACAGTGTGATATGCAAATTTCGCTAAATCAGTTAAACTGGACAGCATGGATGTCAGCTGCTAAATGTGGAATATCATATTGGAATTTAACTGATACAAGTATACCTGAATAAGTGAAATCAATATGTAAGTTTCACGTCTGCTTTTTAAAATGCTGAATAGCATTATCTGATTATAAAGCTTTTAATCCAACAAACACAAATATTGATTTAAAACAGTTTACCGTAATATGTAATTGCTTCAATATTCCGCCAAATCCTTACTGGAGATACATGATTGGAAACAATTCATACATTATCGATAATGGTTCTGAATAACATAAAATGGTACGTCAGGGCTTTGGAAAACATACACCAGATAATGTAAAAGATGCTTACAAACGTCATTATAATTACGGAGCTGGAACAGTTCAATACTGGAGAAATATATTAGCTGAAGAAATTAATTCAAACATAACAAAGGTTGAAAAAATAGGATGGACTTATGTTTTTCAACAAGATAGCAACGGACTAACAGAAGAAAGAATATACAGACTTAATCAAACTAACAAGTCTTATGGGATATGTATTTTAGAGTCTTTTAGTGTATTTTAGTTTCTCAAGTACGAAATAGAGCATCTATTAGGCATTGTGTTTCCACTGCTCAAGACACTGTAAAGGTTGTTTGAAAAAATAATTTTGCGGGAAGAAGGCTATCACTATAATGAAAACATTATACTGTTAGTGGTGATGGTATATTGTTGTTACCTAGTGACATTTAGCAGCATTATTGGGTACAACAACACTTTCAAAAAGTCATCAGATGCATTTACTAAGGGAATAAATACTGACATAAATACCGACGTGGTAAAAAGTATAATACCAGCAGCTAATAACCAGCCTAATAATTCGACAAAAACTCAGACAATAAAAAAGAGAAGAGAACATAGTGAGAATTATGTAGACAAGAAGAATAAAAATGGTGAAAGTCTTGTAATCGCAATCGCAAATGCGCATGATTTAAAAGACATAGACCACGAACTTGTTCTCTTCTCTCATAAAACAAATAAACAAGCGTTTATAATTATAACTAAGTATGCAGGAGCTCGTGTAATTTACTTTTATTTTTAAAACAAATAAAAAAATGTTATTGTGTTAACCTTCTCACTCTTTTTCTTTGTATTCTTTAGTTATCAAATATAAACCTGTTAGTAAAAGTGCAAAAAAGAAGCTAATTAATACAAAAATTAACAAAATGATATTATCAGCCAATAAAGAAATACGTTTTCCATGTAATGTAAACAGCCAGCCTATTTCACACTCCCAATGATACCAGACAATGTTGATGATGCTTTTTTTTATAGCTAACGCAAACAGATAGTTGGTAATATTTTCCGTACCTTTTTTAAATTTGTCAACGAACGAATCCACCTTATCACCACCAATATCTGCACCACCACTACATTCACCAGCACCTGCTCTTCTCCTCCTGTTAAGCTTTTTACAAAATTTGAATGGTTAGACCAAGAGTTGCTGCTATCATAACTATAGCTGTCGAAATCGTAGCCACCTTTTTCTTTGAACAGTTGTTTTAGCCTTTCTCCTAATGGACATTTTTCTTCAACTTTTGAATCAGTGTTCTTAATATAAATATTTTTTGAATCTGTCCATCAATTTGTGCCCTTTTCATTTCACAAGTCTGCAATATCTCTTGCATTTTAGCCTTGCTATTTTTATCTTTTGCTTTGCTCATATCTCTATGTTTTATCTATTTAACTGTCATACAATTTAAGGTCTGATTTCATTGATACTAGTTTTTAATTTACTAAATCAACTGCAGTTGTGCCTCTTAATACTATTTCTTCTTCTGAAGAAAATAATCTTCTAACATTTTCTCTTTTTCGTTAACCTGTTTGAAACTTATTTTTAGTTTCTCAATTTCATTTTTTAACCAATATTTAATAATTATTATTTAATTTGCTTTCATCATTTCCAACTTCTTCGAACTCTGTTTCATCAAAAATGTGTATTACCCGCAACTTTGTAACTATTGGTTCTAAAAGTTCATTTGCTTTAAATGTTTGCATCTATATTTTCTTAGGAACTTTTTCACTGGGTTGTTTCCTTACATTCTTTTATGTTTCCCAACCTAAAGACTTAGACAAATAAATTCCACCTGTTTCCATAGCTTTAAAGTTAGGTGCTAACATTCTGTTTGGAGTACCCTTTTATCAATTTGTTATTGGTTCTTTGTCTAATTTATAAGCTAATGTTTTCTCGTCAATTTTTAAATGAATTGTAATTAATTTATATTTATCTTTGTCAATATGTAAGCCATGTTTAACACATTCTTTTTATTGACCGAATATATTTGTAGACAGTTGTCGAGGAAGTTGTTAAGAAATGTCAAATCCATTGTTATATAAATTATCAGTAGAAGACTCAATAATTATTGCATCCGTAGTTTGTTCCTCATAATCATCTTCACTGTAAAACGGGATTATCAAAAGTATTATCAAATTCCGTTTCACCGACTCTGCTATTTGACACTATTTAAATGGATTAAAACAAAATGAAAAAGAATTGAGATTTATAGAAAATTAAAATAACAGTGAGACAAGCGAAGCAAATCAGAACGAGGAAGATGAATAATACAAACAGGAATTAAAAATTAGTATAGGAAATGGGACATACAATGTAATAATTGGTAAAGATTTAACTATCAAGGATTTGGAAAAAATGGAAGGATGACAAATTAAGAAATGATGAACATTTTGTAAATGCTAGATCAGCCAAAATATCAAAATCATTGCCAGATGTAGCAAATACTACGAGTGACGTCTCTATTGAGTACATTTCTTCCAGTTTATAATTTGAACTAATTAAAGGGTTGACGATTAAATGACATCAAACGGTATTAGATACTTTGCTAGGTATCCATCACTTACCTTGGGATTATCTATTTCTTCATTGAGTCCAAGTTTGAATTTTTTAACATAAATTAAAAAAAACAAAAAGAAAAGAACGCACATGAGTGTTTATCCATTACATAGTTTGATCATTTAGACAAAATATAACACATACTAAAACACAAACTAAAACAGACCACAATACAAACTAAAGCAATTATTAGGACATGTCATTCAAAATCTAATCATTTATAGAATTGGCAGTTTTAAAAGGTTTTACTTGTTTATTGTGTTCTTCTATTTCTATTTTTGATTGCATTTAATTAGTTTTACCTGTTTTCATTAGCTTTTATATATCTTGTGCTTTAACTGTGGAAACATTTTGGTTTGGTTTTGGATCAGAAAAATCAAAAGAGGCACAAAGAATAATATGATCTATATCTAGATCTTTTTTGATCACTATAAAGCTTTGCAAAATTGAGCAATATTTGGTAAAGGTAAAGTGATGAAAAACCAAACATTATTAACATTGTATCGGATTAGATTATTTTTGTGTGGCATTTTGGGCATTCATTGGTATTTATTTTTATTTTGTACTATTTTTTCAGTCAAACTGTACTACTAAAATTGTACTACTGTCGTCGCGCAACTAGTTTTAAAACGAGTTCAAGTTGAAAACGTTTAGTTAAATATGGGGCTGAATTAGTCTTTGCTTTGCGTCTAACCTTAAAAACAAGTTTCCATTATCTGCTAATTATGTTGCAAAATAAATGGAAGGTGGCGAGAGCAAAAATGAAGAAATGTCTAAGGCTGACAAACCACCACAGAAGGTAACTTCACAAAAAAAAAAAAAAAAAAAGACCCAACAAGCACAGTTGAACTTGTAAAACAACTTCGAAAACAAGAATTTAAAAAAGCCAAAGCAGAAAAATTGAAAAAAGCAAGAAGCAAAGCAGGCACAAGACAAGAAGCAAGGATAGAGTAAAACTAATTTCGTAAAAGAAGAAGCATAAACAAATAGCCCAAGGAATAGGTGTTAAATTGATGTATTCTACGAACTCTGTTTCTAAAATTGATATACATGACATAAAAACTAAATTTTACAGTAATAAAGGGATAGTGAAACCAACAACATAATTGACACTTTTTATCATACAACTGTTAATTCAGCTCTTACAGTTAGTTATATAATGCTTTTAAAGAAGATGTCAGTAGATTCGCCTGCAAAAATGGACTTTGAAGAACTCATAAGTTGATGATGCCGGTTTCTTTGAGTAAGTTTACGATTGATTATATGATAGCACAAGGAATGCTACCAGACAAGATAGTCGAGTAAAAATAAATAGCCTAAGCCAAAAATGAGTGTTTGTGGACCTACTTTGCATAGATATATTTAGATACCAAAATCTAAGCCAAAAGAGCAAATTGGAGCAAACGGAAACAAAATGCCAGAGAAGCAATGTGGAACAATAATTAAATGGAAGTGAGCACAACAAGCAAGCCTGAAACAAAAAATCCTGCTGTAAATCCTAAATCTAAAGCGAAGCAAAGACACAGGCTGTCTATTTTGTACATATAAACGGAAGAAAAAATACCAAGGACACCATCAATGTATCTAACACTGTCTTTAGATACGAAACCAACAGACAATTACATTAATTTTAGGTTGATAAAAATCAGGAAAAAGAGATCGAACATTACAGCGGTGTCAAATAAAAAAGTACAATACAGCATACAAGTTTCAAAACTGGGTAGAGGTTAGTACGATGACTGATTCAGTTAGTATGGGTGTTGTAGCTGCTAGTTAAGGAGTCGCAGGAATAACAAAAGGAATTATAATCCCTCTACCTTTTGGCGGGTTTGGTGCAACGTTACTTGGATTTGTTGCAAACGATTTCAAATAAAAGTTAGTACACAGTAAGTATAAAGCACGATGATATTGTAACCTCTTTTATAAATAAGCCGAACAGTATTGGTGATACAGTGTGTACAGCAATTAGTGATAATGAAATAAATCACGAGGAATTTTACATGATAATTGCCGAGTGTAACATATATAAGGAGATAAAGAATCCAATCAGAAAAATAACACAGAAAGGTAAAATATTAAAGAGTTAAAGAAAAATTGCCGGAGGATAATAAATAAAGGAGAATCAATTTCGGAGAAGCTTAGAGTCATGCAAAGTATGCCAAAGGATAGAATGTAAATGGAAAGTCTGTATCTATTGGTTGTTTGAATGATAACTGTTTTATTTTACGCTCTTTAAATGGAAAGCTATATTACTGTAGAACCTAAGCCTGAAAATGAAATATAGTTCACAAATCCTATTGAGAACAAAGATGGCAAATTATAAATTTCATTACAAGGAATAGAGTGTGTAGTTAGTTATTACAATATTTAGATGATAAGAAAACAATAAAAATACATCAACGACAAGAATGCGACAAAACTTGTTTTAATTCTAAATGGATTTTAAAGCCTTGAAATGTACCTAAACAAAGTCAAAGAGAGAATGAATGTTAATCACGACAATGAAAGAAGTATCGATACTGAATCCTTAAAACATAAATTCAAAAGTTCTGTTAACTCCAAGCAAAAATTACACAGTCTGCGCAACCAACTAAAACTATAAATTGCTACGATGTAATAGTCAGAGATGTATACAGACATCTACTGAATCGGATACAGCTTGTGGATTTTTGAAACCTAAAAATGTATACAATTTCCTCTACCAGATATTACTCCAATGAATATTATTCAAGTTTATTAGAGTCTCTACAAGTTACAAATGTTTTTCGCAGTGACTTTCATATAATGTTAATGGAAATAACATGAAATTACAAAGAGGTGCCTTAAACAGGCAGAATATCAGCATTAAAGATGAAGATGGAAAAGTAACAGACTTCCAAGTTATAACTGTACTGTTATGTTTTTCTCATAGTTCAAGCTCAGGCAATTGATATTTCGCATAAAGTCAATATCATGGCGAAAGAAATGTCTTTAACAGGTCCTAGCGATTTTAGTTGAACATCAATCGAAAAAGAAGACGAAAACCCGTCAGAATACCAAACAATAAACGATGACTTAAAATTGAATAACAACTGAATGACAAATTTAGGTAATACATTAAAAGCAACTGATGCAGTCATCAGACAGTTTGTGTCAAGACGTGTTGATACACAAATATGTAAGACTTTACAGCACAATAATTTGAAACATGGCGAGGACAAGTAGACAATAAACAGTTGTGAATCAGAGTATCACGGAAAGAACTTCTAAAGTTGGAGACTTATCAAAAGTGATTGGTGATAAGAGGAAAAAGATTTTAGATGCACAGGACTTGGAATATAGGTAAACATTAATCCATTTGCTTACTCGTCAAAGCTCAATAAAGAACCTACTGATGAAATAACTGGTGCAAAAAATTACAGTATAACAAAATCACGTTCATATTATTTGGAAGAGGACACTATTTTATTATTCTATTTTACTGAAAATCTTTTTAAAAATAAATCATATACAATAAAAACTGATGGAAACATCCAAATTTTTTACCAGTAAATAACGTAAGCGTGGCAACAACAGCAGTAATAATCCGAGGAACAGTTGATAAGGGTTCAGCATTCACAGGAAGTAATTATCCGTTTCAATTATTTTATCCAAACGGTGCAAATGATGGAAATAATGATAAAATAAGACACTATTAAAGTCATGGAAAAACTGCAGAATAAAACTTATCAGTGAAACGAAAACAGAGTAAATTCACTCGATTATCTGAATGAAAGATTGCAAGAACAAGGTTTGATTCGTAAAATGTTTAAAAATGTGGATGATGTATTTGCACTCTATTATTCTACTGATCCTGATGCTCTTTTAGAGACAAATAGAGATTTTAAACTTAATGATTTTACTAGTCTTCTGAAGATGTATGTATTAACATTGTAATGTACGCCAGTGCTTGTCTAGCTTACAAATATATAAAATTTAGCTAATAAATAGAATGGCTACATACGCTAACTATATAACTCCTCACAAAGAAGAAAAACCCTGATGCACATCCATCTCCTGAGGATAGCTTTCAGAAAGGGTGTTGCCTACCTTAACTCTAAACTTTCTATCTTTCAAAAAATTGGATATAAAGTTAGGTAGGCGACCCCTTGGACCTAGGTTATATAGGTCATTCATTATGCCATACTTCCATGTGGTGTCATAAGCTTTCTCCAAGTCGAAAAAGACGGCCACTATATGTTTTTTCTTTATAAAAGCTTCTCTAATTAATGATTGAAGTCTGACCAGATGGTCTATTGTGCTTCTTTGACGTTTGAATTGACATTGAACGTCTGATAGTTGTTTGCTGGATTCGAGATACCAGAATAGTGTATTATTCATCATCTGTTCTACGGTTGATAGCTGCAAGGGTCAGTTTGGTTCTTTCCGTGCTTAGGTAATGGTATCACCCTTGCTTCTCGCCGAGACTGCGGGAAGTCACCTTTTCAGCACATTTTTTTGAAAATATTCGGCACTGTATTTAGAGCTGTGTCAGGTAAGTGTTTCAGAAGTTGACGAGTGGAAATCATTTGGTCCAGCTGAAGGGTTATGGGTTCGATCAAGGACCCTTGCAACTCTCTCGGAGTGAAAGGTTTATTGCAATCTTCAGCATCAGCAGATTTTAAATTCAGAGGAACATTTTCTTTCAGATTTTGGAAACGCAGAAATTTTCAGAATAAATTTCTTGTAAGGAGTGTTTCGAGAATGTTTCGGTGAATGTATTTTTTTTTTACGGTTGTGACCATTACATCAGATTTCTTTAACAGCTGCTTTTATTTCTGCCAATGATTTTTAGTACCATATTCTATACTAATGTAACAGAGGAGCGATAAATCAACCTGCAGACATATGATCCACATGTTTTCCTTTATGATACGACGAGCTTTACCTCGGTATATACGGTATCTATTCACATTTTGAGTTGTTGGATTGCCATTTCAATTTAAATGACCCTTTTCCGTTCTCTGATGGCGTGTTTGCTTGCATCATCAAAGCATGGCTTGTTGACATGCTTATGAATCACCGAAGGCTTTGGTATTGTTTCCCCAGCAGCATCCTGGTAAACAGGGGCATTGTACCTCCTACGTTGTCGAACGATCAGCTGTCGGATTTTACTTGCAAAGGGACTGAAACGTTTCCCAATTAGCCTTGTTCATCTTCCGTCCCTGCACTATCCCTTGAGGGTTAGGAATATTACTTAAATATATTAGAAAATGGTCATTACCCATATAGGTCGTCAACAACTTTCCTCACGAAGTCAAGTAAAAGAGATGGATAGCAGATAGTCAGATCTAATGACAAAGAGGATCACGTTGCAGGATGCAGGTAGGTATACGACTTATCATTATTAGGGCAAAGAAACAAAGTCTTCGGTCTTCTTCCTTCTCTCGTTGATATCGTTTATGCCTCAAAATGCTGGATGGCCGTTAAAGCGTCCAAGCAAAATAAAAGGCGCCGGCTACTGTTAAATAAGATGCTCAAGATCAGATTGATTGATTGGAGTGCTTGAAGGGAGATATATTGAACAAAGTGAAAGGGTTTTATGTAACGACACACTAATGGCTACGGCCAGTCAAGTAGTATGAGATTAATTTGGCTGTTAAGAGTTTTATTATGTATGATGATGGATACTCTTCCAGCAGGCTTATCAGTATTTCTTGAAAAGCTGCTGTACGTGGTGAAGTTTTTAAGATTAACTCTATCGTTTTCCTTATAAGACTTCTACTGAAGGCAGACAGCTATTGAATCATGTTCTCTAAGTAGAAGACTAATTTCATCAATATTTGCCTTCAAAAGCTCGGCAATTCTATTGAATTATTGTGTCAGACATATTTATAAAAGTGGTGGAGCTTTCAATGGTTTGATGTCAGAGCGCTCTTCTGTGTCCATACTCTCTTGACTCCCAAACTTATTAAAGAGATTGATAGGCTCGTCAGACCCTTTGGGAAGTCTGATATATTCTTTAATCCTTTCCTTGTTAGGTTTAGAGCACGCATTTCCACTGCGCCAGCGGTCTGCTGCCCCTCTGGTGGGCCGGATTTAATCGGCTTCTCAGTATTAGAGTTGGAAATCTTGTCTGTTATACTGATTCTATTTCCACTAGGGCCAATCGTTTTCTGCTCTTTACTTGAGCTGGATTTAAGTGGTCTTTCGTCTGTAGATTTAAAAAAAAATGTATTGGCTACCCTCTCGCAATGCATATTTACTTTATCTGCTTCACTCTCTGTTTGGGTGACCGCTAGCACGGGTTTTGGTGGCGTTAAAACTGTGAATTTGGTTTGACCTTCCGGCCATGTAATGTAAGTCTGGGTACAGACAGTATTTGTGGAAGGTTTCTTCACCACTTAAGCCGCGCTGGCATAGGTTTTGTCTGCTTTGTTAAGTGGAACTGTGGCTTCCACAAATTTCCTGGCCTCAGGAAAGGTCATGCCTTTCTCCTGTTTCACGCGCTGGATCTCCTTCTCGATTTTCCACTTAGAGCAGTCTTTGCAGTACGAGAAATGTTCTCCTTGGCAAGAGACTTTCCCTGTGCATGACGATCCATCGTGACCTTCCTGTCCACATCTGAGGATAGACTGGTTTCCTCTTGCAGCCCTCTTCGTGGCGGCCATATTTCTGGTAGTTAAAAGACCACAAAGGATTTTGGGACGAAAGGGTCGACAGGGATATTCAAGAACTCGGCTTTGATTCATGTAGGCAAAAAGGGGCGCAGTTGAACGTGAGGATATAAGTGTTTGTTGGAAGCAGCTTGCTGTTACGGCGAATGTTGTTACACGTTCTGAGATTTTCATCCAAATCTCTAGATCGAACAACACCTCTGGAAGAATTAAGAGATTTGTGTGGAAATACCTTAATGGGTATCTGCACAAATCGCTTAGAACGAAGCAGATTGTTTGAGTCAGCTTTGCAGCTACACTCTACAAGTAGATGTCCCAAACAAAGTTCTTTTTACACTTCTCGGCTCTGCAACCAAGCCATCGAGTGCTTTAGCTATCACAAATGACGACAGCTTGGTTAGTTTTTGATTCGCATCATTGGATTCAATGATGAGAAATCTTGACCAATTTCCTTGACTTAGACGAATTTCCTCATCTGACTTGCTGGTTGAATTATTCCAGGTCTCCCACCGCTTGTTTAAGTTTTGGCTGGTTTTCCCGTAGTGGTGTACTTAAATATTCATCACCTGTGCTCCTCACCCACCTCAGGGCTCAACAAGGGGACAGAGATGTATGCGAATTGTCTTGCATTTCTTGTGTCAGGGTTGCCAACCAGTGATATACTCGAGCAAAGGTATGTCTTTTGTAAGGTTTTAAGACCAACAATGTTGCTTTAATCACAAAGGTGACAATTGAAAAGTATGCAAATCAGCGAAAGTGACAGTCTTTAACATAGCCCCTAAAGCTTGGCATTACTAGCCGACTGATCGGACCGGGCCCTTTGGACCAGTTGTCTAGCTGAAGTTGAGGCCAAAGTAGCATGTTGCATTGGAGTGGCAACCATTGGTCGCTCCTATACTCAACTACCTGAACTTCTCCTCTAATGTTACAGGACGCAACCCATGGCAAATGGCTTGCCTCCACTTAGTCGCCTCTTACGACATGCAGCGAGGTCAGATCAGGCATATTCTACAACCCCAAACATGCAGGGAGACAATACTTAAACAAACTCATCTAGAACATTCGGTAAGCACATAGAGTAGATGCTTTGTTTTTAGCTGAGGTTGAGGAAAGACAAACGTTTGATTGACAATAGTCCGATAAATCAGCGCCCCAAACCTGTGTTGATACTGATGGAAGATTTGTTGGTCTGATTTATCAGACTAAATGACAAAGGTCAAACTTATACTGGTGTTCCACATATTGTTTGCTAAATCTGCCGAGTTACGGTAATGTTAAAGATCCCTCGAGCTGGTGCTGGTACTATATAAAGGATCTGCTACCAAAAATGATCAGTCCTAGACGTCAGACCTGTTATCATCCTTCATTCAAAAAGAATGAGTTTAAGACGAGTCTTAATACTATGCCCAAAATATAGAGAAACCAGTCCTGAAAAGTATTTAATTAAGCAATAGAAATTGGAATTATTACTGTGGAAGGATTACCGAAAATGTTTTATTACAATGAATCAACAGTTTACAGAAGCAATGTAGTATTTCTTTAACGAGGGAAAAAACACACGGAACTTAGTAATGTTAGTGTAAATAACTTTTCACATTGATCACCATTGTCTCTGACTTGATTTGATAATATATTGCATGGAATAGGCCATAAATCATCAAATGTTTCAACATGAAATACACCTCCAGATACAAGGCTAAGAAAACATAGACACAAACAAAATGTATATTGTGTCTGATGTCCAGGTAAACACACTCAGAACAACCAAATAAAATATATAGTTTTAACGTAATAAATGTTTGTAAAAAACCCAACTCATACTAGGATTATGTGGTGTTTCAAATTGCGGAAAAACAGTTTGAATTATTTTCAATCCAACAAAATATAGGAACCTTTTTGATTTTATTGTCATTATCTGTCCAACATTCAAACACAATAAGATCTATAATAGAAAATGACTTTTTATAAACGATACTATAATTGTAATAGATCTTGGGGATAAATTAGATGAATGGCTATAATTACTTATTAGTGTTTATTCGAGAATTAATGATTTGTTTCTGACAGACAATTACGCTAATCTTGAAGATGCAAAATAAGGCTATAAATCTATCCAAGCTAGCATTCAGTTGTTGACATTATGAAATATCTGTGTGAGTTATAGCGTAAAAATAGAACTGTATCATAAAAGATCTTCGTGAAAATGTTATTTTTATAGTAGTGCTCGAGTCAAAAGATAAAAGGTCCATAGTAAATGTTTTGGATGAAAATAATGTACCGTATATACTCGCGTATAATTCGAGTCCAAATGCAAACAACATAGACCCTGATCTGCCGTCGCATAATGCGCCGGCAGATCAGGGTCTACGTTGTTTGTTCTACTGATTAGTCTTTAAAAACTGCATCGACCCAGATCTGCCGGCGCATAATGCGCCGGCAGATCTGGGTCTATGCAGTTTGCAGTTGGTATCGGATGATACGCGAGTATATATGGTAGATCTTGTGGTAATGCTACAAAATAGTTAACAATTAAAAGAAAACAAATGAAATTAACTTTTAACGAGATTGGATTATCTGTTCGATTTCTAGATACATGTAGTAGAATTGTGGCATTAGGAGCATTTACAGTAGCCATATGGAAGCGTGTCATCCACTAAATATCTCTTGGTTAAATAGACAACCTATGTACATTCTAATGTTAAATTCTTTTTGATTACATCATCTATATCACTGCTCAAAAAATACAGCTTACTTTTAAGGCCACACAATTATTGTATAGGCAAACCATATTATTATCTGTTTTGCAGCCTCTGGTATCGTAAAGCTGAATAATTTCTTTGATGTCATTGTAAAGTCGGTCTTTACATGAATACCTAAAGAATCTGTATCTGCCATTAAAAGTTTCATTCTATTACCATATTGGTGTTTGACCTTCTTGTAGTACAAGTCATGCACAAGCATCTACTTCTAGCACTGTAACACCAACATAAATTGGTTTGATTAATTTTAAATTTTTGTTCATGAAACTGACCATTACCATATATTGTTCTCGTTGCAAATAAAATGTCCTTTTTTAAAGTTTAAAATAGTTCCTTTCGTTTGTTCATAATTAATATTTGTTCTCTTTCTTACTTTTGCTATCCGTTTACTGAATGCATTCATTAGTTTAAAAAAAAAATTTCAAAGCCACTGGCTGCTTTTTGTTCAAAGATGTATTAAATCCAGTGTAAGATTTTAACCGCATCTCTGTACCAAATAAAACTGCTCTATGTATCTTTTTTAGTTTTAATTTTAATCCTAATTGGATATACAATATACAACTTAAATTATGACAGTGTATAACATATCTTTGTTTTTTTTAACATACACAATAATATATTTACTGATTTTATTTTCAGTCAATTTCATTTGTAATTGAGAAAAATTAGACTCTTTATAAATGTTCTTCGTCACTCCAAGACATAAAATTTTCTTTGATGGTTTTTATTTGCCGTTTGGTTAAGCATCACAACTTGTTGACAGTCATAATGCCTGTATTTATTTTATTGCCGTTTGGTTACCCATCTAAACTTTTTGACAGTCATAATGCCTGTATTTATTTTATTGCCGTTTGGTTACCCATCTAAACGTTTTGAGTCATAATGCCTGTATTCATTTTATTGTCGTTAGGTTACCCATCTAAACGTTTTGAGTCATAATGCCTGTATTCATTTTATTGTCGTTTGGTTACCCATCTAAACTTTTTGACAGTCATAATGCCTGTATTCATTTTATTTGCCGTTTGGTTACCCATCAAAACTTTTTGACAGTCATAATGCCTGTATTCATTTTATTTGCCGTTTGGTTACCCATCAAAACTTTTTGACAGTCATAATGCCTGTATTCATTTTATTGCCGTTTGGTTACCCATCTAAACTTTTTGACAGTCATAATGCCTGTATTCATTTTATTGTCGTTCGAGTACATTATGAATGACATTGACATTGACTTATCATACTTCATTTTCATTATAACCCTCATGATTTGCTTTACTGTATCTTATTTGTATCATGATAACTCCTCCTCAAATTCCATATTTAATCATTAGGAAGAGATCATAATCACTAAGCAGTTATAATTCAACCTTACTTATTTTCAAACTAGCATCAAGAGCTAGTCCAGGTGCACTAAAAAAATGTGATGGATCTAGTTTATAATTAATCATGCAGAAATTTTAAATTCTTGAAAAATATCAAATAACATTAAAGTACCGTATATACTCGCGTATATACGTATCAACTGCAGACTGCATTGACCCAGATCTGCCGTCGCATAATGCGCCGACAGATCTGGGTCTATGCAGTTTGTAAGGACTTATCAGTAGAACAAACAACACAGACCCTGATCTGCCGGTGCATTATGCAACGGCAGATCAGGGTCTATGTTGTTTCCATTTGGACCGGGTTTATACGCAAATATATGCGGTATCTTTCTTTACATATTAGTCGTGTAAGTCATCAAGAGAATATAATTTGATATATTTTATGACATTTTTTTTACATCTTCATCTGTTATTTCTATTCCTCTAAAGTTTGAAGAAAAAAAAACAAAAAAACAAAATTCTATTGGTGGTAATTTCATTTAGTTTCATTAAAACCATTCAAAGACATCTAGGTATTCATACTGTTAAGTATCTTTTCTCAAATATTTTGATTCCATTCCGACACAATTTTTATTTGTTTCTGGAAATTTACTTAAATTGTTTGCAGGTTGTTATAGCTATTGACCTATAAACCGACTGCTACCTAGAGTCTTCTTCACCATTTTTTTCCAAATCTGCTGAAAAATTATTACCAAATGCATTTTTCGCAATTGTTTGGTGTTATTACTAATTCTTGATCTGGAACGTTTTATACTAGGGTCTTGATAATCAGATGAAAATCAAATCCAGACAAATTACGAGCAAATAGCGGTATATATTTAGGATATTTGTAATTTACCGTATATACTCGAGTATATACAGATACCAACTGCAAACTGCATAGACCCAGATCTGCCGTCGCATAATGCGCAAGCAGATCTGGGTCTATGCAGTTTGTACAGACTAATCAGTAGAACAAACAACATAGATCCTGATCAGGGTCTATGTCGTTTGCATTTGGACATAGTTTATACGCGAGTATATACGGTAAAATACTCATTATGTGCAGGACCTCTGTATTTTCCAGTTAAGTGATCATGATCTCATTGCAGTTTTTGGTGGTAACTTCGTCTTGATCCTCAACTTTGGCGTCAGTAATTTCATTTTTGCAAATACGACATGTTGGTGGAATTATAATGCTTCTTATCCTCATTAGTAAATATCATTTAATCAGAGTTTCTTGAGCCGCGGTGGCTCAGTGGTTAGCGTGCCGGACTCACGACCCAACAGGAGCGGGTTTCGAATCCTACCATTGGACCAGCCTGGGTCAGCTACTGTGGTGTGCAAGGCACTTTACTCCAATTGCCTCGGCACTAAATAACCTACTTGTGTTGCTGTGCCGTAAAACACCAAACACCATCAGCGTTTCTTGGTCATAACTCTTCATAAATAGTTTCTGAAGTTGAATGCAAATACTCTCAACATTTATTTACGCAGCTTGCCCCTCTGTAAACTATTGTGCATAATCTATATAGGTTTTGTTTACTAATGAGGGGCCCCGGCTGGGCGAGTGGTCTAAGGCGCTCGCCTTTACAGATCACTGACATCTCACCTCTGTCCGCGTGGGTTCGAGTCTCAGGCTCGGCCAACGCGGGTATGTGAGAAAGCTAGCCGGTAGCTTCCCGTGGGTTGGTGGTTCTTCCTGGAGTTTTCTCGGGTTATTCCACCACCAAATATACCGGCCGCCATGTATAGCCTATCATGTGCTGAAAAATGGCGTTAAACATATACCAACCGACTTGTTTACTATTGCTTATTGACTCCATATTATTTCAAAGTCACAATACAGAATAAAAGGAGTTTTCACTTGCTGATTGTAATTTTTTTAATTTAACTACAGAATCCTTTTCAGGCATTATGTATATTGTGTTATCTATTTTATTGCATAATCCTTTGTGTTCTTATAATTTCAATTTAGAATGAAAATAATTCAGGCACTTACTTGAGAAATCTTTTATTCAACAATAGGGAAATCATTTTAAAAAATTGGGATAGTGACTTGCTAATATTACCAAGCGAAACCCACATTTTGATTCTCATTAAACCATCACCACTGTCTGGAAGGTTGGTATGCATATCCAGTATGACCACTATTTGAAGCAAAGTTCATGTATCAGCAATAAATGTAACAATCCACCATAGCTGAAGGAAATACATGCAGTCCACTCATCTAATTCCTATATCCATTCACGAGTACAACATGTAGTTTTTTTTTTTTTTTTTTTTTTTTTTGGGGGGGGGGGGGCAGTTGCCCCTCTGTAAACTATTGTAAAACTAAATTTATTATGCAATACTTACCAATTTTTGCTATTGCGGAGCTTTCTACTTTTCATGTAGAAAAATCTCGTCCTTTCAGTGTGAATACATCCTCCCACAGAGTGGAGAATTGTCAATAAAACATGGTCCATTTATCCACCTTGCTGCGCCTGCACAGAAACAGGCATCTTTCTAATAGACGACATGACGTCAGGACATCAGAGTGGGGTGGGAGGAGGGCATTCAGCAATAGCGATGGGTAAGTATTGCATAATTAAAATAAGTTTTACCCCCCCCCCCCCAAAAAAAAAAAAAAGATACATCTTAATAGCAGCATTATCTTACCTATCGCCATTGCGCAGCTGAATTTGTCAGTTAGGTGGGTAGGCTGATGTGTTAAACTGATCAAAAACAGACAAAAATGGAAAGTACTAACCTATTGAGGGAGAGATCCACTTTACAAATTGTTGGTGTCCCTCTGGGCCACATGTTGTGCTGCAACTATAGGTCCCAGAGAAGAAAATGCCCGAGATTTGTTGTGCTAACAAGCGGAGATAGAAGGAGAAGTTAGAATGGGATTGCCAAAATGCTGCCTTCATGACGTCCTCCAAGGAAGAGTGATTTAGATAAGCCCACGAGGCAGCGATGGCTCAAACCTCATGGGCTTTTAGTTTAATAAAAGAGAGGTCTCTATCGGTAATGGACTGATAAGCTCTTTTCATTGTGGTGACAATCCACCGTGAGATAATGGAGGCTGAAATATAAATGGAGCCCTTAAGAGGCCCATCGTCCATGATGATTGACAAAGCCTCCAAAAAGAGGCATAGATGAGCACCTACGGGGGCGTTTGGGAGAGGAATGCACAGCAGGAGAGGGTATGAGTGCCTTGGGCCATGTGCCCCGCCCCTTTCCTTGGGAAAGGAAGGCGGGTTGGAACACTTCCTCCTAGAGGCTCTTTTGGCAACTTCCATACCGAGGACCTGAGTGATGAGGAGGATGTCTCATTTGAGGTTGTGCATTGGACTGGGTCTGCATCTGTTGGAAGAATTTAGGGGGTGGCCCCTGGGGGTGATTCACATTAGTATGCTTCCTGGCAGATTGCGATGGTCCAGGAGCAGTTGTGAAGGGTATATGTTGATTATCCTTCAAATCTTGTGAAGCCAGTGGGAATGAGTCCTCAGAAGAGGCTCTTGGCTTTCAACGGAGCAGCCATTAGAAGGTCTTTACTATGTTAAGTAAGACCTTTGAGGAGTCCAGCGCAACGTCATTGTGGATGAATTGAAGATCTGCCGATAAAGCCACTGTGACAGAAAATGAATGATGGGATGTCTTGGCCACAGCTTCTAGCATGCATTGTAATGTGGCTGGGTTCAGAGCAGCCTCCTTAAGCATACAAAACGAAGTAGCCAAGAAAATGTCAGCATGGGAAGCTATGGTGACCAGAAGCCAGACTTTCTGCTCAATGGCTTCAATTGTTTTAATGGGAAGGCATGCCCAGGCTCTGGGGGCGCACCTGCATCTAACTGGGGAGGTTTAATGGGCAACATCTGGGAATGTACCCGGTAACTAGAGGCAGAGACCATAGGTCTCAAAGTAGAGGGAAAAACAGACCACCCTCTATGCCATTGAGCAAAGTCTTGGTCTGTGCAGAACCTTTGATATTTCCTCGAAAAGAAGCAGGAGATCTGGCTGTAGTTGAGTCCGGGATATCTTTACAACAATGGAAAGGATCTTCTTGGGATGTGTGCAAGATGGTTTGGGGCACAAGTTCATGGGTAATTGTCTGTAAACTTCATTTCTTGCCTTATCAAAAGACCAGATATCCTCCTCTTCATTCAACTGAGAGGAGCTGGTGAGCCTGATAGGAGGTGTCAAATGAGCTGTTTCTGCTTCAAACTAATTGGAGTCTACGAGGATAGATAACGCATCATCATCTAGAACACTCTGAGCAGGAGAGTGGCTGGGCATCACTATGTCCTTCGGAGGAAGTGACATAGGAGCACTCTGTGCCATTCCCCGTACTTATTCGAGATGGTGAGTAGGGAGTCTATGTGTTCTAGAAGTTCCAGGATGAAGACAAGACCTCGTCTTTCGTGGATGATGCTATGCCTCCAGCCTTCCTGGTGGCTGCCACCTGATGAGGAAGTGATGGCTAGACACGAGCTGCAGCATCACCTCTACTCTGGCTCCAGGGTCCGGAGGCCTAAGGGACCATTTACCCTGAGGTGGTGGGCCCCACATCCAGTACAGACTCATGATAATAATATGAAAGGGGGGAGACACCGATCTGATCCCCTTCCCTAGTCTGGACCCACTGGGCAGACTCCCAGTCATGTACAGGGTATGATGGTAGAATGTGGAGAGGGTGATTATCAGTCCTATCTCCCTATCCCCATACCATGAGGCCTCTGAATGATGACCGGTGTAAAGTTGGCAACGGTGTAAAGTTGTCAACTGCTGTGAGACGACTACCGGTCACTTTGACAAACTGACTGGTGCCCGGTGACCAGATATTGACAGGTGACCAGACCATTGACCAGACATTGACCAGTGACTGGACCGGTCACTGACTGGTCAAGCGTCATAGATATGTCAGAGGCTAGTTCATCTTCATCACTCATCAAGGTGTGATGCTGTTCCTCCCATTTAGGAAAGCGTGACACACTACTCAGGAAGTGTAGGGTGCGGTGCAGCTCCTCCCTCTCGGGAAGATGCGACATGCTACCCTGAGACGTGTGCAGTTCCTTCCTTGTGGAAGGTAGCAACACACTACCCTGAGAGGAGCGGTGCACTTCCTTCCTCATGGAAGGCAGCATCATGCTACTATGAATGTGAGGGGTGTTCAACTTCTCCCTTTCGGGGGGAGGTGATCTACTCCTCTAATGTTCACTCCTTCCTACAGGAGGGGCCTTGCCTGTCTCCGATGAGACTGGTCCCATTGGCTCCTGGAACCCCATAGTGTTCTTCCAAGCTGAAGAACATGTCTTCTTACAGTGTGTTCCTTCCTGAGGCTCTGAAAGACAAAAACCTGAAAATTCAGACAATGAGGGGGATTGACGTTTTCTCCATCCTGTATACGTACGTATACTTCATTAGTTCATTTTGTGCCAAAGGTACTACGATTCTTACGTGTACACTTAGAACATGTGAGGCAGTCTGGGTGAGTGTCCCGAGGGCCCTTCTTGTGGCCACACTTTCCCACAGACTCTCCCGACATTGTTCTCTGAAATAAATGTTATCTGACCCCAGTGTATTTGCACGCACAAGGTAAGCAATTGTTCTTTGAATGAGGACAATAATAATAACAATATTATTTTCACATGTGAAACTCACCTGTTTGAATGTACTGCATGCTATATACACCCCAGTGTATTTACACAATGGTAAACAACGATTCACTCGTGAGGAATTTTCTGTCTTCTCGCTCTCCTATTCTTTAGTAAGGAAGACGTTCAATTGTTAACCATTTTTGTTCTCTAGGAGCAATGCAGATACACAATAACAATGTGACACATCACGTGTGGTATTAAAATACAAAGGTGAAATAGAAGAAACACTGAATTCATGTTTGATCAATTATTTAATCAAGGAAATTACGAATTCCTATTAACTGAGGTAGAGCCTATGTTGTTTTATAACTTAACACACAAGACTTACCCATGAACCAATTGTATTTTGGAAAATAAGAGGGGTGTACCCTAACTCCTAAAGGGTGTAATACAATATGGTAACTCAAGAAAACCTTTCTAGAACTAATTACTGAAAATGGGCAGGGTTTACCGGCATAAAAACAGAAGATGTGATGGATGAATGTAACACTAGATGAAACATTGCTGAAGGGAGAACCAAATATGGTTTAAACTCGCAACATGGAATTTTTCTCAGTTCGTGTCATGAAGGACACAACCATTAACATGGTGTCCTTGAAAAAGATGACTGTTTCTGTGCATGCACAGCAAGGAGCATGAGTGGTCTGAGTCTTATTGATAATTCTCCACTCTGTGGGAGTATGTATTCAAATTGAACGGACGAGATTTTTTGACACAAAAAAGTAGATGGGTAAGATATTGCTGCTATTAAAGCACAGTTAACCTGTTGAAGGTAACCTATCACAATGTAATTTTCTTCTGCATGATATAGCCAATAATGTGTTAAAATTCCTTTAAAACCAACAAATTTAAAGCAAAAAGCAAACCACTGAATAAATATATTTATTTATCTTTCCAAATGTACTGGTCATAGCGTGAAACAATATATGTAGTCATGAGCTAAACAAAGATACATATCATATGTTAGTAAAACATAAAATGCAGGTCACAGTGATATTTTGTTGAAAGTGTATAATACTAACAAGGGTGTATCAAATTTTCAAGTTTCATCATTCTAACATAAGCAGCCCCCAATAAATGACCTTTAAACACATAATTTCAACAAGGTCATTGAAGCATGAAGCATGAAATATGTTACAGAGACTTTTTTTTGCAATAAAGGTGCAGTACTTATCAAGATGCATCCCTTCACCATTTCATGTTACTATGTAGGATAGTATGCACTCAGCATGCCAAAAACTCTTGTGGTCATGATCTATACCGGTACTTAAAAACATAACCAAAGCCAGTAAAGGATGAAATGTAGGTCACAAAAATGAGTTTCTTTGGTTGCAATGTTGTTACACTAGCAGAGATGCATTACATCATCAATTTCACAGTTCTAGAATGAAATGTGCCAGAGAAATGAATATGAAATGCAAAATTCAACCAAAGTCAGTGAAGCATAAAATAAAAACCATAATGATTTGCTTCTGCAATGCAGGGGTAGTGCTCATGAAGATGCAATTTTTATTATTCTGGATAGGATAGTATGTACATAGCTTGTGAGTCATGAGATAAAAAGAAAAACTTAACCTGAATCATAAAAATGTTAAATGTCGGTCACAGTGACCTTTTTGTACAGGTGTGGTACTAAAAGAGACACATACAGTCATCTAGTTTCATGATTCAAGTTTGAACAGTTAAAATACAAAAGTTAACCAAAGTCAGTGAAACATGAAATATGGGTCACAGTGACATAAAAACTTTTTTGAGGGTGCAGTACTCGTAAAGATGCATCCCCTCCCAAAGTTTCATGATTCCAGGTATAACAGAATTTTACAGGCTGAACAAAACATATGTGGTCATGAACCAAATGCAAAATCTAAACCTAATCCAGTAAAATGTGAAATCTAGGTCACAGTGACCTTCCTTTGCTTTAATGGTGTGATAATAATAGAGATGCATACAATCATCTAGTTTGATGACAGTATGAATGGATCTTGAGAAAATAAACCTAAAACAAAAAATTTAACTTGAGTCATGAAATATGGGTTGCAGTGACCTACATTTTTATGAGGGTGTAGTACTCCTCAAGGGTGCATCCCACCACTAAATTGTTGGATTCCTAGCATTAACAGTATTTTAGAATCAAGTAAATTGACTAATATTTGTGGAAACATGCCATTTCAAAAGAGATCAGACTGTAAGTCTCCTAGAACATGAGTTAGTCGTTTCATCTTCTCCTCCATGGCCCGTTTACTGGCCTGGTTCTCCTGAAGTAGTTCTCTCATCTCTTCTTCCACTGCAAGCACCTAAAAATTAAATCAAATTAATTGAAGTACTTTTGAAATAAGGGTTTAAACATATACATGATGCATACACTGCACCATTGCTAGTAAAATCAGTTACATGCATGAGGAATGCAATTAATAATAATAATAATAATATTAATAATAATAATAATAATAATAAATAAATACTTTATTTTTATGAGGTAACTCAATTAGTTATAATATACTATTCTCCCCCGAGGCCCTCAGGATGAAATACTATTGTAAATACAAAAAAAATATAGTAAAGCATGCTTAAATACAATAAGAATAAAAGCACAAAGTGTATATGATATGCATTAATAGAATAAATTGGAGTGCATGTATATCAACATTTACAATCAAAACTGCCTTTCACTATAATGATCAAAATCTCAAGCGAGAACATTGGGAGTACATTAAAAGTAGAAAAGACTAACATGCAATTGACTTTACAATTTTTAAAAGAAAGTTTTGGGATTTGCCTTATTTTTGAATATGTCTCAACAAATGTATAAAATGTCTGAACTGCCCTGTGGTGAAGTAAGTAGTATTTGCACTGTCAACTATGCTAACCTAGTTTCATGGTAAATCATAGACAATTTCAAAAACAAACTCTAGGGACACACTGGGACCCAGGCAATGAGACATTGTATTCCAGTACCAATGAAAACAAGCAGTTTTACTCCCCCCCCCCTCCAATCCCCCTCTGGATCCACCACTGGTTTTTCTTGTAAGTTGGTTTGACCACATTTGTGAATGAACTGAATAATCATTCAATAGGCATCCATGTAACAAAACTATAAACTTAAGTAATGTAAGGCATTATTCTCAAATAACCTACCCTTTGATTGGCTTGATCAATCTCCATGTTTTTATCCTGCTCTAATCGTGTCATCTCCTCCTGAAAAGCCTGCACCTTCTGGTCAAGCTGATTACGGAATGCATCATCAGCAATTCGCAGTCTCTCAATGGCAATACTGTCAAAGAAATTTCTTCTCATTATCTTCCCAACACTTTTCCTTTAAAGCATTTTAATAGGATTAATACAGTGCAATGTCTGTAAACGGACACCCTATGTAATGTGGCGTCCTCTTCAGACTGGCCAAATATTTTGGTCCCAATATGGTTGTTGTAATACAATCTGAACCTTCACAAACTGGCTACCTCCATTAAAGGACAGAAACATTGGTCCTGACAGCCCAGTTTGGCAAAGTTTCAAGGTAAATTTCATTGATAATAAAACTATGCCTAAAAGATTTGTTGTAAAGGTAAATAATGTCCTGTAAACAAATGTTTATTGTTTTTATATTAGTGCCAGTGACTAAATGTGTACTTAAGTGTGGTACATCAAGTTTAATGATTTAATTGTAGTTCAAACTTAATGAGGCAAGGCCAGTGTCCAAACCTTTCCAAAATATATGTCTCACACATCCCTCTGGTCTTATTATTAAATAAATACAGTAAATAGAAAGCAGAGAGTTAAGTACCATATATACGTCACTTTTAAGTTGGGTCCAACTGCAAACTACATAGAAACTGATGTGCCATCACATAATGCACCAGCAGATCTGGGTCTGTGCAGTTTGCATTATGTGATGGCAGATCAGGGTCTATTTTTTGCTTGCAGTTGGGCCTTTTTTATGAGTATATATGGTACAGACTTGTGGTTTTCACTCTGGAGTCAGTATGAAAAAAATGTGGTTTAAGACTCACTTTGTTGACATGCCCTTGTTTCAGGTATTTGAACCAGCACAATCCAATTAAATCAGCTGTAAAATGGGCATACAGATTGTTTAGCTGCTGTTCCTGGACTGGACATAAAATTAAATTTCCTTCCAAATTTTTAATGTTCAGGCAACTATGAGGTGACTTAATTTTGTAGTTATTAATTAATGGACAAATTCCGGTATAATCTTCCATAAATATTTATAGTTTTGTTGACATTGTTACTCAGTGCTTCAATAGTTCATGAACAAGCACTTTGGATGAACTGCCGCATGGTTATTTCCATCTATACTCGTGTATAAGTCGGATCCAAATGCAAACAATACAGATCCTGATCTGCCGTCGCATAATGCTGGGTCTATGCAGTTTGCAGTTGGTATCAGATTATATGTGAGTATATATGGTAGTCAATATATTTAATAACACAAGGCCAATATTTAATTGGCCACCACCACCCAAGATTAACCTGTAATGATGTGCATGGGGTTGAAGTGTTGGCCCAAGCCACTGCCCCAATGAGGGATTGTAGACAGTTATCTTCCCAATAGGTGGAGCCACAGTAAACCCTGGTCCAGATATTTGGTCCCTCCTCATTGAAAAATCCCTATCTGTTCTGATATGAGATGTGAAAATGAGTTTTCAGCAGAGTCATAAAAGCTGCCATTATTAGGCCTGAGTTGCTTTCATATCAGTTCTAGCAACCTCATTTGCAGTCCCAGCAACCTCATTTGTAGTCCCAGCAACCTCATTTTCAGCGGAGCCATAAAAGCTGCCCTTATTAGGACTGAGTTGCTTTCACATCAGTTTTAGCAACCTCATTTGCAGTCCCAGCAACCTCATTTGTAGTCCCAGCAATCTCATTTGCAGTGAAAAATGTTACACCCATTTGTCGACATGATTCTAATTTGAGGGTAATAATAATAATAATAATAATAATAATAATAATAATAATAATAATAATAACAATGACTTTCTTTCAAGAAGGTGACATAATTAGTTGCATTGAACTAATCCTCCTTGTGGCCCTCTATTATATGCATATTTACATACATAGTACATATTTGCACACAATAAAAAAAAAAGTATTGATAATAAGCTACACTTACATATGGACATAATAAATAGAAAATTTTGTAAGAACAAGCTCCAACTAGGTCCATAGTGTATATACAGTACAAAAATAGTTAGACAAGAAAGTGGAAGGTTTGAGAATTTATACTTTACGTTGTAATGTATTTGTCAAATCAAACAAGTTCCACTTTTCATCCACTGAATTAGATAATTAAATGCATTTATATTTGTACTTTCTCTAATTTCCTTTGGGATTCTGTTCCAAATTAATTGCCCAGAATATTGAAAAAATTTCTTAAAGAGTTCTTTATTTGGTTTTGGAATGGAAAGTTGGTTAGCTGAAATTTATCTTAAAATGGGAGTGTTGCCTTGTTTTCAAGCATCAAATAGTTCTTTGAGATATAATGGAGCCATATTGTTTGAAACAGTGCTCAAGTTTAGATTTTCTCAAAAATATTTGTTCACTTACGGTTAACTTTTTAAGATCATTCATTGCATTTGGGATGTTTTCAACATTATCAAGAATGAGTCTGCAAGTGGAATTTGCAAATACATGTATTCTTGTCAGAAGTGTTTCCCAAATAACATTACAGTAGTCTAGGTATGGTTGTATATAGCTTTTGTAATATATTAAGCTTTGTTTACTTGATAGATATTGCCTTATCTTGCTAAGTAATCACAGACATGAATTGACTTTATGACATATGATTTGAACATCTTCATTTCATTGCAAATTGTTGTCAACCATCACCCCAAGGATTTTGTCATGGGTAACCATTTGTAGTCGAATTTCATTCAACTTGTTATTTTCCAATTTTGCTCTCTTTTGTTAGGTAGCAGTCAGTACTACTTTAATCTTGTCTGTGTTTACTTTCATGCCATTTTCCTTACACCAGGAATCTAATCCAAGTAAGGCTATCTAAATGGACAACTCTAGGTCTGATTTGAGCTGTTTGAAATCTGATAGAGTGGTGTCATCTGCATTTGTTGATAAGCCCATCTCCACTTTTTATCTATGTATTTCATCTACCATATATACTTGTTTATAAGTCAAGTCCAACTGCAACCAACATAGACCCTCATCTGCTGTTGCATTATGCGCAAGCAGATCAGGGTCAATATTGTTTGTTCTATCAACTTCTCCTAACAAACTGCATAGACTCAGGTCTGATGGTGCATTAATTGACAGCAGATCTGGGTCTGAGCAGTTTGCAGTTGGACTTGAATTATAAACAAGTACATATGGTATATATATATAATTTTATGTTTTGTCATAGAAACAAGAGTTGCTGATCTATTTTATTCGTTTTTCTATCAATGGTGTTTGCCATAATCGTTGATGACTGAATTACACAAAAGTCAATGGGTATGACTGTTTGCACAACATGTAGCTAGGAAGTACCATATGGTCTGATGACAACCACAAGAAGTATTTGAAAAGTTCAGAATAGTTTCTTATAACTTTTTTGTTTCTTTGAAACTGTAAATAAATTTAAAGCCGATCAACAGACAAAATAACATTCTATAAAATGATCTGCAGCTGCATGTGCAGCATGCTGGATACCTGCAGATATATGAGTGTGATGTAACATAGGTAAATGACAGTGACATAAAAATGTTGGAGAAGGAGAACAATTCTGTTACTGAGCAAACAGTATACTCTAAAATCTGGGCATTGTTAGGGTACTCTCCGACTTATATCAAAGCAAACTTGGATAAAGTTTACAGATGTAATTCTCTGTCATATCCTATAATTTTGAGGTGGTTTCATCGTTTTAAGTATGTTCACAAATCCATGGAAGATAGCCCACATTCTAGAAGACTTGTTTGTGATTGGTAAGTATTAAGTGGCTGCTGTGAAGGGAGCAATTAATGAGGATACTTGAAACACATGTGCAGCACGCTAGACAGCTGCAGATATACGCATGTAACGTAACATTGTAAATTACAGTGACCTAAAACTGTCAGAGATGGAGAATAATTCTGCTACTGAGCAAACAGCATACTCCAAAATCTGGACACTCTTAGGGTACTCTCCAACTGATATCAAAGGCAACTTGGATAAAGTTTATGGATGTATTTCTCTGTCATATCCTACAATTTTGAGGTGGTTTCATCATTTTAAAGATATTCGCGACTCCATGGAAGATGGCCCACATTCTGGAAGACTGCTGTTTGTGACTGGTGAGTGGGAAGTGGCTGTTGTGAAGGAAGCAACAGATGAAGATACTTGATACACTGTGGAAGATATTTATATTATCATGGGCATTAATTCATCAGCTGTTTTTAATATATTGAAGAATATGAAGCTCACAAAGGTTTGTGCAAGATAGGTCCCGCATTTGTTGACAGCTGATCAAAAAACAGACTCAGGTTTAAATCGCCACACAGCTACTTGCCAAATAGAAAAAGAGTGAACAGAGATGTTTGAATGAGATTGTGACAGGTAAAAAAAAACATGGATGTATTGTTTTGAATCCAATTCATGAGAAAATAATATACCTGCCATATTCCAAGACAGCTATCATTTCATACAAGCCTATGGAAAGTGATTGGAAATTAAAATCTGAATAAAAGAAAATAACTTGTCTGTTTTCTTTAAAGCATTTAATACACTTACAAAAAGAAAAAGGGTAGACTGAGCATTTATTTGCTTCAAGGCTCGTTCAAGCTAATGTGGAATTATAACTGTCATTATTGCTTTTGACTTTTCAGTCTGTTGGGAACATAAGTTCAAAACAAAGCAGATTTAATTGTTGTGGCACCATTATGGCTGACACAGACTGGTCTCCCAGTCTCCTGCATGCTGTAGTCGGTCTTTGTTTACTATTGCCCTGTCTACAAGAGATTCTGCATTTGGCACACAACCCAAAGTGACAACACTCCTCCACAAATTGAAGATGGGTGTATTTCATCTATCATGAAAGCACTCAAAAGTTGAGGCTTATTCAACAAGGCTGCCCTGCAGTAGCCAATTTGTTGGAAATTGTGGGTCACATATGTTCCTAAAATTCATAGAAAATGACAACTCTGTCACAAAATCTGCTGAAGAGCCTTCAGCAAGTTTCATTTAAATTACTTCCTGCAAAAGGCCTTTGAAGGTCAATAGCTACAGACCCATATCTATCATACCAACTCTGTCCAAACAACTTGAAAAACATGTTCATGAGAATCTTTTGATGTACCTGTCAAACTATAACTTAATTCATCAAAACCAATTAGGGTTCAGAGAAAACCACTCCTCTGAGACAGCCTTGGTCTCCATGATAGATAGATGGATTACTGCCTTTGATCAAGAAAAATTAGTTGGATCCATACTAGTTGATCTAAGAAAAGCTTTTGAATTTGTTGATCATGATATTCTTATCAACAAATTGAACATTTATCAATGTAACAATTCAACGATTGATTGGTTTACATCATATCTAACAACGGGAAAAAAGTGTCAAAATAAATGGCAGTTTTTCTAAAGAACCAATTACATATGGAGTACCACAGGGATCAATCCTGGGCCCACTCCTCTTTCTCATTTTCATAAATGATCTGCCACTGAAAATAGGCAACTGTATTTCATCTACCAACTTATATGCAGACAACACCACTCTATCAGATTTCAAACAACTAAAATCAGACCTAGAGGTCTCCCTTCAGATAGCCTTACTTAGAATAGATTCCTGGTGTAAGGAAAATGGCATGAAAGTAAACACAGACAAGACTAAAGTAGTAATGATTACTACCCAATAAAAGAAAACAAAACTGGAAAATAACAATTTGAATCTTAAGTTGAATGAAATTCGGCTACAAATGTTTACCCATGACAAAATCCTTGGGGTGATGGTTGACAACAATTTGCAATGAAATGAAGATATTCAAGTCATATGTCATAAAGTCAATTCATGTCTGTGATTACTTAGCAAGATAAGGCCATATCTATCAACTAAACTTAGCTTAATATATTGCAAAAGCTATATACAACCATATCTAGACTGCTGTCTGGGGAAACACTTCTGACAAGAATGTTTGCAAATCATTCCGCTTGCAAAAAATAGCTCATCCTAGATAATGCTTACAACATCCCAAATGAATAAATATTAAAATGTTAACAGTAAGTGAACAAATATTTTGAGAAAGTCTAGACTTATGCATGAAGTGTCAAACAATATGGCCCCATTATATCTCAAGGCTAGACTTATGCATGAAGTGTCAAACAATATGGCCCCATTATATCTCAAGGTTAGACTTATGCATGAAGTGTCAAACAATATGGCCCCATTATATCTCAAGGTTAGACTTATGCATGAAGTGTCAAACAATATGGCCCCATTATATCTCAAGGTTAGACTTATGCATGAAGTGTCAAACAATATGGCCCCATTATATCTCAAGGTTAGACTTATGCATGAAGTGTCAAACAATATGGCCCCATTATATCTCAAGGTTAGACTTATGCATGAAGTGTCAAACAATATGGCCCCATTATATCTCAAGGTTAGACTTATGCATGAAGTGTCAAACAATATGGCCCCATTATATCTCAAGGAACTTATTTCATGCTAGAAAACAAGGCAACACTCAATTTAAGATCAACCACCTTTCCATTCCAAAACCAAATAAAGAACTCTTTAAGAAAATTTTTCAATATTCTGGGTCACTAATTTGGAACAGAATCCCAAAGGAAATTAGAGAAAGTACAAATATAAATGCATTTAATTATAATCTAATTCAATGGATGAAAATTGGAACCTGTTCGATTTGACAAATACATTACAACTTAAAGTATAAATTCTCAAACCTTCCACTTTGTCGTCTCACTATTTTTTTACTGTATGAACACAATGTATTTCATCGACCATATATACTTGTTTATAAGTCAAGTCCAACTGCAAACAACATAGACCCTCATCTGCTGTTGCATTATACGCAAGCAGATCAGGGTAAATATTATTTGTTCTATCGATTTCTCCTAACAAACTGCACGGACTCAGGTCTGATGGTGCATTATGAGACAGCAGATCTGGGTCTGAGCAGTTTGCAGTTGGACCTGAATTATAAGCAAGTATATATGGTCGATGAAATACATTGTGTTCAAAAATTCTGTTTATTATTTCCATATATACATGTAGCTTAATTGTGTTCTTACAAAATTCTGTTTATTATTTCCATATATACATGTAGCTTATTATCAATGTTTTTTGTGTGTGTTTTTTTATTATTGTTATTGTGTGTGCAACTATGTACATGTATTCTATGTAAATATGCATGTAATAGAGGGCCACAAGGAGGATTAATTCCATGCAACTAACTGTGTCACCCTCTTTAAATAAAGTCGTTATTATTATTATAATTCATCCTATGGTGTTGCATGAGTGAGCAAATCATCATCACTGCTGAGGGGGGATTCCTCATCGCTATGATCAATTTTGGTCATTTAAAAAGCCTGCTTGTGCATGCCAAGACTTGTCAGACAGGGTTGCCCTCATCATCTGTACCAGTGGTCACCCCTCTTCAGCAGGAAAGTGGCCTTATAAGAAGAGTGGCCCTTCTAGAGGGGGATCACACATTATGTGAGTAATAATTACATATAAAGTACAAATGGTGTAACAAATGTAATTTTAAATAATTAATAATTTTCATTTAAAAATCACAAGTTTATTTCAGAATCAATGACATAAAACTTATATCAATATTATTTAAAATAATTATAAATAATCATTACCTATGGTGCAAAACCACCTTGTCAATAAAATCAGGCACAAACATCTGGTTGTAACTATCATTGTCCGTCCATTCAATTTTCTCACTGCTGTAAAATGTTTAACTGACGATGTTTATTTGGATCTTTCTTGCATCAAATATATGAGCAGTGATCAAAGGACACTCCTTCTTTCAGTTTAGTAAAATTGCTTTCACTTTTCCTCCTAAACTGAAAATGTCAGATGACATTTTGCACTTTTTGCAACAACTTATTCCTTCACTCGTAATTTGTAGTTATTACACAAAATGCTTAGTGTTTACAAAGAAAGTGAGCTTGTCACATGATCAACTGGTTTTAGTCTGGTACCCTTTCATGTACATTTCATAATCTACAACAGAGAAACCACTACGGCTAACATGCCATTTTTACTTTATGGCAACTGGATGTCATGCTGACTTGAGATGAACAATACTGTACTTAGCAGCAGTTAGTTTTTGTCATCTTGATAATTATCAGAGGTAATAATAGCCAGTAATTAACAAAGTGACAATACCTAACATCTATATATTAGGAACACATAGAAGTATGGATAATCATATTACTCACCTCTTTGTATCGATTTAAGTTGGGTACTTTACTGATATGTTGGAACAAATGTCAATGTGCTAAATTAAGAAATCAACAACATTAGTGACATTTCAGTCTGCAAATGCCGTTATGTGGCTGCTTGTGAGGGATACATTTGACAGTTTCTGCACTAATGTGCTGGCCATTGGCCACATTTGAGGATGGAGGGGGCATCCTGGGGGCCGTCCTTGACGATACTTTGAACACAAACTTGTCAGTGTCAAGGGATTGTGGCCATATAAAGCAGGTGGCCGCTGGTCAGGGGGGCGGTTCAAGTAGACTAACAATGCATCATGGAGAACATCCACCAAAAAACAATATTGGGATCATCTCCAGAAATGGATGTTATTTTCAGATCAAAGAGAGATTAATCCAGTTGACCCATCTGTGACTTTTGTTGTCAAGTTCTTGACTTAATTAGTAGACATTAGTCTTACTTCCTCTTCCACTCTAATATCTAATATTGTTTTACTTTAGAGATTTATGAGAGGTGTGTTCATTGCCAAACAAAAACATTGCAAAAAATACTTGCATGTGTGGGAAATGAATCAAGTGTGTCACTATTTTCAATCTTTATAAGGCAATGAACAGTTACCATTGAAAGAATTTAATATGAAGTTAGCCATGATACTTGCTTTGTCAGACTCTTTGTTGTACGCAGACAAATAGTATAAATTTTACTGTTTATAGTGTACAAAATACATACATATAGTATAAATTTTAGTGTTTATACTGTACAAAATACATACAAATAGTATAAATTTTAGTGTTTATACTGTACAAAATACATACAAATAGTATACATTTTTAGTGTTTATAGTGTACAAATACAAATAGTATAAATTTTAGTGTTTATAGTGTACAAAATACATACATATAGTATAAATTTTAGTGTTTATAGTGTACAAATACAAATAGTATAAATTTTAGTGTTTATAGTGTACAAATACAAATAGTATAAATTTAAGTGTTTATAGTGTAAAAATACATACAAATAGTATAAATTTTAGTGTTTATAGTGTACAAATACAAATACATATTCCTTCATTGCTAAAAAAAATCAAAACCAGGACACCATGTAGAGCCCAGTCATTTAGTATCATATCCATATGAGAAAAATTGTGTGTAGTTAGTTGTTTACAATGCTACTTGCAATGGATGAACGTTTTACAAAATTGTGACCAATGCCAACTTGTGATCACTAAGTTACTTATGAGGTTCATGAAATTACAATCAAATGTAGACTTGTTCAGTCTAGTTTAATTTATCAATTATTATTATTATATTATTATTATTATTATTATTATTTCAGGCAACTAGTATGATTTTCTTCTTCAAAGAATTCACAGCATAAATTTATAATTTGTAAATTCTGTGGAAAAGGATTTCATTCATAGATTTCTTCAAGCTTTCCCTCATTCTATTTTTCATGTAATGCATTTCTGCTTGTATATAATGAGGTAACTAGCTCAGCTGCTTGTATATAACCGTAAGGAGGTAACTAGCTCAGCTGCTTGTATATAACCGTAAGGAGGTAACTAGCTCAGCTGCTTGTATATAACCGTAAGGAGGTAACTAGCTCAGCTGCTTGTATATAACCGTAAGGAGGTAACTAGCTCAGCTGCTTGTATATAACTGTAAGGAGGTAACTAGCTCAGCTGCTTGTATATAACCGTAAGGAGGTAACTAGCTCAGCTGCTTGTATATAACCGTAAGGAGGTAACTAGCTCAGCTGCTTGTATATAACCGTAAGGAGGTAACTAGCTCAGCTGCTTGTATATAACCGTAAGGAGGTAACTAGCTCAGCTGCTTGTATATAACCGTAAGGAGGTAACTAGCTCAGCTGCTTGTATATAACCGTAAGGATGTAACTAGCTCAGCTGCTTGTATATAACTGTAAGGAGGTAACTAGCTCAGCTGCTTGTACACTGAAGCTGGAGTCAGCTTTGTTCAAAGACTTGTGATGCCTTTAAAGCTGAAACATTTACCGGTACTACCAAATGTGTACAAGTTTTCATCCTAAGTTCCGTGTTCTTGCAGAATTTGATATAGCAATCTTAGAATATTTAGAACCAACAGAATATCTTGCATGAAATAGTAACTAATGGTCCATTCTCTCTTCTTAGATTACAAAGAATAATCCAATGATTAAATGCCTGTTAACATTTTCATCTCAAACATGGATGGATATTTAATGAAGGACTGGTATTAGCTGTTTTGTATTTCTTTTGCTTACAATAATTACAGTCACTTATATGACAGAAATGAGCAGTCTTTGAAAGCCGAGTTTGATTTTTCACATTATGAACAACAAGTAGGAAGAGCTTATCATAATCTTGATCCCCAAAATATTATTATACAGTAAACACTGATTGTAAGTGTTAAAAAGGTCAAATTTGATAAACTAAAGCAAATTTCGGGTAAAATTAGTTATCTACCAATCTTTTCTGATGAATACATTTAGTACAGTCATCAGCACATTCCCACCAACACAAGGGGATGGGGGACCATAAGAATGACAATTTAACTTGAGTATTTACCCCAGCAACAAATTTCTAAGCAATATTGTGGCTTTATTCAAATGCTTATAATAGCAATTGAGAGATTAGCCAATTGAAAGTTGCATTCACAGATTAACTTGAGTACAGTGAATAAAAGCAAGATAAGGCATGTTTATACATCAATTCACATGATATGTCTTTACATGAACAATGCCTTTCTTGGGAAAACAAACATTTTGTTTGCACAATCGATATACTTGAAAGTTGCATTCACAGATTAAGGCATGTTTACACATCAATTCACATGACATGTCTTGGGAAAACAAACATTTCGTTTGCACAATTGAAACACTTGAATGACAATTTTATGCAGTATGAAACCAGTGTTTAGTTGGAAAACACCTGGCTGTTGACCACGGAAAGCAGGTGCTTGTTTAATACCATCTTTATCTAATCTTTCAGATAATCTAAGTTTTTGGATGCCTGAAATTTTTTATCTGATTTATTGTTTCTTACACCCTAAGTTTTTGGACAATCCCGGTTGATAATTTTTAAAAACGTTTGGATACATAATAAGATCAGTTTCCATTTGTTCAACAGGGTCCATGCTGTATTCCAATACTTGAATAAAATCACTTCTTTCTCCTGCCTGCAAGAACTGGACAAAATTGGTGAAAACAGCGCGAGTTGAGCATACCATGGCATTTATCATGCGAGTTGAGCATACCAGGGCATTTATCATGCATAATTTCTTTGGTATGTACATAAATATTATCTACTGATCTCGGAATTTGAAGGTCTCTCTGGGTCTGGACCCCTTCCAGAATTTTGTTATCTATATCTGTCCCAGATTTAATAGGATGTACAGATTTTGACTGATGGCCGTTTTGAAATGGTTGCTTATTAATTATCTAGATGCGTGCCATATAACTAAAGTAAGCTTTGTTCAATAAAAGTCACTACATATACATCTTCATGCTGTAGTCACAGTACTTTAAAGCTGCCCTCAATGTGACACGTTGACTGGTTGAAGTTATGGGACAGGCCAATAATGGCTGAATAAAGAAATGATAGCATTGAAATTACTCTCTGTACTGTGATTACACAAGCTGTTTATAAATTGTATAGATCTCTAGAGCTTTGGTTTGGTAATATTTTGGATGCAAAATTGCAGGGAGATAGGTAAAGTGAGCAAATTTTACATAGGTACTTACTATACCATATTTCTTGTAATGTTTTGTACCATTTACATTTTCAAGCACATCTGTTCCATTAAAGTCATAATTATTTGTTTAAACTAAAAAAAAATTGTAGACAGAAGTTTGTTCTATAACTGAACATTTTAAATTTTTTGGACAAATGAAGTCTAAAATCTAAATACTGACATGTTTGAAAATTAATGTATACATATGAATATTGTAACAAAAACGGCAAAAATAAAGCAGATCTTTACTGAAAATCTGTTCTAGTCTCTATTATAAGTCAGTTAGTGCCTTTTTTTCAAAAGACGTGATGATTCTGCACAGATGAGCTTTGTGTTCTAGAAATCAAAGTCCCTTGTAAGTGAAAACAACGAGGCAAACAATTGGGGCCTCATGAACTTTACATCTGAGTAGTGATTACGTATAAATAAGTAAAGCTTGAGTGAAGTCATCTTGACAATAGTTTACATCTGCAGTCTCCAGATTCCAGCTTGAAATACTGTACGTGTCCTAAGATTAAATCATCGTCTCTATAGAGCCCACATTATATCCCACCTTTTTTCCTAGGTCAAGGAAATTAACACTGTTTACAAATAAATGTATTTATTTTGAATTAACTTTTATGATATGCGCTGCTTGGTATATACTTTCACTCTTTCTTTGTTTCATTTAATGATGTTTATTTATGTTAATGTATATCGTAAAGTGTAATGCCACGTGCTATTCATGTGAGTTTCTTAACCAATGATGCCTTGGTACTTGTTGCCAGACGTGCCAAATATTGACTCCATGTAACAACTATGCTAGACACGAGCTAAGATCATATCAAATGCCAAGAAATACAGGAAGTGTACATGCACTTACTGGTAGGGTTATCTTCTTTCATGGGAATGTGGAAATCATACTTGCGGAGAAAACAACACAGCATTCTAAATATTCATTCTGGGATTTAAACTAAATGGAGTTTATATGGATATAAATACAGTGAAGCTCCGGTATTGCACGCTTCATTATATAGCACAAATTCGGATATAACACGATCGTCGCATGGCAACAACAACAAAAAGAAAGAAAACTGCTGACGCGCACACGTGGCTTTGTGGTATTATCAGACAATCATCCTGCAATCAATTGACAAGTGAATAATATCATGCATTCACTATAAAAATGATCCTGTTGTTCCTTAACAATTATTCTTGCTGTAGTCATGCAAACAAATCGGTGTCAAAGTGTTAATCAGTGGGTATTAACAATGGATAACGGGATACAGAAATGTAAAGCTTTTACTGTTAAAGAGAAGCTTGAAGCCCTGGGCAGGATTAAGTCCGGAGTTAAACAAATGCAATTAGCTTAAAGATTTAGGTGTTCACAAGTCAAGGAAACAATGTGGTGGACTGAAAAAGTTTCTTATCCGAATTTATAAATCAATTAATTTACCAACCTTTTGAAGGGAAAATAATAGACTATCAATGCCTGCTCAATCAACTGTCATACACAGCGGCTGAAACAAGTTTATGGCCCGAATTAACAGGTGCAGTTTTGGTCATTGCCGTGCACATGACCCCCCTCCCTTTCATCTTAACCCTTTTTATTTTCTAGCTCCAGATCATTGACATATAAACAGAAAACTGTCCATCCAGTGTTAACACTGACAGGAACAGAACCATTTAAGTTGAAGGGGTGGAGAGATTGGCTAATATAATCAAACATTCTACTCCCCTCTTATGCTCTGCAGTAAAGCAAAGTCATATTTATAAACTAAAGTTTCAATGAATATTGGGTTTTTTTTATTTAGTTTTTCCTCTATCCTTAAAGTTAAGAGAATGACTCAACTGTTTTTATGGAACTCACTCTCTACCCATACAATCTAATGGGTTACTCCTAAACTGAGTTCAGGCAGTTTACATGTATACAGACCTGTAGAATTCTCATCGCAAGTACATTGCGTGGTCAATACAGTACATTTGACCTCCTGTATGAATTTTCAGGTCAAGTACATGTACTTATCAAGCCTAAATACAGGTTTCTTTTTTTAGAAACTCCCAATGTCTGAATTATGCATTTTATTGTCGGTCAGAAATCAGACCCTTTGGACATGTCCAGCAAACATGAATGTTACGAGGAATAACTGTTTCATAAGTTTGTGTGAATGCATCAGCAAGAAATTAAATATTAGGATTCTATTGGATCTAGCAAACATTTGTTAAAAATATAAATTATGCTTCTTTGTGCACATTTTTTATGGAAATGTAGTTTTTTTTTGTGGGGGGCAAAACTAATTTTAATTATGCAATACTTACCTGTCACTATTGTTAGTTATTCCATTTTCGTGCCGAAAACCACCTTCCGTTCGATGTGAATACATCCTCCCAGAGTGGAGAAAAGGTAAGAATGACCTTTGCACTCCAGTCTGTGCCTCGTTTAGGCTTGCCTAAAAACATCATCTTTTTCATAGACAACAATTAGGCAAGACAAATAGAGTAGGGTGGGAGGAGGGCATTCGACAATAGCGAGAGGTAAGTATTGCATAATTAAAATTAGTTTTACCCCCCCCCCCCAAAAAAACCCCTACCTTTTAATAGCAGCAATTACTGTTGCTATTGTTAGCTGAATTTGTCAGTTAGGGAGGTAGGCTGATGCTCTAGTTAAACTGATCAAAAACAGAGAAAATGTAATGTACTCACTGTAGAGCGAGAGGTACATCTTATAGAAGTTTGGTGTCTCTCTAAGCCACATGTTGTGCTGCAACGATGGGCCTAAGAGAAAAATGCCTGCGCTCTGTTGTGCTAATGAGCAGAGATAAAAGGAGGAGAAGGTAGTATGGGAACGCCAGAAGCTGCCTTCATGACGTCCTCTAAGGAGGAGAGATTAATGTAGGCCCATGAGGCAGTAACGGCTTGAACCTCATGAGCATTTAGTTTCATAAAGGAAAGGTCTCGATCAGTAAGGGACTGATACACTCTTTTGATTGTAGTGACAATCCACCAGGAGATGTGGCAGCTGAAATGTCTACAGAGCCCTTAAGAGGAAGGAAGAGAAGTTCCCTGCCCTTCCTTTTTCCTTCAGAGGCATTAAGATAGAACGGAAGGCCCTCACGGAGCCTAAGAGTCTATCTGGATAATCCCCTGGACAAATTTGACTTAGACTGGGGATCTCTATAGGTAATGGAGCTACCAAAGGTAATTGATTTTTATAGCGAGAAATCCTGGTTGGCAGAGGAGGCAGACAGAATCGTATTTCCTGTTAAACCGGAGACAGCCAGTGTCAATAGACAAGGCATGAATCTCGCTCACTCAATGGTTCATAGGGGGTTTTGGTTAAAGACCACAAAACACAAGAAGATTCCATCTGGGTGTAAGAGAGCGGGAGACAGGTCTCTGGAGCTCAAGTACTTAATATGATCGGCAAGGTACGAATCTGAACCGATTGCCATGCCCTGAGAGAATTTAAGTGTGTTGGAGATGGCAGCTCGATAGCCCTTGATAGTGGATACTGAACATCTTTTGGTCTCAAAAAGGGACAAAAGGAAATCAGGAATGGAAGTTATAGAGGGGCAGATAGGATCAACGTGTTTCCTACTGCACCAATCACAGAAGATTCTCCACCTGGCATCATAGACCTTGGATGTAGAAGCTCTCCTGGCCTGAATGATGTAACTGGAAACTCAGCCTGAAAATTTGTTCTGGCGGAGAGATCGCTTGAGATGAGCCAAGCGTGAAGGTGGAGAATGTGTGGGCTGTTGTGGAGAGGGGATCTTGTGTTGAGACAGGAGATTCCTCTGGTAAGGTAGAGACCTGGGTCGATCGATCAACAGGTCTAGCAGATCATTGAACCATGATCGCTGGGGCCACAGTGGAGCGATAAGGATGATCTGCGCAGTGGAAGTTCAGACTTTTGCAGAACTTGAGATAGCAGTTGGAATGGTGGGAAGGCGTATGTGAATAGCCGATCCCACCGGAAGCTGAATGCGTCCACTGCCCATGCTCTCTGATCCGGGACCGGAGATACGTAAAAGGGAAGTCTGTTGTTGAGCCTGGTTGCAAACAGGTCCACTACGGGTCTTCCCCAGAGTGTTACGGAGCGGTTTGGTAGGCCACTTAGGGAATGTATCCTGTAACTGGCAGAAGAGACCAGAGGTCTCAATATTGAGGGAGGGACGAACCATCCTCGATGTTTCTGTGCTACATTTTGGCCTAGCGAAAGCCTCTGTGTGAGTTCCTCAATCGTTGGGGAATGAGGGAGAAGTCTGGTTGTGTTTGCTCCCAGGAGATATTTTCCATAACGGAAAGAATCTTTTTGGATTGTGTGCCACATGGTTTGGGGCACAATTCCGGTGGTCCTTATCAAAGGACCAGACCCCTTCCTCCACTTCCAACTGAGAGGAAGGGGTGGGCCAAAGAGGTGTCAGTGCCACTGTTTGTCTCAAACTCATTTGAGTCAACGAGAATAGAGAGGACATCATCATCATCTGGTAAACTCTGAGTCGGAGTGTGGGTGGGCATCGCTATGTCCCTCGACATAGGAGCACTCTGCACCATGGCCTGTAGTTCAGTGAGAGTTCCAGTGGAGAGGCCAGATTGCCTAACTACCCTGGATGATGTGACACCTCTAGCCTTCCGCATCGGGGCCACCTGGTGAGGAGGTGATAGCGGGAAATGAGCTGCAGCATCACCTCGACTGTGAGGGCAAGGTCCAGTAGCCCACGTGGGCATAGTGGACCAAGGGCCTTGATGTGGAGGGCTCCACATCCCATACGGATTCATTGGGATAATAGGGTTGGGGGGATGCTGATCCATTCCCCTTCCCTAGTCTGAACCCAGTGAGCAGACTCCCAATCCTGTACAGGATGGGACAGTAGAGGGGGGGGGAACTCCATCAGTACCCTGTCCCCATACCGTGAGGCTGACGAGTGATAATCGGAGAGGCAATCATCTTTGACTGTTATATCACTACCTCGAAAGTGATGGAAGCGGTGCATCACCTCCCGGGTGTGAGGGAGCAACAGGCTACCATGAGCATGAGATGTGTTCCGTTGCTCCACCTCCCTAAAGGGAGGGAGCAGTTCGCTGTCACAGTGCTCTACCTCCCAAACAGGAGGGTGCAACCTGCTGCTGCGGTACTCTACCTCCCTAACAGGAGGGTTCAACCCGCTGTTGCGGTGCTCTATCTCCATAACGAGAGGGCGCAAACTGCTGTTGTGGTGCTCTACTTCCCAAATGGGAGGGAGCGACCTGCTGTCGCAGTGCTCAACCTCCCCAATGGGAGGGCACAACCCACTGTTGCGGTGCTCTACTTCCCTAATGGGAGGGAGCAACCCGCTGTTGTGGTGCTCAACCTCCCTAACGAGATTGAGCGACCCGTTGTTGCGATGCTCCACTTCCATAACAGGAGGGAGCGACTTGCTATCTGAGGCGTACACACTGTCTTGAACATGAGAAATGTTCATCTTCTCCAACTTGTGGGGGGTAGGCGATCAACTTGAATGTCCAGTCCCTCCTACTGGAGGGCCTCACAGGCCACCAAAGAAGTTGGTCCCAAATGCTGAGACCTAAGAGAGAATCCAGAAAAATCTGAAGATAAGTATATCTGGAATCAACTAGATTAAAGGTGCCAGAAGACTATACATTGCAAGGTCTGCAACTTTTTCTTTCTTTTTTTTTTGTGTGCACTTGGAGCACTATATCCAGTCTGGGTGAGTGTCACAAGAGCCCTTCTTGTGGCCACACTTCCCCACAGACTGTTCTGACATTATTTCTGAAAAAGAGAAGTAATGACAATATTTAATAAATGTCACAATAAACTCACCTTGTTGTGTCATGCTAAACTCACCTGTTTGTATGCAGTGCGTACCTGTATGCACAAGGAAAATGGGTACCTCTATGCACGAGGTAAATGATGGATCGCGTATACCAATGTGTATGCATTAAGTACCTGTATGCACGAAGTAAATGATTAATTTAACCTCGTAGAAATAAATCGGTCTTTTCCTGTCGAAAAATAAAATATTTCACACTGTGAGTTTTATTTAAAGAATATGCAGATACATATGCAATGACCATGCATTAAGTGGTGCGGTTTTACATTAATAATAAATGTTTTAAAATTTACCACTAATGGTCACTTTTTCTTATGAAGAGAGAGGAATATGCTGTCCTCTATGTTAGGCAGGGCCTGTTGTTATTTTTAAATACATAGAGACTTACCCGTACCTCAGTTGTATATCAGTAAATTGGGTGAGTGTTTCCACTCGCAAGAGGTGGAATACACGAGGTAGCCTTGGAGGTCCATTAAAGAACGAAGTTCTAAAATTAAAACGGGGAAAGTTTACAATAAATATATGGAACGGATAGTGCAACACCAAGACTTATTATGAACTGCAGAATGGAGACTGCTAATGCGGTAAGTTGCTGCATGCACAATTTCTCTGGTGCTGTTCTCAGGCAAACGTCAACACAGTATGGTGTCAGTGAAAAAGGTTATGTTTTTAGGCAAGCGTAAACGAGGCACAGACTGGAGTGCAAAGGTCATTCTTACCTTTTCTCCACTCTGGGAGGATGTATTCACATCGAACGGACAGTGGTTTTTGGCACGAAAATGGAATAGCTAACAATAGTGACAGGATAAGTAATTGCTGCTATTAAATTACTATTATGGATATAACCAGATTCGATTGGTGATTACACATACTCTTAACTATTTATGCTTATGTTGCCGATTTTGTATACATAAAAAATAAATATTAAATATGTAATGACTGTTTTAAGTAGTTCTTGTTTAATATGGAACAAGTTTATAACTGCGTCAATGAAGTCTGTAGTATTGCCCAGTAACTACTCGATGTTCCTAAGGTTCATTTGTCCAAAGGTTCTTAAGTCCAAACTATTTTGTACAAAAGCTCTATTTTACGAACATTACAAAACTGAGCATTTTCTTTTATAATAAAATTCCTTTACTAGTCAAAATTAGCAAATGACTTTCTAACATAAACTAGGAACGTGTCTATTGGACACGATAGTTCCCATCCATAGGTATTAAATGAAAGAAGTGTTTGTTCAATCAATGGAATGTTTAATGCAATCACTTGTTGTGGCAGAGGTATATTAACAGTAGTATAGAGCGGACACGAATATCCTAAGTTGACCTTTGAGCTCCATCTCTGATCTTCCTTGGGTATACGGACCTGAGTCTGGTACATGACGCATTGTCTATCAGAGATACATATTTGTGCAATGTTTCATTAAAATCCCACAACCTATTCAAACGTTATAGAGCGGACACTAAAATCACTTTGTTTGACCTTCGAACCCTGTCTGTGACCTTCACCTTGGAGCGACGGACCTTGGTGTGGTAAGCCACGCATTGTCTAATTTAAAGACACACATTTACTCAAAGTTTCATCAAAATCCCTCAGCTTAATTAAATGTTATGGAGCGATCAAGAAAATCCCTGTGTTGATTTTTGAACCTCGTCTCTGACCTTGAGATTGGAACCATGAGTTTTGGTGTGGTACACAACACACCATCAAGTGAATATACATATTTGTGCAAAGTTTCATTGAAAAGTTATGGACCTGACAAGAAAAACCCTATATTGACCTTTGAACCCCATATTGGGCCTTGACCAAGGGTCTGGGTTTGGTACTCGACACATTGTCTGGTAGAGATACATAAATGAACAAAAGCTTAATCGAAATCTCTCAACCCACTGAAAAGTTATGGACTGGACATGGACACGAAATGCAGGACGGAGTGATGGACGGAAAATCTAACATTATATGCTGACCACATAAAGGTGCAAGTATACAAATATCTTCTAATATTTGAGTCGATTTGCCATGCTCAAAGCTATTATTTGTATTGCGTGTTTAAATTAATGGACTATCAAGACGGCACAATAACATGTTAGGGTGGTTTTCACAGAGAAGTTTCTTACAGAATAACATCACTGATGATCATGTCCTTGTAACAAGTGCATATAATAATGTATAGTTTCAAAATACCTTTATCTCTAAAATTTTGAATCTTTTCGTCATATAATTTTAAAATAAATTATATCTATTATTCCAGCAAAATACAAAAATAAACTTTAAAGCATTTACTCTTTTTTCCCCCTCCTACTGATCACATCATAAGCCACTAACAATGGGTTCGATATTTTAATACTGAACATCGAATATTGAACCCACTACTAACTTCACACACATCAACTGAACTAGTTTTATCAAAGGTCAGTATTATGCAGTGTAGTGAGCACGCACTCTTACTTTTTCCATGGTTGTTATAAGATTTATTAGACAAGACCCAAACCATAGCAAATGGGACCTGACACAATACAACTTATTTTTACTGTTCCAAGTAACCAAATTTGTCAAAATTTATTGATTTTATATAGCTTTGTCTTCAAACATAATTTTAATCTCCCAATTTTAATTCTTCTAATATTGGTTTAAAAAAATGGTGATAATTACATTTAATCGAAAATTGCTACTGACTTTTGTTCGTTTTGACAGGCGGAATAAAATGCAGAAAAATGGGTAAAATGTTATTAAGTACATTGTGTCTCATTCTCCCGGTTCGTGTCACTTATGCCCAAGAAATACTAGTTTTATGAGTAAAAAGTAATTTCCTGATGTGAAAATATCGATGAAAACGGTCAAACAAGGTTTGCTTTGCATTTGAGACCGATGTTTCTATAAATATAGACACGATGGAGAGCGCATTTGTGTGATTTGAAGAAAAAATAAATAAAAAAAATAAATTTGGGAAATGTGTGAAATTTGTGCCAGGTTTATAAGAGGCTTTCTTTCAAACACTTATAAATTTGCTATATTAAGAATGAATGTACCTCTACCACCGCTGCTACAACTCAACAAAGAATAAAAACAAGGCTACTACCTACAAAATTTATTATAGAATGAAATTTAAGGAATCACTTAACTTTGAACAGTCAACTACAATACTCTAGCACATGCTAACATGAAATCACTGGCCACAGGGGTGTGAAGCGATCTTTTAAAAAATCACTTTGCTATGCTGAATCTGCAAGTCAAACAGACCCTGATATTTGTAACTGAGATGAAACCATCTCAAGCGCAAAATAATTTAAAACTCACTACTGGCAAAAATGTCATACTTTTAGTTCATAGGTGTTTAACTCACTAGGTCATATATATATATATATATATACACACACATATACATATATATATATACACACACGTATATACATTAAAAATAACATTACTTTTAAAGTGCTTGGTATAAAGCAATTTGATATACCAATACTGTTGGTATATCAAATTGTGATCCGCCCATGGTGCATGAATACGCATATATAAACATTGTTTCAACAGTGGTTATTGCTTCTGTACTCTTTAGATCAGTGATGAATTTCCACTTATTAATCATTATCGACATAAGAAAATAATGAGAAAAAATATTAATAATCTTTGTTTTCTAAATCAATTAAAAATGATACACAATTTCCTTGAAATCCCCTCAGTTCTCTCTCTCTCATGCATAAGGGACACACATACATGTACGTGGAAATCTATGGAGAGAGAAAAAGAATTTGAGCTAGGTGAAACCCTTGAACTTGAACTTACACCAAGTAACCTACAAGAATCTGGATCATTGTAATGGTATGCTTACAATTTTCATGGGATTTATCTATACAGCGTTTACAATACCAATGATACAAAGTTGCAATAGCCTGTTGAGACTGTACGGTAAGTTTCTTGGTTAGGAGGCACACACATACTATAATCTATTTAATGCTTTGTATTTTTTTTATCTTTTCCTTTTAACCTATATTAGGGTTCTAAAAACATTATTTCTAAATATTAAAATGTCAGAAGTCCACTCTCCCTCTCTTTCTCTCACTGTGTTGGTTGGTCAGGCAGCAGACTAATTGACCAATAGAGAAACATAGGGATGGACAATTAAAAAAAATCTTATGCTAAGTCTCCGCAAACTCCCACCCCACCTCTCTATCTCTCTCTCTCTCTCTCTCTGTTGGTTGGTCTGTCTCAGCATATCGGTTTACCAGTTTTACCACAGTCTCTCTCTCTCTCTCTCTCTATCTTGACCATCACTACGGGCAAAAATCCGTGAAAAAACGAGCGTAGCAGATTTTCGCCTGTCATGCAACGATGTCTCTAAAATTGGTAAAATTTACGGTTTAAACCAACCAACGAAAAGGGGAAGGAGAGAGATGGAGGATAAAAACAATTTTATGGTCGGTATCAATGCTAATTAAAGCATAATAATGACTTAGTTAACTGTAAATATATTTAAATGTTTGAATTACCTCTTATTGGCTCGTCATTTAGCTTAGTCAATATTCCACACTCGTTTCAATATATTCGACGGTGACTGAATGGCTGCGCGTTCAGTGTTGAAGATGCTAACCATGCTGTGTTTGTAGTGCTCTACGTTCTTCACTTAAACCATCTTTCATGTTTAAATCATAATTGTGTCTTTTATTTATTTAATCAATATGAATGAAAATAGAAGCTAAAAAAAGAAAAAAGCAACTTATCAATTTGCAAAGAGAGTTGTGAATAGCCGCAATATGTACAGAACTACATTTTGTAGCGGACACACTGGGCAGGGATGTCAAGAGTTCTTTCACTCCGTCAATACACAGTTTCCTGTAGTCAATCATAACTCCATTGGAAATGCCATTATGTATATTTGTATGTGATATAAATAAAATATATGTATAGTATGTATGCTGTATCTTTAATATACCTCTTGTTGTATAAATTTTTCATTAAAAGGAAACTTGGCAAGCCTGTAAAAATTTATACATCTCATGGTATATCAATGATATAGAGTACATATATATATATATATATATGTGTGTGTGTACTGAACATGATCCAATATTTCATTATTTTAATTGTTTTGAAAGAAAATGCTATGGGTGTATTGTTAGTTCAATAAAGAGATCAGTTGGTGAATGGTGAATACACGTGTTGATACTTTAACTATTCATGCTACTGAACAAAGTAAAATATTATGTATGCAATCTCCATGTTTTCACTATTTCTTGCTGAATATACATTGATTTAAGATGGTAACTGTGCCAATGAAACAAGTAGTTTTGTGCCCACATCTCCCCTCTCCCCCGCCCCAATTGGGGTAGGGAATGCATCATTTTCTACAGCTAACTGACTTGTTTGGCTATAGCACGATATCATTTTGTGGACCACGATCATTGTGCTATAGCAAAGTTTCACTGATCGTGAATATTTAAATATAAATTATATATCTTTAAAACTGAAGGAGTATGGATGTATTTTGTATAATTTCCATTAACTATATTTATTACTGTTTTCTCTGACAAAAGCTTTAGCTAAATGGGGACAGTAATGTATACTGAGCAAAATGGCCTGAAGAAGGGCTGAAATCTCTCATACTAGGGCATATTTAATTTGGGTCACGCGGTGTAAGAATAAAAATATGTTGATGGAATACATATGTCCATGTTTTACTTGTCCATTTTCTAACTTATTTATTCCAATACACATATGTAAGGAAATTCAAGCAACATATTGTACTAGCGCATGCTTTACAGCAATTATGTTTGATGCGTCACGTTGATATATTGGAGTCCTCAATGTCGTGTCCTTTATTTTTTCATACATGATCTCTTCCCCAGAATTATAATTATTTTTTTTGCTCATTCTTTTCCGTACTTTGATAATTATATTCATTTTTTCATGTACGAAAAATTACAAGAATTAATTCCCCCATTTATTATGAGGTACTGTGTGCAAAAGATCACTGCTTAACTTTCAGATCTTGTCATTTACCAGTAAGTTTATGAAATCGATTTTCTGCCTAACCGCTTATTCAATTATTAGTTAATGAAATAAGTAAATAAACAATTTTCACAAACCATGCCTGAGAAGGTAATAGATTTTGGCCTTGATTCTGCATACACAAATTTGGATGCATGACTAATCACATGACCTTAAGTTTTTGGACACTAAAAAAATATTTATTTTTTGGCATTGAAAAACATAGGGTAAAGAGGTACATGACTTTTAGAGAGGAAATTTCACAACAGAAATGGAAATGGCTGTTGAGACCAGGTGACTGCAAAATAAATCTGACCATTATGGCAGGTCTGACAGTATTTCAAATGATTTTTAACTTATGTTCTGGAAATTGTCATACTTGCAACTTGTTTTCATGGCAACATCAAATATTTTGACACTGAAATATTCTTCTAAAATAGAAAAGGTATATCTTGGTCTGTAGTCTGACGTGTTGACCAGGTTTTACAAGCATATAACAAATGGTTTTCAAGTTGCCCTCTATAAATGATCAAAGACTAGGTTGGCATCACCATTTAAATTTCCCTAAAATCTGGGAAAAAAATACATTTTCATGGATAGACTTATCTCTATCATAAAATGAGACAATACTGATAAGATATCAAATTGGTACCCCTATGATGTTATGGGAACATGCCGATGTTATCATGTCATGTGATGAAATGGAATAATGAAAATGCAATTTTGGCCAGAAATACACCCTTTTGGACGATATTTAAAATAGCGTACATGCATCGCCCACCGCAATATTTTGTCAATAGGTAGTAAAGGCTAATCATGACATAATATGAAAGAACTAAGTTGGGCTGTAAATGACCTCTATATTACCAAATATGAAAGAAATCGCTCCAAGGGTTAGGAACTTAATACCATACAGAAGAACTTCAGCCAACTTAACCAATGTTGACTGCCACCATTGAAATGAGTGACTACCTATGCTAAAACAAGAAAGACAAAACCTGCCTGAAAAATTACGACATCATTTACATTGTCAATGAGTGCACCCATATGAGATCAGAATATCACAAATTTTCTCACATGGGTAAACAGTATGTATCACACATACATTTCATTGGGAGACTAGAAATCTGTCCAAATGCCAATATGATGCATCTAACTGGTAAAGTTCTAAGTCAAAAATAGGCTATAACTTCATAAACATTTGCCAGAAAACATTAAAATTCGAAATAGGCTATAACTTCATAAAATTTCGCCATAAAACAGTAAAATTCAAACCTGTCCTAGGTCTTCTTAATGTAAATCCTCATACCAAATTTGATTTCAATCCAGCAAGTCCTTCAAAAGTAATTGAGCAGAAACTAAACTGAAGGGCAAAATATAAAGTCAAACAGGGGCTGTAACTCTGTAAAATGTAACTGAAAAATGTTGAAAATCAATCTTGACCTAGGTCTTTTCAATGTAAACCCTCATACCAAATTTGATTACAAATGCATGAGGGTCTTGAAAAGTTATTAAGCAAAAATAAAATTGAATGGTAAAGCTCCAAGTCAAATTTGGGCCATAGCTCTGCAAAATGTTGCATGTTGCAGAAAAATGGTGAAAGTCAAAAATGAGTTAGGTTGTCTCAGTGTAAAGCCTCATTTCAACTTTAATTTAAATCCAGGAATTCCTTCAAAAGTTTTTGAATGGAAATGAAATTGAAGGGCAAAGCTCAAAATCAAACAGGGGCCATAACTCTGTAAAATTTTGCCAGAAAACTGAAAATTTAAATTGACTCGGGTCTTGTTAATATAAAGCCTCATACCAAACTGGATTTCAATCCACAAAGTCCTTCAAAAAGTATTGAGTGGAAACAACATTTGTGATGAATATGACGTTACGTTATGGGAAATTATGTGATGAGATGGACATAGGTAACACTGTATGATACCCCATAGAAATGGCAGGTGTATATAATACAAATACATACTTAGCAGCCGCCAAAGCTTTGTCCCTCTCTGATGTCAACTTTTTATCTTTGGCGTCCCAGTTGTCTTTCATCTCTCTGACCTGTAGCTCCAGCTGACCAATCAGGTTTGACTTCTCCTTCCACTTGTTGTTCAGGATTCTGTCACAAAGAAAAATGGCCATTAAACATTAAGAATTAAAACACAGGCAATGACTGGAGTTGGAATAGTCATGCTCTAACGTACTCCACAAATTCTGAAAACATGTTGCAACAAAATTAAAACTGATAATTACTAACCTTTATCAACAGCAGTATTCAATTATTTAGGCTATTAGAGAAATTTAAATTTGGTTAAACTATAAATATGTTTGTGGAATTTGAATGCCCAGACGCCACAGTGACTTAAACACAAAACTTAATAGATGTATGAAAGGATGGACTGGAGGTTTGGCAAGACTAACACGATATTGTAATACCTTTATGGTATGATATTACATGTGGAGTTTTCCATATATGATCATTTATTAATTCAGTGTGTCAAGATTATTTTATGTTAAATGTTGGGGTGTGAAATAATGCTTCATCTATGAGACTGTAGCATTGATTACTCACTTTTCTTCATCACTGATCATGCCTGTCATGTGTGAATTGCTTTTTTCCATTCCGCCTGAACGTATGCCCCACCCCACACTGCTTAAATCGCCATCTATATTTTCTATGGATGTGTATTCTGTGTTTTATACTAAGTATGAGTATAAAAACTTGTTCTAGTCATTGTATTTCCATACTGTTGTGATGAGTATCGAGGAATTCATTCGATGGCATCAATTCTACAAGGCCTGACAGGTCAACAACATGTGGAACAAAGTTTGCATGTTGGACGTTACCATACCCTATTAATTTCCAAGTCGGACCACATGTGCGTCATGCAGGAATTTCTCATGAATAGTTTAAGAAATGAATTATCTTACCTTCTTGAAATATGGTATACCAAAGCCAGGAAGATGATATTAATCCATAAAGTAGTGACTTCAACCATCCGGTGGAGTGTTGTTACAGACACAGTGTAATACAGGATTGTGATTGAACCAATGTGCCCAGCTGAAGAATCAGATTTTTGTCTGACTTTTGTTTCAACAACAAGTTAGAACTGATGTTACTGTTCTCTATTGTAAGTTCTTTACTACGCAGAATTTATTACTTTAATTTAAGGTTGAAAATAGTATAAGATTGATAGGGACTATATTGAATCGCATTATGACTCATTGCATCATCATTAGGTTGTGCTCTCGCTCGATTCACATTGAAATTCACTTGTCCGTTTTGTTAATTTTTATGGAATCATGGGTATGAATGTATAAACTAGAATAAGAGTAAATATGCACAACACGGACATTGAGAAGACAACTTAATTCTGCCTTAATTTAGTGTTCAAATGCATTTTTCTGTGCAGTTTAAACAGTTGACTTGGTTACTGCTGTAGCTACTCCTGAGACGGACAAGCATCGATTGGCTAGCAGAGGTCATGTGATGTGAACAGGAGTCTATAAATACAGGTGCAGACAGCGCAGTGGCAGATAGATGTCAGAGCGGTAAAGTATGAACACCTAAGTAGAAAAGAATTTCGGCCTTGTATTCAAAATCCAATCAAAAACCAAACATTATTATTACATAACCAATATTAAATTTTGTTTAACGCTAGAAAATTCCAAAAGTAAATCAAATTATTATTCTCAGGTAATTTTAAGTAGATTTATTACATGATTGTCACTGAATTTGACTGCCTTATAATTATTATTCCATAATTCTTTATAAAGCTGCTGCTATCTCCCACCTCACTGCTCAAGTATAATAGGCACTAAAATAAATCTTACACTGAGAGATCACACTACTATGTAAGAATGTGTAACAGACAATCCAATAAATTAAGCTTGTATTGTGCATAGGAATAATACAATTAATTTAAATATAAAATTGCATATTATAACGTTGACTTTTGACTTCTAGATCAACAATTGTGAGCTCCATAGTATCAGAAGTTGATAGTGTTGTGACAAACCCTGTGCTGATGCAACTCACAATGCTATATTGAAAGGCATGTTCTGTCTCACCTTTATTATTTTATTAAATATTTTACATCGTGAACTCTGGTCTTTTGCAATATAACCCTTGGGGGTGTTACAATATATCCCTTCTACAGCGTCTAAAGTGGGAGGTTCAAGGGGTCAGTAATGGTGTGAACCCAGAAACTAACAGAAGAGACCAAAGGTCTCAATGCAGAAGGGGGGACAGACCACCCTGTATGTTGTCTAGGACACTCCTGGCCCTTACGAAACCTTACGACAGTTCCTTTTACTGTAGCTGAGTGATCTGGATGAGAGGCAGATCCAGCGAGATTCTACAGGCTGGAGAGAATCTTTGTGTCCTCTGAGCCTGAGGGCTTGGGACACAAATCATTGGAAAATAGACGGTAAACCTCATTAACCACTTTGCCAAACGACCAGACCTCTGTCAGTTCCGTATCAAACTTGTGAGAATCCACTAGGATATAAAGGACATCCTCATCCTGCACTCTAACCTGGGAAGCAGGACTATGTGACCCAGTGTCTCTCTGTTTTTTAGGCTGGAGAGACTTAGGAGACGAGGGACCTCGACCCGTGACTCCTCAGGTGGAACCAAGGGACTGTCCTTAGTGGCAGGCACGGCAGAAGTATGAGAGAGACTCTCAACCCTCCTGGTGCGGTTGGGGGAGAGTCTGTCCCCTTCCCTCCTTCTATGGACTGCAGCATCAATCTCACTGCCATGGGGCCAAGGCCCTGAAGGCCATGGCTGTATGCAGGGGACTGTCCGATTGTTGCCATGCGGTGGAAGGCCCCACATCCTGTAAGGGTTTAAAGGAATCATAGGGAAGGGGGGGATGCTGATCCAATCCCCTTCCCTAGTCATACGTTGGTACAATGAATCAAAATCCCAAGGGGGATTGAACGGTAGTCTTGAGGGAGGGGGGTCTTGACCTGGACCCTCTCCCCATACCAATAGCCCTATGATCAGTGACCGGTGATGGTACCCAGCGACCGGTCGGTCAATGACCAGTCAGGCGACTCTGATCTGTATGAAGATCCTTCCAGATCTGACAGACTTAGATCGATGCTCAGCCCTTTCAGGGTGGCATGAACCTGTCGCTTACAACGGGCCATGGGGGCTGAAAGAGTGCTGCTCTCCCCTCATGGGGTGTGCGAGTCACTTTTGACCGACACCATGCTCTGTCCTAGTAGAGTGGAGAGGGTGCTGCTCCTCCCTTCTGGGAGGGGTTTGACTCGCTCTCTATCTTTCATGTGACTCATTCTCTGTCCTAGTAGAATTGAGAGGGTGCTGCTCCTCCCTCGGGAGAGGTGCGACTTGCTCTCTGCATTACTGGATCAGGGAGGGTGCTGCCCTTCCTCACGAGAGGGCGCAACTCATTCCCCACCCACTTTGACATCGCTGTAAAAAAGAGACAATGAAAACAAGATAATGGTGATATATATTTATATATATAACTGCTTTGGAAACGAACCTTAGCAGGAACTCACCTGTGGGTGGCTAAACCACTAGTTTTTGTTTTTTTTATGAAGGACAGAAATACTACTGAGGTTATTATTATTATATATATATATATATATATATATATATATATATATATATATATATATATATATATATATATATATATATGCATGCATGCATATACATAACTATATATCTAGGTAGTAAGATAAATCAAGGTGACGTAAACCAGATTTATTGACTACTGGATACGAATAAAAACCAGCTTGGTAAAATGCTTTAATTAATATTATAGCAAAAGGAATAAATTCCTATACTAGTTAATTAAAAATTGAACCGGAGTTCAATATAAAAAACACATAAGAAGAAAAGACTGGTGTGCGACCTGCTTTCCTGAGCTTTAAAAGTAGCCAACCAATCAGAATGAAGGGAAATTAAGTTTTGATGATTTCGTGAGTTTTTCAAAAAACAAACAAAAGAAAATCAACTGGTTGGCGACAGGGATAGGGAAAAAAGATAATTTCCCGTCTAAGAAATAGATTAGCTACACAATAGCAACAGAGTAAGCTATTACTGATATTAAAAAGAAGTATAATTTCTTTTTAAAGTAAAAGGATTTCATTAGAAAAAATTGACAATCCCTTTGGTTTAAAATCACACAATTATTTTGACACCTGCAGCTACTAATACAAGGATAGTTGTAAGACATACTCTGCTATTCTTGGGAATAATTATATAAATTTCCTTGAATTATAAACAAATATAAAATTTCTGTATAATGTACATCCACCTCCTTATTCCTTTTAAATAAACAACCATGATCTGATATTCTCATGGCTGCCTGATTACAAAACTTGAAGGTTAATAATTTTGACCTTCCTTTGATTTCACTCAGCATGTTTGCCACTCCCTCACAGCAATGCAGATGCAGAAAGATCATTTTCTATACTGAGAAAAATCAACAAGATCTTCGGGAAGTTTCAACATTGGGTCTCAAATGAGTGCCAAAATGAACACAAATGAAATTTGTATTACCTTCAACCCTCCCCCCCCCCCCCACCTCCATGAACTACTGAGAGCAGCAAAGACTGCATCTAATTAAGAAAATATTCCACTGTCCAATGGATTTTAATGACGGCGAATGTGAGTGTGGGCACATGTGTGTGGTGATGATATTGAACAATGCTAAATCTACCAACAATTTTTGGTTTGTAAGTATATTAAAGGCTTCAACAACAAAAAAAGACATGTTATTTTTTTAATTTTTTTTATATCAAATTTGAATTTCCAGTAATTTTATATAGGCTTGTATGAAAAGATATTGTTAATTGAACAATATCTCTTTTTTAGGTCATGCGCATTGACCCCCTCTTGGAACCTTGAAGCACATTTTTTATGTCCTCAAAACCTCCCAACACTCAGCTATGGTAAGGGTTTCCAAAAATAAAATCAACATCTGTTGGGTGTCTAAATCTATGCAAAATCATACCTCATGAAAATTTGAGAAATCAGAGTATATTGTCACAATTGATATCATCATTAGCAGAGTTAAATGAATAAATCATGAAAATTCCTACAGCAAAATGCTATTACATGTACCATATTTGTTTAATGATAAGCCCTTCCTTGATGATAATCGCCCATTCCCAGTTTTACTAGATTTTGGACAATATTTAATAGGGACATCTTTGTCTGACAATAAGCCTACCTCTACTTTTGACAGATTTACTGTAGGCTGGCACACTGGTCTTATCATAAGAGAAATATTGTAAATAAGAGGTACACACAACCAAAACTCAATCTCCAAATGTTTACCTAAAATCAATTAAAAATACAATCAGAAGAAGGTGGGCAAGGTTTTATTCTATTTTTGCAAATAGATTGTTACCACAATGTCATGACTATTAATTGCAATAAGCAGCAGTGGATCAGGGTCTACAGTGTTCAGTTAAAATAATAAGCATACCAAACACCATAAACCGTGATCTGCTTGAGCATTACATGACAGCAGATCCTAGTCCGTGCTGTTTGCAACTGCGTGGACATTATAGATGTTTATGTCCATTCCCATGATTTTCTGTGTATGCAATGATAATTGTGGCAAATAATTGGAAAAAGTCCACAATTTTTAACATTCGAAAACTTTGTTGAGAATTTAAAGAGAATCAAAGTGTCTATGCTACCAACTTGAACTTATATGTGAAAAGGTGAGAGAAAAAAAAAACTGAATAAAATAGAGATATCTGTGACAAAAGACATGGCATACAGAAAGTATGGTGTTCAGAATTTCCAATAAAATTGTGCAGTCTTGAAAAATAATTAGTGCTTTTTCTTTTACTTTATTTATTTATTATTATCTATTTAATGACACCTACATTATATATATATATATATATATATATATATATATATATATATATATATATATATATATTGATGGGAAGCAAAGATCAAAGTTAGGAAAAAGCATTTTATATTTCATTTGTTTTCACCACTATATTTTGAAATCAATGACTGATGGAGTTGTTTAAAGTTGTAACAACTTTGTTCATAATTTTGCAAGAAAGCTGCTACAACTTGTTGTCAAATAGTGTTACAATAAATAAAATTGTAAACATACAGGAATTTGGAAATAGGTACATTTATGGCTAGTATGACAGAAAGCATTGGATTGGATAGGTACATGTATGGCTAGTGTTACAGAAAGCATGGGATTGGAAAAGTACATTTATGGCTAGTGTGACAGAAAGCATGGGATTGGATAGGTACATTTATGGTTAGTGTGATAGAAAGCATGGGATTGGAAAGGTACATTTATGGCTAGTGTGAAAGAAAACATGGAATTGGAAAGGTACATTTATGGCTAGTGTGACAGAAAGCATGGGATTGGATATGTAAATTTATGGCTAGCGTGACAAAGCATGGGATTGGAGAGGTACGTTTATGGCTAGTGTGACAGAAAGCAAGGGATTGGAAAGGTACGTTTATGGCTAGTATGACAGAAAGCATGGGATTGGAAAGGTATGTTTATGGCTAGTGTGACAGAAAGCATGGGATTGGAAAGGTACGTTTATGGCTAGTGTGACAGAAAGCATGGGATTGGAAAGGTACGTTTATGGCTAGTGTGACAAAGTATGGGATTGGAAAGGTACGTTTATGGCTAGTGTGACAGAAAGTATGGGATTGGAAAGGTACATTTATGGCTAGTGTGACAGAAAGCATGGGATTGGAAAGGTATGTTTATGGCTAGTGTGAAAGCATGGGATTGGAAAGGTATGTTTATGTATTGTGTGACAGAAAGCATGGGATTGGAAAGGTATGTTTATGGCTAGTGTGACAAAGTATGGGATTGGAAAGGTATGTTTATGGCTAGTGTGACAAAGTATGGGATTGGAAAGGTATGTTTATGGCTGGTGTGACAGAAAGTATGGGATTAGAAAGGTACGTTTATGGCTAGTGTGACAGAAAGCATGGGATTGGAAAGGTATGTTTATGGCTAGTGTGACAAAGTATGGGATTGGAAAGGTATGTTTATGGCTAGTGTGACAAAGTATGGGATTGGAAAGAAGTAAGAGACAGGAGGAACAAGTTGATGATTTTTGGTCCAATACGTTGATACAGAATAAAATTTTGCACATGTACATGAGAAGGCTAAGTCATAATATCAATGAATATTTGTTTTCAGTAAAATGCATACTGTATATACTAGCTTATAAGTTGAGTCTGACTGCAAACAACACAGACCCTGATCTGCTATCACATAATGCACTGGCAGATCAGGGTCTATGTTGTTTGTTCTACTGATTACCCCTAACACACTGCAGAGACCCAGATCTGTCAGCACATTATACAATGGCAATCTTGGTATGTGCAGTTTGCAGTTGGACTCGACTTATAAGCGATTATATACGGTAGTTCAAAAGTATCTAAACACAAAATCTGTACACTCAAACTTGCAACAAACTGGAATGAAAAACTAAGACCAGAAAGTCTCCAAAACCTGATCTAGCTTGCAAAAATCATCAAATGCAATCTAATCAGGTTATCTACATATGCATTTAAACAAGCCTTCAAAAGCTCTTTTACAAGTTTTTATTGTGTTTTTTTTTGTAATGTGCTGACAAGGTTTTCAACAAAAAACCCAAGGACCATAAGTCAGGAAAACTCATAAAATTGCCTACAAAATTTCATTCATCTATGTCATTATTCTTAAAAATCCCCAAATCAAAGAGTGTGAATCTCTAATAAGGTTACCTACATATGAATAGAAACATGTCGACTTTATTAAATTTTTTCTGTGTCAAGTCGTTTTTGTATAATTAGGCTAAAAAAAAAAAAAGGCTTCAGCTGAAAAAGCCTAAGTTTAAAAAGTATAAAAAGAAAAAAGAACTATTAAAAAATTATAAACTCATTGAGATATTCTGATATCATTAAAATCTATGCCAGTTATCGAAATATGAAAAGAAAAATGCCCTCCAAATTTCATTTGTCTATGTTAAGTGGCTTTTAAGTAATAATGCTTATAAACTTTTTGGAAATGACAGCTAGGATTAAATCAAGATTAGACCCCCTTCTATAAGCAATGATGGCATAAAAGAAATTATTTTTACACACAGGTTTGATAATTATCATATCAGAAATTATAAGCACATAAAATCAGTAATTTTTTAAGGCAACTAAAAATATGGTATGCAAGCAGCTGTCAAGCCTATTGTAACTATGATATTAAACTTACCATATATACTCGTGTATAATCCGGGTCCAAATGCAAACAACACAGAACCTGACCTGCCATTGCATAATGCGCCAGCAGATCAGGGTCTACTTTGTTTGTTCTACTGATTAGTCCTTACAAACTGCATAGACCCATATCTGCCGGCACATTATGCAACGGTAGATCTGGGTCTATGCAGTTTGCAGTTGGTATCAGATTATACACGAGTATATAAGGTACTTCAAGACATCTTCAAATTCAAACATGGTACTTTAAGACCATTTCTGTAATTCTTCACATGCAGGTTATTGGTGTGCATCAGAAACACATGATCAATACTTGGTTTGGTTGGGTAGAGTCCATTTTAAGGTATTTTACCCAACTGTATGCTGCAAAATTGTAATTTTAGTGAGACAGATATCACTCAAAGCATACAATGTGGTACAGTTTCATATGGAAAAGCATACAATGTGGTATACAGTTTCATATGGAAAAAACAAAACAAAACTATATTTAATGTATGTGTGCACAAGGCACTGATAATGTGAGATACATAATTTCACAAAACATATTTATTCCAACATTTTTGCAAAAGAGTTTACATATCATTGATTGATTGATTTTGGGATTAATGACGTGTGTGGCCATTGCTTTTACATATCATTTACTTAAATTGGATTATACTCGTGTGCGGCCATTCGGCCATGTACGAGTGGTTACATATCATCTAATTTCCAGTTTAATTATATAATTTATTTTTTCTTACAAGGATTTGACTGCATTTTTTATTACATTTCAAATTTATTTTCTGCTAGATATTATACAATAAATTAACTGTTCTAAAAGATGGTAAAATCTTGTATGAAATTTCTTTTTTTTTTTTGTTCTTAGAAATACAGGTACTTTTTTTAATAACATTTAATTTGCTTTCTCAAAGCTATTTATATTCTGAAATGGGATGTAACTCTGGAATCATTTACAACCAATATAAGGGGTTGTAACTCTGGCGAATGGGCGCACACGACATTAATTCAAGCATCATCATCATCATTGGCATCATTTTTACAATCTATCAATGGAGATGTAAGGTGATGCTCTAGAGTTTCGTATTTTGCTCTACAGTTTAGATATTTACAGAAAAAGAATTACCCAGGTTTTACTCACTGGTTGTCCTGGCTATTTAAAAAAGACCTTGTATATTTTAGGTACTGTTAAAAGAACTTTTAATTCCCTTTATTTTGGTGTATGAATAATGGGTGCAATTTGGGTTATAGAGTATACAGCTTGGTCTTACTTAAGATGTGCACCTATAAAAATACTGCTAGCTCCTCTTGGTCATTTGCACTTCCTGGACTTCAAAGGTAAATAAAAAAATAAAAAAAAGAGCAGATAACTTTTATTTTTATATATTTTGTAATTCATTCATTGTACTTTCAGAGGCTGGTATTGCCTACTCTGGCAAAATTTGTTTCTTTATTTTAATAACTGCTGAAAATAGTGTACTTCTGACTAATTCAGGCTGATTTTTCGAGTACTTTGGAGCAGCCATTTCTGTCTGCTGTGTGCTTAGATCATGTACAATTTCCACAAGTACAATATGTCAAGAAATTTCAGCCACAGTAAATGAAAGTAGCATAGAGGTATGCCAACATTCTCTTCATTGTGCATGTTGCAAATGCAAACAACTTCACCTTACAACTATCACTCTCTCAGAAGTACGTAATATCTGTAGAGTACCCCCTAACTGGTATAATTTGTACAATCTATGAAAGGGGATGTCACTCTGGTGCCATTTTTACAATCTATGAAAGGGGATGTCACTCTGGTATCAATTAAGATAACATTTTAGTTTTGCAGCTTATTATATATCAAAATCTTTACCATAGTTTTGTATTGTTTTTGGACTTTTGTTCTAGATGTGTGCAGAATCGTAACAACACTAGCTTTCTATCAAATTAAATTTGTTGTGTATTTACCTGTTAGAGTCAACCTACTGTTGTTGATCTATAGCAGGGTTGTCCAACATATGGCCCGTGGGTCAGAGTCTGGCCCCCCAAAGGTTTTTATCTGGCCTGCCAACCTTTCATACCTTGTGCCGACTGGTAGTGAAAAACATAGGCCAATTTTATAAACAGCCCTGTGAGTGAGAATAAAATTGCAATGTGGCCCCTGATGTGAAAAGGTTGGACACCCCTGATCTGTAACATGATTGTCTAATATGGAAGTGTGCAGTTGATTGAATTCCAAGCTTATTGTCTGACTACAAGTGAAAGCCACCTAAGGGGAAAAAAGAACTTTCTAGTATAAGTTCAATCACAGAGGACGGCATCATGCACCATATTAAGGTGACACAGTAGGTCAATTCAACAGGGATATTGTAACCAAAAGCCTTTCGTGCCCTGTCTGCAGCTCAATTTTCCTTTCTTTTCTTTTCCTTTTCTTTATTCCTTGCTTGCTTTCTTTAAAAAGAAAAATTACACCCTACCCATTCAAAATTTGAAACTGATAAACTGCCATGGAGAACTCAGCACTTAAAACATCAGAAAAGACACACACATATATTTCACTGTATGTCACTTCATGAGGGCAGCAGTGAATGTGAAGCATGCAAGCCATTCAGGTTAGAAGTGAAATAAAGATAACGTATCCTTGTGTTCACTTGTGTACTTGATATGAGCATGCTGCTAGTACAATATAATCGGTTCTTTGGTAACTATATAAAAATCAAAACAGAACTTTGTTTTTCCTCTCCTTTGCAAAAATGTAATGTAGGGTATTCTTTAATACTACATCAATATGATTTTGTGTCAGAAGTCAAAAGAAAATGATCTATCCTAAACAAATTATTTACTCTGATTTTCTTTTATCCATCAGCATGTGTATTTTGATAAGTGTTGGTTACAGTCACTGTTTAGGCAGATTGGTACTACCTTTATGTGAATTCTATATTCATATGGATCTATTGAAAATGCAATAATTAAGTTAGATGTTTAAGCTTTTGTTATGAAGGTTTCTTTTGACTAATATGGCGACAAGAGTCCCTCGAAGGAACTGATCATCTACTAGCAAAAGAGAATTACCAGGAATCCAAATTTATTTTTTTCTGGCTTTTAAAGAAAAAAAAAAAACTACTGAGTATAGAAACAATCCCTAATATTCTTGATAAATGTAGTTTTTTTGGAGGGGGGGGGGGTAAACTAATTTTAATGATGTAATACTTACCTCTTTTCAGACGAAAAAAAAAAATTCCCTTGACCGTATGATGAGAATTTATCCTCCCATATGGTGACTTTCAATAAAGATCTCTGGTCCAACCTATGACCCTGGTTCATGCGCACTAACCCCCATTCTTTTTCCAGAAATAGCCTTAAAACTAGTGTGACATCAGTGCAGGGCAGGAAGAGGGAATCTGGCAATAGCAACAGGAAAGTATTACATCATTAAAAATAGTTTTACCCCCCACCCCCCAACTACAATTTAATATCAGTAATACATAACCTGTCGCTACTGAGTAGGTGAATTTGCCAGTTCAGTGGGAAGCTGATGATCCCACAAACTGGTGAAGGAAAATGCCAGGAATATTCACCCTTATTGTAGAAGAGTCGACTACTGTCAGATGGTATCCATATGGTGAAGGAAAATGCCAGGAATATTCACCCTTATTGTAGAAGAGTCGACTACTGTCAGATGGTATCCATATGGTGAAGGAAAATGCCAGGAATATTCACCCTTATTGTAGAAGAGTAGACTACTGTCAGATGGTATCCATATGGTGAAGGAAAATGCCAGGAATATTCACCCTTATTGTAGAAGAGTCGACTACTGTCAGATGGCATCCATATGGTGAAGGAAAATGCCAGGAATATTCACCCTTATTGTAGAAGAGTCGACTACTGTCAGATGGTATCCATATGGTGAAGGTAAATGCCAGGAATATTCACCCTTATTGTAGAAGAGTCAACTACTGTCAGATGGTATCCATATGGTGAAGGAAAATGCCAGGAATATTCACCCTTATTGTAGAAGAGTAGACTACTGTCAGATGGTATCCATATGGTGAAGGAAAATGCCAGGAATATTCACCCTTATTGTAGAAGAGTCGACTACTGTCAGATGGTATCCATATGGTGAAGGAAAATGCCAGGAATATTCACCCTTATTGTAGAAGAGTCGACTACTGTCAGATGGTATCCATATGGTGAAGGAAAATGCCAGGAATATTCACCCTTATTGTAGAAGAGTCGACTACTGTCAGATGGTATCCATATGGTGAAGGAAAATGCCAGGAATATTCACCCTTATTGTAGAAGAGTCGACTACTGTCAGATGGTATCCATATGGTGAAGGAAAATGCCAGGAATATTCACCCTTATTGTAGAAGAGTAGACTACTGTCAGATGGTATCCATATGGTGAAGGAAAATGCCAGGAATATTCACCCTTATTGTAGAAGAGTCGACTACTGTCAGATGGTGTCCATATGGTGAAGGAAAATGCCAGGAATATTCACCCTTATTGTAGAAGAGTAGACTACTGTCAGATGGTGTCCATATGGTGAAGGAAAATGCCAGGAATATTCACCCTTATTGTAGAAGAGTCGACTACTGTCAGATGGTATCCATATGGTGAAGGAAAATGCCAGGAATATTCACCCTTATTGTAGAAGAGTAGACTACTGTCAGATGGTATCCATATGGTGAAGGAAAATGCCAGGAATATTCACCCTTATTGTAGAAGAGTCGACTACTGTCAGATGGTATCCATATGGTGAAGGAAAATGCCAGGAATATTCACCCTTATTGTAGAAGAGTCGACTACTGTCAGATGGCATCCATATGGTCACTAATACTAATACTATCAGCCCCAAAGAAAATATGCCTTTGCATTGCTGAGTCAACAAGTGAAGTTAGAAGGAGATAAATGTGGCTTTCAGCACATCCTCCAGAGACAAATGAGTAGATAGGCCCATGAGGTAGCAATGGCTTGAACCTCATACTCTTACATCTTCATGAAAGAAAGGTCCCTCTCGGTAAGGGACTGATAAACTCTCTTGATAGTTGTGGTAATCCAACTGAATATGGTGGAAGCCTAACTATCAGCCGTGTTCTTAAGGGAGAGGAAAGGAATCTTCCAACCCTTTTTTCTCTCTTTAAAGCTGCCTAAACACAAAAAAACCCTAACTGGGCAAATAAAGATAGAGATAAAGCTTTGCTCCTGGACTGACTCTCTGTCAAAAAATTCTTTTTGCCAGTAATGTGGCAAACTTGGAGGGTAATGCCTGCAGAGGTTGCCCAGCAAAGAAGGTTCCAAATGTCCACACTGAGAGAAGGGGCATGTGTGCTTCCTTGTCATCTGTGGTAAGCTACCAACAACGTGCTGTTGGAGGAGACCAGCATTGACCTCTTATTTTGTTGATGCACTCCTGAAGGGCTAAGAATACTGCCCTTGTCTCCCAATTGTTGATGTGGAGATAGGAGGTATAAGGTGCCAGGAAGGAGTGTGAGTCCTATAACTAGCTGCATAGGCCATAGGTCTCAATGTAGAGGGAATTAAAGACCACCTCTTACATTGTATTGCAAACTCCTGGCCCTTACTAAACCTTTGGAAAAGCTCCTTAAATGTAGAAAAGTGAGGGAGCAACAAAAGATCAGATCGAGAGGAAGCTCCACAGAGTTTCTCCATGCTGGAGAGAATTTTAGTGTCCTTGGAGCCTGAAGGCTTGGAACACAGATCACAGGACAAAAGATGGTAAAACTCATTAACCACTTTGTCAAAAAACCCAGATCTCTTCCTCCTCTGCAGCCTTGACCTATAGTTGAAATGAGGCAGGGGACCCAAAGGAAGGAGGAGATGCTACCTTGGCCTGCTCTGCATCAAACTCTTTAGAATTTATGAGGACAGAATGGATGTCTTCATCCTGCTCTCACTCCTGGGAGGCAGAACTTGGGGCTAAGGGAACTTTGACTCACAACTCCTCTCATGTAGGAAAAGGACTGTCCCTAGTGGGAGACTCGGCAGGAGGGTAAGAGCAACTCTCAACCCTCCTAGGATGTTTGGGGGAAGAAGGTCTGCCTCCCCCCTCCATTTTGACCCCACTCTGTAAGACGAAGATGTCAGTCCATGGACTGCAGCATCAAACTCTCTACCATGGGCCAAGGCCCTGAAGGTCATGACTGCATGCAGGGGAAAGGCCAAACACTTCCCTGCAGCAAAAGGCCCCACAGCCCATAGCCATTTGGTGAGATTATAGGAAAGGGGGGGGGGATGTCAATCTGATCCCCTTTCTTAGACTAGTGTCTGTGTGCCAATTTCAAATTCCAAGTGGGATTCAACGATATCCTGAGGGGGGGGGTCTCGACCTTATCCCTATCCCTGTACCGAAGGGGCTCCAATGACCGGTGTCCAGTACAAATAGACCAGTGCCCAGTCAGTGACTGGTCAGGTGATTCTAATATGAAAGGTGGACCTTTCCTTAGGTCTGAATTTATATTGTAGCTCTCCCCTTACCAGTTAGCTTGATCCTGTTGCTAACAACAAGCCCTGGGGGCTGAATGGGGCCTGCTCCACCCTCTAGGGGAGGTGGGCAGGCACGACTTATCCTCTGCCCAATGGGTTCTGAAGAGGGTGCTGCTCCTCCCTCATTGGAGGGTGCAACTCGCTCTCTGCCCAATGGGACTGAAGAGGGTGCTGCTCCTCCTTCATGGGAAGGTGCGACTCGCTCTCTGCCCTATGGGACTGAAGAGGGTGCTGCTCCTCCCTCATGGAAGGGTGCGACTCGCTCTCTGCCCTATGGGACTGAAGAGATTGCTGCTCCTCCCTCATGGAAGAGTGCAACTCGCTCTCTGCCCTATGGGACTGAAGAGGGTGCTGCTCCTCCCTCATGGGAGGGTGCAACTCACTCTCTGCCCTATGGGACTGAAGAGATTGCTGCTCCTCCCTCATGGAAGAGTGCAACTCGCTCTCTGCCCTATGGGACTGAAGAGATTGCTGCTCCTCCCTCATGGGAGGGTGTAACTCACTCTCTGCTCTATGGGACTGAAGAGGGTGCTGCTCCTCCCTCATGGGAGGGTGTGACTCACTCTCTGCTCTATGGGACTAAAGAGGGTCTGCTCCTTTCTTGTGGAAGGGAACAACTTGATCTCAGCGAAACAGGACTGAAGAGGGTGCTGCTCTTCCCTCACAAGAAGACATGACTCAATCTCAACCCTACTGGGCTGAAGAGGGTGCAGCTCCTTCCTCATGGGAGAGCACGACTCACTCTCTGCTCTACAAGACTGAAAAGGGTGTTCACTCTCAGTCCTATGCTCCTCCCTTGCAGAATGGCACAACTCACTCTCAGTCCTACGGGATTGGAGAAGGTGCTGATTCACTCTCCGCTCCCTTTTATCCTCCCTAGGGAGGGGCTGCAAGGGCCTTTAATGTCTCCTAAGAGACATTCCCAATCAGATGATGCGACCCGAGGGATTCAGTGATGGAAAAACCTGTAAATTCTGAAGAGGAAAAAGGAAGGCTCCTTTTTCTACCTTGTAAGAGGTGGGTATCCCATGGACTTTCTTGTGCCCACACCCCTCACACTCTGCTTTAGCATTGCTTGAAAAGAAAAATCTGAAAAACAAGATCTTACCTGTTCTCAGTTGTCGATTCTATTAAAGGAATTAAAACAACTTATGTTTTAATTACAATAAGTCAGCAATGCTTTTTTTTTCAAAAAAGATACATCAGAAACACTATTACTGAGTATTGAAGATGAAAATTAGCAAAAAGGCAGCTTGGTAAGATGCTAATAATAAACTAATAATAATAAGGAATACTATCCTAAACTGACTTTTAAGGATGAAAGGTGTTCGATCACTAAACTCACACAAATGAAGGATAGCAAAAGTCAGATTAAATGGAATATGAATTCTGATGATTCAATACTGTATTAGAACAATAAAACAAAATCAAGATAAGTCTGTAGACCAAATCAGCAACGACAGGGATAACTAAATACCTGCCTGAGCTAGAAAAAGGGAATAAAATAATTCTCAAACACAACAATAGTTATGCTGACACCCATGTTGGGAAGTAACCTAAATACAAGGTTATGAAAGGAAAAAAAATGTAACTAAAAGAAGCCAATAACTCTCAAGAGAGTTAATTCCAAACTGGAATAAAACTTGATATAAGGGTAATACCACCTGGTAAAAACAATGCACACAATGAAAATGCTCAATTTGCAGCGTATGACTCAAAGCAACAATTTTCTCTGCAACATATTTTAAAGCAGCTGTATTATGGCTGTGACCGGAAAAAGGGTTAGTGCACATGGGTCAGGGTCATGGGTTGGACCAGAGATCTTTCTCAAAAGTCACCCTATGGGAGGAGAATTCTCATCATATGGTTGAGGGTATTTTCCATCTGGAAAATAGTAAGCCATGCAATAGCAACTGGTTATGTATTACTGATATTAAAACTCCAACATATCAAATTTGGTAACAAAAATATTTTCTTACATGTGTGAGTTAACATGTTTAAAAAACACTTTAAGTGCAGTACAAAATTCTTTGTCATGGCCTTAGACCTTGAACCTGTTTCATGGATAGTATGTATGTATGTATGTATGTATGTATGTATGTATGTATGTATGTATGTATGTATGTATGTATGTATGTATGTATGTATGTATGTATGTATGTAGTAGAGTTTTACAGCACCTCAGCACAATAATGGCTATATGGTGCCCAATAAAGGTAAAGGTAAAGTTCAAACAATGTAAAAATGAAGAATAAAAAAAATGTAGGAAGACAAACCATCCCAAATAAATATAAACATGAAGTATAAGAAGATAAAGTATAAAGTGTAAAGATTTTAAAATTCTGACAATTGTATATAAAATAAAGATAAAAGTAACACATGTAAATTCCTTAAAACATATGGACAAAATTTGCTATATAAACCACATCTCCTCAAAAAGTTCAAGATTTTCTTGGGTGGTACATCATCATAGTTCACATCAAATTACTTCTGTCTCACAGGGTGGAAGTCAACACACTTATAAAAAAAATCAATGAACTCGTCTCAGACAATGTCAAGATATACCCACATGCTAAGTTTGCTTAAATTTATAATTCATATTTTTTAAGACTCCTCCTCCTCCCCAAACCCCTAAGTTATTAAAGTGGCATCATTCAAGATATTCATCAGATATACCCACAAATAGGGTTTTATAAAAATCCATTCATACTTGTTTGTATTATCATGCTCAGAAGCCAGTACAGATAAAACCTCTGACATTAAAATCAATGTCAGAGTGCTGACTACCAACTTGTTTATTGGAATGCAACTTAATTCAGTCTGGTCAAAAGTAATTTGTATACGTGCAAGTCACCATGTTCATAAGCTCAATGAAATACGAAAATGCAAGCAATGACCTTTTACTTGAGACTGAGGTCATTCAGGTATGATTTTCAAACTTCATAAAAGTGTGGTTAGATCTGCACCAGTTTCATTCTGAAAAAATTAAATACTGCGAGAAGTACTTTCATGAAAACCCCCATGTCAATGCTATCATTCATGCAAGATGAGTAGTGATAACAAATTTTTCGAGATTGCCAATATGGTGCCATTCAAAACCAGTGACATACTGCTGTAATAGTGTTTCAGTGAAAACTCAATGTTAATAACACCATACGTCCAGGAGGAATAGCAATAAAAAGATTTTCAAAATGGACACCATGGCAGCCATATTGGATGTCAGACTGGCACCATTTTCATTTAGGACCAACTAGACATCATTAGTTTTAAAAAAACAACCCATGTTTATATCACCATCCATTCAGGAGGACGAGTTGTAACAAGATTTTCAAGATGAATGCCATGGTGGCAATACTGGATGCATGAGAGCAACATTTTCATTGAGACCAAGAAGACCTTGGGATGAATATGTCTGTAAAGTTTTGTGGACATTCTCCCAGTAGTTTAGGAGAAGTGAGAATATATGCTAGATACCGGAACAACAATGGATAGCCATTGTATAGCTCTTCTGGTCTATGACCAGTAGAGCAATGTCCCCTCAAAATCTATAACCTTGATCTTGGAGGTGGATTCAAAACAGGGAGATTTGACACAACCTTGAAGCTTCAAGTAAAAATGAATCAAGATCTATATCATATTTTAACATGACACCAGAGTTACATGTACATCTTGGTCATTAGAAATAAGTGTTGATGGCTAGACCTTGAGAAATGACCTAAAATTGCAACACACTCTCTAGTCATGATATGTTAAATACACACTCTCTAGTCATGATATGTTAAATACACACTCTCTAGTCATGATATGTTAAATACACACTATCCTCCCAATATCTTAAACACCTCTGGAGCTACAATCTGGACATAAAAATTGATTACCTTGACCTTCAAGCCATAACCATGAAAGTGAAATATTAAACACTGTCTGGTCATCATGGATATGAGCATAGATGCAACACTGTCAGGTCATCATGGATATTAGCATAGATGAAAGAGTCAGGTCATCATGGATATTAGTATAGATGGTTTTTTAGTTTATGACTTGGCAAAAAAAATATATACAGTGGAATGTAACCTTGACCATGAAAGGTGCTGACATCACAGTAACATCTGAGTGTAGGTCACCTGAGTTTCTTGTTAAAATCTCACACCTCAGACAACTCCAAAGGTTTTTCCCTTGGCTAATCTGTAGATTGTTCTTCAAAATTTGCAGTGATACATTCAAAACTTACTTGCAGGTTCCAAGAAATGTACATATTTTTATCTTTTCTCTTTCTTTTCAGTTGATTTTTGTTTCCCTGATCTGGTTGTGGTGTTCTAGGATAGTGCATGTGCTGTTTGTGTTTATTAGCACAAACAACATGGAGTTGTATACATTCCCATGTGCTGTCGACGAAGAATTGTATGGTGACAATTAAAATTCCTATGTTGAGAAATTAACCAGTGCAAACTTAAAGATGATTTTGGATCAGGTGGTTCATGAGTGTAATTCTAGATTTTAGGGCATATTTCATTTGTGTTTGCTTAGGACAGATACATGTGCCAATACTGAGAGGGAGGCAACTTAAACTATACTGATGCACAAATTTGTGAGTACTGAATGTCAGTTTGATTCATCTCTCATGCCCTTGCTTATGATGCAGTCAACATTTATGAATCCCATTATTACTCGTGAGTTATTGAGGGAGAAATATATGTTATATTCCTAATAGAGTGAACTGTGTAATTAGGTCATTAATGAAATACTGTTGATGAAGAAAAACTCCAACGAAAATGTGTCTTCAATGCACCTCTTGACCCCATGGCCACACCCAAGGACATGAACCAGGAGCAGGCATGGTAAAATGATTAAAGTGTTATGATGTTACTTTCCAAACATGATGTGAATTGCTAAAAAGGTTGTGAAAATATAAGTCATGAACAAGAGTACCATGCAAGGTACACCCACCTGAGTTTAATATAGTCCTCTATGTAGGCACTAGTAGGGTATGGCTGACTCTGGAGATTTATAGACCCACAGGTCTCAATGACCTGGACCTTTGGTCAAGGTATGCAGTTTTAAACTAAACTTACTGTGCAGAACAAAACCCATTTTTGTTTGACCCACAATGACCTTGACATTTAACCTTTTGACCCCAAAATCAATAGGCCTCTTTCATACGTGCAAGAACTTCACAAACATTCATCAAAGTAATGGTCTAGAGCAAATATTATTATGCAAAAATAATTTTTCTTCTGAGTCACAGTGACCTTGAATTTTGACCTTAAAATCAATAGGCTTCTTTCTTACCCAATATGTAAGTCATCCACAAACTTTGATGAAGGAGCAATATTTGTGCAGAAACCATTTTTTGTTTAATTTAACTTTTTTACACCAAAATTGATAGGTTTCTTCTTTATCCCAGGTGCAAGCCATCCACAAAATCTGGCCCAGGTATGTGATGCAAAACTGATGCTAATGTATGGAAACCATTTTTCTTCTTTCAGTAAGTGACACTTACCTTTGACATTTTGACCCCAAAATAGATAGGCGTCTTCATCAATCCAAGTGCAAGTTATCCACAAAGTTTAGTAACTGTAGATGGTGAAGAACTTGAATTATTGTGCAGAAACAAAATTTGTAACTGATGGATGGATGGATGACAACATCATAACATAATACACTCTGCCTTATGGCCGAGGTATAAACAAAACTTTTAAAACAATATGTCTCCAATGTAATTCTTAATCATATGGCCCCACCCTGGGACAGGAGTGGTACTAAGAGAAGGAAGAATATGTAATATTATATTCCAAATGTGAAGTCAATCATGTAAGGGGTTACTGAGCTGAAAGAGATGGAAAAAACTATAAACAAAGCTATCCACAAACCCCTACTCTTCACATCTGTTCTATTCTGGTCATTGTGTGTGATGATGTATATTCCAAGTACACCGCTCCCTCATTTTCGCACACCTGCAAATCAGCTTATAACGCGTATGTGAATTTATTGAGAGTTAAGAAAATATAAGGATAGAAAAACTCTATAAAAAAAAAACTATAATCAAAATGTGTCACCAATACATTTTTGACCACATGGCCCCACCCAGGGGAATGGAGAGTGGTACTGACAGAAGGGAGTATGTGACATGAAGTGAATCATCTAGGAGATGAATGAGATAGAAATGATATAAAAAAAAAAACATACCAAAGCTATACATAGATACATCCTCATGCCCAAACTCAAAAGGACAACCCAAATGTTACATTGATACACCCTCAAGCCCAAACTCAAAAGGACAACCCAAATGCTAGATGTGTAAAAATTCAACAGTCTAAGTCATGACCTTTGACCATGAACCTGATATAATGGACAGAGGTCATAAAACTCCTTGCAACAAAACTGTTCACAACCACCTTTCCTCCTTCCCTGATCCCTGTCCACCCCCCACCTCCCAGGTACACAATACATGGATAGGAGTCTTAAAATGCATACAGTGAGTGTGTGATGACTTTGGTGATGTATACTCAAATTATGATGTGAACTGACTGAAAACAACATACAAGTCAAAATTCTGGACCCAGGGTAAGAACCCATGGCAGGTGTGGTACTCAGAGCAGGGAAGAATGAGATGATGTTTTTTATGTTCCAGAATTAAAGAGTGAAATGAGTGAGGAATAAAAAAATATCTATGTAATAAAACTTGAACCAAAATGTGTCACAATTGTAATTTTTGACTCCATCCAGAGGCAGCAGTGGTAATGAAATATGGGGAATATGTGATGAGGTTTAAAATATGAAATGAATAAGGTAGTGGGTTACAGAACTACAATAATTTTAACCAATGCTGTCCACATACCCTCCCTCATCTCCCACCCCCTAGCACCAGCCAGGATCAAGATGCATGCATAACAGTAGTAAAATGCATAAGGTCAGTGTGTGATGATGTATATTCCAAATATGAATCCCTGGGGCAGGTGTGGTATTGAGATAAGGGGAGTGTGTGACGAAGTTATGTTCTAAGTGATAAAAAAGAACTTTTAAATACTTCAACCAAAATGTGTCCCCAGGTAATTCTTGACGCCATGACCTCAACCATGGACTGGACTCGGGAACAACATGAGTTGTACGAAGAGAAGGGAAGTATGTGATGATGTTACCGTATATACTCGTGTACAAGTCGATACCAACTGCAAACGCATAGACCCAGATCTGCCGTCGAATGAACAAACAACACAGACCCTGATCTGCCAGCACATTTCGCAACGGCAGATTAGGGTCTATATTGTTTGCATTTGGACCTGGCTTATACGCGAGTATAAACGGTATGTTCCAAATATGATGCAAATACTGCGAGATAAGTACTGAGAAAAAAAACTTTAACCAAAAAAAGCTGTCTACTGACACACCAACACACAAAAGGACAACCCAAACACTATACTAGATGCCAAAGTTCAGAATCAGTAGAACAAACAACACAGACCCTGATCTGCCAGGACATTTTGCAACAACAGATCAGGGTCTATGTTGTTTGCATTTGGACCTAGCTTATACGCGAGTATAAACGGGATGTTCCAAATATGATGCAAATACTGAGAGAGAAGTACTGAGAAAAAAAACTTGAACCAAAGCTGTTTACTGACACACAAACGGACAACCCAAACACTATACTAGATGCCAAAGTTCAGGATCAAACTGGGGTCATAACTCAGTAAAACTGGTCTTAGAGGTATACAAAAGTGGTTACTGATGGAGGATGTTTGAGTAAATTGTGACAATTTCATGACAATTGGATGAGAAATATTGAAGTTATAAAAACTTGAAACTGAATGTGTTATAGCCAGTGCTGGATTACCCAACAGAGAAACTAAGCATGTGCTTAGGGCACCAGCAAAGCACGGGCACGCAAAAAAAGGGAGAAGTTACGGTTTGTTTTTTTTTAAATTACACATGGGGGGGGGGGGGGGGCACCATAATCTTTTCAGTGTTTAGGGCCTCCAAAGGTCTTAATCCGGCCCTGGTTATAGTAAATACTACAAAAGGTATCCCACTGGACTCCGTCCACCACTATTGAACCCAAATACACAGTCACTCCTATCTGGGTGATGGTCAGTAGTCTATTTAAATGTCTCTTATGCTATAATGATTGACAGCAGCTGTGCTTAGAAAAAAGGTAAAATGTAATTGCCCAATGTATTTTCAACCTCATTTGAATTTTGTGATCGCAATAAGAACAAAGATTTATGAAAACATCCAAATTAAAGTTATGCATATTTCACATTTTGAGCAAATGAAATGTGCTGCAATGCAAGTGTTTGTGTGCATACATTTAGCTGTTATGCATGACTTTTGTGTACACTTTCTGTATGTTTGTGTACAGGTATACAAACAGACAGACATACGTATGTGCCTTCCTTGACTCTTCTAACTCCTTCTCAACTTCAGCCACTTGCTGCTTCAGCTCTTGTTTCCTTTCCCTCAATCTTTCTAGGCTTTCCTGTTTTTAAAAGACAAAAACACTTTAAATTTAATGTCTTGTCCGCACGTCACTGACCTAGATTGTAATCTTTTGGCCCATTGACCTTTAGGTACTTGTGTCACATATCTTCATAAACATAATATATTTCTTAAACATGAAGCTGAATACCAGTCAGTTTAATTCAATTTACAACTGTAATAGTCATTCATAAATATGTGTATTGTAAATGAGCTAATTCTACAGAAGTTAGGTTGCAAATACATCTATGCTACCGTATCTATTAAATCCGCAACATTTCACGATGCAAAAATGATTTTACAGTATTTTCAATAACATTTGGAAAACTAATTTGCATAGTCTGATGACAAAACATGTATGCTGTTTTTATCAGAATATCAAATAAATATATAAATTAAAGAAACCCCACTGATTTAAAATAAAAGCTGAGAAAATATGGATAGAAGAAGAGATGGATGATGTAATGATGAAGAGGGCAAAATTGTGACTGCCGTATCTCACCTTGGCAGCATTCCTCAAAGTCAAAATGAAGTGCAAATTATTAACAAAGTCAAATATTCACCTCCCATAAAATGTTTTCAATGGAATAAAAATCACACTCTTGATGGACATATTATGAAATTTCGATCTAGCTAAAAAAAACTTATTAAAAAAAAATCTGCAAGAATGTAGATAGTGATTTAGTAACAGTTTTTTCTACAATATCAAGATATACATGTACATATAATTACTAAAATGCCGAATACAGTCTACAGTCCCTTTATAATGCACTTTGTCATATACAGTGTCACCTGTCTATAAGGACACTCAAGGGACCACACAATTTTGTCCTTGTTATTGGATGTCCTTTAAGAATAAATGTCCTTTTTAAGGTCTATGCTAAGGCAAGTTTTACTGCAAGTTCTGGTGGGGTCATTAAATGCAGGGCTATGTGACATCAAGGCAGGTGACATGTTCATTTAGGATCAACTGGACATCATACAAAGTCATTTAATAAAAATCCCACATTCATATGACCATCCATTAAGGTGTGGCACAACAAGATTTTAAAAATGGCTGTGGGTGCTGTGGTGGCCATATCGGATGTCTGAACAGCACATTTTTTATTTTGGATCGACTCGACATCGTAAGAAGTCTACTGGTGAAAACCCCATGTCGATGTGAGCATCCATTCAGGAGTGGTAGCAATAACAAGATTTTCAAGATGGTGGTTGTGAAGGCCACATTTTATGTCTACATGGCACCATTTTCACTTAAGACCAACTAGACATCAGAACAAGTCTTCTGGTGAAAACCCAATTTTGATTTGTCTTTCCATTCAAGAGGAGTAGCAATAACAAGATTTTCAAGATGGCTGCCATGGTGGCCATATTGGACATTAGATTGGCACCATTTTCAATTAGGACCAACTAGACATCCTAAGAAGTCTTTTAGTGAAAACCCCATGTTGATATAACCATCTATTTAGGAGTATCGATAACAAGATTTTCAACATGGATGACTGAGCAGCACCATTTTCATTTAGGACCAACTAAACCATGGGATGAATGTGTGTGAAAAGTTTCATGGCAATCCTCCAAGTAGCTAAGGAGTAGCAATATCTTGTGCTAAGGGATGGATAGATGATGGATGACACATACATGTGAACCTCCCAGATGGCAGGGAGTTTCTCCCAAGTTGAGGGGTGTCTCCTGTCCCTCCCATCACTCACTGAAATCTCCCAAAATAGGCAAAATTATTATTGAAAGATTACATTTGTTTCATTTTTTTCACACTTTGGTTTCAGTGTAGTATATTTATGGTAATTCTGCCTGTGATCATGTGACTGTGAACTGGCTTAAGCAGGGCAAGACAATTTAGTTGCTAATTTCAAGCAGCATGAAACAATTAGCGTCCCTTTGATTCTGTCTGACAGAGAGGGTCAACTGGCTTCAGTGGATTATACTATGTGTGAGCAGAAGTAATTCCGAAAGGATTAAAGATGTTAAATGATTATGATTGGGTTCCTAAAGAGCTCAATCAGGGTAAAACAATTAGCATTACTTTGATTCTCTCCAGCGGGTATGTTCTGCTTTGGTGCTTAAAGTTGTCAAGATGTATTAAAGTCTATTCTATGTAGGATCAAAATTAATTAGGACAAGATTAAAGATATTAATTGATTATGGCTTGATTACTCAAGTGCTCAAGTTGCACAAAACAGGGACAGTGTGACTTTGGTGTTTACATTTTGTAGAGATGTGTAAGTGTGCCTTATCTCCCAATGTCAACATGAAATTCAATGATGGATGGAAACAGGAATTTCAGTGGTTGGAATCAAGTTCCAAGGGACATGAATATGCATTCTGCTCTTCCTGTAGAGCTGATTTTAAAATCTGTTATTGTGGCAAGAATGACATCATGCATCATGCAGAAACCTCATCTCACAAAAGCATATTAACTATGACAACAAATATGCCATCACTGAAATCCATGTTTGCGAAATCTGCATAAAATGTGGATAGATTTACACATGCTGAGACACTATTTGCCATCTTAATAGCCGAACATAATTTCCCGTTTCTGGTAGCAGATCATTCTTCAAATCTAGTCAGAATAAAGTTCCCTGTCTCAGAAATCGCACAAAAGTTCTCACCTAACAGACAAAAACTACTCACATAGTGACTATTTTATTGTTCATAAGAAATCATAATAAGAAATTATGATCTTAATTGTATAATAATAATACTAATAATTTATTATATAAACTCATTGTCGTGAGCGACCACCTGCAAAATGCAACCAGCAACCACGATTTGTAGGCAAAATATGTGTTCAATGCTACTATGAATGACTGTATCGCAAAAACGGATATAAACACCACTGACCTTGATTTAATCCTTTGTAAACATGAATGTAAACCAGACTAAAGTACATGTCACTCACTGCCACAGTACTGTATTCTGTAATGCCTGGGATGAATGAGGTCTTTGTCTTCATCTATAATACCAGCAAGTGATAATCTTTTTTGGATTTGAGTGACATTATTAAAGAGTGGTGACTTTGATGATAATGATGACAACAAAGGTGTCTGCAAATTAGGCTTAAAGTTACAACGGGTGTAATGGTATAATGTACGAGTTTGTGCTTCGTGTGGGGAATCTTAATGACATTAAAACAACATGAGACCCAGACAGTACCAAATTTCAGCAGTTCTGGCAGGCAATCAGCAATATGATACTAACATTGCCACATTCCAATCCAAACACTGAAAGGACATTTTCCATTCTGAGGAAAATTAAGGCTGACTCCAGAGGAAACCAGTAATAGTACATCATATACTAAGTGTTAAGATCAACAATCATGAGGACTGCCACCAATATAATGCGGTTTTTATTAGTTACATGTACTGTGAAAGGACTGATTTGATGAGATGATGTGCATATTTTAATATTTAAAAAATGTAAATTTGTTCAATAGTTTTAACTTTTGTCCATTTGCATGCTAAAAATTGGGTGATTTATACTGAGATCACTGTAACACTCTCATATTCATATTAAATGCGAGACACTGCCATACTGTGGTGTTTTATAGTGAAATCACTGGGATACTCCTATATTCATGTTATGAGACCACACCATACTGTGGTACCTTATAGTCAGAGCTTACTGAAACAGTATAAGAAACCATGCATACTGTGGTACTTTATAGTGAGATGACTGCAACACTCCCATATTCACATTAAGTGAGAGACCAATCCATAATGTGGTGCTTTATAGTGAGATCACTGTTAGCAATCTCATATTCATGTCATGTGAGTGGCCATGCCATACTGTGGTGCTTTATAGTGATATCACTGTAACACTCGGTATGAGAGACCATACCAAACTAAAATACTTTATAGTGAAAACTCCCATATTCATGTGGTACTTGATAGTGAGATCACTGTGACAATCTCCATATTCGTGTTATATGAGAGCCCATGACACACTGTGATACTTTATAGTGAGATGATTGTAACACTCTCATATTCATGTTATATATATGAAAGACCATGTCATACTGTGGCGCTTTATAGTGAGAGATCACTGTAACACATTTTTGAGAGACCGTGCCAAATTGTTATATGAGAAATCATGCTATAACAGCAGACAAAAACCAGAGACCATTCATAAAATATGATTTCCTTTTAACAGTCTTTCAAACAGTTTATATAATTATCTAAGACAGGAAACAAATTTTGTTTCACATTTTCTTCTACACAGATTATATAGCAGTATATGTTAAACCCATTTAAAATCTTCACATTAATCTATGGCAAGCAGATAATAAAATTTCTGGTTGAAACTAAAGGCATTCATAATATTTTCAATTTCTGCTATATATGGCAAGTAAAACTTTAAATTTAATACAATATTTCATATTGCTTGAATCACATGGCTTAGTGGATGGCAGATCCAGAGTGATTTTTCAAACTTAATTGGCTCTGCAAACAATTCTCCAGGTTACAATTTAGTCAAAACTGTTTCAATTAATGTTGAAAAGATCTAAAAAGCAGCATTTTTTGACAAGTGCACAACACAGATTGATAATTCCTCAATGAATCAAAATTATTTCAGCAATGCACTGGGGAAATAATTATTGTTCCCAACTTCAGGCCTCTCAGCTAGATTTTTCAAAATTATAAAGATTTTATAGGGCATATGGTCCAAATATATAGAAAAAAATATAAGCATTTGAAAGGGAAATGATAAAAGAATTGAGATAATTATGTGCTAAATATTACCAATTGAATACCACATATTTAAGTCCTTGAACACTCAAATTAGTCAATATTAATAGCATAATGCATTGAAATAATAACTTAAGTATACCGTCTATACTCATGTATAAGTCGGATTTAACCAAAAACAACATAGACCCTGATCTGCTGTCACATAATGTACCAGCAGATCAGAGCTTATGTTGTTTGTTCTACTGATTACTCCTAACAAACTGCATAGACCCAGATCTGCCAGCACATTCTGCAATGGTAGATCTGGGTCTATGCAATTTGCTTTTGGATCTGACTTATACATGAGTAAAGATGGTATATAATTCATAACTGCACCTTCTTTTCTGTACTGTATTGAGTACATCCATTATGATGAATCATTCTATATCCTCTTGGTCCTTTTTCTGTTGGATTTACATAAAAGATAGGGAAAACAAGATGGCCTGCAACTTTATGTGGAAAACAGAGGACTTCTCTTAAATCCTCATTTGCCAACTACTGATTTGTCCTTAAAATTCTAATTTTTCATACACCATCAATCCATCAAAATCGTAACTAATTTTGTTTACTCCCAAGTTAATTCACTGATAATGATTAATATACTTATTCAGGCAAAGGATATTGGGATGATTTTGTAAGGAGTGGGATTTTGAGGGCAGGGGGAATTTAGCTATCAGTCTATACATTCATACATGTAATTTGTGATTCTAATGCCCTTTCTTATCCAGTCTCCCTGTAGGTATCATGGCGTGAATTTATTTATCAGCTCTCGTTTATGTACAATTATTACTAAGCATCTACATGTACAGTAAGCACACGATATGATAACAGGGCATGGATGAAGCCTATTGTTACACATAGGGGTGACAGATTTGTTGATTTCAGCTTAAACCCAATCGAAGATATATTCTTTGGATTGATATATACCTTATTATGTTGAAGTCCTAAGGTTACTTATAAACCATACTATGCAGCAGTAGGAGTATACATACGTAAAGGATGTTAATGACTGCAAAATTTAGTGTCAAGTAGGACAGCACACCTTATTCCATCCAGTAGTCTCTTCCTTTAATGTAAATACTGTGCCATCAGATTGTGCACAAACTGTACTCATTAAGAGACAGCTTTGTAATGGAATAAATTCAGTTGTTTATTATAGATAAAGTAAAAGGACAAAATGACTCCAGGCCCCAATTTCACCAACATATGGCTTAAAGTTAAGTCTAGACTAAAGACATTTGATTGGCAATTTTAAATCAGACTTAAATTTCAGCCAATCATATTGCTGGACAATAGACTTAAATTTAAGTCCAGACTTAAGTTTTGCTTGTGAAAGCCAGACCTGAAGGCAAAATAAAAAACTGACCGGATATGGAAGGTAACAGTTTTATTTATGGATAATTAGATGTTTAGTCAAGTCGACAATGCAAACTACTACTGTAATGACGGTAAGTCTTGGGACACTGTAAATCTTGAGACACCCTTAATTCTTTTCAAAAATAATTTTTTTTATGACCTATAAAAGTTGGGACATGAAATTATAGCAATTGTTTCATGTACTATAAGTCTTGGGACACCTTAGACATTTTTTTCCATTGATCGCTTTGCATATTTTATCAATCATAACATTGTTTGAAGAAAACAAACTTTTCCTGATTTTGCTTCAGTTTATTATTGTTAGTTTATGCATTACTGCATTCAAATTGTCAAAAATCACCAGTAATTGCATTTTCTGCCTCAAAATTTTAAATACCTAACTCATTAAAATGTGGTACCAGTATTAAAACAATGAAAATAGTGTCTGGTACATTGGTCGCATTTACAGTGACCTTGTTTACATCACTGAAAGAGTTAACTCTTGAGTATATGAAACAAAGTAAATAAAACACAATGGATGTATAGCTAAAATGTGATCTGGAAGAATGAGATTTTGTAAAAATGACAAACAAAGCAAAATCTCCATCTAATATTTTTAGGAATAAACAAGGATGATGCTAAGCATGATACTGTATGTACGCTGCTGTATAGTACAGGTGTCCCAGTAAACTCTAAGTGGCCTGCGAATTATGAAGTCTTTATTTACCTTTAATTTATTTCATGCTGGAGAAATCAGAAAATATGCACATGTAAAATAAATAATATAAAATCAATTATAGTAGTTTGTAACAGTTTATTGACATGGTAATTGAACAAGAGCTGGTCATTGCTATGCGACATAGGCTGATCCTGATGACTGTGTCGTTACATTTTTGTGTCTATAAGTGTTGGGGCACCAAAAATGTTAAATGTTAAATTTTGTATGTGCAGTCATTATGGTAAATACCATAACTGGATTTCAACATTTTTTCTCAGAAATATTTCTGTTTGTAATACTTACCTTTCAGATGTATTTACTACCTTAAAATTAGTTCTATATGAACATATTTCCTGCCCAAAGATGACTGACTGGATGAGTAAGGTTTTTAAAGGGTCACAAACAATTTTCTAGTACCACTTGGAGAATTCCATTTTCAAACTTCAAAACTTGTGACTCTCAACAGACACAATAATAATAATAATAATAATACTAATACTAATAATAATCATAATAATTTATTTATTGAGGGTGAGTCATTTAGTCAAGGACTATTCTCCCTTGAGGCCCTCTTAAGAAAGTATAACAATCTCCGTCATACGAAAGATAATAATAGTAAGTAATATTTATTTTAACATTTCTTTAGTATTATAGATGCTAAATTCTATTATAATCTATTAGTAACACATATATACTCATGATATCTCTTCTTAAATACTATAATATTTTCTGCAGATTTTACATGCAGTGGAACCTTGTTCCACAGAACTGCACTGGAGTATTGGAAGCTTTTCTTAAATTGCTCTGTTCTTGGTTTTGGTGGATGAAGGTTTCCATGTGATGTTGATCTCAACTGGTAATGTGTTGAATAAGGCCTGAATAAATCCTGAAGATACACTGGTGCAGCTCCTTGTAGACATTTATATATAAGAACTGCCTTGTGAAAATAAATCCTTCCATATACTGTAAACCATTTTCAGGGGTCAAGCTAGCCTTGAATTTTATGGAGAAGTGACTTGTCCTTTTGGACAGAATAGGGAGAAGTCAGTGCAGAACAGGGAGAAGTGGCTGCATATATATATATATATATATATGTGTGTGTGTGTGTGTGTGCTCTGGTTCTTTTATTTGAATTGTGTCCTGTATTTCTCATTATGCATATTTGCATTTAATATTGGTTTTAAGCAATAATTTATCTTCAAGTAGAAAATTCTCTATGTTGTATGTATATTATAAACACAATTTGTAAGTGTATGAATGTTATGAATGTATCATACTCATAAGCAGTGTATTCACACTTGAAAGTGTGTATGTTTAGATGGAGAGAAATATGCAATGTATTTTGGCCATATGACTTCAAAAAAGCATATCAGAAACTATACATTGTAATTAATTCTAACTGACAGGAATGCTTAGATTACAGTATTGTAATTACAAAAAGGTAAAAATACTTAAACAATTGCCACTTAAAGAACAAATTGTGTTTTTTGTTAGTTTATTCAATAGAAAATGGAAGTCAAAAATGTTTTTAACTAGTTTGAAACAACCCCTATATTAAACTGTAACATGCACATGAGAGCACATGTACATGTGTCTTCAACATCATAGTGTTCATCCATTCAAACCACAGTGGGTCATTGATGAGTAATCTCAACTTTACAACAGCATTTAGAGGGAGTTGATTCTAAATTAAATGTGAATCTTTTGACTGTCATTTTTTGGTGAAGTTTTTAAAAGTAGATGCATCTATTTTTAGAAACAGGGATTTTATTCATATGACCACTAACTTTCTAGCTTTGTTACAACAATCACTAGATATGATTGATAATGTATGGTTTGAATATTTGTCAACGTGTAATAACGTCGTGTATTAGTTGGATATTCTTTTCTTTGCTACTTTTTCTCATATTTTCACAAAAATGAGTGATGTAAGAAAACAACGTTTACCTTAAGTTACAGCGCTTATCGATTCCACAAGCATTGTCCCATACATTTCTGACAAACAAATTTTTATTTGTAGGCTAAATCTTTTATCACATAATAGTTACACTTTTCTTTCTACGAACTGTATAATTTCCTTAAATGTATGTGCCCAGTGAAATATGAAAACAGATAGTCTAATGAAGACGTACTTCCAAGACAGAATGATGTCTGCCATTATTACCCTTTAGCAGGTTCACTTATGGTTTCAAACTGATTTTATGAAGACAATAATGTAAGTAGAGCAGTTACAAACTTCAAAATATACACTCAGAAACTACTTTCACCCATCCTATTTTTAAAACACAAATTGTTATTTACATATAGATGAGTTAGTTTTAAAACACAAATTGTTATTTACATATAGATGAGTTAGTTTTAAAACACAAATTGTTATTTACGTATAGATGAGATAGTTTTAAAACACAAATTGTTATTTACGTATAGATGAGTTAGTTTTAAAACACAAATTGTTATTTACATATAGATGAGTTAGTTTCAAAACACAAATTGTTATTTACGTATAGATGAGTTAGTTTTAAAACACAAGTTGTTATTTACGTATAGATGAGTTAGTTTTAAAACACAAGTTGTTATTTACGTATAGATGAGTTAGTTTTAAAACACAAGTTGTTATTTACGTATAGATGAGTTAGTTTTAAAACACAAGTTGTTATTTACGTATAGATGAGTTAGTTTTAAAACACAAGTTGTTATTTACGTATAGATGAGTTAGTTTTAAAACACAAGTTGTTATTTACGTATAGATGAGTTAGTTTTAAAACACAAGTTGTTATTTACGTATAGATGAGTTAGTTTTAAAACACAAGTTGTTATTTACGTATAGATGAGTTAGTTTTAAAACACAAGTTGTTATTTACGTATAGATGAGTTAGTTTTAAAACACAAATTGTTATTTACGTATAGATGAGTTAGTTTTAAAGCACAAATTGTTATTTACGTATAGATGAGTTAGTTTTAAAACACAAATTGTTATTTACGTATAGATGAGATAGTTTTAAAACACAAATTGTTATTTACTTATAGATGAGTTAGTTTTAAAACACAAATTGTTATTTACGTATAGATGAGTTAGTTTTAAAACACAAATTGTTATTTACGTATAGATGAGTTAGTTTTAAAACACAAGTTGTTATTTACGTATAGATGAGTTAGTTTTAAAACACAAGTTGTTATTTACATATAGATGAGTTAGTTTTAAAACACAAGTTGTTATTTACATATAGATGAGTTAGTTTTAAAACACAAGTTGTTATTTACATATAGATGAGTTAGTTTTAAAACACAAATTGTTATTTACGTATAGATGAGTTAGTTTTAAAACACAAATTGTTATTTACGTATAGATGAGTTAGTTTTAAAACACAAATTGTTATTTACGTATAGATGAGTTAGTTTTAAAACACAAATTGTTATTTACGTATAGATGAGTTAGTTTTAAAACACAAATTGTTATTTACGTATAGATGAGTTAGTTTTAAAACACAAATTGTTATTTACGTATAGATGAGTTAGTTTTAAAACACAAGTTGTTATTTACGTATAGATGAGTTAGTTTTAAAACACAAGTTGTTATTTACGTATAGATGAGTTAGTTTTAAAACACAAATTGTTATTTACGTATAGATGAGTTAGTTTTAAAACACAAGTTGTTATTTACGTATAGATGAGTTAGTTTTAAAACACAAATTGTTATTTACGTATAGATGAGTTAGTTTTAAAGCACAAATTGTTATTTACGTATAGATGAGTTAGTTTTAAAACACAAATTGTTATTTACGTATAGATGAGATAGTTTTAAAACACAAATTGTTATTTACGTATAGATGAGTTAGTTTTAAAACACAAGTTGTTATTTACATATAGATGAGTTAGTTTTAAAACACAAGTTGTTATTTACATATAGATGAGTTAGTTTTAAAACACAAGTTGTTATTTACATATAGATGAGTTAGTTTTAAAACACAAATTGTTATTTACGTATAGATGAGTTAGTTTTAAAACACAAGTTGTTATTTACATATAGATGAGTTAGTTTTAAAACACAAATTGTTATTTACGTATAGATGAGTTAGTTTTAAAACACAAATTGTTATTTACGTATAGATGAGTTAGTTTTAAAACACAAATTGTTATTTACGTATAGATGAGTTAGTTTTAAAACACAAATTGTTATTTACGTATAGATGAGTTAGTTTTAAAACACAAATTGTTATTTACGTATAGATGAGTTAGTTTTAAAACACAAATTGTTATTTACATATAGATGAGTTAGTTTTAAAACACAAGTTGTTATTTACGTATAGATGAGTTAGTTTTAAAACACAAGTTGTTATTTACGTATAGATGAGTTAGTTTTAAAACACAAATTGTTATTTACGTATAGATGAGTTAGTTTTAAAACACAAGTTGTTATTTACGTATAGATGAGTTAGTTTTAAAACACAAATTGTTATTTACGTATAGATGAGTTAGTTTTAAAGCACAAATTGTTATTTACGTATAGATGAGTTAGTTTTAAAACACAAATTGTTATTTACGTATAGATGAGATAGTTTTAAAACACAAATTGTTATTTACGTATAGATGAGTTAGTTTTAAAACACAAGTTGTTATTTACATATAGATGAGTTAGTTTTAAAACACAAGTTGTTATTTACATATAGATGAGTTAGTTTTAAAACACAAGTTGTTATTTACATATAGATGAGTTAGTTTTAAAACACAAATTGTTATTTACATATAGATGAGTTAGTTTTAAAACACAAGTTGTTATTTACATATAGATGAGTTAGTTTTAAAACACAAATTGTTATTTACGTATAGATGAGTTAGTTTTAAAACACAAATTGTTATTTACGTATAGATGAGTTAGTTTTAAAACACAAATTGTTATTTACGTATAGATGAGTTAGTTTTAAAACACAAATTGTTATTTACGTATAGATGAGTTAGTTTTAAAACACAAATTGTTATTTACGTATAGATGAGTTAGTTTTAAAACACAAATTGTTATTTACGTATAGATGAGTTAGTTTTAAAACACAAGTTTTTATTTACGTATAGATGAGTTAGTTTTAAAACACAAATTGTTATTTACGTATAGATGAGTTAGTTTCAAAACACAAATTGTTATTTACGTATAGATGAGTTAGTTTTAAAACACAAATTGTTATTTACGTATAGATGAGTTAGTTTTAAAACACAACTTGTTATTTACGTATAGATGAGTTAGTTTTAAAACACAAGTTGTTATTTATGTATAGATGAGTTAGTTTTAAAACACAAGTTTTTATTTACATATAGATGAGTTAGTTTTAAAACACAAATTGTTATTTACGTATAGATGAGTTAGTTTCAAAACACAAATTGTTATTTACGTATAGATGAGTTAGTTTTAAAACACAAATTGTTATTTACGTATAGATGAGTTAGTTTTAAAACACAAGTTTTTATTTACGTATAGATGAGTTAGTTTTAAAACACAAATTGTTATTTACGTATAGATGAGTTAGTTTTAAAACACAAGTTTTTATTTACATATAGATGAGTTAGTTTTAAAACACAAATTGTTATTTACATATAGATGAGTTAGTTTTAAAACACAAGTTGTTATTTACGTATAGATGAGTTAGTTTTAAAACACAAGTTGTTATTTACGTATAGATGAGTTAGTTTTAAAACACAAGTTTTTATTTACATATAGATGAGTTAGTTTTAAAACACAAATTGTTATTTACGTATAGATGTGTTAGTTTTAAAGCACAAATTGTTATTTACGTATAGATGAGTTAGTTTTAAAACACAAGTTGTTATTTACGTATAGATGAGTTAGTTTTAAAACACAAGTTTTTATTTACATATAGATGAGTTAGTTTTAAAACACAAGTTGTTATTTACGTATAGATGAGTTAGTTTTAAAACACAAATTGTTATTTACGTATAGATGAGTTAGTTTTAAAACACAAATTGTTATTTACGTATAGATGAGTTAGTTTTAAAACACAAATTGTTATTTACGTATAGATGAGTTAGTTTTAAAACACAAATTGTTATTTACGTATAGATGAGTTAGTTTTAAAACACAAATTGTTATTTACGTATAGATGAGTTAGTTTTAAAACACAAATTGTTATTTACGTATAGATGAGTTAGTTTTAAAACACAAATTGTTATTTACGTATAGATGAGTTAGTTTTAAAAACACAAATTGTTATTTACGTATAGATGAGTTAGTTTTAAAACACAAATTGTTATTTACGTATAGATGAGTTAGTTTTAAAACACAAATTGTTATTTACGTATAGATGAGTTAGTTTTAAAACACAAATTGTTATTTACGTATAGATGAGTTAGTTTTAAAACACAACTTGTTATTTACGTATAGATGAGTTAGTTTTAAAACACAAGTTGTTATTTATGTATAGATGAGTTAGTTTTAAAACACAAGTTTTTATTTACATATAGATGAGTTAGTTTTAAAACACAAATTGTTATTTACGTATAGATGAGTTAGTTTTAAAACACAAATTGTTATTTACGTATAGATGAGTTAGTTTTAAAACACAAATTGTTATTTACGTATAGATGAGTTAGTTTTAAAACACAAGTTTTTATTTACGTATAGATGAGTTAGTTTTAAAACACAAATTGTTATTTACGTATAGATGAGTTAGTTTTAAAACACAAGTTTTTATTTACATATAGATGAGTTAGTTTTAAAACACAAATTGTTATTTACATATAGATGAGTTAGTTTTAAAACACAAGTTGTTATTTACGTATAGATGAGTTAGTTTTAAAACACAAGTTGTTATTTACGTATAGATGAGTTAGTTTTAAAACACAAGTTTTTATTTACATATAGATGAGTTAGTTTTAAAACACAAATTGTTATTTACGTATAGATGTGTTAGTTTTAAAGCACAAATTGTTATTTACGTATAGATGAGTTAGTTTTAAAACACAAGTTGTTATTTACGTATAGATGAGTTAGTTTTAAAACACAAGTTTTTATTTACATATAGATGAGTTAGTTTTAAAACACAAGTTGTTATTTACGTATAGATGAGTTAGTTTTAAAACACAAATTGTTATTTACGTATAGATGAGTTAGTTTTAAAACACAAGTTTTTATTTACGTATAGATGAGTTAGTTTTAAAACACAAATTGTTATTTACGTATAGATGAGTTAGTTTTAAAACACAAATTGTTATTTACATATAGATGAGTTAGTTTTAAAACACAAATTGTTATTTACGTATAGATGAGTTAGTTGTAAAACACAAATTGTTATTTACGTATAGATGAGTTAGTTTTAAAACACAAATTGTTATTTACATATAGATGAGTTAGTTTTAAAACACAAATTGTTATTTACGTATAGACGAGTTAGTTTTAAAACACAAGTTTTTATTTACATATAGATGAGTTAGTTTTAAAACACAAGTTGTTATTTACATATAGATGAGTTAGTTTTAAAACACAAATTGTTATTTACGTATAGATGAGTTAGTTTTAAAACACAAGTTTTTATTTACATATAGATGAGTTAGTTTTAAAACACAAATTGTTATTTACGTATAGATGAGTTAGTTTCAAAACACAAGTTGTTATTTACGTATAGATGAGTTAGTTTTAAAACACAAGTTGTTATTTACATATAGATGAGTTAGTTTTAAAACACAAGTTGTTATTTACGTATAGATGAGTTAGTTTTAAAACACAAATTGTTATTTACGTATAGATGAGTTAGTTTTAAAACACAAGTTTTTATTTACATATAGATGAGTTAGTTTTAAAACACAAATTGTTATTTACGTATAGATGAGTTAGTTTTAAAACACAAGTTGTTATTTACGTATAGATGAGTTAGTTTTAAAACAAATTGTTACTTACGTATAGATGAGTTAGTTTTAAAACACAAATTGTTATTTACGTATAGATGAGTTAGTTTTAAAACACAAGTTGTTATTTACGTATAGATGAGTTAGTTTTAAAACACAAGTTGTTATTTACGTATAGATGAGTTAGTTTTAAAACACAAGTTGTTATTTACGTATAGATGAGTTAGTTTTAAAACACAAATTGTTATTTACGTATAGATGAGTTAGTTGTAAAACACAAGTTGTTATTTACGTATAGATGAGTTAGTTTTAAAACACAAGTTGTTATTTACGTATAGATGAGTTAGTTGTAAAACACAAGTTGTTATTTACGTATAGATGAGTTAGTTTCAAAACACAAGTTAAGTTTTCATCATCATATGATAACTTCGGAAATCGGGCAGCGATATCTTGCGGGGGGAAATAATTCATTGGCTATTAAAACACATGCCTGTAAATGTGCAAGAGTTTCTTTTGCTGATACAATTGATATGAACACCTGCCAAGACAACATGCAATCCATTTCGCCTGGGGCTTAACACTAACTACTTGGCTGGATTGAGGGAGCATCTCAAAAGCCATAAACTACTGTCACTTGGTCTAGATCTAAAAATGAAATGACAGGGCAAAGTCGTTTTTGCTTTCCTAATAGAAGAAGGCAAAGTTTATATTTTTTTGGCGACTTAGTCGCCCACTTTGCCTGGTAGCATGTCCCCTGCATTTCAGTTCTGTAAACAATGCTTTTGATGAATAATCAATAGATGCATCTAAAATAATGCATGCTGCCCTTTTTTGAAGTTTATAAATCCTGTCAAGCTGAGATTTGGCACAGTTTCCCCATACAGTTGAACAATAATCCATTGTTGCAAGAATATATGAATTGTAGTATAGAATGCAAGTTTCTGTAGGTAAATATTTCTTGATTCTGCTCAGCAGGGCAATTTTGGATGACAGTGCTTTAAAAAGCTTGTCGATGTGGCCATCCCATTGTAAATTATTATCTACTGACACACCTACAAGCTTCTCATGTTTTACATTTTCTAACTGACAATTATTTATTGTAAGAGATAATTATGGGTTCCCTAACTTATGTCGTTTTTGTGATGTCCCCAAAATCATACATTTTGTTTTACCTTCATTAACTACATTTTGTTTTACCTTCATTAATTACATATATTCATCAATCTCAGTAAATTCACAGCTTTTTGTTTTTTTACCCATTTAGACATAGAAAAGCTAATCTTATTATAGGTCTAGATCATTTTGTTTCTATATGAATGCTTTAATTACTTCACAACTTAAGTTCCATATAATCCTGCAAATTTAACCTTTCATCTGAGCAACTCTGCCTCACCTGAGTATCTTGATTTGCTGCTCTCTCCTCAGCTAGCTGGTCTTCAAGAGATTGTTGGATCTTCAGAGATTCCTGGCGAGTTTTCTTTATCTCCTCATCTCTTTCAACAAGACCCTGAAAATAAGAATATATTGTGATATTAACACAGCACAACCCTGCGTTAATCAAATCTTTTTTGTGGAATATAGTTATGATTGACCCTTTTTAACATGTTCAAGCCAGGAGTTCTCAAAACATTTTCAGCATGAAACTCAAGCTCAAAATCCCAAATCAGAGAAGGTACTTAATTGTGTGTCTGCATCCCTGATATTTAGCAGTCTAACAAAGGAACTTTAAGACAATCCTGAATATTTTAAGATTTTGACTTATTCATATTTACATAACAGATTGTCCTGCTTTTCAGACTTTGAGCTTGAGAATGAGTTTAATGTGATTCTGACTTAATTTATATTTACTTTACAGATTGTCAAGCTTTTTAGACTTTCAGCTTGATAATAAGTATCATGTGATTCTGACTTTATTTCCTCTTTACAGATTGTCAAGGGTTATAGACTTTGAGCCTGAGAACAAGTTTCATGCTCAAACAGTTCAGAGAATACAGGGCCTGAACACGTATTCCTGGGAAAATGAATCCTGAAAAATCAGTCCTTCCGGCTCCAGATGAGTGCCCCACCCTGAATCTGATGAATTTATGAACAGATAGGAGTGGGGTTCGGGGGCATGCATGGGGACACCAGCCAAAAACTGGTCCCAATTCGTCCACCAAATCAGATGATAGTGGAAATCCTGACACAGAGAAATTGGAGCATTCAGATGGTCCCTGTGCGGTTTCCACACCGCTAAAAGGAGAAACTGGAGAGGACGCAAGTGCAGTCTGCCTAGGAGAACCAGGTCTGCTGTGGAGCTCAAGGTCCCCAGCAGAGAGAGAAAAAGACGAGCTGACAATGTGGTCTTTACTCTCAGTGCCTCCAACAGGGACAGGATCTTGTCTACTCTGTTAGAGGGACACAGACTAATCCTCTGTTTGTGAGGAAATTCATCCCTATGCAGACAAAATCTTGAGATGGAGAGAGCTCTGATTTCTCTAAGTTTGGCAGAAGGCCCAGCCTAGACACTATGGACCAACAGCGAGATGGATCTAGTCTGAGGGACTCTAACTGGCCACTGTGGATCAACCAATCATCAAAATAATGGATTGGGATACCTAGTGACCTTAAATGGGCTGCAACTACTCCCATGACCCTGGTAAAAGTTCTGGGTGCGGTGGCTAGACCAAACAGCAGAGCTCAAAATTGGAGGACCTCCCCATCCAAGCAAAACTGGAGGTACTTCCCATGTGGAGGAAAGATAGGGATGTGAAGGTACACATCCTGAAGATTGATTGACTCTGTCAATTGCCAGGTCTTATGGCACTCAGGGAGGAAAGGTCGATAATTTGATGTGACTATCCCCCTTTCTGGGAGCAGAAGGACGGAGATTGGCCGTTTAATACCCTCTCTACTGCACCCTTCTGAAGAAGGGAAGGAACCTATTCCTTTTAGTGTACCAGATTTAACTGGTGGAAGAACATGGGCGACCTTACTAGTGGAGGGAGATCCTGAAAATAAAGTCAGTAGTCATGTTTTGTGATAGAAAGGACCCAGCCATAGATCATTATGCCAGACCAAGCCTCTGAAAAGAGGTTTAGTCTGGCAAACATGGGAGCCAAAGGAAGAGGTACACTCTGCAGGAGAGGGAGTGAGTCCTTAGGTCTGTCAACCCTTGTCCTTAGGAAAGGGAGATGAGCCCACAAACTTCCTCCCTGGGCCTTTGTGGCATGCCCTTTTAGTAGGGCCTGACTGCTGAAGGGGAGCTCTGAAATGGGGTTGTAACTTTGATTGGAGCTTTGCAGCTTTAAAGAATTTACTTAAATGGCTGGTTTTGAAGGGCCAGGAGCGGATGCGAGGAACGCTGTTGTTAGTCTCTCAAATCCTGAGAAGCCACGGAGGGGATGAGCCCTCCGATACGAGTCTCCACCTCCAGGGAGGCAGCCCTCAGAAGCGTCCAGAGCAACATCCCTGTGGAGGTGGAGGGAGGTAGAGAAGCTCCACTGACAAGGCCATGGACAAGGACAACGCATGCCTAGAAGTTTTTGCCACTGCTTCCAACAAACAATGAAGGGCCATTGGTGACAGATATTCCTCTTTCAGCAGGTTGAAGGAGGCTGCTGAAAATAAGTCAGCATGCAAGGCTATGGTTACTAGTGACCTAGCCCTTTTGCTCTAAGGATTCCACTGGAAGGCAAGCCCAGGTCCCAGAAGAAATGCCCACTTGAGCCACTTCAGCAGTGGGCAGTTTAGTGGGCCAGGAAGGGGTGTGAACCTTATAGCTAGATGCAGCTACCAAGGGTCGCAACATAGAGGGGGGGGGGACAGACCACCCCCTATGTTGTCTACCAAAGTCTTGACCCTTGCTAAACCTTTCAGAGAACTCCTTAATTGTAACTGAGTGAGGAAGCAACGAGTGATCTGGTTGAGAGTTTGCCGCATAAAAGTTTTTCCAAAAAGGAAAGAATTTTAGAGTCACCAGAACCTGAAGGTTTGGGACACAGGTCACTGGGATAGAGGGGTGTTGAAATTCCAGGTCTCTTCCTCCTCTGACGCCTTTGCATACGGGTGAGAGGGGGCAGGGGACCTGAAGGGAGGGGGTGCCATGTTGGCCTGTTCTGTATCAAACTTGTGCGCATCAACATGACTGTCCTTAGCAGGAGACTCCGAAGGTTGGTGAAAGCAACTCTCTATCTACCTAGAGCATTGAGGGGAGGAAGGTCCATCCCCCGCCCTCCTTTTTGACCCAACTTCATAATAAGATGTAGGTCCACAGCCTGCAGCAATTACCTCACTACTATGTGGCCAAGGTCTAGAAGTCCATGGCTACATGCAAGGAAAAGACCAATCGCTTCCCTGTAGTGGAAGGCCCCACAACCCATAGGGATTAATAGGGTTAATATGGAATGGGGGTATGCTGATCCGATCCCCTTCCCTAATCTGGCATCTGTAAGTCGATTCCCAGTCCCCTGCGGAATAAAACAGCAGTCTAGAGAGAGAGGGGGTCTTGACCCAATCCCTATCCCCAAACTGTATGGGCTCCAATGACTGGTGACTGTTGTCTGGTGACCGGTCAAAGACTCAGATCTGTAGGAAGATCCTTTGTCAGATCTGATAGACTTAGATCTGAGCTCTCCTCTTACCAGGTGGCTCGATCCATCGCAACAACTAGTCCTGGCAAATGAAAGGGTGCTGTTCCCCCCTTATGGGAGGGGGTGCGACTCACTTTCAGCCCACACTGAGCTGTGGGTGAGTCGACTGTGCTGCCCCCCCCCCTCATGAGAGGGCGTGACTTGCTCTCTATCCTAATGGAAACAAGAGGGTGCTGCTAATTCTCATGGGAAGGTGCGACTAGCTCTCTGCCCTCACAGAATGGGAGGGTGCGACTCACACTCCACCCGTTTATAACCTTCCTTAGGAAGGGGCCCACTAACCCTAAGAGTCTCCAAAGAGACTTGGGTAATCCTTCTCTGAGACCTGAAGGACTCGGAGAACGAGGACCCCAAAAATTCTGATGAAGACAAGCAAGGAACATTCTTCCACCCTTTATAGGTATGTCTATGCTTGGCGAGATTCCAGACCTCGACCAACCATAGAATGCAAGAGAGACAACCATCTGCCCTCTCACAGTCTCACAGCCTGTACAAGATAGACAAGTGGGGTGTGTCCCAGGGGGATTTCCTATGACAACACCTACCAACACCCTGCATAGACACTGCTGTAAAAGAAATGTGAAAAGAAGATTTTTAGACAAAAAACTTCTATGCAACTAAAAGTAAAAACAAGGTAATGCGGGGTCTAAGTCTAAGTTAAAATGATAACAACGAGACATCACCTTACTTAATTGTTTTCACAATGTTGTTAATGCAAAAAAGGAAGCAATGCTAAGCTTAGTACAGAAAAATGAAAGATAATCAAGTCAAGGATATTCAAACGAAAGCTAAGGACAACTAAATTAGCCAAAAACCAGTTGGTACAATTGCTAATGAACAAGGATAAATTCATGGAAAGCTATCTGAAACTAATATTGAAAAAGAACTGGTGTTCGATAACTGAACACATGATATGAAGGTAAAAAGTGGTGTGCAACCTGCTTTACCAAGTATAAAAAAACAATTCACAATATGGGAATGTGAATTACGATAAATTGTAATGAACAATAGTATGAATCACGGTGAGTCCATAGACTGCAATTATGCAAGGATAGGGAAAATTTAACAAAATACCTACCCTAGCTAGAAAAATGCACAACCAAATTAGAACACTGACACCCTGGAAGAGTGAAAAAAGAAAAAGAAAATGCACATCTGTACTGAATGTGTACAGAACAAATGATAATAACTCTCAAGAGAGCTTAAATCAACAGAGAAAAATCTTGATCAGGGGTATAATCCAAATGTTTACTAAGACAATGCACATAAGAGATATGATAATGACCCATGAAGCAAAGGCAAATCTTCATCGACGTAAATAAGGCAGATATTACAGCCATATGACCAAAAAAAGAATGAAGGTCAGTGCACATGGGAAACTTATCTATGGGGTGTCCTCAGAGCGATCCAGTGTTCTGCATTCTTCTGGTTCACCCTAATGGGAGGATGAATTCTCATTATACGGTCGTGGTATTTTCCACCGGGAAAAGTACCTGCTATGCAATAGCAACAGGTATGTATTACTGATATTAAACATAATAATTGCCATACATGTCATCAGTGGACACCAGGAAGTAAACTTGTGAAGGAAACTAAAAAAATGCTTGTGGATTTTAAAAAATCTATGCAGTAAACTATGAGATATACAATTCTTCCTTTTTTTACTTAATTGACAATTCCAAGGCTCATATTGATTAATTATTAATATCATATTGCCATCAAAATCTGATTCATGTTCAAAACTTGATATTTTATTATAATAAGAAGAGAATATATATGCCAAAAAGTACACTTGTTTTGTTTTCAATCCCCTTAAAATGTGTAAAATGTATGCTGTTAAGAAATCCTAATGATTTAGAAGTCAATCTACTTATCAAAATGTTAAAATCTACTGATCTGATGTTCTGGTTCTATCACATGTATGAAATTAGCATAAGTGACAAGGTCATGCAAAAACAACCCAGCACAACCTGGGTTCAGGTAAATTGACCAGCTCCTGAAACAGCAATAATGGTAGGCTACACTCCCAACCAGACTTGATCTTTTTGGACAATTGATTAATTTTTAATTTGTACCTAAGTCTTCTGACATAAAAAAGATAACTATCATAAATTTTATCATGTGAAGACTTGGTGCTAATTACAGTACATATGTGATTGTGTGTTTCATTTGTCAATCACGGATATATAATATGAATCAGATTTATGCAAAAGGAAGACCTAACCATCTAAATTCTTCTCACCATTGTGACCCAACATGACCCTTCTCGCTGTCTGAATGAGCTAATCAAAGTTTCTCTTTCAAACACGATCAATATAACAGGCACTTTCATTGATGTGCTGGACATTGCTACATTGTTTTGTTCAATATGTATTTTTATGTATGCATACTCATGAAAATGAGGAAATCCCACAGGCAGCCACGGGTGATAAAAGAGCATAGAAAATGGTCTCCTGTGGCTTGCAACGAGGGGGGCTTCAGTACACATGATCTAAATGAGCAACAAAGTACAACTGAGAATAAGTTATCTGCTGATATAAACCTATAGAAACGACTGGAAATTCACATCTGAATAAATTTCATAAAATATGTTTTCTTGGAAGCTTTTAATACACTTTCAAAGAAAAAATAGTTGGTAGATTTAGCAATGTCATATATCAACACCCACAAAGTTTCTGTCTCTAAAATCTATTCGACAGTGGAATACAGTATTAACTTGTAGCTGCAGACTTTGTTGTTCATAATAGTTCAGTGGAGAATTTGAAGGTGATGCAAGAGTCAATAGTATTCATCCTTGCACTCATTCGAGACTGGATGATATTGTGTACCAGACAAACACCTCAGTTCTTGTGACTTGGTCTGTCAATGATTGTTTAAATATGTTACCATGTATACTCTCGTGTATAAGCTGAGTCCAAATGCAAACAACAAAGATCCTGATCTGCCGTCACATAATGTGCTGGCAGATCAGGGTCTATGTTGTTTGTTTCACTGATTAATCTCTACAAACTGCATAGACCCAGATCTGCAAGTGCATTATGCGATGGTAGATCTGGGTCCATGCAGTTTGCAGTTGGTATCAGCTTATACGGTAGTTACTTTTGGGATTGAGCTCTGCAGTCATGCTTTCTCAAATGCAGGGTGGTGTTACTATGTCAATTGATGTCGTATACTCCAGAATTACTAATGTCAATAGAGTGTGTTTGCAGTATGTGTGAAGTATAAAATGTCCCCCCCCCCCCTCTGACTGATCCATTTTGACTTGGTTCTAGTTTTATATTTCAAGTTTAATATTAACATTAAAAGATTGACAATTAAAAAACTTCTGGCTATAATGAAAATGTCATATTGGTCAACTTGACACCAGGAAGGAGGAGTTACTATTCTTCATAACTGACAGTTTCATAGGTGTCATAACCATCTGTACACCATACAGGCAGCCTTGACTTGGTGCGGCCATATGATTTGTATGTATATCCTGGCCACTTACCGTATATACTCGCGTATAATCTGATACCAACTGCAAACTGCATAGACCCAGATCTGCCATCGCACAATGCAATCTGGGTCTATGCAGTTTGTAAGGACTAATCAGTAGAACAAACAACATAGACCCTGATCTGCCAGCGCATTATGCGACGGCAGATCAGAGTCTATATAATTTGCATTTGGACTCAGCTTATATGTGAGTATATACGGTACTTCTCCACCTGATATGTCCAATTTCTCTCCTGACATGGACCATTACAGTTACCACTGGCCTACAGGCTCTTTACCTACTGCATTGTGCTCGCTTCTAAGTTAATTCAAGTCCAACATAATGTGCCAGCAGATCAGGGTATGTTGTTTGTTCTACTGATCACTTCTAACACACTGCAGAGACCCAGATCTGCTGGCACATTATGTGATGGCAGATCTGGGTCTGTGCAGTTTGCAGTTGGACTTGGCATAAGCAAGTATATATGGTAATATGGCACACATGTGAAACCTTATCATCTAACACTGCTTTTCTAGTATGGCAGATATTTGTACCTATTTGCACACATATGGAATACAGATATTTGTACCTATTTGCACACATATGGTATACAGATATTTGTACCTATTTGCACACACATATGGAATACAGATATTTGTACCTATTTGCACACATATGGTATACAGATATTTGTACCTATTTGCACACATATGGAATACAGATATTTGTACCTATTTGCACACATATGGAATACAGATATTTGTACCTATTTGCACACACATATGGAATACAGATATTTGTACCTATTTGCGCAGATATTGTATACAGATATTTGTACCTATTTGAACACATATGGAATACAGATATTTGTACATATTTGCACACATATGGTATATAGATATTTGTACCTATTTGCACACATATGGTATACAGATATTTGTACCTATTTGCACACATATGGAATACAGATATTTGTACCTATTTGCACACATATGGAATACAGATATTTGTACCTATTTGCGCAGATATTGTATACAGACATTTGTACCTATTTGCACACATATGGAATACAGATATTTGTACCTATTTGCACACATATGGAATACAGATATTTGTACCTATTTGCACACATATGGTATATAGATATTTGTACCTATTTGCACACATATGGTATACAGTACTATGTAAAACTTAGTCAGCAACTGTAATATCATCAACATTTAATATATTTCTGCTCTCATTTAATTTTTTCTACAGAAATTGTATATAGTAATATTTAATAATGTAATTAATATTTTATGATATATTACATAACTACAACTTTCCTTAAAATATGATGTGATATTATTTTGTATTATTATTACCTCCTTCAGCTTCCGAATAGTCTCTGTTTGGTCCTCCAGTATTTTTGTTTTTATTTTCAGTGCATCAGTCTCTTTCTGAAGAAGAAAAAACAAAGAGAAAGTAATCAATGATTACAAAGCTTGTTTTAGCAGTCTCCAGCAGACTGATGTCAAAATCCCATTAGCAGAAAAATCTGATTTGTTTTAAAAAATCAATGTTTTATGAGAATGTTTTAAAATGAAGCATTCTCAGAGAAGAAACCAGAATGTAATTAATGATAACAAAACTCATCCTTACAAAGCTTTTAGTAGTCTCCATTAGCCATTGAAAACATTAATTATCATGCAGAAAATAAATTCAGACTAAAGTGATCTTAACAACAAAATGCTGACCCATGTTCAAATTTATTAAATAGTGCCTGAGGAATGAACATCAAATAAAAAATTTAACCCAAGTCGGTGAAGTGTAAAATATAGGCTATAATAACCTACTTTTATAATGATGGGAGTAGTGCTCATCAAGATGCATCCCCTACACAAATGTCATGATTTTAGATAGGGCAGTATGTACATTGCATGTAAAGAAACATATGTGAACATGAGCTAAATGCAAAAACTTGTGCAATTAAATATGAAATCTAGGTTACATTGACCTTTTTTTGTACAGGTGTGGTACTAATAGAGTTATATACAGTCATCTATGGTAGTTTAATGACTCTAGCATTAACAGTTACAACACAAAATGTAACCAAAGTCAATGAAGTATGAAATATGGGTCATAATGATCTACTTTTGTGATGAGGGTGTATTACTTGTGAAGATGTATCCACTCACCAGGTTTCACGATTCCAAGAATAACAGTATTTATACAGGATACAATGGGGCACAGACATCCAATTCAATTCATTATTGAAAAGGTAAATATTTTGTCAATCATCAAAGGAAAAAATTACCTTGATCAATTGTGTCATTGTACCAGAGGCAGAGAGAGATCCACCCATAATATTTGTGTCATTGTACCTGAGGCAGAGAGAGATACACCCATAATACAAGAGTCCCTCAAAGGGAATGACACTCTACTGGACGAAAAGAATTTCCAGGAATTCAAGATAAGACCATTTCTTCCTTTTAACTGTTGAGTGTTGAAACCATCTCTGATATTCTTCAGCGATTACAAGATTTTCAAATGAGCTGCTGTAGTGCACATACTGAATGTCAGCTTGGCACCATTTTCATTTAGGACAAAGTAGACATCATTGCAGAAGTGTTTGGGTGAAAAAACCATGTCATAGTGATCATCCATTCAGGGGGAGTAGTGACAACAAGATTTCTATGAGTCGTTGTTACAGCCATATTGGATGTATGACTGGCACCATTTTCATAACTAGGTATCATAAGAAGTCTATTGGTGAAAATCCCATATTGATATAGTCATCCATTTTAATAATACTTTATTTATAGAAGATAACTCTGTAAATTACTACTCTCTCTTGCGGCCTTCTGTTTAAAATGTGGAGAAATTATATACAATATTTACAACATAATATAAAGTGTCTGTGTATTATGACAATAGTCAGATGTTGTTAAACATGTAAAAAAAAAACACTTTTCTTTAATTAAATAACTTTAGATTATCACTCTTTTTGATGTTTTGAGGAATACTGTTCATTATGAAAATACCTGAATATTGCAGAGACTTTTTAAAGGTTTCTAACTTTGGCTTGGGAAGTCGAAGATTTCCATCATGAACAGATCTTAATCCATATTCAGATTGAGTTTGTTATGAACAATTCCTGAACATATTGTGGAGCAATTCCTTGAAAAAAGACTTGTGCACTAAAATGCTCTTTTGGTAATCAATCTTTCTAAATAAATCCACATATTTCAATTCATGGAAGAGAGGCTTGCTTGGTGCATCAAATGGCTTTCCAAGTATAATTCATGCTGCTCTTTTCTGAAGATTTGATTGTCTGTCAATATTGTGTTTGGAACAATTTCCCCAAATAGTGATCAACAGAGTAGTCAAAAAGTGGCAAAATATAAACATTATGATAGAGAATCCTTGTTTCCACAGGAAGATATTTCTTTATTGTAGAAAGTAATGCAATTTTTGAGTTTACAGCTTTATATACTTTGTCAACTTGATCATTCCACTGTATAAATCTGTCCACAAACATTTATGACTTGCTACATTTTCAATTTCACATCCTTTTATGGTTAAATCTAATGTGTTTGGCCTATTTGTGCCTGTCATTGTGAAGTTATCGGCATACATTTTGTTTTATTTCCATTTATATGCATATCATTTTTATGACACCAATCGTTGATTTTGTTTAAGTCATTGCATAAGTTTGATTGCACAACATTTATGGAGGATCCACATGAATGAAGCGTAGAATCATCAGCAAAAATGGTCAACATTTGATACACCTGTAACGAAGGGTCAGATTATTTATGGAGACAATAAACAACAGAGATCCAAGGACTGATCCATGGGGAATACCAGTTTTGATACTTTCTGGTTGCAATGTTTTACTTCCTATGCGGTGTTTTTCTTGTAGATATGTAGCTAACTGCTGGATAATGTTGTCATGAAACTTACAGCATTTCAATATTGACCGCAAGATGGTATGATTAACAAGAATGCCTTTTTGAAAATCCAAGTAAACAATTCCAGTTAGGTTTCTTTTGTTCATTTCGCTCAAGCATACATCTGTAATTTTAGTTTAGAGCTCTTCCTTATGTATAAGCATATTTTGCTTTAAATAAGAATATATAGAATTTGCTACATGTTTTTCTATTACTTTAGAAAGAGTAGGTAGTATAGATATTGGTCTGTAATTGTCTGGATTTTCCCTGGCACCTGTCTCAAAAATAGGCATCACTTTTGCAATTTTAAGCAGGTCACAATATTCATTTGTTGCAATAATGATGTCAATTATATGGGTAATTGACTTGGTTACCACAGGTGCAGACAATTTAAGTATTCTGGGTCCAATTCCATCTAATCCAGTAGCCTTGTTTACATTTAGGTTTTCCAATGTTTTGTAAACTTCGTGCTCTGTAACATAGTCCAATGTAAATGGTTCTATATTTTGTAGTTTCTCATTTAGGTTCTCATTTAGAACAGTAGGATCAAAGTTTTCACTTTTCTTTGAAATTCAATCAGAGACATTTCTAAAATACTTTTGAGTGAATCTATAATATCCTGCATAGAAGTCACTGTATGACCATTATATCTGATGTTACTGGGAGGAACAGGTGACTTTTGGAATTTAGTTCATTTAGATATTTCCACAAATAACTAGATTTTTTATTTTCCTCAATGACTTTTTGTAGTTTGTCTGTTTGGATATTCCAATCATACCTGTAACTGCATTCCTCCATTTCCTGTAGTTTTCCCAGTCTTTGAGTTTATGAAATTTGTCTCTTGTGTGCATGGCATTATTGATTTCAGGTGAAAGACAGTTCGGTTTCATTTGCTGTTTTACTCACTTTGTTTTTAGTGGTGCATGAATATTCAAGATTTTGTTGAAGAGATTATAAAACATTTCCACAGCAATGTTGCAATTGTTAATATTTTCTAAACAGTGGTTCTTGTCGCAGGTCATTTAGGAATTCTTCTTCATTAAAATCCTTTGATGTCTCTGTATGTAATTTATGACGGCACATATGCCTTAATTCAACATCAGTGACAACAAAAATGAGCTAATAATGCCTGACCTAAGCTTGAAAGACAAGGAAAAAATATTAAATGTGGTTATGTCATCAACACTTTGCTTGAACTATATACTTTTGGACTGGTAATGATCTGCAAAGAATCAGACATTTTTTGCCACACAAACTAAAAAAAAGATGCACCACCCATTATACACTTTCTAAACTGTCAAATGGTTCTTGTTGCAGATCATTTAGGAATTCTTCTTCATTAAATCTTTTGAAGTCTCTGTATGTAATTTCCAAATGTTTATGTTTTTTGGACCACTATGGAGCGTGGTGAGTGACACACTGGATAGGGGTTACTAATGGCATATATTGGCATTTGTATTTCTGATATATTTTCAGGTCTATTTGTATAAATGTGATCAGTAAAGGGTTTCAGAGTCAGTAGTGATACGTGCTGCCTGGGAGATAACCTGTTCAAAATTGTATAGTTCATAAAGATCTTTCCATTATTGAGGTTGTGATTTCTGAAAGTCTATGTTCATATCTCCAGCAACAATGATTTCAGTATTTTTCCCGCTGTTTGCTCTCACCACTTCAGTTTCAAACTTCTCAATCCAATCATTTTTTAATTTAGTCGTCTGTACAACAAACAGAATAGTATAGGCTTTGAGTGTGGTAAATTGATTTGGATCCAAATGCTTTAAAATTTTCCTATTTCTAGATCATGTCGTCGTATCTTGCATAGTTGATAGCATTTGATATATAGATAAGGATACCTCCACCTTCTCCTGTCTGTCTGTTACATCTCTCAGAAGAAAATCCATCTATATTGAGTTTATCATCATCTGTTCTTTCATTCAAAAAAGTTTCACAAATCCCCAAAATATTATTGAATTTTTTTTCCTTTAAGAATATATTTTAGTTGATTAAGTTTAGGTAGAATGTGACTGATGTTTAGGTTACCTATTCTCAACCCTCTTTTAACTAGACCAAATGTTGTACAATTACTATAGTCTGAATCAGAATGCTTGTTATTTTCATTTTGTAAAGCAGAATTTAGATGATGAGACTTGGAACTAAAGATATTTCTTCCATTTTCACTTGTATTCATTAATCCAGCACAAATATGTATACACAGAGAATCTTTTTCACAATCTCAAACATTTTTACTTTCACAGTATTTGGTAATACTGATGATATTAGTAGTTGACAGAATTTGGAGAGGAGCCGAGATAAAAATATTTTGAAGATATGACATTCAGGAGGAGTATCAAGTACAAGATTTTCAAAATGGTTGCTGTCGCATATTGGACATCATATCAGCACCATTTTTATTTAAGACCAACTGGACACCAAAAGAAGACTTCTGGTGAAAACCCCATGTCAATGTAACTTTCTATTCAAGGAGAGTTGTGATAACAAGATTTTTAAGATGGCTGCCATGGTGGCCATATTGGATGTCATATCTGCACCATATTTAAGACCAGTTAGACATTATAAGAAGTCTTTTAGTGAAAAACCCATGTTGATATGACCATCCATTTAGGAGGGGTAGCGATATCAAGATTATCAAGATGGCTGATATGACAGCAATATTTTACGTCAGATCGGCACCATGTTCATTTAGGACCAACTAGATATCATAAGAAGTCTTTTAGTGAAAACCTTATGTTGATATGACCATCCATTCAGGAGGAGCAGCAATAACAAGATTTTAAAGATGGCCACTGTGGCGGGCATATTGGATGTCTGAGCAGCACCATTTTCATTTAGGACCAACTAGACCATGGGATCAATGTGTGTGTAAAGTTTCAAGGCAATCCTCCAGAAGCAAGATACCAAACTTGACAGATAGTGATTATATAACCTCCTTGAATGGTCCAGTTCTGTCTGTTTAGATGTACATGTATCTAGTTTGACAAAGTAGGGAAAAATACTGCATTTTTACACAAACTTTGTAAAAAAAGACTGAAAATTGTTCTTCCCTAACCTTCAATAATTGCAATCCTCTAGTTCCACTTTTGAAAGTCTGGAACTGTTCATCATACATTTATGTGCTCAAATTTATGATGGACTGATGTTTGGGGTCACATGTTGCTAATGTAGCTGCTAAGTGGTTTATTAAATTATTCCTGGATATGTTTCTAAAATCCAGCATTACTTTAAATTTTTACTGTATGTTGAAACATCTAAAACTTACACAACTGACAACTCATCCTAAACTTACAAAAATCACCCTAACTGACTGATAAAACAGACAAGAAAGAGGTTAGGCATATTTAACCCAGATCTTTTTCAACTGGCTGTCTCTGATGCTACAGGGCATTCACATCCAGTTAAATTCCCATAGGCCATAACCTTAATGTCTGACTAAATTACTATACTTTTGTGTTGAGACTGGCAAATCATGTTCATATCCTAAGAATGATCTATCTAATAGGAAACTTTTAAAATGATGAAAATAATATCTTGTGTGGCTCATTTTTGAGAATTACTCCCTTGTAGGTGCCCACAATAAAAATCTGACCTGGTGAGATCAACAAAAAGAATTTCCAGGAATCCAAGAGAAGACTGTTTCTTCTCTCCTTTTATTTTCTTTACCTGCTGAGTACTTAAACCATCTCTAATATTACTGTGAAACTTCAAAATACCAAATTTAATGTTATTTAATTAGCATCATTCAAGGTATTCTTCCTATATATCTACAAATTGGGTTTGATAAAAATCCATTCATACTTGTTTGTGTTATCATGTTCACAAGCCAGTAAAACTAAAAACATGAGTCAAAACCTTTATTAAAATCAAAGTCAGAATGATATTAACTTGTTCATTGGAATGGAACTAAATACAAAATCTGGTCCAAATTCACTTGTATACACTGTGTTCATAAATGCAATAAAGTACAAAAATGCAAGCAACAACCTCTGACTTGACCCCAAGGTCATTTAAGTCTGGTTTTAAAAACTCTTTCACAAAAATGTGGATATGTTGGTGATCAGATATGCACCTTTCATTCAGAATTAAACACCGCATGAAGTGTTTTAGTGAAAATTCCATGTCACTGCCATCATTCATGTAAAAGGAGTAGTGAAAACAAGATTTTCAAGATGGCCACTATGGTGCCATGTTGGAGGTCAGATGGGCAACATTTTCATTCAGAACCAGTAACATACTGCTATAGTGTTTTAGGAAAAATCCCATGTCGATACAAACATCCATTCTGGAGAAGTAGCTATATACAGATGTTTAGGATGGATCTAAGGCAGCCATTTTGCAGGTTACGTTAGCATCAGTTGAATATATGGACAACAACAACTATATATTGCAAGGAAGATGTAGTTTTTTTTGGTCCAAATGCAAACAACATAATGTCTGTGTTGTTTGTTCTACTTATTAGTCCTTACAACTGCATCGACCCAGATCTGCCGGTGCATTATGCAATGGCAGATAAGGGTCTATGCAGTTTGCAGTTGGTATCGGCTTATACGTGAGTATATACGGTAACTAATTTTAATGATGTAATACTTACCTGCTGCTATTGCATAGCTGGTACTTTTCTGGGTGGAAACGACCCCGACTGACAAGAATTTGTCCTCCCATTAGGTTCCAGAACACTGGATTGCCCCTGAGACACCAACTAGATATTTTGCCCATGCATACTGCCCTTAATTTTGTTCTAGGATGCAGCCTAACTTAGTGGGAAATCAGTGAGGGGAGGGAGGAGGGAATCTGGCAGTAGCAACAGGTAAGTGTTGCATTATTAAAATTAGTTTTATTCCCCCACAAAAAATACATTTTAATATCAGTAACACCATACCTGCTGCTACCTGTTGAATTTGTCAGTTTGGTGTGAGGCTGATGATCCCACAACTAGCAAATAAAAACAACACAAGGAATACTCACCCTCATTGAAGAGTTGGAAAGGCCCATGAGGCAGCAATGGCTTGAACCTCATGGGATTTAATTTTCATGAATGACAAGTCCCTGTCAGTAAGGGACTGATAAGCTCTCTTGATAGTTAATGCAATCCACCTAGAAATGGCGAAAGAACCTTTAATGGGGAGGAAAAGACACTTCCTACTTATACTTCTCCCTTAGGAGGCTGCCAAATAAAAATGTAAAGCCCTAACTGGACATAAAAGTCTATCTTTATCATCACCAGCACTGATATGGCTGAGACTGGGGATCTCAATCGAAAGTGGAGCAATTGATGGAAGCTGGGTTTTTGCTAAAAAAAACTGGCTGGCAAAGAAGAGAAACCGACTCATAATTTCCACTGAACCTGATGCAGCACTGCTCTATGGATAGGGCATGAAACTCGCTCTTTAATCTCAAAGACGCTAAAAAGAGCAAGAAAACAGTCTTAAGGATAAGATTCTTGAAGGAAGCTTCAACCAAAGGTTCATGGGGGGGGGGGGGGTTATTAAGAGACCACAAGACACAAGAAAGATTCCATTTAGACATTAGAGAGCAAGACACTGGTCTTTGCAGCTTGAAATACCTGATCAGGTCTGATAAGCGAGAATCTGTCCCGATGTCCGGGCCTATTGATAATTTGAGTGTTGGAAAGGGCTGCTTGATAGCCCTTAATAGTAGAAGCCGAGCACTGTTTCTCTGAAAAGGAAGTGAAGAAAATCAGCCATGGTACTGTGCTTATAGAGGGACAGCTGGGATTGACATGTTTTCTACTACACCAATCACAAAAGAGTCTCCATTTGGCATCATGCACCTTAGACGTCGATCTTCTCCTGAACGGAATGATGCACTTGGGCTGTTGTGTAGGAGAGAGCCCCTGTGCTGCGACAGGAGGTCCCTCCTCTGAGGTAAGGTTCATTGACTCATCGAAGACAAAGTCTTAAAGCTGTTTTGCCGCATAATGGCAGTGTTTTGCCATCAATTCTAGTTGGTCATGCAGTCCATATGAAGGAAAACTATGAAAACATGAAACAACTTTTGAGGTGCATAAACTATGACCAACATCAGTGGCAGCTTTGTGGCGATTTCAAGGTTCTTGCTCTCTTGCTTGGTCTGCAGACTGGATACACAAAGTACTGCTGTTTTCTCTGCAAATGGGATAGTCATGTGAGAGATTCCCACTACATCAAGAGAGATTGGCCACTCCAACAGTCATTGGAGCCTGGGATGAAAAGTGTTCAGCATCCACCATTTGTTGAATCAAGGAAGATTTTGTTACCACCCTTGCACATCAAGCTGGGTCTGATGAAGAACTTTGTCGAGGCCATGGACAAAACACAAGCAGCTTTCAAGTACCTCCGTGGAAAATTTCCAAGGCTAAGTGAAGCTAAAATAAAGGAAGGTGTCTTTGTTGGTCCTCAGATTCGTGAACTTCGAGATGATGCATTTCACCATGCACTGCGTGGCAAGGAAAAGACGGCATGGAAAGCCTTCCAGTTAGTGGCAACAAATTTTCTCGGAAACAACAAGGGAGACAACTACAGGGAGTTGGTGGAAAACCTCCTCAAAGCATACAAAAGCCTTGGTTGCAACATGTCACTAAATATACATTTTTTGCACTCTCATCTTGATTTTTTTTCCACCGTACTGCGGAGCAGTGAGCGATGAGCACGGCGAGCGATTTCACCAGGACATTGCAACAATGGAGAAACGCTATCAGGGCAAATGGAGCCCATCAATGCTTGTAGACTATTGCTGGACAGTGACAAGAGATGCTTCATTTAATGAATACAAGAGACAAGCCAAGAAGCGCCAAGTAAATACTGAATAAGGACTAAACTATGTACTTATATATACATAATAGTTTTTTTACTTTTGTTTCAATATATTTTTTATTTATATAACCCTTTTGCTGTTTTTTAAAGTGTTACATAAACAGGACAGGTGAAATATTATCATGTAAAGCAACCATAAACACATGAAAAGACCTAGGTTTACAATTTATGATTAAAAGTCTACTATGTACACAATATACATAGATGTAAAATGTAAAAACTTAAATATCTTGGAAACAGTATCCAATCAGTTGTTTTAATTGTCATATTTGAATTCAGCACATCAAAATCCCTAATAAATAGTACATTTTATCTCTGAAGCAGATGACTTCTAAAAAATTGTAGACCAGTGTATTTAGTAATATTTCATGGTTTGCCTATATTTAGTAATGGTGGCCATATTTGATGGCAGATCTGCATTTGTTGCCAAGTCTGAAAGATCTTCATTTCAGGATGTTTTTCTGTATTATAGTATTGGCGGTGATATCTGATAGTGGAACTTGTATAAAGCTGAAAGGCATCATCATCATTTGTACGTATGATGGCAGGACAACATCTTTTGTACAAATGGGAAAGGCATTCAAGTTAGGACACTTTCTGTCAAATTTTGTCAAATTCTGTAAAGTGATTATTTACAATAAATGTAATTTAAGGTTTTTCTATTTTCAGTAACAGCAGCCATATTCCATATTTGACAACAGATTGGCATCATTTGTATAAATATGAAAGGTCTTCTTGCCAGGATGCTTTGTGTCAAGTTTAGTCCAATTTTATTCAGTGGTTTTGTAGAAGAAATCGTTTAAAGTTTTTATTTTTTTTATTGTTAGAAATGGTGGCCATATTTGATGGCACATTGGCATCATTTGAACAAACTTGAAGGGTCTTCAAGCGAGGATGCTTCTTCTCATATTTGATAAAAATCTGTTCAATAGTTTGGAGAATAAGTCATATAAAAGATTTTCTATTTTAAGTAACATAAACCATATTTGATGGTAGACCAGCATCATTGGTATAAAGTTGAAAGGCCTTTATGCCAGTGTGCTCTGTGCTAAGATTGGTCAAATTGGTATGGCAGTTTTTAAGAAGCTAAAATAGCAATTGTCAATGGATGATGGACGATGAACACCCGACGATGCATGATGGATAAAGGACTATACAATATGCTCACTTGGCCTTACAGCCACAAACTGCAGGACTAGTTGCACTAATGAGATTTTGTCATACACTACTATAAGACAAAAAGGGCACTAACTCTAACAAAAATTGTGGGAGCAAAGTGATTTGTCAATAATATATATCTTCAGGTGATGCCCATAATAATTGTCAGTATATGCATATCCAGGTCATGGCTATAATATTTACCAAGTTTCATGGCAAGCCATTAAAAACTGTGGAACTAGTTGTGCTAACAATATTGTATCATATACCATTATAAGAAAAAAGGGCAATAACTCTAGCAAAAATTGCACTAGCAAAGTGATTTGTCAAAAATAAACATCTTCAGATGATGCCCATAATTACCAAGTTTCATGGTAATTCATCAAAAACTGTAAACTTGTTGCGTTAATGAGAGCTGGATGAAAGGATCAAGACATACAGATAGACAGACACGAGGATCACTATCTAAACCATCTTCTATAGACAGGGTGCAGCTTGCTTTATGTATATTTTAAAATAGCAGACTTAAGCTGTAAAGTACACAGCTGGGTCAAAGACTGAATGTATTATCACAAAAGAGCTGACAGCCATTATTTTCCCAATCAGACATTGTTTAAGATCACAGCTCCATGTTAATTATATCACTGCAGGTTGCTTTTGAAATGTACTTGCCAAGCTCTGTGAGGACTTGTACAGTGTATTTTTGTTTCGAAAATGAAAATTTGCATCTCAAATTTTTTTCATACAGTTTGTAGGCTGCGTATTTATTAGGAATCGATCCACTAATAGCACTCTTGATCATGGATTTAGACATGTAATCAGCCAATTCTTGTAAAGTCTTTGTCACATTATGGGAGATGAAACACAGTGTTTGTGACTTGATCACTTGACAATTGCAAGTAGTTGTCTAAAAAGACAATTACCGAAAATATTAGTGTATAAGCCCAGTCCAAATGCAAACAACATAGACCCTGATCTGCCATCGCATATTGCGCCGGCAGATCAGGGTCTATATTGTTTGTTCTACTGATTAGTCCTTACAAACTGCATAGACCCAGATCTACTGGCACATTATGCGCCGGCAGATCTTGGTCTATGCAGTTTGCATTTGATATCGGCTTATACACGAGTATATATGGTAAGTTATCTGCTTGTCCCTTGCAAAATTGGCTTTGGAAACTGATACATATCATATATACTCACTTATAAGTCGAGTCCAACTGCAAACTGCACAGACCCTGATCTGCCGGCACATTATGCGGCAGCAGCTCTGGATCTATGCAGTTTGTTAGGAGTAATTAGTAGAACAAACAACACAGACCTATTTGCAGCTGGACTCGACTTATAAGTGAATACATATGGTACCAGCTGTGTCATGGTATGATCAATCTATAGAGGATATTTTCTTTTCCTATGTTGATACCAGACATATTTCATCATGTGGTACAAAAAACGTGATATTTTAACGAGTGGTGAAGCCACGAGTTAAAATATATTAGTCTTTGTACACCAAGATGAAATATGTCCAGTATATACGTAGGAAAAAAAATAATTCTTTTTATTATATACCAAAATGCTCCTAAATCAAAGCTTAGAAGATTAAATTCATGCTTCAACACCCCATCCCACACACCACTCCCATCACCCTTTTCGTAACTTCACCTCACTTTCAACTATATTCATAAGCTGATCATAAAAATATTAGCATTTTAAGAGAGTGGATGCTTGGGATGACCTACTATGTTGCTATAAATTACATTTTTGATATTTTGTACACTATTTTACCCTATCTTACCACAAAACAAGTCTGATTCAGCAAATGTATCAAACCGGGTTTTCAAAACTACTGTCAATTTTGTACAGGGAAAATAACTTCATAGAGGAATGAATGGCGTCGAGGTAAATTGCTTCAGGAAAAAATAATTTCCATGTCTGAAAGGTAATGCAGTTTCCATTTATTTGTTCTAGCTCACAAAGTGCTTGTTTTTATAACTTCAGAAGGCACACAAAATCTAGTGTTGCGTGATGGGAAATCTTGTATTTTCACATGTGGAAATGTAAGAATATATTTTTCAAATGTGAAAATATAGGAACGAAAAAAATATTAAAAATATTTTGTCAATAATTTTCTATTTCACACTTAAGTATAACATAAAATGTAGTCTATTTAAAGCACAGTATTATTTTACATTTTCCTGATGTCATTTACATGACATTTCATAGATCCATGTAATATTTTTCAATAGTAATACCACCTCACTAATATATATATATATATATACTCGCTTAAAAGTAGAGTCAAACTGGAAACTATAGACCCTGATCTGCCGATGCATAATGTGCCAGAAGATCAGGGTATATGTTGCTTGTTCTACTTATTACTCGTAACAAACAACATAGGCCCAGATCTGCTGGCACACTAAGCGACAGTAGATCTGGGACTATGCAGTTTGCAGTTTTACTGGATTTGTAAGCAAGTATATACGGTATATCTTAAATGAAGTAATGACATCATGTAAGGCAATAACAGCTCTCTGTAAGTGCTTCTAGTACATCCTGGACTTTCAAATGCCAGTCCTGGACCTGCAACATCCTGGACTTTCAAATGCCAGTCTTGGACCTGCAACATCCTGGACTTTCAAATGCCAGTCTTGGACCTGCAACATCCTGGACTTTCAAATGCCAGTCTTGGACCTGCACATCCTGGACTTTCAAATGCCAGTCTTGGACCTGCACATCCTGGACTTTCAAATGCCAGTCTTGGACCTGCAACATCCTGGACTTTCCAATGCCAGTCTTGGACCTGCAACATTCTAATACTGTGCATACTGTGGACTTTCAATAATTAACCCTGGACCCACAATAATTAACCCTGGACCCTCAATAATTAACCCTGGACCCACAATAATTAACCCTGGACCCTCAGTTTTCTAAAATTCTTAATCCAGATAATGTCCTTTTCCCTAAAAGGTTAAAAGAAAAAAGTCCTACTGGGCAAGAAAATTAATTGCATTAACAGAAATTAAGAATTTTCATACTGAAAAAAGTGAAGAAGATAAAAATGTACATGAAACTAAACAGTAGTCAATAAGATTTATTACAGTAAACTTTTATAAATTTGCCTTCAACATAATGACTTATTGCCCATTGATTTCCTCCCTCTTTTCTCACCTCAACCCCCAGTTTTCCTATCAAGACTCCCAATTTCTGGAGACTGAGGGTCCTGGACTCCCAGTGTCCAAGGTCTACAGAAAGCTCTTGGCAAAGGATGCAATGTCCATGGTATCTGGCAAATGATGCAACATCCATGGTATTTGGCAAATGATGCAATGTCCATGGTATTTCAATGTTATGTCAGTACAATAATTTGTGGTTTTATTATAATAAAATCAGTGATTTTCATAATTCGTAAAAAATCTTACATTTGTGCTCATTTTGAATGAAATTAATGAAACTCAAATGGTTTCTAAAATTTCATGCAAGATCCTCCAAGTCTACATAAAAAACTTGTCCCTGCAGGTGTTATCACTTTACCTTACAAAATAATGATTCAACCCTCAGTTTATGATTTTATTTGAATTACTACTGTATATACTGACTTATAAGTCAAGTCCATCTGCAAACAACATTGAGCCTGATCTACCATTGCATAATGCACCGGCAGATCAGGGTCTATGTTGTTTGTTCTACTGATTACTCCTAACAAACCACTCGTACATGGCCGAATGGCCACACGAGTATAATTCAAAGTAAGTAAGTAAGTCCTAACAAACTGCACAGACCAAGATCTACTGGCACATTATGCAATGGCAGATCTGGGTCTGTTCAGTTTGCAGTTGGACTCAACTTATAAGCTAGTATATATGGTACCAATTTGTATGGATTTCATGGTAGCTAAAAGACCCAATGATTATTGCTTCTTTCCTAAAAACAGTAAGATCTTTTCCCCCAATCCACAATAGGACCATCTCCCCAATCCAGAATAGGACCTTCTCCCCAATCCGCAACTTTAAGCACCGATGAAAATGTCATTTTTCTCTGTGCACAAAATTCAATACCCACAACAATAAATAAATGTATAGTATACTTTCCATATTGACTCAAATGTTTCACTGTTTTTTTTAATGCAAGTGAAATAAGTAATAAAATGTACATATTATTAACCTTAGTGCCAGTAAGTGAGATCATAATGAAATAATACTGAAAAATGTTGTTCAATGATCATGGTCTTTTTATCGTTATCTCAGAAATTCTATTGCAGCCAATGTTGTCGTCCTAGTCACTATACAATAGTGAACTCATAAACACAAACAGATGAAACGATGAAATTATGGTAATTCCTTTGATTCTAAAAAAAGATCAGATGCATATTGCTTATGTCTCTTCTACAGAAATGACTAATACTAATTAATAAGTGATATATGCTTGACTTATAGGGACTTACAGGTCACTTAGTTACTTATACTTTGCATATGTAATGAAGTGAAATGTCAGTCCATGCGAGTATAAGTACAAAACAAGGGAAAAAATATTAATCCATGCTTCACTTGCATTTCATTTATAAGTGACATACAAGTCATTATTAGGTGGTACAAACAAGCCTTTATCAGTTGACTATAAGTTCACAGACATTGTCATTTTCTGACTAATAGTTTACTGCTATATATAGTCTCAAGTCCAGGGTTTACTGCTAAATATAGTCTCAAGTCCAGGGTTTACTGCTAAATATAGTCTCAAGTCCAGGGTTTACTGCAAAATATAGTCTCAAGTCCAGGGTTTACTGCTAAATATAGTCTCAAGTCCAGGGTTTACTGCTAAATATAACAAGTACAAAAATAGCAACTACTATGAATTAAAAAAAAAAAAATTCATATCTTCCCACCAGATTTACCAATTTCAATGAGAGTAATATCAAAATAAAGAGAATTTCATCATGCTTTATTTAAAATGCTTTAACTCATTAACCCCTGGAGATTTTTTTCATTTTCGCGTGAAATGGGGGTAGGCAACGCATTTTTGGGGTTACTTCTGAATTCAGACAAACAGATCTGCTTAAGAAAGTTTATCATTTAGCCGGATGCTTAGGTGTATCAGAAACATTGTTTTTCATTAGCTATTATGCTCGCACATGTGCAGAAGGGTAAAAGTTGGACTTCTTTTTTTTTTTCTTTTTTTTTTTTCCCCCATATTGGACCCCCGATTTTTGTGTCCTGGCCCCTTTTTGCTCCAAATCTCAAACTTATCCTACTTTTTGCAAAGGTTCATCTGTCTGTGTGCAGTTCAGACGGGTCTGCTTTAGATCTAACGTCAAAAAGTCTAAAATTCGGACACAAACTCCGGTTCCACAACTGTCAATTTTCGACCTAAAAAAAATCGGGTCTCAAAAAATGCATTTTGTTTGCTGTACTTTTTAATGCAAGTAGAAAGTCGACATTATTTGGTATCATTGTAGAGCTACATCTGTCTACTTTAATGCAATACCATCCACTTTAGTGTATCTTAAATGATGTTGATGTTACAGAGCTCGGAAGTAGGGTACAACCTCACGACACGTAAACGTGGCACTAGGGGTTAATGAGTTAAGATTCAGAATACCATTGAAATAAAACTTCCATCTTTGATGGACCTTACGTATTAAAGCTGTGTGAATTGCACAACGTGTGAGAATACACACCCACACATTGGGGACACACATTGAAACAGGGACTTTTTAAGCATCCAGCAATATATTTTCTATAATTTTTTTCAAAATAATATTATTCAGCAATAAATGTTAAATTATGTATATTTTAATGAAATAACAGAAAATAATTTACTGCTGGATACTGAAAAATTATTTGACATCAAAAATGTTTCAAAAGCAAAATTCTGGAACCTTATAGATTTCCAGGGTGATTGCTATCATAATTTAGCCTTAGTCATGCTTTGTCTCCTGTTTCTAGAATTTAAACCATGATGGTTTGCAGATGGGATAAGTTTATGCCAACTGGTTCCCTATGGCGGTAATGTTTTGTTCGCTTTATGTGCTTTCCACCATCATGCGATATAGACAAACAGATCATGGGATTCACACACTGACAATTGATTTTTGTGACAGCATTAATAATAATAATAATAATACTTCATTTATAGAAGATAACTCAGTACAATACTACTCTCCCTTGAGGCCTTCTGCTTAAAATGTGGAGAAATTATATATAATATTTACAGCAGTGGTTCCCAGATCCCAGGTTGTGAGGACCCTCGCTAAACTATACTGGTACTGCATTTTGGGTCGAAAAAAATGGTATTTAGGATCGAGATAAAAAAAAGTTTGGGAACCACTGATTTACAGCATAATATAAAGTGTCATTCTATTATGACAATAGTCAGATGTTGTTAAACATGTAAGAAAAAAAAAACCCTTTTCTTTAAATAACTTTAGATTATCACTCTTTTGATGTTTTGAAAAATACTGTTCCTTATGAAAGCACCTGAATATTACATAGACTTCTTGAAAGTTTCTAACTTTGGCTTGGGAAGTCAAATATTCTCATCGTGAAAAGATCTTAATCTATATTGAGATGAGTTAGTTATGAATAATTCCTGAACATATTGTGGAGCAATTCCTTGAAGAGACTTGTACACTAAAATGCTTTTTGGTAATCAATCCTTCTAGATAAATCCAGTCATTTCAGTAGTATGTAGTAGTATGTATAAAGGGGGACCACCTGGGAGTGGATAGAACAATTTGTTTGCATAATGAAGACCTCTATGTCAAAAAATGCAAGAAAGTGTTTTCAAATCCGCCTTTATACATACTACTATTTCAATTCATGGAAGAGAGTCTTGCTTGGTGCATCAAATGGTTTTCCAAGTATACTTCGTGCTGCTCTTTTTTGAAGTTTTGAAAGTCTGTCAATATTGTGTTTGGAAGAATTTCCCCAAATAGTGACACAATAGTCAAATAGTGACACAATAGTCAAATAGTGACACAATAGTCAAATAGTGACACAATAGTCAAATAGTGGCAAAATATAAGCATTATAATACAGAATCCTTGTTTCCACAGGAAGATATTTCCTCATTTTTAGAAAGTAATGCATTTTTTTGAGTTTACAGCTTTATATACTTTGTCAACTTGATCATTCCACTGTATAAATCTGTCCACATGAACACCTAAAAGTTTATGACTTGCTACATTCTCAAATTCACGTCCTTTTATGGTTAAATCTAAATGTGTTTGGCCTATTTGTGCCTGTCATTGTGAAGTTGTTATCGGCATACATTTTGTTTTATTTCCATTTATATGCATATCATTTTTATGACACCAATCTTCGATTTTGTTTAAGTCATTGCATAAGTTTGATTGCACAACATTTATGGAGGATCCAGATCAACAAAGCATAGAATTCTCAGCAAAAAGATCAACATTTGATACACTTGTAACGAAGCGTAGATTATTTATGGAGACAAGAAACAACAGAGGTCCAAGGACTGATCCATGGGGAATACCAGTTTTGATACTTTCTGGTTGCGATGTTGGACTTCCTATGCAGTGTTTTTCTTGTAGATATGTAGCTAACCACCGGATTATGTTGTCATGAAACTTATAGCATTTCAATTTTGACAGTAAGATGGAACAATTAACAAGATCAAACACCTTGAAAAAAATCGAAGTAAACAATTCCAGTTAGGTTTCCTTTGTTCATTTCACTCAAGCATACATCTGTAATTTTAGTTTAGAGCTCTTCCTTATGTATAAGCATATTTTGCTTTAAATAAGAATATATAGAATTTGCTACATGTTTTTCTATTACTTTAGAAAGAGTGGGTAGTATAGATATTGGTCTGTAATTGTCTGGATTTTCCCTGGCACCTTTCTTAAAAATAGGTTTCACTTTTGCAATTTTAAGCAGGTCGGGATATTCATTTGTTGCAATAATGATGTTGATTATATGAGTAATTGACTTTGTTACCACAGGTGCAGACAATTTAAGTATTCTTGGTCCAGTTCCATCTAAACCAGTAGCCTTGTTTACATTTAGGTTTTCCAATGTTTTGTAAGCTTCATGCTCTGTAACATAGTCCAGTGTAAATGGTTCTATATTTTGTAGTTTCTCATTTAGGTTCTCATTTAGAACAGTAGGATCAAAGTTTTCACTTTTCTTTGAAATTCATCAGAGACACTACCACAATACTTCCTGAATTAATCTACAATATCCTGCATAGAAGTTACTGAATCATCATTATCTTTGATGTTACGGGGAGAAACAGGCATTCATTTACCAGCCAAAGTAGAATGGTCATTGGATTCAGAAAGAAAACTACATTGCTGCCATTGAGTCAAAACCTGCTTTCAAATTCAGGGTTACCTGATGATAAAGGATACTGCCTGAGACATATGTTTAAAAGAAAAATTGTATTTATTACTCAAGGAATAAATTACGATTAGGGATGTCACTCTTTTGATTCATTTCAGCTAAAAATTATATATTGAGCAAGCTGTTTCCAATGTGGTGATTCTAAGTGCCAGGCTAATGTGTTGGAATCATTTCATGAATTGTCATTTAAATGGAAGTGTGTGAGATTTATTTTGATCAGAACTTATTGATAGCCATTGATGGGGGTGGGGTGCTTTTTTAAGTCGAAATTCATTAAATTTAGCAGTGATTCACTTATAAAATGTAGAAATGTACTAAGAGAATGATTTACATTTCACTTGTACGTGTAGTAAAGGAATGGCTCACATTTCACTTGTGAGTGAAGTATACTTCATTTATAAGTGAAATGTCTAAGTTGCATATAAAATCCTGATCATTCACCTATATGTCATATATAAGTAACCCATATGAATTGTGTAGTAAATTAAAGGCTCAAATTTCACTTGCAAGTGAAGTATACTTCAAAATGAACAATAACTTACAGTTGACTTATAAGCCCTTTGTAAGTTATTTTCATAAAGACCAGCAATACATGGAGTCTCCAGCATTTTGGACCTATTTTTGATCAATCTCCAGCATTTTGGATCTATTTTTGATCAATCTCCAGCACTTATTTCTGAATGGGATGCAAGATTTCCAGCATTTTATACAGTGTAGCAAATAATGCTAGGGTAAAGTGCCCTCTAGTTGCACAGGTTACACTTTCATATGCATCTTGCATTACAACTCTATACCTTTTTGTAGCCACTGCATGATTAGATCTGATTGAGATCTTGGTAATTTTTGTTCATTACAGTTAACTCCCTTTTCTATATATGCCAAAAGAAGGCAAAAATGCACTTACCTACATAGGTGTCCTGATTTGGATAGAGTTGACTCTTGAGTTGGTTGATCTTTTTGGATAAATGTAATGTGAACTTTGTTATTAAAATTAAAATAAAATTAAAACTTTGTTGCTGACAAGTGCATCTTTCTGCCTTTTGCAGGCTAAAAAAAATGTTGTGACCAATAGTTCTGAAATGATAAGGGCTCTGATGAGATGTCAAGTTCAAGGGCACTGAGCAGTTTTGGAGAGAGAACTGTAAAGGTTATGGTTGGTTGGTTGGTTGGTTGTTATGTGTTTAATACCATTTTTCAGCACATGATGGGCTATACATGGCAGCCAGTATATTTGGTGGAGGAAGAACCCGAGAAAAACCCGGAAAGAACCACCAACCCACGGGAAGCTATTGGCAAGCTTTCTCACATATCCACTTTAGCCGAGCCAGAGACTCGAACCGAAGCATGCAGAGGTGAGATGTCAGTGATCTGTAAAGGCAAGTGCCTTAGACCACTCAGCCACCCGGGGCCCCAGCAGAGGTTATGAAAATCTGACAGGGTGTCTGACTGTAGGGCTCTCTGGATGAATGGTAAAAAACCTTAGTTGAAAAAAACCTTTATGCTAGCTTAATACAGTTGGTTTATAGTAGATCAATGCAACATTAATCAGCTGACACTATTTCTTTTAATATTTTACTACAGTATCTTACTAAAAATGCATTTAAAGATGTTGCACTTTATACATTTATTCAGGATATCAATCACCGCTATTAGTTTCACACACGTTATCTCTTGAGGTTATGCAGTCTGTATGATTGGAATCTTGCTTGAGCCATTTCTGTCAAGTCGAGAAAAAACCCCGGAAGTAGTTGTAGGAATACACATTACTTTGATGGGTTTGGTGATTTGCCTCTGGTGGAGTGCACCACGTGTTATGATAGAAAAAGTTGACAATGTTCCGACTGTGACTTTGTCTCTTTCCACTGCTATACTGTGCCATGTAAACAAAAGTAGTTTAGAATATAGTTCTCAATAGTGGTACATTACATTCGAGGTTTCTTTCTCGACTTGACTGATAAGACAGAGGACGCTCCGACTAGCATGCTGTACTCAGATCATATGCCACCGAAAGGCTTAACAAAGTGATACTAAATGTATTGTCTGCTACATATTAAACACACGTAGGATTCTTCAGAGACACATATAGAGAAATAAAATTGGATTTATATTTTCTACTCAAGGTACATGACTGAGTCTGGGGCATTTTACCCTAAATGACACAATATTTCAAGTATATAATGACACAATATTTCAAGTATATAATGACACAATATTTCAAGTATATAATGACACTTTGTCGACTGTTAGGCTTCAAAATGGATATGGCTTAACCTCTGAAACATCTCCACCTATGTCCTGTCTTGGTTTACCTACATGGAAAAAATATTTACAATTTATATCTAAACCCACTAAAGATCAGCATTGGTAGTTGACATTTGTTTCTAGCATTTTTGTTCAATCTCCAGTATTTGGCTTGTGATCAAGCTTATCACATGTAGAGGGCAGAAGGAAAAAAAAAAAAAAAAAACCTAAAGGATGAAAAAAGGGATGAAAAAAAAGGAAGAAAGAATTCCAAAAAAGAAAGGAAGAAATGCAGCCTACCTCTAGATGTTTCTTGACCATGATTAGCTCACTTTTTGTTGTCTCTATCTGAGCATCCAGCCTTCCCCTATCCTGTGACAAGGAGGCACCTGAAACATACATATACCACTTTCATATTTATTTGTGTACAGTGGTCCCTTACTATAAAATCCCTTAGTATACTGCTGCCTCTCTTATAACACAGGCCTTCCCCTATCCTGTGACAGAGAGACACCTGAAACAGACATCCATGTATATCACTTTCATATTTATCTGTGTACAGTGGTCCCTTACTATAAAGTCCCTCAGTATACTGCTGCCTCTCTTATGACACAGGCCTTCCCCTATCCTGTCACAGAGAGACACCTGAAACAGTCATCCATGTATATCACTTGTATATTTATCTGTGTACAATGATCCCTTACTATAAAGTCCCTCAGTATACCACTGTCCCTCTTATTACACAGGTATATCATGGATCACATTAAATTGACTTTCTCTTTGCTAATTAATTATTTCCTTTGATTTTAGTCCTTTAGCTGTTGAGAAACATACCATATATACCTGCTTTAAATCGAGTCCAACTGCAAACAACATAGGCCCTGATCTGCCATTGCATAATGTCCTGGTAGATCAGAGTCTATGTTGTTTGTTCTACCAATTACTCCTAACACACTACACAGACCCAGATCTGGCAGATCTGGGTCTATGCAGTTTGCATTTGAACTTGACTTATAAGCAAGTATATATGGTATATGATGCAGTTTAACATCATTAAGAACTGCATTCTTTGTGTTTTGTGCACTTTTATGACATAGCCATGTTGGAGTATACCTCAATATAATGTGACCTTACTTAATAACACAGGTTACTTTTATGAACAGCATTATAAAGAGGTGAATTATATAATGTGGATAAAACTGCAACCAGAGTAGACCCATATCTACCACCATCTAATGTGCCAGCAATTCAGGGTCTACATTGTTTGACTGAAAGTCAGATCGGCAAGACTAAATTGTAAACCATATTTGCACCTTTAAACTAAATATATTGCTGATTTTAACTATTTTACTATATATCTTGATACAAATTCTTTCCAATGATAAAAACACACTGTCTCTTGCTCATAATCAAAGTCATCCATGATCTTGATAATAGTAAATCCAAGAAATCAAAAATATGGCTTCCAGGTTGGTAACAAGGTAAGTCAATCAGATACAAGATTACATAATTAATATTGCAGATCCTGCTTACTTTCAAAATTGCCCAAAATCTTGATAATATAAGCCCATATTCCAACTTTGGTCAAACTTGGATCAGAACTTCCAAAGTGGTAATAAGCTCAACCAATCACATGCAAAATCACCTTGTATATATGCATGGATCTTGCTCATTACTGAAACAGTCCAAGATGTTAATGATATAAATATGAATTCCAAGTTTTATCAAAATCTGATCACAAATATGGCTTCCAGAGTGGTAACATGCTCAGCCAATTGGATGCAAAATTATATCATTGATAGGCGTGGATTTCACTCTTTATCAAACTGATCGAAGATCTTTACGATTCAAGCCCATATTTCAAGTGTGATCAAAATCAAATCAGAAATACGGCTTCTGGATTGGCAACAAGCTTGTCCAATCAGATGCAAGATCAATTCATTAATATGTGTTCTTTATCAAACTTGTACAAGACCTTGATGCTATAGGTTGCGTTCTCCAGTTTCCTACTTTTCATGGGGTTTGATATTTAAAGAAAAAAAATATCCCAGGTTTTCCTCACTGGTTATCCTGGCTATTTAAAAAAAGACATTTTATATATTAGGTATTGTTAATAGAACTTTTAATTCCCTTTACTTTGGTGTATGATTAATGGGTGTAATTTGGGTCATAGTATACAGCTTGGCCTTCCTTCATATATGCACATATCAAAAACGTCCTCTCACTGTTTGGTCATTTTCACTTCCTGGACTTCAATAATAAATTTTAAAACAACGAGCTGATAACTTTTGTTACTTTTTATATATTTTGTAATTCATTCATTGTACTTTCAGAAGCTAGTGCCTAGTCTGGCAAAATTCACTTTGCCTATTTTAATAACTGCTCCAGTCAGTGTCCTTTGGACTAGCTCAAGCTACTTTTTCGAGCACATGGGAGCAGCCATTTTGATCAGCTGTGTGCTTAGATCATGCACAATTTCCACCATGTAATGAAATTTCAGCCACAGTAAATGAAAGTAGCATAGAGGTATGCCAACATTCTCTCCATTGTGCATATTGCAAATGCAAACAACTTCACCTTACACCTGTCAGAAGTATGTAATATATGTAGAGTGCAACCATAAAAACCAAATAGTATTATTATTGTATTATTTAAGTTTGGTTGTATAGCTGAAACATTTAAGTCATAAGCATCTAAACAGTCCTTTTGAATAATACTCATATATTTCTTCCACAGAACAGTATTCATTAGTAGCAAAGTCCCACACAAGCCAAGCCCTCCACTTCTGATGAAAAGTGAGATATTTAAAAAAAATGCACATTTAATTTTGTCAACATGGCAACCAATCTTATGCTATAAGACAGGAACATGAAACTTGAAACAATTATTCCTGAGATGTCAGTAATAAATTTAACAGTTTGAACAGAGATGGAACAGATCTGGTTCACAGATGTCAAAGGTCAAAGGGTAAAAAGTTTGCTAATTCTTCTAAGACTAGTATATAGAAGACAGAAAATATACTTTGTCATAATTTTCTCCCTAATTTTATTAAAAATGAATGAAAATAAAATTTTTACTATAGTTTTCTTTCACTTAATCCAACAGTTTTCAATTTAAGTTGACTTTACTTCTGTGTTTTAAGACTTCTAATTTCCCCATAGTTAAGGTCATTTCACACACAATACTGCCACAAGGCATATAGTATAAGAGCAAAATAGGCATAAAAATGAGCTTATTTTCATACATAACATCAATATTAATATACCATTTTATTGAGAGAATCATACATGATGACAGGAAAAAGGGAATAACAATTGCACAAATGTTCATATTTGTTTTAAAGTTGCACTCTACAGTTTCCTACTTTGCATAGGGTTTGATTTTTAAAGAAAAAGAATTTCCCAGGTTTTCCTCACTGGTTGTCCTGGCTATTTAAAAAGGACCTTTTATATCTTAGGTATTGTTGAAAGAACATTGAATTCCCTTTAATTTAGTGTATGATTGATGGGTGTAATTTGGGTTATAGAGTATACAGCTTGGCCTTATTTCAGATGTGCACCTATAAAAAAAACTCATAGCTCTGCTTGGTCATTTTAACTTCCTGGACTTCAATGGTAAATCACAAAAGAACGAGCTGATAACTTTTGTTACTTTTTTTTATATATTTTGTAATTCATTCATTGCTCTTTCAGAAGCTGGTATTGCCTGGTCTCGGAAAATTAATTTTCCCTGTTTTAATAACTGCTCAAGTCAGTGTCCTTTGGACTAGCTCAGGCTACTTTTTCGAGCACATGGGAGCACCAATTTTGATCAGCTGTGTGCTTATATCATGCACAATTTCCACAACTACAACATGTAAAGACATTTTAGCCACAGTAAATGAAAGTAACATAGAGGTATGCCAACATTCTCTCCATTGTGCATGTTGCAAATGCAAAATATTTCACCTTACACCTGTCACTCTGTCAGAAGTATGTAATATCTTTAGAGTGCAACCATAAGCATATATTACAAGTTTGATCAAAACTGGATCAGAAGCTCAACCAATCAGATGCAAGATCACCTCATTAGTATGCATGAATCTCACTCATAATAGAATTCGTCTCAGATCATTTTGACATAAGCATATATTTCAAGTCTGATCAAAATCAGATCAATAATATGGTCTCCAATGCGGTAATAAGCTCAACCAATCAGATGCAAGATCACCTCATTAATATACGTGGATCTCATTCACTATTGAACTCATCCAAGATCTTAATGATATAAGCAAGTATTCCAATTTTGACTGAAATTGGCCACCACAGTGGTAACAACATTAGCCAATCAGGTACAAGATCACATCATTATTATGTATAGATCTCGCATATTATCAACCTCATCTGAGATTTTGATGATATAAACCCATATTCCAAGTTTGATTGAAATCGGATGAGAAATATGGACTCCAGAGTATTAACTTGCAAATGCTGATGGATGGATGAAGACGACGCACGTCTGTTGATGCACAATGTATAATGTATGCAGGACCATATGATAAGATCACTTGGCCTTATGGCCAGGTGAGAAAAATCAGTCTTTCATGGACAAATCATAAAAATGTGGCATAAATTTATCCTTGGGCAGCAAGCTTAATTTGCAGTGCTGAATTCAGATGGAGGTTTGGGTATCAGTTGAAACCCCTTTTTCAGTGAAAATACTAGCAAAATGCCCACAACTGCACTCATACAAAAGATGCTGAACTGGCCCTGCTCTGTGTTAATATGAAGAAGCCTTCTTTATACAGGAACTGCTAATGGCCTCTTGACTGACATAAAAAGATTGACCAGAAGGATGATTCCAAATGTTTCAATTAATGAATGTCAACTGGAGATGGATACTTCATGGGAAGACTTGTTTACAAAGTGACCCATATGTATGGTTTCAGCTAACAATATACTGATATGGAGAGATTCTTGACAGCTGGCTACATTATCTCTTTATGCTACAAGTACTGGGGAAGACACTAGTATGCCTAAATGGAGGGTCTTAAGTACCAAGTGGGTTTGTTTGTTTCTTGTTTCATGACACATCAGCACATGGAAGGTTATATTGTGCTGAGGCTTTTGGAGTAAAGTGCTTTGGACAGATACATCAGTTTGGTCTGGGCAGGATTCAAACCTGCACCCTTCTGATCACAAGTCCAGCAGACTAGCCACTAGGTCACCAGCGCTTCTCAAAGTGGGTTGCATATGTTACCTACCAATCTAATTACCTATACCCACTGATATAACTACCTACTTAAAATATGTCTACCTATTGCTTACATACATATCTACCAGATTACAATGTGTCACATGAAAGGCAAAATTTTTGAAGGCCAAAGCCCCCAACCCAATCATGTTTATAAAAACATGATTTCCAATAAATCAGCTGATTAGCTACAAAGTTTCTTTAAAGTCACAGTTTACTCAATACATAAAATGCAAAACATGGTTACTGTCTATACTCGCATATAAGCCGAGTCCAAATGCAAACACCATAGACCCTGATCTGCCATAGCATAATGCGCTTGCAGATCAGGGTCTATGTTGTTTGTTCTACTGATTAGTCCTTACAAGCTGCATAGACCCAGATCTGCCAGTGCATTATGCGATGGCATGTCTGGGTCTATGCAGTTTGTAGTTGGTATTGGCTTATACACGTATGTACGATATTTCAGGAGTTATAGTGATAAAGTGCGAGTGGGAGTAGGATTAATCTTTTAAGGCAAAATGTTGAAACACAGGTGTGATTCAGAGAAGCATGAGACATCTGTGAAGTGAATAAAGCTAGCAAAACTAAATTTCAAAACTCCTGGTTGATGGAGTTTGACTTTGTGAAGCACAGCTGCATGGGGGAACATTTTATACTCTGCACATACTGCAAACACCATATCAACATTAGTCACTCTCAAGTATACAAAATCTGTTGACATAGTAACACCACCCTGCATCAGGGTAGATGCAGAAAAATCATTTTCAACGCTGAGAAAATTCTAAAAGATCTTCAGGGAAGTTTGAACAACAGTACTATCCAGTCTCTAACGAGTGCAAAGATGAATACTAATGACATTTATCACCTTCAAACCCTCCAATGAACTATTGAGATCAGCAAAGTATACAACTACAAGTAAATACTGTATTTTTTAAAGACAGAAACTTTGTGTATTTGTTTTATTTAATGAACGTGTAGTTGTGATTATGTGTGTGTGTGTGTGTATGTGTATGTGTGGTAATGATATATGATAATGTTAAGCCTACCACCTGTTTTTCGTTTGAAAGTGTATTAAATGCTTCAAAAGAAAACAGATATTTTATTTCATTCAAATTTGAAATTCCAGTAATTTTTACAGGCCTATATGAGTAAACAACTTGTTCTCAATTGTACAACGTTGCATATTTGGATCAGGTACACTGACCCCCCCCCCCCCCCCCGACCAGTAAACACTATTTGAATCTCAAAAAAAACCCGACACAGACTCAAAGGTTGGTAGGTATGTACATGTACTTATAGATATAAAAGATTAGATAGGCAATAAAAGCTCATATCAATAATAGCAGAAAGAAAGGTGAAAAGAATTATATTATAATTATCCCCTGCCCTCTGTCATAGGTAAACCCATAATGTGTGTGTGTATGTGTGTGGCTGGAGGAGGGGGGCTGAATCAGCCACTGGAACTTTGAAATATAATTCTATAATGGTTTTATTGACAAAGAGACCAAGATTTTACATATAGTTCAAGGTACAAAAAATATTGATCTGAAAACAGACCTGAATGTGGCTGCTTTACAGTTTTGACCAAAAAGTTGGGTCAGACAATGTATGCAAATTAAATCAAATGTTTTTGAGGATATATTCTGATTCCAAAATCACATAACTGAAGAACTGAGGTTTAGGCTAAAAATAAAATGTTTTCATGTGCTGACATGCTCTCAATGTAATTTTGTGGTTATAAGTTTGAACCTAAGTTCCTGGAAGTGCAAATGTGCATGGCTGAAGCCTATCTAAAGTTGGTGGTTTCCTTTGCATTCTCTAGTTACCTCCACCCAAGGAAATATCTTAACTCAATACATGAAATGTCAAGGGCAGACACTGCAAAACTATCTCAATGCAATATGTGAACTGTCAAGGGTAGACATTGAAAAACAATTTCAATATATTAACTATCAGGGGCAGACATCGTAAAACTCAAATTCAATATATGAACTGTCAAAGGCAGACACTGTACAACTATCTCAACTCAGTAAATAAACTGTCATGAGCAGACACTGTAAAACTATCTCAACTCAGTATAAGATCTGTCAAGGACAGACATTGTAAAACTATCTCAACTCCATATATGAACTGTCAAGGGTAGACACTGTAAAACTATCTCAACTCCGTATGTGAACTGTCAAGGGCAGACATTGTAAAACTATCTCAGTTCTATATATGAATTGTCAAGAACAGACATTGCAAAATTATTTCAACTCCATGTGCATATATGAACTGTCATGGGTAGATATTGTAAAACTATCTCAACTCATTATATGAACTCTCAAGCGCAGACATTTTAAAACAATCTCAATATATGAACTGTCAAGGGCAGACATTGTACAACTATCTCAACTCCGTATATAAACTGTAAAAAGCAGTCATTGTAAATCTATCTGAACTCCATATATGAACTGTCATTGGCAGACATTGTAAACTATCTCAATTCTGTATATAAACCCTCAAGGGCAGACATTGTAAAACTATCTCAATTCAATATATTAACTGTCAAGGGCAAACATTGTTAAACTGTCTAAACTCAGTATATCAACTGTCAAGGGCAGACATTGCAAAACTATTTCAACTCAATACATGAACTGTCAAGGGCATACATTGCAAAAGTATCTCAACTCCAAAAATGAATTCTCAAGGGCAGACACTGTACATCTATCTCAACTCCATATATAAACTGTCAGGCAGTTTTCGAACCACGTGAGTGTATCACCATGTGTTAATTCACAGAAGGCGAGTGGGTGTTGTCAATAGTTTTTATTTTTTACTGACAGAAAAGGCAAATGACCAATAATTATTCACGACTGCTGAAGATTAAAGTAACTTGTATAAAGTAACTTGTATAGAGTAATTATCGTTTTGTATCGATTCTTCCCTTCTTGTATCGATATGGGTATAGATTAATCGTTTCACCCCTACTTGCAAACCAGCTATTAATGCGGGTCAGGTGTGGATCCCATTTTTAAACTAGAAAATAAAATAAAAAATTGGCCCCTATTTGTTGAACATGTAGAAAATCGTGATCAAAATTGGTAAATGAAACCTTGATATATTGCTCATTTTATCATCGAAAATGGAAATGCCTACAACACTTCAATAAATAAATACAAATTAAATAAGTTTTGTCAAGTGAAATTCGTATTTTCATTTTAACTTTCAATTCAGTTTTTGAGCCGCAGTGGGTCAGTGGTTAGGGTGCCGGACTCATGACTGAAAGGGTGCGGGTTCGAATCCTACCATTGGACCAGCCTGGGTCAGCTACCGTGGTGTGTCCTTAGGCAAGGCACTTTACTCCAATTGCCTCGGCACTAAATAACCTACTTGTGTTGCTGTGCCGTAAAGCACCAAACAAACAAACAAACAATTCAGTTTTAGTGTAATCATCATAAATGCAATATGCCCTCTTGTATTCAAACGTGGAAAATGTCAATCTACCATCACAGCTATGTCCATGAGCGTTTCTGTGGGAACCTAACTAAGTGCCCACCATGTTTTGATCTCTGACTTCCAGAAGTATCTGTTGTATTGTTACACTCAATTAAAAGAAGACCTGCTTTGTATGATCACATTAATTATGTCTTTTGTATCAAATGAAATAAACAGGGTGGAATAAAAGAAAATTTAAACGGCATGCAAATCCTATCTGCATAAGAGCTAGCGGTCAAAATCGTGTGTCAGGTCAACTCATTTCAACTGATCAATCGAACACTGTTATAAATATTATTATGTAAGTAATATAATAAAACTACCTTAAATTAGCGTACTCATTTACTGTACAAATTCATACAAGTTTTGCAGTGTCTACCCTAAAGGGTGACAGTTCATATACTGAACTGAGATAGTTTTACAATGTCAGCCCTTGTCAGTTCATATATTGAGTTAAGATAGTTTTACAATATTTCTACCATTGACAGTTCATATATTAAGTTAAGATAGTCTTACAATATTTCTACCATTGACAGTTCATATATTGAGTTAAGATAGTCTTACAATATTTCTACTATTGACAGTTCATATATTGAGTTAAGATAGTCTTACAATATTTCTACCATTGACAGTTCATATATTGAGTTAAGATAGTCTTTCAATATTTCTACCATTGACAGTTCATATATTGAGTTAAGATAGTCTTACAATATTTCTACCATTGACAGTTCATATATTGAGTTGTGATAGTTGTACAAAATCAATTCTTGACAGTTCATACATTGAGTTGAAATAGTTGTACAATGTCTACTCTTGACAGTTCATATACTGGATCTCTCTAATTACTGAACCCATAACCCATCCAAGATCTTGATGATTCATGCATATATCTGAAGTCTGACCAAATTCAGATCAGAAATATGGTCTCCAAAGTGATAACAAGCTCAGCCAATCATATGCAAGATCACCTCATCAATCTGCATATATCTTGCTCCTATTTGAACACATCTGAGACTGGATGATAACCCTATATTCTAAGTTTGATTAAAACTGGATCAAAAATATGGCATCCAGAGTGGTAATAGGCTCAACCGATCATATGCAAGATAACATCAATAATATGAGTTGATTGTGTGCATTATCAACACATCCAAGATCTTCATGATATAAGCATCTATTCCTAGTTTAATCAATACTGAGTCAAAAATATGGCATCCAAAGTTTCAACACAATCAGCCAATCAGATCCAAGATCACCTCATTAATATGCATGTATCTCACTCATTATCGAACTCATCCAAAATCTTAGTGATCTAAGCATATATTCCAAGTTTGCTCAAAGTTGTATTAAAAATATGGCCTCTAGAGTGGTAACAAGCTCCGCCAATCAGGTGCAAGATAACCTCATTAATATAGATCTTGCTCATTACTGAACTCATCCAATATCTTGATAATATTAAGCCCATATTCAAAGTTTGATGAAAATTGGATCAGAGTGGTAGCAAGCAATCGTTGATGGATGCATGATGCATGACTGACAATGAACACAGGACCATACCAAAAGCTCACTTCACCTTACAGCCAGGTGAGCTAAACAACTATGAATCAAAGTTGATGCCATATAGTCTACAAGCAGTCATTACTATAACTACTGTATCTGGCTTATTTTGATAGAGCAGTAAATGCTGTGGAAAATGAAAGTTGACTATGTCTTGTCATTTCAACAAAATAATCCAAACTGCACTTGGTTGGAAAATTCGACCAAAAGAGCATATATAATAAATTAAAGGATACAAAAAACACATTTATCACAAGGATTTTATTTATTACAAGCCATGATGACTTAATTATTACTAGAGGCTATCTCGACTATTAAACTACCCACACATATCAGGGCTCAAGATTTTTCTTGACGCCAGATTGAGGGAGTGTTTACTTTGTCTCACAGCTACAATAAGCTTGTTTTACCACACATTAAAGATGTCCCAATTACAATACACATTACTGACACAGCCCTAGGTTACAAACTCTTTCCTTTTTAAAATGACAAATTCACTGAGACATTTCAGAAATGGTACTGTAGTTGCAATGATCAACCCAATTCTCTGGAAGACCTTTGGGAACTTTAATCTCTCCCCCCCCCCCCCCCCCATATTTAATGACAGATTATCACATGTAGAACACAGTTATAGCAGCAAACTTATTGTTTGAATATAAAACAAGAGGCTAAAGTGAACCAGATATCACTCACCTGGCTTACATAACAGATGACCATTTACTTTAACAAAGCAGGTTTCAATAGTATTATAAGAACATGACCCTATGTAAACTATCTCCCAAGCTTTATATCATGTTGATTTTAACTACTAAAGTCTGACATTTTTTTTTACCAAGGATAAAGGCATAATTAATATGCATAGCTCTTGGTCACAATCAAACTAATCCAAGATTTTGACCATACAAACCTATATACTAAGTTTTCTTAAAAACAGATGAGAAATATTGTCTCCAGAGATGCAACAAGCTCAGCCAATCTGATGCAAATCAACTCATCAATACATGTATGTGTAGATCACACTTAATATAGAACCTATTTAAGACATACATGTGAACCTCCAGGACACGAGTGTTTTCCTCCTGAGATGAGGAGTGTCTCCTGTGACTCACTGAAATCTCCAGTGTTTGCAAAATTATTATTGAAAATGTTAATTTTTTCCATTTTCTTAACACTTTACTTCGAGTGTAGTATATTTACGGTAATATTGCCTGCAATCACATGACTGTGAACTGGCTTATGCAGGGCAAGATGATTTCGTTGCCAATTTCAGCAGCATAAAACAATGCCTCTTTCATTCTGTTGGTAGGGTTGGTTGGCTTCAGTATTTGAAGTTTGTCGACATAAATTATACAATGTGTGATCTGAAGTAATGCAGAAAGGATTAAAGAGATGAACTGATTATGGTTTTATTATTAAAGAGCTCAATCAGCATAAAACAGCGTCGGTTTATCTACATTGTTTCAAGTTTGTTGAGCTGTCTAAGTGTGTTATCTCTCAATGCTAAAACACCAAAATCTAAGCAACCAAAATATCACATGAAATTCAACGATGGATGGAAATGGGAATTTCAGTGGTTGGAATTAAGTTAAAAGGACATGAATATGCATTCTACCCTTTCCGTAAAGCTGATTTTAAAATCTGCTACGGTGGCAACAGTGACATTATGCAGCATATTAAAGCATATTAAATGCAACAATGAATACCCCATCACTGAAATCTGGTGTTTGTGGAATCTGCATCGAATGTGGATAAAGATATAGGTGCCAAGACTGTTTGCCAACTTTATAGCCAAACATAATCTCCCACTGACGGCTGCAGATCATATTTAGATCTAGTCAAAATAATGTTTCCCAACTCGGAAATCGCACAAAAGTTCTCATACAAATGGACGAAAACTACTCACAAAGTGACCAAAGCTTTGGGTCCGCACTTGGATAAGAAAATCGAAGATATGTGCCACAATGAAAAATTCGCCATTCTCATTGAAAATCCTCCCTCTTTTGAAGTCAAAACTCCTAATCAAATTGTGCAAATCTCCCGATTTGTCCTAAGCTGACTTCTCTGTTCTGTCACATGTATGTTAAGACCATGATGATATAAGCTTTTATATCAAGCTGGAGCAATATCCAATCAAAATTTGGTTCCAAAGATTTAACAAGCAACAATGAGATGCAAGATCACCTGACATTAATATGAGCAGATCTCACTTGTTACAAAACCTGTCAAAGACCATGATGATATAAGCTTATTTACCAAGTCTTAGTAAAATCAAATATAAAATCTGTCTTCAGTGTGGTAGCAAGCTCATCTAATCAGATACAAGACTACTTCATAAATATGTATAGATCTTGCTCATAATCAAACTCATCCAACATATGGAATAACTTTGATCAGAATCTGATCATAAATTGAGTCACTAGCGTGTTGACAAGCTCAGTCAATTAAATGCAAGATTACCTCAATAATATGGATCTTGCTCATTATTAATATCATCCAAGATCTTGATGATATAGGCCCATATTCCAAGTCTGATATTAACTGGACAAGAAATATGGCCTCCAGAGTGGTAAGAAGCTCAGTCAACAAGATAAATAAAAAAATTACCTCATTAATATGCATGGTTCTCACTCATTATTGAACTCACCCGAGTTATTGATGATATAACGTATGTAAGTATGTATAGAGTTTAATAACACGTAGTGCAGTCTCTTGATGATATAAGCCCATACTCCAAGTTTAATCAAAATCAGATTAGAAATATGCTCATTTTCAAAATCATTGTAGATCTTGATGATATAAGCCTAATTCCAAGTTTGATTAAAACTGGATCACAAATGTGACCTCCAGAGTGATAACAAGCTCAGTCAATCAGATACAAGATCATTTCATTAACATGAGTGCAGCTCGCTCAATATTGGACTCATCTGAGATCTTGACGATACAAATCAATATCCAAGTTTGATCAAAACTGGACCAGAAATATGGTCTCCAGAGTGGTAACAACAATTGTTGATGGATGTTTCATGCATGACGGATGCACAGCCATACAATTAGCTCACATAGCTCTACATCCTGGTGAGCTAAGAAAAACCTTTTCACAAAAAAAAGCCTACCCTCAAACATAAAAGCCTACCCTCAAACATAAAAGCCTACCCTAAAACATAAAAAAAAAGCCTACAGGAAGAGTACCATGAATGGCATATATTGCACCGACCCGCATTTAACAGTCCTCTCAGCACCAGTAGTCCATGGTTGACTCTGGAAGATTATTGACTAATTGGTCTCAGTGACCTGGATCTTTGGTCAAGGTATGCAGTCTTGAACAAAACTTACTGTGCGGCAACCACTAATTCATTAATTTCTAATTAGACCTCCAGTGACAATGACTTTTGACCTTCAGATCCAGAATCTTTAGGTTTCATTATGCACAAAGTTTGATGAAGGAATTTACTCTTAAACAAAAGTTATTCTGCAAAACCCGTTTTAATTTAAGCCACAATGACTTTGAAATTTCATCTTTTAATACCAAAATCAATAGGTCTCTTCCACACCTTATGTGCAAGCCCTCCACCAACTTTGGTCAAGGTATGTGGTCTAGAACTAAAGATATTGTACAAAAAGAGTCCACTGAAGGGACTGATGCTTTACTGTCCAAAAAGAATTTCCAGGAATTCAAGAAAAAACTATGTCTTCTTTTAACTGATGAGTGCTGAAACCATCTCTGATATTCTTGAGCAATAAGATTTTCAAATTAGCCACTGTGGTGACCACAATACTGGGTCTCAGAATTTAGGACCAACCAGACATAATAAGAAGACTTTTAGTGAAAACCCCATGCTGATACGACCATACATTCATCAGAATTAGTGTCAAGACTTTCAATATGTTCAGTGTGGCAGCCACATTTGTGGTCAGATCTGCACCATTTTCATTCAGGACCAACTAGATATCATAGTTAGTCTTCTGGTGAAATCCTCATGTTGATATGACTGTAAGTTTCCATTTAGGAGTAGCAATAACAAGATTTTCAAGATGGCTGCCATGGTGGCCATACTGGATATCAGATCAGCACCATTTTCATTTAGTACCAACTACAGACATCATAGGAATGTAGAAATCACATGTCATTGAGAAGAAGTAGCAATAAGATTTTCAAGATGGCTGCTGTGGTGGCTATATTGGATATGTGATTGACACAATTTTTATTTAAGACCAACTAGACACCATAAGTTGTCTTCCAGTGTAAACCATATGCTAATATGATTTGCCTTCCAGGAGGAGTAGCATGTCCAAGATTTTCACTGGGTTTGTATGATTCCATTCAAATGAAATTCAAGGCCTTTCCAGGACTTTTGAGGTCCTCAAACAAATTTCCAGGATCTCAAATATGCCAGAATCAAGGATATTGCACAGCAGGTTGTTCGAATCCAGTTTCAGAAATCAGCTGACCAACCATGTGACCCAAAGATGTTTTAAAAAATAAAAGCAATAGATTCAAGAAATAAGTTTATTATAGGTGGCACTCTACAGTTTCATATTTTGCATAGGGTTAGATTTTTAAAGAAAAAGAATTTCCCAGGTTTTCATCACTTCTTATCTTGGCTATTTAAAAAAGACCTTGTATATCTTAGGTATTATTAAAATAACTTTTAATTCTCTTTATTTTGATGTATGATTGATGGGTGTAATTTAGGTTATAAAGTATACAGCATGGTCTTACTTCAGTTGTGCACCTATCAAAAAAACTGCTAGCTCCACTTGATCATTTTCACTTCCTGGACTTCAAAATTAAATTGTAAAAAAATGAGCCCATAACTTTTTTTACTTTTTATACATTTTGTAATTCATTAATTGTTCTTTCAGAAGCTGGTAATGCATACTCTGGCAAAATTTGTTTTCACTATTTTAATAACTGCTCAAGTTAGTGAACTTTGGACTAATTAAGGCTGATTTTTTTTTTTGAGCACATGGGAGTGGCCATTTTTGTCAGCTGTGTGTTTAGATCATGTACAATTTCCACAAGTACAATATGTAAAGAAATTTGATCGATAGTACATGACAACAGCATAGAGGTATGCTAACATTCTCTTCATTGTGTATGCTGCAAATTCAAACAACTTCACCTTCCACCTGTCACTCTCTCAGAAGTACATAATATCTAGAATGCCTCCATAAAGACCACATATGTATTATTATTATATAATTTAATTTTGGTTGTATAGCTGAAACATTTAAGTCGCAAGCATCTAAACAGTCATTTTGAATAATTCACACATATTTTTTCCACAGAACAGTATTCATTAGTAGCAAAGTCCCACACAAGCCAAGCCCCCCCCCCCCCCCCCCGATGAAAAGTGAGCTATTTTAAAAATGGACATTGCATTTTCTCAGCAATAGCAACATTGCTATGCTAAATGACAGGAACATGAAACTTGCCACAATTATCCCTGAGATGTCACTAATAAATTTTACAGTTTGAACAGGGTCGGAACAGATCAGGTTCACAGAGGTCAAAGGTCAAAGGGTAAAAAGTTTGCTAATTCTTCTAACACTAGTGTATGGAAGAAAGCACATCTGCTTATCATCATTTTTTTCCTTAATTTTATTAAAAATGAATGAAAAGAAACATTTTTGCTATATTTTTCTTTCACTTAATGCAACAGTTTTAAATTTAAGTTGACTTTACTCCTGTAATCTAAGACTTCTAATTTCTCCCTAATTAAGGTCATTGTACACACAATACTGCCTCAAGGCATATTATGTAAGCAAGAGCAAAATAGGCATAATAGCTTATTTTCATGCATACCATCAATGTTAATATACCATTTTGTTGAGAAAATCATACATGATGATATGAGAAAGAGAAAAGGAATTGCACAAATTTTCATATTTGTTTTAAGGTGGTGCTCTCTTACCATTGTCCACCCCTAGGAGCCAGATTTTTCTGGGTGAAAGTCATTGGCTTTGAGCAACTTTAGAGTGACAAGCAGTAAGTACATGCATAGTTCATGTATCAATAATTACCTTGATTATCCACTACAGATGAGGTCTCACATAAAAAAAACCATGTAGCATGCAGTTATTCGTATACTTGTTCACATGTACAATACAGAATTAACCAGCTATGGGTAACCTATCACAATATACAATACACAGTCATTGATATGGTAAGTTTACCACTAAATAAACATATTTGTTCCTACTTCAAACTGCATTGGTCTGAGTAGGCTAGGATTTATATAACATGGAAGAATATGCAGTTATAAAGACAAATACTTAACCCACGTTAAAAAACCCCCATAAAATATAGGTCACAGTGACCTTCCTTGGTTGTAAGGCATCCTATTACAGTATCAAGTTTCTTGACTGGAACATAAACAGCACCCAATAAATGAACGTTTAGCACAAAATTTCAACAGTCACTAAAGCATGAAATATAGGTCACAAAGACCTCTAATTGCACTAATGATGTAGAACTTATCATGATGCAACCACTCACCAAGATTCAGAGTTTTATGTAGGTCAGTATGCAAATAGCATGGCAAAAACTCATTTGGTCATGAAATAAAGATTTAAAAACATAACCAGAGCTAGTAAAAGATTAAATATAGGTCATGACAAACTTCTTTTATTGAAAGGGTGTGGTACTAAGAGAGACACATATCATCGTTAATTTTATGATTCTAGCATGTACTGTGCCTGAGAAATGAACATCAAACACAAAAATTTAACCCAAGCCAGTGAAGCGTCAAAATATGGGCCATAATAACCTACTAATGAAATGAAGGAAGAGTGCTCATCATGATGCCTCCCCTCATCAGAGTTTCTTGATCCTAGATAGGATAGCATGTACATAGCATGCACAAAAAAACCTATACATGTAGTATATGTCATGAGCTAAATGCAAAAACCTAACCTTAACCAGTGAAATGCAGAATGTAGGTCACAGTGACCTGTTTTATATGTTTGTGTGGTACTAAGAGATTTGATTTGATTTGATTTCGTGGGGTTTAACACCATTTTTCACCACAAGATAGGCTATACATGGTGGCCAGTATATTTGGTAAAGGAAGAACCTGGAAAGACTCCAGGAAGAACCACCAACCCACAGAAAGCTACTGGCAAACTTACTCACATACCCATGTTTGTTGAACTTGACAGAGGTGAGATGTGTGATTGATCTGTAAAGGTGAGCACCTTAGATCACTCGACCACCCAGGGCCCAGTACTAAGAGAGATGTGTAAAATCACCTAGTTTGATAAATTAAGCCTGAACTGTACAACACAAAATTTAACCAAAGTCAGTGTTGGGTGAAATATGGGTCACACCAACCTTCTTCTAAGATGAGGGCATAGTTCTCATCAAGATGCATCCTCTCACTAAGTTTCATGATTCCAGGTATGACACAACATATACAGGGTGCCATAAACCTATTTGGTCATAAGCAAAATGCAAAAGCTTAATATAAATCAATACAATGTGAGTGTGGGTCAAAGTGATTTTCTTTTGTATGGTTGTGATACTATGAGATGCATAAAATCATCTAGTTTGATGATTCTGGCATGAACAGTGCTTGAAATTGAACCCAAGTCAGTGGAGCATGGAAAATGGGTCACAGTTACCTACTTTTGTTATGAGTTTCATGATTCCAGGTGTAGCAGTGTACAAAAAACCTGAGTTCAATGCAAAAACCTAATCAAAAATGTACAACTAATGTACATGTACAAAGTTAATGGTTTCAGTCCCCTCCCCAGGGGGCAGGAGCTATGAAACCCACTCCAAACTGCTGCCTATGACGTAGGTAGAAAGAATTGTTGATATTCAGTGAGGGTGTACATATGTATATACTTTTATCTGTCTGACTCTAATGCCAACACTGATGCCAAGAGTTGTACAATAGCTCTCCTCTACTTTGAAGAGGCCAGTTTAAAAGGAATTCAAACATATTGTAACACTTTCTGTCTGCCTTCTTGCTTAAATCTATGACTAAATATGGCATCCCCTGTGTTCACCATCTTGCTTTATTTCATATAGAATAAATAGATATTACTGATCCCTGACTTACTTCTTCTGTTACATAAATTGAAACCATAGTTACACTGTCATTAAAACAATGACTCTATAACCAAGGATACCAAAATGGCCAAACAATAATCAAAGGTGAACCATGTTCCTAATCACAGCTACTAAAACATGGCCCAGATTGTGGCATGATTGATGGTACAATACCTTGCTTGGCCAGTTCCTGTCCCCAGAGTTTTCTCTCAGCCCTCAGCCCGGCTATCACTGACTCCTGAGCCTGAACATCTGCTGTCAGTTTGGAATTCTCCTGAAAATGATCAACTGGGAATTTAAACACCTTTGTACCATGTTATGTATGATGTTTATATAATATTATAAATATTTTAGGAAATTATAAATGTTTTTCGACTTTAATATTTGCTCAAACATTAGTGTTATGTATCAGGTTTACATGTTTAGCTACTGTCCTTGAATTAGGTTGTTTACTTAGTATTTGAGTTCAAGGATGGATTTGGTAAACAAGTTGTTGATTCAATTTGAGGTCAGGGTTGATATTGTTTACAGATAAAACTAGAATTTCATTAAAAATTATGTGTTAAGAGTCACACACACCATATAATTTTCTAGAATATTCTGTCATGTGACCTATCTTTATATATACAATGTTTAGTGGACAGTTTTCAGTTTCAGAGTCATTACAGTTGTGAAAAAATCATTCAAAATTCAGAGAGAGGAATTATTTAAAAAATTCATTGGATTATGAAAGTGCTCATAGACTTTTGGATTTTGGATTTTGAATTGATGATTTGGGGATTTATGTTAACTTATTCAAAGATATTCTGGAGTACTTTATTTTGGCACATCAGGACATTAAAGACTACTGGCACATCAGGGCATTAAAGATGATTGGCACATCAGCACATTCAAGGATACAGCAATTCACTCAGAACATTCTATATTTAGGACTTGTGATTACGACACTTAGGATTATTGGATTATTTGGATTTTAATTCACCTTACTGTAAGTGTCTTTGGTTTTCATTTTAATTATCTAGAAATAAATTGCTTATTGATTTTTACTTGATTTGTTGTTTTCACTTACTTTCTGTTAAATTTTTCTTAGACCATTGAGTAATAACAACCATGACTAGTCGTAATTAGGTTCCCAATTTTAAAACTCCAATAGACTTCTGTGGTTCAGTAACAATTTAGAAAATGGCGTAGTTAGCATAGTGGAACTTAAAAACACTGGCCATATCTTGCTGCATACAATTTGACTGATATAGTAAAACACTGACCAAGCCTTGCTGCATACAATTTGACTGATATAGTAAAACACTGACCAAGCCTTGCTGCATACAATTTGTCTGATATAGTAAAACACTGGCCATACCGTGCCACATACCATTTGACTGATATAGTAAAACACTGGCCATGCCGTGCCACATACCATTTGACTGATATAGTAAAACACTGGCCATGCCTTGTCACATACAATTTGACTGATATAGTAAAACACTGGATATACCTTGCAGCATACAATTTGACTGATATAGTAAAACACTGGCTATGCCTTCCTGCATACAATTTGACTGATATAGTAAAACACTAATTATATTATATGCAGATTACTTTTACAGACTTTTCAATCATATGGATCAAAGAAAGTGTCCTCCAAATACACTTTCAATCAGAAAATTAACAGTTATCCAATGAACCAATAATCTTGACAAATCTATGTGTCCCAAGGGGTCTGGATCATCTACATTCTACTGTATTTCAAGTTAACCGGTAATATCTAATTACCAATACATCACTGATGATAATGTCAGATGATGAACAAACAGGAAATTGAGCTGTAATGCAATGATAATGCCAAGTATTTTATATTTCTCACACTGCACAGAACAGTAATTTGAGACAATCGTTTTAACAGTTCTGAAGGTTATATTTAGAATTTTTAAAAAATGCTGGGAATCAAAATCCTTAGGAAAATTGGGAAAATTTAAAAACTTTGAAATAAAAATGTAATAATGTCTCTTATTTAAAAACATGTCTGTTGTTGTTTGCCAAGCATCTTTTGTTGCACAAGCGTCATTTCTACCTATCTATTTTCTTTATGTTATATCACGAACAAAAGCAGGCTACTCTTAAATCATTAGTTTTTGTTGCAGTTTAATTTTTGTGTTCTTCATGGGTAACTTAATTCAATTCAAGAAAGTAAGCCTATCATTGAATACTGAGAGAGAGAGACATAGAGAGAGAGAGAGAGAGAGAGAGAGAGAGAGAGAGAGAACATGAAGATCATACTTTCATCAAATGTTTGTGTCACATATATTAATTACTATAAATAAAAACAATTCTCTCTGTAACTTATATGGGTATGTATACCATATACCAAAATATGGTGTGATTCTTTTAGAATACATAAGGTTATTCAAGTAGATGAGCCATATTCATTGGTTGCTCATATTTTGCACTTATGCACAATTGGCATCTGAATTGAGTGAGTAGTATGTCCCTTATAAAAGCTCCTGCTTTTGTTACTAGAAACTGGCTCTTCGAAAGATTTATGCAGATAGATGTTTTTAATGATACCTACTAGAATCCACCCGAAAAAGAGAAATATTCTAGCACTGGAGGAAAGAATTAATGTAACTGAAAGAAGTGAAGCTAATATGCTAATACATGTACATGTGATCTTCAAATATAAATGTGAATGTTTTATCGTAGATGTATATCTATACTGCTATATACAATTATTTTCAAATGGATGCATGCAATATTTTAACAAGAACTATGAATAAGAATACATGTACATTGATTGTGGGTATTTATGCTTCTTAAACAGCGTTGAATTTCAATCTTGGAAACTGGTCCATTGCAAAAACCTGTTATGAGAGACCACTTTTTGTTGGTAGAAAGGGGTGGTCTCTCAAGACAGATTTTACTGTAGGTATTAATGACTTCATTCTTTTATTGGGAGACTCAATTTTATCTCCAGATCTCTATGCAGATGACACAATATTATCTGACATCCAAAATACAAAGCATGATTTGGAAATTTCTTTACAGGCTGCCCTAAACAAACTGGACAACTTGTGCACAAGCAATGGCAAGGTAGTTAATACTGGTAAAACTTAAACATTACTTATCTCAACACGGCATAAAAGAACAAATCATGAAAGTGGTTGTTACGTCTAATATGGAAGGATATAAATTTGCAAATGGTCTGTCATGATAGAGTACTTGGTGTTCTTGTAGATAATAATAGAGTACTTGGTGTTTTTGTAGATAATAATATATCATGGACTGAAAACAGTTAATTCAAGTTTATGGCTTCTCAGTAAGACAAGACATTTTCTCCCATAAATTCAGGTGCAGGAAACTAAATTGTTACATACAACCCTATTTAGATTACTGTAATACTATATGGGGTAATTCAAATTATAGAAATAAAGCAAAGCTAGCATGTCTTTAAAAAAGAGCATTCAGGCTAATATCAGACTGAAAAGGAAACAGGGAAAACTTAGGTGACAAGTTAAAAACATTACCTGTTAAAGACTGAATCTACCGGTATTTGAGAAAAGCTAAGTTAATGTACAAGATATCCAATAACAGTGCTCTTGCCTATTTGCATTCACTATTCCAGTAAAGGCAGCCTGTTAACAACCATATCTGAACTTTCAAAAAAGAGGACACTCATATATATATATATATATAGATAAAAGAGACAAAGAGGAGATTTAAGGACCAGAAAGGAGGACATGTCCAGGAAAAAGAGGACGTATGGTAGCCCTAGGTAACACTCCACATCTGAGATCCATGTCTACCAAACAGTATAAAATTCCCAAACCAAATAAGGAATTATTCAAAAGAAGTTTCCAATATTTGGGAACTTTGCTCTGGAACAGTATTCAATTAGAGATTAGAAATGCCCACTCTATTTCTTGCTTCCAAAATCAATATATCCAGTGGCTTCATAGGTGTAGTTAAAATAAATAAATAAGAAAGTAAAAAAAAAATATATATATATGTATATATATATATATATATATATATATATATATATATATATATAGAGAGAGAGAGAGAGAGAGAGAGAGAGAGAGAGAGAGAGAGAGATAAAATATATGAATATGGGTATATATTGATATGGGTGTAAATGATTACTGAAGCATGTGCATTTGAGTGAGAATGAAAACAACTGTATTTGTATTCATGAATCCCTTTGGGCATCATTAAATATACTATCCATCTATTTGATACATATTGCATACACATTGACTATGTGGGTTCATATGTAGGTTTGGTTTGGTTTTGTGGGGTTTAACGCCATATTTCAGCACATGATAGGCTATACATGGTGGCCAGTATATTTGGTGGAGGAAGAACCCTGATAAGAACCACCAACCCACAGGAAGCTACTGGCAAGCTTTCTCACATACCAACGCTGGACAAGAAAAGACTCAAACTCATGAGGACAAAGGTGAGATGTGTGTGAGTGACCTGCAAAGGTGAGCACCTTGGACCAATCAGCCAACCGAGACCCCTGGGTTCATAATGTGTATGTGTCTGTGTGGGGGAGAGAAAGGAAAGAAAGTGAATATATTGTTGCATATGCATGATGCTATGTATATGTATGCATGTATGTGTGTGTGTCTTTGTATAGTTATATATAAATATGTTCCTTGGTATCAGGGCCTCAAGGTAGAGTACCGGTGTTCTTCCGTTAATTGTGTAACCCTCTTTAAATAAAGTCCTTATTAATATTATTATTATTATTATTATTATTAAAGAGACAGCAATACAGCAGTCTACTGAATGTACCTGTGTAAAATGTGCACCCAACTGTGGACAACAGAGACCTAGATATTCCATCATACAGTAATCAGTCACTATAATGCTATTCATGCAAACCATAACACTGGACCTCCTTATAAGTGAGGTCTCCTTATATAAAGGTATTTTATACATAATATTACTGTTCATTATATATACATGCATAATTCCGAAATGTAAAAAAAGTTTGCTTTGGCATTTATTCTATTACTGTGAGATAAGCTGTTCAGCATGTAGCATAATACTATGGCAATACATGTACCTACTGAAAATGACTAGAACACAACCATTATATTTTCAAGAAGTATGCTACATGCATCTCTTTCACACCCAACCATTTTATTCACAATATATCTCCTAATATTATCTTCATTTAACTAAAATCTGTTACTCTGTCTCCTCTGATGACTCTGCCAGTATTTTTGCTGATCGCAGATATTTGTGTCACTCATTATCCTGGCCATCCCCTAATTATTAGATGATTGTCGTTAATATGGTTCCTATTCAATCTGGTGAAGTTTGACTGTTTATGAACTTCTCATGGTCCAAAATACAAACTTGGATTTGTGTGATCTTGGTTAGTTTGGTGATACACCATAATGACATAATGCACAATAAAAAAAAAATGTTTCTGAAAAAAATATGTACTTATTTTGAAAATGCATCAATTTGGTTTTACAAAGATTCAGCAGTTGTCATTAATAGTTGCAGTAAAAATTTCCAATCTTTGAATATTTTGGGGGAAAAACAAAATGTGTAACTATCTAGGGGCCAGGGTGGCCAAGTGGTCTAAGGCACTCGCCTTTACAGATCACTCACACATAACACCTCTGTCCATGTGAGTTTGAGTCTCACCTCAATCAACAGGAGTATGTGAGAAAGCTTGTCAGTAGCTTTCCGTGGGTTGGTGGTTCTACCCGGGTTTTTCCTCCAACAAATATACGCCGCCATGTATAACCCATCATGTGCTGAAAAATGGCTTTAAACCTCAAAAGACAGATATATTCATGCTGATTCATATCTTGTAGATATATTCATGCCGATTCAGATCTTGTAGATGTATTCATGCTGATTCATATCTTGTAGATGTAATCATGCTGATTCATATCTTGTAGATATATTCATACTGATTCATATCTTGTAGATGTATTCATGCTGATTCATATCTTGTAGATGTATTCATGCTGATTCATATCTTGTAGATATATTCATGCTGATTCATATCTTGTAGATATATTCATGCTGATTCAGATCTTGTAGATGTATTCATGCTGATTCATATCTTGTAGATGTATTCATGCTGATTCATATCTTGTAGATGTATTCATGCTGATTCATATCTTGTAGATGTATTCATGCTGATTCATATCTTGTAGATGTATTATCTTGTAGATATATTTCTTGCTGATTCATATCTTGTAGATGTATTATCTTGTAGATATATTCATGCTGATTCATATCTTGTAGATGTATTCATGCTGATTCATATCTTGTAGATGTATTCACGCCGATTCATATCTTGTAGATGTATTCATGCCGATTCATATCTTGTAGATGTATTCATGCTGATTCATATCTTGTAGATGTATTCATGCTGATTCATATCTTGTAGATATATTCATGTTGATTCAGATCTTGTACATGTATTCATGCTGATTCATATCTTGTACATGTATTCATGCTGATTCATATCTTGTACATGTATTCATGCTGATTCAGATCTTGTAGATATATTCATGCTGATTCATATCTTGTAGATATATTCATGCTGATTCATATCTTGTAGATGTATTCATGCTGATTCATATCTTGTAGATGTATTCATGCTGATTCATATCTTGTAGATGTATTCATGCTGATTCAGATCTTGTAGATGTATTCATGCTGATTCATATCTTGTAGATGTATTCATGCTGATTCATATCTTGTAGATGTATTCATGCTGATTCAGATCTTGTAGATGTATTCATGCTGATTCATATCTTGTAGATGTATTCACATGCTGGTTTATACTAGTTCATTATGATTTGGTCAAAATGTAGCAGGGGATTTTTGCACTGTTTTTTAAACCTTTGCAAAAAGTTATTAATCTGTTTTCTAATCTGCATTGGTGTAAGAGCTTCCAAGAGAACTTATTCAATATTAAGGTATGTCATGCTTCCTGGTGTGTAGTTCCAATTGATGTAACAAATCTGGCTGCTCGCTTTTTAACTTTTTAAAGTTCATTATGTATGCGGGTCCCAAACTGTACAAGCATATTTTCAAATCGATTTAACTAAACCTCTGAAAGCTAATTCTATAACATTTTATTTACAAGATGATAAGATAGGTCTTAAAAGGCCTAAAGCAGGAAATTAGGTGAAGCTGCTCAGGTTTTATCTTGGCAGACATAGACCATATTTAGAAAAATAGTGCCAAGATTTTAGGACTTTTTTGTTTGCTGGAGGAATGCAAACTCCCATGTTAATTGTCATAAATTGTCATAAAATCGGTTGTTTTTCAGTGTCGTGTACAGATATAGTTTCATTTTTAAGTGATTATTGTGTGTGTACTTCACACAATGGCAACTTCACATAATTTCTTTGGTGCCAAGTGCAAGGCTGCAAAGGAGCATGATTCTTGCGAGACGGCCAACATTTTGTTAAAGTTTGTTTAAGAGAAAAGTGAATGTAGTATGCTGTGTTGCTTAAAGATGAAATGAAGAATGAGAATGGAATATGGTCATTTTTTTTCTTTCAGTGTCTTAGAAAATGTATTGATTTGAAATGGAATTAAGCTAATTAAATAAATTAATACAGAAAAAGAAGTGTAATCTCTTTTTTTATTAATTCTAGTTGCACACAAAATTAAATAATGGCAAAGTAAAGGCATTGAGAATTGTTATACATGTGGTTGTAACATCACAAACAATCACAATTATCATGATTATCAACTGCCATAATTTTTCATTCGTTTATTTTAATACTAAATATTTCACAATGAATGAGGATGAGCAACCTGATGACATATATATTGGTGACACAACAAGACACATAATGTTATCAAGTACTGCATGGACAAAAAAGTATTTTTATTGGGACTCCTAGTTTTAGGGCTGGGACTGCACATTTTTCCAAGGAAGGAGTCCTGGACTGCAACTTTCAAAACCCTATGAAGAACCCTGAAATTGCATTTTTGGGGGTAGGAATTGCATACCCTATTTTTGTGCCCATTAAAAATTAAACTTCAGTTATAAACAAGAACAAGAATTTCTCAAAGTGATTGACACTCTACTGTCCAAAAAGATTTTCCGGGAATTCAAGAAAAGACCATTTCTTCCTTTTAACTCCTTAGTGTTGAAACCATCTCTAATGTTCTTAAGCGATACAATTTTCTAATTAACTGCAGTTGCAGCCATATTGGATGTACGATCACCACCATTTTCATTTAGGACAAACCAGACACCATTAGTAGACTTTTGGTGAAAACCCCATGCCAATATGACAATCCATTCACAAGAATTAGTGAAAAGATTTTCAATATGTTCATTGTGGCAGCCATATTGGATGTCTGCAGGGCACCATTTTCATTTATGACCAACAAGATATCACAAGAAGTCTTTTGGTGAAAACCCTATGTCAATATAACGATTCAATTCCGGAGGAGTAATGATAGCAAGATCTACAAGATGACCACAGTGGTGACCATAGTGGATGCAGATTGGCATCATTTTCAATTTTCATTGAGGACCAACTAGACACCAAAAGATGCCTTTCCATTTAGCAGGAGTAGTGACAAGAGGATTTTCAAAATGGATGCTATTGCAGTCACATTTGAGGTCAGATTGCCACCGTTTTTATTCAGGACCAACCAGATATCATAATTAGTCTTCTGGTGCAAACACCATGTCGATATGACTTTCCAAATAGGATGAGTAGCAAAAAACAAGATTTTCAAGATGGCTGCCATGTTGGCCATACTGGATGTTGGATTGGCACCATTTTCATTTAGTACCAAGTAGACATCATATGAAATTTTCTGGTTAAAACCCAATGTCGATATGAACTTCTGTCTAGGAGGAGTAGCAATAAGATTTTCAGGATGGCCCCTTAGTGGCAATATTAGATATCAGATCAGCACAATTGTTTTTGAAGACTAACTAGACTCCGTAAGAAGTCTTCCGCTGAAAACCCCATGCTGATATGACTTTCTGTTCAGGAGGAGAAGCAATAACAAGCTTTTCAAAAGGGCTGCTGTGGTGGCCATATTGGATGTTATATTGGCACCATTTTCATTTAGGACCAACTAGACATCATTACGTCTTGTAGTGAAAAAGCCATGATGATATGGTCATCCATTTAGAAGGAACAGCGATAACAAGATTTTCAAGACGGTTGCTGTTGTTGCCATTTTGAATGTCTGAGCAGCACCATTTTCATTAGGACCAACTAGACCTTGGAATGAATGTATTTGTCAGGTTTCATGGCAATCCTTCAAGTAGTTTATGAGGAGTAGCAATAACAAATTTCTGCTAGCAGATGGACAGACGACAGGCCATTCCATAAGCTCTTCTGGACTATATATGAACTGTACGTGTAGTAAATGATAATAAAACTTCCTTCTTACTCCAAAACTCATAGTTTAAAGTATTGATTAATAAAACTAACTGTTAAAACATAACTGACAGTAGAAATAGGATCTTGCAAGTTATAATTTTCTCAACTAACAAACAAATGCAAGTGGTATAAAAAGTTTGATTTGAGCCTTGGGTATATCAATACTACTAGTCCAATAAGTGTACCAAATTTCATTTTCACAGTGATATCTTAATGGTTTTTGGTGATCTGCCCTGAAAAGTAAAGTGAAGTTAATGGATAGCTCGACAAATGGATGAAAACATTTAAAAAAAATTGAATAGCAAAAGGAACATTTACACTTCTAGTCTAATGTGTGCCAAATTTCACCAAGTTATCTGAAACCATTTGGGAGTTTTCTCCTGGAAATAAAAGTGCGAATAATGGATGCATAGATGGACAGAGAGACAAAAACATTTTTTTTTTAAATTTTAACTGAAGAATTGTGAATAGCAATAGGCATATCTGTACCACAAGTTTAATATGTGCACCACATTTCATAGAGATATCTTGAATGGTTTTGGAGTTTAATATGTGCACCACATTTCATAGAGATATCTTGAATGGTTTTGGAGTTTAATATGTGCACCACATTTCATAGAGATATCTTGAATGGTTTTGGAGTTTAATATGTGCACCACATTTCATAGAGATATCTTGAATGGTTTTGGAGTTTAATATGTGCACCACATTTCATCGAGATATCTTGAATGGTTTTGGAGTTTAATATGTGCACCACATTTCATCGAGATATCTTGAATGGTTTTGGAGTTTAATATGTGCACCACATTTCATAGAGATATCTTGAATGGTTTTGGAGTTATACTCTGGAATCAAATGAAGAGACAAACAAATGAAAATGTTAAAAGGTAAATCTGGATTAAAAGGATTACCAGGATTACTGGATTACTAGTCTAATGTGTTTGCCAAGTTTCAAAGATATCTTAAATGGTTTTAAAGTTTTACCTTAGAAAGGAAAGTGTGGATAATGGATGGATGGAGGAACAGAGGAATGTGCAAAGACACAAAAATATTGTAATCAAAGAATAATGAATTGCAAAAAGAATATCTGTACCACTAGTCCAATATGTGCACCAAGTTTCAAAGAGATACCTTCAAACAGTTATAGAGTAATGTTCTGGAAAGAAAGTGTAGATAATGGATGGATGGATGGATGGATGGACAGAACAAGAATCCCTTAAGGGAACTGACACTCTACTGGCTGAAAAGAATTTCCAGGAATCCAAGATAAGACAATTTCATCTTTTTAATTGCCGAGTATTGAAACCATCTGGTGGCTATATTGGATGTAATATCGGCAACATTTTCATTCAGAACTAACTAGACATCATAGGAAGTCTTTTGGTAAAAATGCCATGTCAATATGACCATCATACAGGCTGTATTGGATGTAAGATTGGCACAATTTCCCCTCAGGATCAACTCGACACCAAAAGAAGTCTTTTGGTGAAAACCCATGTCGATATGACCATCCATTCAGGAGGAGTAGTGATAACAAGATTTTCAAGATGGCTATATTGGATGTAACATTGGCATCATCTTCATTAGGGGTCAAATAGACACCATAAGAAATCTTCTGGTGAAAACCCTGTTTCGATATTACATTCTGTTTCAGGAGAGTAGTGATAAGATTTTCAAGATGATTGCCATGGTGGCCATAATGTATGTCATTTTGGCACTTTTTTCAATTAGGATTAAACAGACATCATAATTAGTCTTTTGGTGAAAATCCCATTTTGATATGACCATCCATCCAGGAGGAGTAGCGATAAGAAAATTTTCATGATGGCCACCATGGTGGCCACATTGGATGTGAGATTGGCATAATTTTCATTTACAACCAACTGGACATCATAAGAAGTCTTTTAGTGAAAACCCCATGTCAATACAATGATCCATTCAGGAGAAGTAGTGACACCAAGATTTTCTAAATGGCCATCGCAGCCATATTGAAGGTCAGATTGGCACCATTTTTATTTAAGGCTAACAAGATCTCATAAGAAGTCTTTCATTGAAAACCCCATGTTAATATGATCAACCACTTATGAGTAGTAGTGATAACAACATTTTCAAAATGGGTGCCATGGTGACCATATTGGATGTCCAAGGGGCACCATTTCCATTTAGGACTAATTAGTTTGGTGGCAATCCTCCCATTAGTTTATGAGGGGTAATGATAACAAACTTGAGCCAATGGACACTGGATGAAAGGACATTGCAGAAGGTCTATAAACATAAGAGCTAAAAATGGATGAAAACAAAAAATACTGAAACTGAAAAATTGGTAAAAGTAACATCTGGATTACTAGTTAAATAACTGTACTACCATATATACTCCCATATAAGCTAGGTCCAAATGCAAACAACATAGACCCTGATCTGCCGTCACATAATGCACCGGCAGATCAGGGTCTATGTTGTTTGTTCAATTGATTAGTCCTTACAAACTGCATAGACCCAGATCTGCTGGCGGATTATGCAATGGCAGATCTGGGTCTATATAGTTTGCAGTTGGTATCGGCTTATTTGCGAGTATATATGGTAAGTTTCACTGAGATACCTTAAATGGTTTGAGAGTTATGCTTTGGAAGGAAAGTGTGAATAATTGATGGATGGCTGGACAAAATTTGGATGAAAGCATACAAAATATTGAAACTGAAGAACTGTGAATTGCAAAAGGCATATGAAATTCTGGACCACTAGTCTAATATGTGTATCAAATTTCAGAGAGATATCTTTAACAGTTTTAGAGTTATGCTCCAAAAGTGCAAGTATGGATAATGGATGGATGGATGGACACAAAATGGACAAAACGTATGAAATATTGAAACTAAAATATTCATAATAGCAAAAGGCACATCTGAACCACCAGCCCAATATGTACACCAAGTTTACAGAGATATCTTAAATGGTTTGAGAATTAAGCTCTGGAAAGATAAGTGTGGATAATGGATTCATGCATGGATGGGTAGAAGAATGGACAAAAACAATACATGTACTGATTATACTTGGGTATAATGCAGTTTGTAAGGACTAATCAGTAGAACAAACAACATAGACCCTGATCTGCCAGCTCATTATGTGATGGCAGATCAGGGTCTATGTTGTTTGCATTGGACCTGGATTATACGCGAGTATATACGGTACTGACAGTAAAGAATTGTGAATAGCAAAATGGAGCACTGTATAATGTACTGGCAGATAAGAATATAACTGGTCTTGTCAGGACTTTATAATCACATGTAGCAATTAAGAATATTGGCCTTCATCTGTCAGTACATAAGGTCACATTGACCTTAATCTGCCAGTACATCAGGTAACATTGACCTTAATCTGCCAATACATCAGGTCACAGCAAAAACTGATCTTTGGTGTTCAGTTGGGTAAGTATTATATTGAAGTAAATACAGTAGCTGCCTTTGAACGGCTAGAAGATTCATGGTAGAATCAAGATAAATAGATGCCCTTTCATTCCCTTTTTTTGACATGTAGGTCTAAGAAAACAATGGGTTGTTGATCTTGGAACTCAAAATTATAATGAAGCATGAGGAGAAAACAGAATATAATCCCGATGTGGTCTCAAATCAATGGCTTCTCGATTCAGAAATATTAGATTCAGACCAATCCTCTAACGATACATGGCTAGCCAGGGCATTCATACCTAGCTAGACTTGCACCATGTCACCTTTTCAGTATATTTTCTGTCAAATGTTTATTTATCAACTTCTCATGTTTCTAGTTTATTTTCTTTATTGTCTCTTCAATTTCAGCTGTTATTGAAGAGGCATTTTAGGTGTTCTATGATAACATTGTGAATCGGATTGAAAATTGCATGGGGAGAAAAACTGTTGAAAAGGGGACTTGGTGCAAGTTTAACACCAAGCTCAAATTGCTAAATTTATTTACAATTGACATGGAAACTGGTGCTCTTAAACTTCTGTGCATCATTTACGTAGTCAAACCTTGCAATGTATGTAATTATTCAAAGAAAAAATATGCTAAAATACAAATCAAAGCAAAATTCAAGTAGCCTTGAGCAACCACTTTTCGTGCACTTGACGTGAATTTGTGAAGTGAAGTGGTTTCTGAGAAGAACTCATTTAAAAGTTGTTCTAATTTTAGTAATTGCATTTATATCTCATGGCAAACTTGCATAATTAAAAAAAAAATATGAAAAGCCCTTCATACCATGATGCTTTCTGTCAAATTTGGTCAAATTCTGTTGTGCAGTTTAAAAGTTTTTTCTTTTAATTTTAGTAATGGCAGCCATATTTTATGGCATATTGGCATCATTTGTACAAAACTTGAATGACCTTAATGCCAGGATGCTCTCTGCTGAGTTTAGCTCAAATTGGTCTAGTGGTTTTTGAGAAGTTGAAAATAGCAAATGTTGATAGATCCCGGGCCATACTATAAGAACACTTGGACTTATGGCCAGGTAAGCTAAAAAACCAAAACAATTAAGCACATAAGTGACCAGTCAATTGCACAGTTAGATGTTCATCTGTACCTCCATTGCCAGAGACAAAAAAAAAAAATTAAAAAAATTACAGCTCAGTTAATAGTTAATTCTGTCCCTTCAAGTATAAGTCTATGAATTTAGTTCACAGCTCACAGTTCTACTCAAACTAAAACTTATAAAATTGCACAAATATTTTATAAAAGCAAAGTAGCTAAAGCTGAAAATTTGATGAAATTATATTTTGGAGATATTTTTTATCTCAAAACTTTTAGTACATTCTCGGTCTCATTCTTGAAAGTTTTATTTTTTCAAGACCCGATTTTTTTCTTCATACCATCTTTACATGTTTATATGTCAAATCCAAAGGCAAACTGCATACACCCAGACCTGCCATTGCATAATCTCCCAGCATGTGTGATCAGTAGAACTACAACACAGACCCTGATCTGCTGGTGCATTATGCGATGGCAGATCAGGGTCTATGATGTTGGCAGTACAGATGGTACATATGCATCTATAATATCTTTAGTGTTTGATGGAATCTCCAGTCCAGCATTGTAACCTTTTTCTTTTGACCAATATCAAAGACTCCTGCAATAGAGACAAATCTTTACCATTTTATGCATTGTTGAAAATAATTTTACATAGAACAATTTTTCAAATATTTAATGATAACTTACTGACTGTTTGGCTTAAAAATGAACTTAATATCAAAATCATCTTCATTCATGTCAAGTCTTGGAATGTTTTTATTTCCCTTTACTTAAATATGTCAACCATTTACATTTCCACTAAAGACTATTGGTGAGTGATTTTCATTTTTAGAGGCTTCTCCAGCATTTTTGTTCAATCTCCAGCATTGTCAAGCATGATTTCCAGCATTTAGCTTATATACTCGCGTATAAGCCGATACCAACTGCAAACTGCAAAGACCCAGATATGCTGCCGCATTATGCAATGGCAGATCTTGGTCTATGCAGTTTTTAAGTACTAAACAGTAGAACAAACAACATAGACCCTGATCTGCTTGCGCATTATGTGACGGCAGATCTGAGTCTATGTTGTTTGCATTTGGACCCAGCCTATACACAAGTATATACGGTAGTTTCTTAGCTTATAGCATGCATGTCTTCACTAACCAACCCATCCTAAAAGACACGTGTCCTTTACAACATTCACTACATGAATCCTGAAAACAATGTCCCTGAAGACCTTGGCTGTTGACTCATTTTTTTATCCACTCTAAAAAGTGTCTCAGATTTAAATCTTTGTGATGTGATAAATATAGATTTCTAAGCAAATAATTTCTGGCCACAGAGAGTGTGAGAAATAATAATTACTGCATCCAGTCCAAGGGATACTAGTATATGCACCTCCTATTCAGTAATTAACAATTTAGTTTTACATCTCTTTTTTGAATTCAAAGTATAAGTCAAAAACAACATTTAATAATTCCTTGGCTACTGGGGTTTAACACACGAATACTAATGCTGGGGTAATAAAAGGTGTGAAAAACACTTGTTCAACTTTTATTTTACATTTTACATTCTTATTTTCAGGAATGAAACCTGAGCACATTCCAATTATATATATTTATGTACAACAGATACATAATTTTGTTCAAAATATGTAAAACAAGAGTACCATGAATGGTACATTATACATCAACCCCATGTTTAATAGTCCTCTATGTAGTAGGCACTAGTAGGGTATGGTTGACCCTGGAGATTAGTGACCAACAGGTCTCAAAGACCTTGACCTTTGGTCAAGTTATGTAAGTTATGTGGTCTTGAAGTAAACTTCATGTGCAGAAACCATTATTTTCTTGTACCATGACCATGACCTCTGACCTCTAGACCCTAGAATCTATAGGTATCTTTATTACCCAAAGTGTAAGTCATTCACAAAGTTTGTTCAAGAACTAACTCTAGAACAAAAGTTATTCTGCAAAACCAATTTTTCTTTGAGAAACAATAACCTTGGCATTTGACCTCCAAATCAATAGACTTCTTCCATACCTTAAATGCAGGCCTTCCGCAAACTTTGGTCAAGGTAAATGGTCTAGAACTGAAGTTATTATCCAAAAACTATTTGTATTCTTGCGCTCACAGTGACCCTGACCATTGACCTTTTGCACCCCAAAATCAATAGACTTCTTCTTACACAATGTGTAAGTCATCCACAAATTCAGGTGAACATACATGCCTGATAACTTAAATTTTTGTGCAGAAACCATTTTTTATTTGTTAGTCATGGTGACCTTGAACTTTAACCCCCAAATTGACAAGCTTCTTCCATTCCTGAAGTGCAAGACATCCACAAAGTTTGGTCCAGATCTGTGATGTAGAACTAATGTTATTGTGTACAAACCAGTTTTCTTCCTCCAGTCACAGCGACCTTGACCATTTGACCCCAAATCAATAAGGTTGTTCCTATATGAAGTATATCATAAAATGCAAGTATTGGACATTTCTCTGCTTTACTTGAAAATATAAACTCTGCAGCTGATATTTAATTAAACAATGATAAGTTACAGTTGCTGTTTACAAATGCAAACAACAGACCCTGATCTCTGCTGTTGCATAATGCGCCAGCAGATCAGGGTCTATGTTGTCTGTTCTACTGATTAGTCCTTACAAACTGCTTAGACCCAGATCTGCCAGCACAATATGTGCTGGCAGATCTGGGTCTATGCAGTTTGCAGTTGGTATCAGCTTATACACGAGTATATACGGTACTTATCTTTTGGGGTGTGATGGTCAGGATGCATGCTGACAAGGAGAAACAGGCTCTCCCATTATCAAAACAATTTGCCAAGTCAATACATCCCTCTGTGAAGTGAATGCAGGGAATATCTTTAAAGAGACTAAGTGAATGCAGGGAGTATCTTTAAAGAGACTAAGGATCAATTCCACAAGCCATGTCATGTAAAATTCCTTATCTCACAAAAAGTCAATCTAGGGAAATTCACTTACAGAAAATAATGGGGCTCTTAGTTAAAGGCATGATACCTGTAATTCAAATGACAGAGTCCCTCATGTAGTCCATTTTGCAGAAAGAGAAATTAGACAGAAAACTGCAATATTAAGAAGGTTATTGATGCCTCAATAATTTCTGGTTGGTGCTGACAGCAAAGTTCAAATGTCTTTGTCATCCAACAAATAAGATGACCGACTATTTCTTCAGTGATGACTTGCATTCTCAGGTCACGAAAATCAATAATGCAAGTTCCATCAGCACTTACATTGGAAGGAAACATGCGTCATATCAAAACAGATTTCCAAAGAAATGGGAGGTTCAAAACATACAGATAAAATCTGTTCAACATTCAATAAACAAAAGGCCTGCTGTAAACCAAGTCACACAAAGAACAGAATTGGAAGAAAAAGGAATTCAACACTCAAAGCAAGCAAAAGATTTGCCTACGGTGAGTGAACTGATAAACTATTCATTCATGCATTCACCAGACAACTTTGTAGCACAGAAAACAAGTTCCAATATCCATAACTGAGATAAATGGATTTTACATAGTCTTCTGGAGTGATCAATTGTTTTTGAAGATTTTCCAAAACAAAAATTAATATCCATTGGGAAATATATTTCATCACCACAAAAAAATCACATTCAAAATGTGGTCCAAAAAGGTGCCAGATAAAGAGCTTACTGATGAGGTGTCACATGTTTCATAGGAATATGTATTAAATATTTTTACACAACAGAAAAAAGATGGATCTATTTGGGTGATAATGAATTTGAAATATTTTTATATTTTTGTGGACAATCACAATCGTAAGATGGACACCTTATGGTCACCTTTATGAAAATAACTTATTCTGACTTATAAGTGATATATGCTTGACTTTTAGGTAACTTATAGCTCACTTACAAGATACTTATAATCTGCATATGTAATGAATTCAAGTGAAATAACAGTCGATGCAAATATAAGTAGAATATAAGTTAAAGAAATATTAATCCATGCTTCACCTACCACTCACCAATAAGTAAGATACAAATCATTTATAGGTGGCACAGTACAAGCCTTTATCAGTTGAGTAGAAGTGAACTTAAGTTCATAGACATTGTTATTTTCTGCTTAACAGGTTACTGCAAAAAACAGTCTCAAGTCCAAGATTTACTGCAAAATATCTGCTTTACAGTTCACTGCAAAACACAGATTCAACAGTTTACTGCAAAATACAGGTTCAAGTCCAAGGTTTACTGCAAAATTTCTGCTTAACAGTTCACTGCAAAACACAATCTCAAGTCCAAGGTTTACTACAAAACAGACATAAGTCCAAGGTTTACTATAAAGCACTGACTCAAGTCCAAGTTCTACCACAAAACACAGTCTCAAGTCAAAGATTTACTGCAAAGCAGTATCAAGTCCAAGGTTTACCGCAAAACGGTCTCAAGTCCATGGTTTATTGCAAAACATAGTTTCAAGTCCATGGTTTACTGCAAAACAGTCTCAAGTCCAAGGTTTACTGCAAAACCTAGTCTTAGGTCCAAGGTTTACTACAAAACAGTCTCAAGTCCATGTTTTACTGAAAAACATAGTCTCAGGCCCAAGGTTTACTGTAAAACAGTCTCAGGTCCAAGGTTTACTGTAAAACAGTCTCAGGTCCAAGGTTTACTACAACATTGTTTCGATTCCAAGGTTTACTGTAAAACGGTCTAAAGTCCAAGGTTTACTGCAAAATGTTAAGTCCAACAAAAGGTGTTAATATGAATTTGTTTTCAACAATGTGAGACTAGTTGCATTTGTAAGATTGTCATGCACTGCATTCAGCTGCAAGTCAAAAAGGGGAATAACTCATCTAAAAATTGTGAGCAAAGTGATTTGTTGAAGTGTGCATCTTCAGGTGATGAGCATCTTGCTAACCAAGGGCCATAGGACACTTCATTCCTTCCACATCAACCCATCGCATATGCAGCTAGCCAAAATATTATGTCATTCTGCTATCTGACTGAATCCAGTTGAAACTGATCTGATCAAATTGCACATTACTTTTAACTAGGAAGATAGTTGGCAATAATCATAGCAGCCTCCGTGTATAAAGACACATGTCGCCTGTAAATTTCTCCAATTTAAATCTTTCATACATGTTTTTTTTTGTTGAGTCATTTGAGACATGGTATGAGAACATCTTGAAAGTCATCATATTGAAAACCTAACAGGTCTAGTAATGAGCTCTCTGATTGGTCAATTGATTTTGCTTGCTATGGACAGTAACTCTTTCATCTGCAGGAGGTCACTTGTTCAAAACACCATTTTGGCTAGATATATATATGCCAAGGATCAATGTGGAACACAGTGGATTGATGATGCCTGGCTAGCAAAGATGCAGAACTAGATGGGCTAACAAGATTGTGTCATTAACTTTTAAGTCACAAGACAAAAAGGGCATTAACTTTAATAAAAATGTGGGAGAAAAGTAATCAGTTCATGTGCACATCTCTTGTGATGACCATAATATTTACCAAGTTTCATGGTAACCCATCCAAAAATGTGTGACTAGTTGCGTTAACAAGATTGTGTTGGCATCATATGATGGATGGAAGATGTAGGATTATAAAAAGCTTCAGTCAATCCAGATGCAAAAAGAAAATCTTGACTTGTGACCTTGAGCTTGAAGAAAGGATAATGAAAACAGTTTGTGTCATGCCCACTAGTCATGACGTGAACATGTACAAAGTTTCACATCACGATCTGTAACAGTTTCAGAGTTATAGTCCAAATATGAATTATAATGGCTCATCATAGAGACAGCAATGAAGCTGGATGGAACAATAGTACCATCAACAGCACATTATACACCTGCCCTATGTTTAACAGTCCCCTATGGAGGTACTAGTACATTTTGGTTGACTCTGGAAACTGTTGACCAACAGGTCTCAGCGACCTAAACCTTGGATCAAAGTTTGCAGACTTGAACTAAACTTAATGTGCAGAGACCATCATATTTTTGTCCCCGACATACCATGAATGTGACCTCTGACCTTCAGACGCCAGAACCTATAGGCATCTTTATCACCCTAAGTGGAAGCCATCCACAAAATTTGGTCAAGAAACTTACTCTATAACAAAAGTTAGTCTGCAAAAACCATTTTTCTTTGAGTCACAATGACCTTGATTTATGACCTTTAGGATCCATAATCAAGAAGTCTTTTCCATACCTTAAGTGAAAGAGCCCCGCAAACTATGGTCAATGTATGTCATTGAGAACTAAAGTTATTATGCAAAAACTATGTTTCTTCATTCAGTCAGTGACCCTGACCTTTGACCTCCAAATCAATAGGCTTCTTTCTCACTCAATGTCTAAGCCATTCACAAACTTTGGTGAAGGTATTATTGGTCAATAACTGATAGTTTTGTGCAGAAACCATTTTTCTTCTTGCAGTCACAGTGACCTTGACCTTTAACCCTGAAATTGATAGGATTCTTTCTTACCCCAAGTACAACCTATCAACAAAGTTTGGTAATTGTAGATTGTGGACAACTCAAGTTTATGTGCAGACATGTATTACAGTGGTCCCCCTCTTGAACGGCCCCCCTGACCAGCGGCCACCCGCTTTATACGGCCACAACCCCTTGGCACCGACGAGTTTGTGTTCAAAAGTACCCCTCAAGGACGGCCACCCCTCTAACGCGACCAGCGGCCAGCATTTTAGTGCAAAAGCGGTCAAATTTACCCCCGCGAGCGGCCACATAATGGTTGTTTACAGAGTAAAATCTCGATAATATTTTTTAATTTCTCAATTCAACACATTGACATTTTGTTCCAACATCCCAATAAAGTAACTTGATTTCCTTGCAAAGAGTTAAGTAATCCAATTACTGCCATGTGTTCCTTAGATGTTAGCTTTTGTCACTTTGATAATTACTGGCTATTAATACCACCGATAATTATCAAGAGGACAAAAGCTAACCGCTGAGAAGCACAGCATTGTTCAGCTCAAGTCAGCGTGACATCCGGTCGCCAGATAGTAAAATGGTATGTTAGCCTTTGTGGCTTCTCTCTAATAGATTATGAAATGTAAATAACCAAGTACCAGACTGGGGAAGAAGAAAAAAAAGTCTATCACGTGACAGACTCACTTCCGTTGTAAACACTGTGCCTCACGTGTGAATGCCCGCGAAGGATTAAGTTGTCGCAAAATATCGTCCGACATTCTCAGTTTAGAACAAAAAGTGAAAGCAATTAAATTAAACGAAAAGAGGGAGAGTCTTTTGATAACTACGGAGAAATTTTATGTCAGAAAGATTCAAATAAACATCGTCAATATACATTCAACTGCATTGAGTGGGAAGACGGAATCGACGGACGTACAGGGATAGTTACAACCAAATGTTTGTGCCCAGAATTTACCGACAATGTAGTTTTGCACCACGATTCATGATTATTCATATTTTTTAAAAATTTGATTGATATTAGTTTTATCATATTGAGTCCTTAACCAGATAATATTCCTGTGATTTTTAAATGAAAATATAAAATATATAAAAATTAGTTACATCTTTTATACTTTATATGTAGTTATTTCTCACAACTGTGTGATCCCCCTCTAGAAAGGCCACCCGTCTTATAAGGCCACTTTCTTGCTGCAGAAGGGGTGGCCTTATAAGAGGGGGACCACTGTATGTATATTTATTCTATGATGTGTGTTGAAATCTTGTCCATGAAGGTAAGTTGTACTTTAGATTATGGTCACTTGTAAACAGAATGTTTACAATCATTTGAGTTCAAGGCCAGTCTTGTTGAGAGTTAGACTGGGGTTATTTCCATTTTATTGCTTCACATCCTGTTCATATAGGTCAAGTGAAAATGTGTATAAAAAGGGATTTGGTAACAAATAATTCATTCCTGTTTTAGATCAGTCTGTGGGAATCCATTTGTTATCAGATTTTACATTGTGCCGTTGAAATCAGATATAATTCGAGAGGAATTATTTATTTCATATATAGTCATTGGAATTACTAAAGTGCTCATTGACTTTAGAATTAATACATTACTTTGGACTTTTGTGAACTCATTCAAAGATATTCTGGATTGTATCATTGTGTTATATCAGGACATTCAAGACTATTGGAACTCATTCAGAACATTCTATATTTCTGGACTTGTGATTAGGACTTTTGGGATTATTTGGAATTTGATTCACAATATTGTAAGTATCTCTTGAATTTCACTTTGTATTATAGGGAAATAAATTGCTTGTTGATATTACTTACATTGTTAGTTTCACTTTCTTTCTGTTACATATTTTTTAAGACCTAGAGTCATACTACATGAAACTGGTAACAAACGGACAGAGGGACAACATCATAACATAATATGTTCAGTCGTATGGCGGGCAAAAATAACTGCAAATACTACACATGCACACTACAAACTATATTTGTGGTAGTGGTGGTGAAGGTATAATTATGGGATAGACTTCAAAGTAGAAAATAAAATCATATTATGGACCTAACAAATTAATATTAAATAAGCCTTGGTGAATAGTGTTTGAAATATTATGTATTAGGAACCTTATTATCTGTTGATTAACATAACTGGCTAATAAGAATGACAACTCTGTCATCGACATTTACCTTTTTCAGAAGTTCTAACTGAACCATTCGTTTTCTTGCCTCTTCTACATGTGCTTCAAGTGTCTGAATCCGTTCCTGTGTAAGTAGTATAAACATCTATATTTACAAATGTTCAAAACTGCCATTGTTGCTAAATAATAAAAACAGTGCCATGGATGGTTCATTGTATGTCTGCCCCCTAGTTAATACTACAATTTGGCACACTCTAAACAGCATTGACCAATGGGTCTCAGTGACCTTGACCAACCTAAAAGGCCAACTATTTGTGAGTTTGCTGATGATGGTGTAAAAAAAACAACTTCCTTTGAGCTATTGTGACCTTGACCTTTAAGCTATTTAACCTAACATCTGTAGCATACTTTCTTCCCATACTAGCAAGCCCACCTCAAAGTTTGGTGCCATTATGATGTATGTAATTTAAGTTATTTTACAGAAACCTTTTCCCTTGTTTGTGTCACAGTGACCTTAACCAAGGATCTTTTGACAATAAAATCAATAGGTTTCTTTCTTGGCCCATGAGCAAGTCATCCACAAGGTTTGGTCAATGCATGAAGTCTAGAACTGAACTTACTGTGCAGAAACCATTGTGTTCTTATTTGACTTATAGTGACCTTGACCTTTGAAGCCACAAATGTATGGGTGTCTTTCTTACTCCAAGTGCAAGCCATCCACAAAGTTTGGTCAAGGACCTTTGTCTAAAACAAACACTATTCTTCAGAATGCACTTTTCTTCTTTGAGTCACTATGACTTTGATCTTTGACTTTTTTAACCCTAAAATCAATTGGTGTCTTCCTCATTCCAGGTGCATTAGCCATCCACAAAATCTGGGTAAAGCAGGGGTAGTAATTCAGATTTCGACATAGTAGCCCAGCTAGAATGATGCAGGGAAAATGGTCTCCAGATTAAAAATTTTGCTTAGTTTCTATGTCAAAACTGGGCTAATTGCATGAAGTTTCACTTGTCCAAAAATGATTTTTAGTTGTCTGGACTAGTTGGGCTAGGGAATTGTCATCCTCTTGTCATGGTTCCTTTCTAGAACTAAAGTTATTTTACAGAATCCATTTTCTTCATTCAGTTATGATGATCCAGAACTTTGACTTTTGGACCCCAAAATTAACAGGTGCCTTTCTTACACCATATGCATGCAGTCCACTGAGTTTGGTCAAGGCAACTAGAACTAAAGTTACTGCTTGGAAACTATATTTATTCTTTTCAGTCACAGTGACTTTGACCTTTGCCCACAAATTAACATGCTTTTTTCTTACCTGAAGTTTGTGCCATTCACACAAAATTAGTTCTAGATCACAGAAAAGTTATTGTGCAGAAAGTAAAACAGTGTAATGAATGGATGGATGTACAGACAGGTGGACAACATCACAACATAATCAATTTTGCCTTAAGGGTATACAAAGTGCTGACTATCAACTTGTGCATTGGATGCAACTAAAAACAAAGTCTGGTCAACAGTTGTATACCTATAAATCACTGTTTTCATAATGAAGTATAAAAATGCAAGCAACGACCTCTGACTTGACCCCAAGGTCAATTAGGTCTGGTTTTCAAAACTCCTTCCCAATAGTACTGATATATTGGTGGACAGATCTGTGCCATTTTTATTCAGAACCAATTATACATTGCAAGAAGTGATTTAGTGAAAACTGCATGTCAATGCCGCAATTCATGCAAGAAGTAATTTAGTGAAAACTGCATGTCAGTGCCACAATTCATGCAAGTAATTTAGTGAAAACTGCATGTCAATGCCACCATTCATGCAAGAAGTAATTTAGTGAAAACTGCATGTCAATGCCACAATTCATGCAAGAAGTAATTTAGTGAAAACTGCATGTCAATGCCACAATTCATGCAAGAAGTGATTTAGTGAAAACTGCATGTCAATGCCGCAATTCATGCAAGAAGTGATTTAGTGAAAACCACATGTCAATGCCACAATTCATGCAAGAATTGATTTAGTGAAAACCGCATGTCAATGCCACAATTCATACAAAAAGTGATTTAGTGAAAACTGCATATCAATGCCACAATTCATGCAAGAATTGATTTAGTGAAAACTGCATGTCAATGCCACAATTCATGCAAGAATTGATTTAGTGAAAACTGCATATCAATGCCACAATTCATACAAAAAGTGATTTAGTGAAAACTGCATGTCAATGCCACAATTCATGCAAGAAGTGATTTTGTGAAAACTGCATGTCAATGCCACAATTCATGCAAGAAGTGATTTTGTGAAAACCGCATATCAATGCCACAATTCATACAAAAAGTGATTTAATGAAAACTGCATATCAATGCCACAATTCATACAAGAAGTGATTTAGTGAAAACCACATGTCAATGCAACAATTCATACAAGAAGTGATTTAGTGAAAACTGCATGTCAATGCCACAGTTCATACAACAATTGATTTAGTGAAAACTGCATGTCAATACCACAAATCATACAAGAAGTGATTTAGTGAAAACCGCATGTCAATGCCACAATTCATACAACAAGATTTTTTAAACGGTCACTATGACATGTTGGAGGTCAGATGAACACCATTTTCATTCACAACCAGATACATATTGCCACGGTGTTTTATTGAAAACCCTATGTCCATATAGCAATCTATTCAGAAGAAGTAGCCATTTAAAGACTTTCAGCATGACCATCAAGACAGCCATTTTGGCAGTTCGATCAGCATCATTCAAATACAGGAAGATCTATATACTGCAAGAAAGTGGTGTTTAATTTTTTGCTGCTCTTTTTTGAAATGTTGGCATAATTGTCCATTCTGGAATATTGGCATCATTTTCATTTAGGAGCAACCACATATAATTTAAAATTGTTTTCATGACCCCCATGTTTATATGACCATTCCTTCTGGGTGAGAGGTGATTACAAGAGTTTCAAGATGGCCCTGATTTTTCTAGAAGTCAAGAAAACCTCATATTGATATGACCATCCATTTAGAATGAGTAGTGATAACAAGATTTTCAAGATGGTCATCATGTGACCATGTTGGATGTCAAATTGTTTAGGGCCAACAAGATATCATAAGAATTCTTTTAGTGGAAACCCCATGTCGTTTATGAGAAGTAGCTACAATAAAATTTTCAATATGGCTACCATGGTGGCCATACTGGAAGTCTAATTAGCACAGTTTTCATTTAGGACCAACTACATAATATAAGAAGTCTTTCAGTGAAAATCCCATGTCTGTATGACTATTTGTTCAGATTTAGCTACAATAAGATTTTAAAGATGGCTACCATGGCGGCTCTATTGGCTCTGTTCAGCACCATTTCCATATACAGCCAACTACATATCATAAAAAATCTGTTAGTGAAAACCCCATGTTGCTATCACTATCAATCCAGGAAAAGTAGCTGTAACAGGATTTGTAAGATGGCCACCATGACCATGACATTCGAGGTCAGATCAGAACCATTTTCAATAGGGCCAACTAGACATCATAATAAGTTTTTTATTGAAAACGTTATGTTGATATGACCATCCATTCAGCAAAAGTAGTGATATAAAATGGTGGCCAAACTGGATGTCAGATCAGAACCATTCTGATTTAGGACCAACTAGATATCAGAAGTCTTTTAGTGAAAACCCCACGTTGATATGACTATCCGTTCTGAATAATTAGTAATAGCAAGATTGTTAGGAATACTGCCATGGTGGACATGTTGTCTGTCAGATCGGCACTATTTTCATTTAATGGGACCAAAGAGACATCATAAGTTCAGTAGGAGTAGTGATAACATGATTTTCCAGGTGGCAACATTGACAGATCATGATGGATGTCTAAGGGGCACCATTTTAATTTAGGACCAACTCGTAAAAAGTCTTTAAGTGAAAAACCATTGTTTTTGGAGAAGCCAAAAGATTTATTAAGATGTCTGCTGTGGCAATCATGTTGGAGGTCAGATTGGCACCATTTTTGTTTAGGACCAACTAGACATCATAAAAAGTCTTTTAGTGAAACTCGATGTTGATATGAACATCCGCACTAGAAAAGTAATGATAACAACATTTGCAAGCTGGCCATTGCAGTGGCCATATTGGTTGTCCAAGGGGCACTATTTTCATTTAGGACCAACTAGACATGTGTAAAACCCCAAGTCAATATAACCATCCTTTCAGGAGGAGTAGCGATAACAAGATTGTTAAGATTACTGCCATGGTGGCCATATTGGATGTCAGATCAGCAGCATTTTCATTTTGGACCAAATAAACCTCATAAGAAGTCTGTTAATGAAAACTGCATGTTGATATGTTCCTCTATTCAGGAGCAGTCATTTTATTACATATTGCCTCTACCTCCACCCCTTTACCCAGGTGCTGTAACTAAAATCCATTACATGTGCCCTTGTGCTATGACTGCATTTTTAACGTTTGGCCAAAAATATAAAAGAAAAGTCTCTGTAACTGCAATTTTTAAATATCCGACCCACGACTTTCTCACAGAGACCTGAAGGAGGGACTCAAAAACAAAACCCTTTTCACAGATGGTCATCCCATGGGCCACCTATGTATAAAGTTTTGTGAATTTCCATCCAACGACTTAGGATGAAATAGAGTTATGGACACACGGATGGACAGATGAAGGGCATTAAAATATCTCCTGCTAAAACATGGGGACGAAAACTTTGAAACTTTTATTAAAAGTAAATTATTCTAATACTGGAATTATATTTTCCTTCCCTCCAGATAAATACAACATGCTACATCACAACTGACACAATTTATAATTTAATTAATACTTAGGTATCCTATACATGGTGATGCTTTCAGGATACATAGGATAATGCACTATGCATACCTGCCACATCAAAGCATGTCACACCAAAAACAGAATTTTGGACTCCCCAACTCCCCATGATATGGTGTTGTTTATAAAAACATGATTTCCAACAAATCTTATGAGAGAGAGAGAGAGAGAGAGAGAGAGAGAGAGAGAGAGAGAGAGAGAGAGAGAGAGAGAGCTTTCTTGACACTGCAATATATGCCTGTAATCTGCAGTCCGTATAAACAGTAAACAGTCATATAGCTGAATGCTTAATGTTCATGGAATACTGTATATACGCGCGTATAAGCCGATACCAACTGCAAACTGCATTGACCCAGATCTACCGTTGCATAATGTGCCGGCAGATCTGGGTCTATGCAGTTTGTAAGGATTTATCAGTAGAACAAACAACATAGACCCTGATCTGCCGACACATAATGCGACGGCAGATCAGGGTCTATGTTGTTTGCATTTTGACCCGATTTATACGTGAATATATACGATACATGCATCCCTGGGCAGTTTATACAGTTATTTTCCATAAGAGATCATTAAAAGGTAAAGGCAACCAGTGATAAACAATCATGATTCCACTGATTACTTTAATGATAGACAATAGCCAGAGTGATTTGTATTGCTAGTCCTTATGACTATTACTGTGGAAGAGTCTATTTGACTAATCAGCATAGGTAAAGTACATGATAGGAACATCCCAATTAGTTGGAAGTTAGTTAAATCAGCAATAAATATTGAAGAAATAATAGCTATTGCACTTTGTTGCCTTGCATGAGACACTTAAAGTTAACTTGTTAAAGATTACTGGCTAGGTCATGATCAAAAGCAAAGTTTCTTTGAGCTGGATTTTACTATATACATGTAATCATGAAAAAGCAAAGTGTAATTATTTCGGTAGTTAGAATAGTCAAGTTAGGAGCAGTATAGAAGTGGGATTCCATTTTGAATGGACAATGTCAAAATGTGGCTGTCATCTACCATCAGAAATGCCAAGATCTGACATGATGACTAGTGTGGCTGTTACATGTTTGACACTCCCTCACAGCAATGCAGATGCAAAAAGATCATTTTCATTGCTCAGAAAAATTGAATGAGATCTCTGGGGAAGTTTGAACAACAGCAGACTATCATCCAGTGTTTACTGAGTGCAAAGATGAAAACTAATGAAACTTCTATCACCTTCAAACCCTCCAATGAACTGTTACGAGTAGTAAAGTATGCATCAATGTTCAAGTTCAAACCCTCCAATGAGTATGCATCAATTTTCAAGTTCAAACCCTCCAATGAACTGTTGAGAGTAGTCAAGTATGCATCAATGTTCAAGTTCAAACCCTCCAATGAACTGTTGAGAGTAGTCAAGTATGCATCAATTTTCAAGTTCAAACCCTCCAATGAACTGTTGAGAGTAGTCAAGTATGCATCAATGTTCAAGTTCAAACCCTCCAATGAACTGTTGAGAGTAGTCAAGTATGCATCAATTTTCAAGTTCAAACCCTCCAATGAACTGTTGAGAGTAGTCAAGTATGCATCAATGTTCAAGTTCAGTAAACAAAAGTTATGAAATGAGACTTGCACTCAACTGCACTTTATCAAAAGCATCAAATTAAAATTAACTTCTGCAGTACTGTATGCAAAAACAACTTGATGTTTTCAAATTATTTAAAGCCCTTCAACTTCAAACTGAAATCTAAACCTTGCTCTATTAAATGAGGTAAACCTGCCTTCACTTACCCTGTATTCCACACTTTGCTCAAGCTTTGCTTTTGACAGTTCAGCTATCCTTCCTTTCTGCTCTTTTACCAACTACAAAACATGAAAAATATTTTTTTAACTATCCAAAACAATACTGTAATTATTCAAATATACTTAATTTGTCATTAAACTGTTTTTCTTCTTTTCAACAAAATTTCTAAACAGACAGCTGACTATCATACATTCTTCTATTACATCTTGCTTACCATATACTTGATTAAAAGTCTAGTCCAACTGTAAATTGCACAGACCCAGATCTGCAGTCACATAATGCACCAGCAGAGCTGAGTCTATGCAGTTTGTTAGGAGTAATCAGTACAACAAACAAAATGACCCTGATCTGCTGGCACATTATGTGACAGCAGATCAAGGTCTATGTTGTTTGCAATTGGTCCCGACCTATGAGCCAGTATATACATATATTTTCTCTCAAGTGAAATAACTGATATATGGTATATACATTAAAGCCTGCAAAGGTCTAAGAATCACAGTGACAAAGTTGGCCATTTATGTTTCTAATTATATGTTTTTTGTCTTTATCTCTGACTCATTATACAAAACTGACCCTATTCCCAAAAGAGTCAACCACTTTTCAAACAAGATGCCCATGTGGGCCTGATATTTGCTCACCTGTCTTACTTAGTTCACCATTTCACTAAGCAGGCTTATGTAGTAGTATAAGAACACATCCTATGTAAACCATCTCCCAAACTTTATATTGTGTTAATTTTACCTATTTTACTAAAACCTGATCAAAATTCTTTCAATAGATAAAGGTATAATTAATATGCATAGTCTCTTGCTCATACTCAAAGTCATCCAAGATTTTGATGATATAAACCCATTTACAAAGTTTTATAGAAATTGCACGGGAAATATAGTCTCTATATTTAGAGAGGTAACAATTAGCCCAGCCAATCAGATGCAAGATATCTCATAAATAAGTGCAGATCACACCTGTATTATAGAACCTGTCAAAGACAATGATAATATATAAGTTTATTTAACAAGCTGGAGCAAAATATGAGTAAATTTCTGTCTCCAGAGTGGCATACATGTGACAGAACATAGAAGTCGTCTTTGGACAAAGCTGGAGATTTGCAAAATCTGTTCGGGAGGATTTTCATTGAGAATGGCAATTTTTCATTGCGGCACGTCTTTGACTTTCTTATCTCAAATGAGGACGCAAAGCTTGGGTCACTATGTGAGTTGTTTTTGTCCATTTGTATGAGAACTTTTGTGCGATTTCTGAGCTAGGGAACATTATTTTAACTAGATCTGAAAAATTACCTGCTAGCATACACGGGAGATTATGTTTGGCTATAAAGTTGGCAAACATTGTCTCAGCATGTTTATCTTTATCCACATTTGATGCAAATTCTATGAACATGGATTTCAGTGATGGCATATTTGTTGTCACGTTTAATACGCTTTAATATGCTGCATGACCTGTAATGTCATTCTTGCTACCATATTTAAAATCAGCTTTACGGGAAGGGCAGAGAGCATATTCATGTCCCTTGAACTTGATTCCAACCACAGAAATTTCCATTTCCATTCATCATTGAATTTTGTGTGACATTTTGGTTGCTTAGATTTTGGTGTTTTAGCATTGAGAGATAATGCACACTTAGACATTTAAACAAACATTAAGCACAGAAGTCAAAATGACCCCAATTTATGCTGACTGAGCTCTTTAGTAATCTAACCATAATCAATTGATGTCTCTAATCCTTTCGAAATTATGTCCAATCACACACAGTATAATCCATGTCATAAAACTTCAAACACTGAAGCCAACTGACCCTGCCGACAGAATCAAAGGGATATTAATTGTTTAATGCTGCTTGAAATTAGCAACTAAACTGTCTTGCCCTGCTTAAGCCAGTTTACAGTCACTTGATCGCTGGCAGTATTACCATATATATACTTCACTAGATGTAAGGTGTGAAAAAAATGGACAAAAGTAAAATTATTCAATAATTTTGCGCATGTGGGAGACTTCAGTGAGTGATGGGAGGGACAGGAGACAGCCCTCATCTCAGGAGGAAAACCCTCCCGACTAGGAGGTTCACATGTATGGAGTGGAAACAAGCTTGGCCAAAATCGATACAAGATTATCTTATTAATATGCATATAAACAAAATCATCCAACATTTGGATAATATAAAACTATTTAACAAGTTTGATCAAAATCTGATCAGAAGAGTGTTCACAAGCACAGCCAATCAGATGCAAGATCACATCATTAATATGCATGGATTTTGCACATAATCATACTCAACCTAAATCTTGATGATATAGGTCTGCTTACCAAGATTGGTCAAAAACGTATCAAAGATACAACCTCAGTGAATCAGATCCAAGATTACCTCATTAATATGCATTGGTCTTGCTCTTTTTTCATCTGGTTTGGTGCTTTACGGCACAGCAACACAAGTAGGTTATTTAGTGCCAAGGCAATTGGAGTTAAGTACCTTGCCCAAGGACACACCACGGTAGCTGACCCAGGCTGGTCCTATGGTAGGATTCGAACCCACACCTTTTCAGTCGTGAATCTAGCAATAAAACCACTGAGCAACTGCAGCTTCCGGTCTTATTCTTAATAACAAGAGTCCCTCAAAGGGATTGATGCTCTACTGGCCAAAAGAATTTCCAGGAATCTAAGATAAGTTCATTTCTTCTTTTTAACCGAAGCCATGGAAGCTCAGTTGTTAGAGTGTCTGACTCATAATCCAAGGGTTTTGGGTTCGATACCCACCCAGGCCAGATTGGGTTGGCTGCCTCAATGTGTCCTTGGGAAAGGCACTTGACTTCCAAAATCAGGTTACAAATACAGTCTCATAGTGGTAATAAGCTCATCCAATCATATGCAGGATCCCCTCATTAAAATGCATAGATCTTGCTCATAATAAACTACATTATACATCTTGATGATAAGAGTCTATTTACCAAGCTTAACAAAAATCTGATCAAAAAGAGTCACTAAAGTATTGACAAGCTCAGCCAATCAGATGCAAAACCACCTCATTACTATGCATGGATCTTGCTCATAATTGTATTCATCTGAGATCTTGATAATTTAAGCCTATTTACCAAATCTGATCAAAATCTGATCAGAAACAGTCTCTAGAAAGGTAACAAACTCCGTTAATCACATGCCAGATCACCTCATTTATTTGTGGATCCAATGCATTATATAACTCCTGTGAGAACTTGATCACATAAGCCTATGTTCAAAGTTTGATCAAAATCTGATCAAAAATATGGCTCAGCCAATCAGATGCAAGATCATATCATCTCAAGAAAGGTAACAAACTCTCCTAATCACATGCCAGATCACTTCATTATCTGTGGATCCAATGCATTATCTAACTCCTGTGAGAACGTGATCACATAAGCCTATGTTCGAAGTTTGATCAAAATCTGATAAAAAATATGGCCAAGTCAATCAGATGCAAGATCGCCTCATCAATATGTGTGAATCTTGCTTGTTATTGAATTCATCTAAGATCTTGAAAGTATAAGCCCATATTCCAAGTTTGAAAAAAATCAGATCTGAAATACAGTCTCCAGAATGGTAACATGCTCAGCCAATCTAATGCAAAATTACCTCATTAATATGGATTGATCTCACTCAAATTCAAATTCATCTGAGATCTTGATGACATAAACCTATATTCCAAGTTCGATCAAAATAATATCAAACATGGTCTCCAGAGTCACAACAAGCAACTGTTGATGCATGGATGATGGGCATAGGGTTATACCAAATACTCGCTTGGCCTTACGACCAAGTGAGATAAAAATCTTTTTAAACTCCCTGACCTATATTAACAAAAGATATTTCTGGACATGAAAATGACCAGATAGTTTGAATAATCAAGAAAGTGTATCAGTTGAAGAACAGTGTAGGGGGACATATCATTGATTCAGATAATCATAAATCAATTGACCAATTACCCGAGCCAATAAAACCCTTACATATATTTTTCTGTAAAATTTACATTTTTTTCCATTGAAAAATCACAACTTACTCACAGAAAAACTTTGTGTTTATTGTAGCATTCAACAAAATTAGATGAAAAACTTTGTGTTTATTGTAGCCTTCAACAAAATTAGATGATGATGATGATGATACAATTATGATAAGAGACATTTGTGAGGGGAAAAAACCAACATAATCCTTAAAAAAAATGTTTGTTTGCTGTCCTCCAAATGGTCAATCAAAATTGCTGCCACTAAAATTTTTCCTGATTTCCAGGAGACTTGTTTTTCATATAATTACCAATGATGAATATTCAAAATTGTTTGAAATCATTCAGACCCTCCACCCCCCTCCCCCAAATTACCTATCTATGGACTACTAAAAGTTTTGGGCTTTTGGATCAGGCGAAGAATTATGTCCTTATGCTAATTTACTTACTGAAGTAAGCTCTGCCAACATGGCAGAAGATCTCTCATCTTTCTGCTGGGCAACAAAAAGTGCCTGCTTATTGCTGGCATTTTCTTCACTGATCGTTTCAAAGGCAACTTGTAACTGGAAAGAAATTTTAAATACATATGTGCATAAATAATCACAGAGGAAAAACAAATTAATTAGCACCTGGGGATAAATTTTTAAAAAATGCAGTGAATTTTGTTTTTAATAGTTTTACTTAAGATTAGTGTGAGCCACTGAAACATCCCTAATTGTACCTAAGCTAGCAACAATTAACTGACACGGGTAAACATGTATGAAAAATTTATATATGTAATATTTAATATCTTGTGTTTGATCAAAACATAATTCCTGTCATATAGTCTCCCTCTTACTCTGTGTTTAACGTCACTGAGCAAGTCATTTGAATCATGTTAAGTATTTTGAGTTGTCAAAGTGTTACTGCATTAAACAATGAAAGTACTGTCAACAGCACAATCGACACCTGCCACATGTCTAATAGTCCTCTATGTCGGTTCTAGTAGGGCATGGTTGACTCTGGATATTACTGACAAACAGGTGGTTTTGAACTAAACTTAATGTGCAGAACCATTATTTTCTTATACTTACCATGACCATAACAGCTGACCATTAGACCCCAGAATCTATAGGTTTCAGGGGCTGATCCAGGGAAGGAGGCAGAATAGGCATGTGCCCCCCACCCCCTAAAATGAGTGCTAAAAAGTGAAGCATTTCTTGGTGTAAGTTTTCTTTACAGTTAGATGGTTAAATTATGCCCTGGAAATGCTTAAAATGCAGTAGCTTCTGGGGGCTTTGCCCCACTGGACATCCACTGGAGGTTTCACACCACAGACCTCTTGTCTACTTGTTTAGCCCCCCCCCCCACACACACACATACACAGACACCCGTGATATTTCTGGATGTGCCACTGGGTTTCATTCATATCATAAGAGTAAGTTATCCACAAAGTTTGGTCACTGAACTTACTCTAGAACTAAAACTTATAATGCAAAACAAGTTTTCTTTTTTTAAGTCACAGTGACCTTGACATTTGACACCAAATCAATAGGTTTCTTTCCTAACCAATGTGTAAGTCAACCACAACTTTGGTGAAAGTACATGTTTGTTAACTGAAATTTGTGTGCAGAAACCATTTTTTATTATTTTTCACTCAAAGTGATCTTGACCTTTGATCTTTTGACCCCAAAATTGATGGGTTTCTTCCTTTCCCAAAGTGAAAATCACCCACAAAGTTTGGTCCAGGTCTGTGATGTGTAATTTATGTTATTATGTGCAAACCATTTTCTACTTTCAATCATACTGACTTTGACCTCTGACCACAAAATTTAAAGGCATCTTCCTCACCCAAAATGCAAGCCATCCACTGTGTTTGGTAACTGTAGATGATACTGGAGAATTAAGTTATTGTGCAGAGACCATTTTTCTTCTTTCAGTCAGTGACCCTGACCTTTTGACCCCAACATTGATAGAATTCTTTCTTACCCAAAGTGCATACCATCCACAAAGTTTCATAATTGTAGAGGGTAGAGAACTTCAGCTATTGTGTAGAAACAATTTTTCTTCTTTTGAAAGTGACCTTGACTTTTTACCTTTTGCCCCTCAAATCAATAGGAATTATTTCTTAGCCCAAGGGCAAGCCATCCACAAAGTCTGGTAACTGTAGATGGTGGACAAATCGAGTTATTGGGCAGACATTGGTACCTGATGGATGGACAGCCTTATGGTAGGCATAAAAAGGTCCTGTGTGCTATTGAAAATCTTACCTCCTTAAATCTATTTGCCTCAATCTGCAGTGCAAACCTAAACTCATCTTCCAGTTCTGAATATCTCTTGCTCAATTCATCAACCCTGCAAAGACACATTGAAATTACATTAAACCAACCAACCCCATAATGTGAAAATCCTTTCATAAGAACCACATTTGGTCATTCTCATTTTGTTATATTCACATACATGTGATTCTACTGGCAGTAGTACAAAAATACCATTTAAATGCCATCTACTGCACATACTGTTTAAAGCTGAAATCTGCCGCTTTTGAAAATTAAAAGAATTTTTTTTTTTAATTTTAAAAAAGAAAGAAGAAAGAAAAAATGGTATTTTTACACGTTTTATCCACACATTATAGAAACCAGCCAGAACCAGTCTACTGGGGAATGGGAACTGTTTCATCAGTAGATCAACAAGTTGTGTTCTCTGCCTTTTTTTTTTCTTTTTTTTCTGACATGACTGGTGGTGGACATGTCAGAAAAAAAAGGGTGGAGAACAACTTGTTGGTCTATTCCACCAGTGCAATGATGCATGCTGAGTAGTCAGATTAAGAATTTTGTTAAACATTAGCTAACCTGTGTACTCGACGAGATGTAAATTGATTACCCTACTGTTATAATTTGATGAGTTTAAAGCCAAAGGCAGGATTTTTTTTAGGTGTTATAAGTAATAAAGGGATCAAAGGTGGTAAGTCTAAAAATCAGCCAACCTTTGGCAGAGGTGAGATAAAAAGGAGAGACTGGCAAAAAAAATGATTTTGGCAGAAACACTTGAGTAAGTACTGTATTTTTAATTTTTAAGAGGACAATTTAAGGGTAGCTCTTACCTTCTTTTTGGTCAATTCATGTAAAAATGACAAAACATGCACTTTCTCTCAATGCAAAAAAACCACCATCTAAGAAATATTTCAACAAGTTCAGCCGTGCTTGGAAATTAGAGTTTAAGTGTGTACAGGCAAGTAGTAAAGGTCCTGAGTTTGCATTGTGTTTCATGCAAAGTGGATTATAAGGTAGTATATGGAGGAAGAAATCATATCACCAGGCATATGCAGGCACATCATACATGAGCAATGATTCTTCTGTAACAAACACACCCACTTTGAAGGCCTTGTTTGAGACTAGATCAAAAGTGGATAAAGTGGCATTTGCAGAGATTTTGTTTGCAAATTTTGTGGCAGAGCACAATTTATCATTCATCATTGCAGACCATTTTACTAAACTGGTTAAAGTTATGTTTCTAGACTCAGAGACTGCACATAAATTTTTATGCCTGTGTACAAAGACAACACACATTGTCACTCAGGTCCTAGCCTCCCCCCGCCCCACCCATGCTGGGACAGAAAAGTTAAAAAATATGTTTAGGAGTCAGAAGTTTAGTGTTATGATTGAGAATACATATTACGGCAAAAAATGCACTTGTTTTCTTTTCAATCTCCTTAAAATACATACAAATTTGTGTTGATAAAATATTCATTGGTTTATAAGCCAATCTACTGATCAAAATGTTTAAATCTACTGATCTGATGTCCTGGTTCTGTCACATGCATGTATTCAACAATGGATGCTCTCCACTCCACCCCATCCCCCCAGCCTCAATGAGTGATGGAAGTAGAAAAAAAACCAATAACACAAGCAGAATTTATTCATATATGCATGAATATACAAAAGAGAAAATAAAATAGATAAGAAAGAAATGGCCATAACTCTAGAATGCATTGGAGTGTGACAAAAGAACATGTATGCCCAATGTCTATAATGTCTGCCAAGTTTCAGGGCAAGTCATCAAAAGTTGGTGGAATATTTGCACACACAAGAATAACCATATGCAGTATATACCTAAAACACCCAAAAGGGGCTTAACTATATGGAAAAATGCATCAGAGAACGATAACAGAAGGAAATGCACAAGTTGACCGCTTGCACATAATATCTGCCAAGATTCTTAGTAATCCATCAAAAAATGTGGGACTACTTCTACACAAGAGAAATTAACACCAAAAAGGGGTGTAACTCTGTAAAACAATACATCAGAGTACAATGACATATTTATGTACGCATACTGGTCTCATGACAATAATGTCAACCAAGTTTCAGGATATTTCATCAAAAGCTGTGTGATTAATTCCACATACAGTTAACACCAAAAAGGGGCATAAATCCAAACAAGAGTTCCTTGAAGGGACTAACACTCTACTGGCTGAAAAGAATTTCCAAGAATTCAAGATAAGACCATTTCTTTCTTTTAACTGCTAAGTGCTGAACCATTAGCTGCTGTGGTGGACATACTGGATGTCAGATTGGCACCATTCATTTAGGAAACCCCATTTTGATATGACTTTATTTTTTGAAAGAGTAACGATAACAAGATTTTTAAGATGGGTGCCTGCATGGTGGTCATATTGGATATCAGATTGGCACCATTTCCATTTAGTAGCAACTAGATATCATAAGAAGTCTTTTGGTGAAAGCACAATGTTGTAATGACCAGCCATCTAGGAGAAGCAGTGATAAAAAGATCTTTAAGATGGCCATTGTGACAGACATATCATAAGATGGATCGACAACATTTTCATTTTTGACCAACTACACATCATACAAAGTCTTTCAGTGAAAACCCTGTGCCAATATAACCATTCATTCAGAAGAAGTAGTGACAACAAGATTTTCAAGATGGCCACTGTGGCAGGAATATTGAATGGCACCATTTTCATTTAGGACCAACCAGGCATCATAAGAAGTTGTTTAGTAAAAACCCTATGTTGATATGACCATCCATTCAAGAGGAGTAGTATTAACAATATTTTCAAGATAGCCACTTTGGTGGCCATAATGGACATCAGATCGGAACCATTTTCATTTAGGACAAACTATACAATATAAGAAGTCTTTTGGTGAAAACCCCTAGGCAATATTACTTTTCATTCGGAAGGTAGCAATAACAAGATTTTCAAGATGACACCTGTGGTGGCCATATTGGATATCAGATTGGCACCAATTTCATTTAGGACCAACTAGACATCATAAAAAGTATTTTGGTGAAAACCCCATGGCAATATTAGATTTTGTTCAGGAGAAATGACAACAAGATTTTCAAGCTGGCCAATGTGGTGGCCACATTGGACATCACATCGGCACCATTTTCATTTAGGTCCAACCAGACATCTTAAGTAGTTGTTTAGTAAAAACCACACGTTGATATGACCATCCATTCAAGAGGAGCAGTAATAACAATATTTTCAAGATGGCCACTGTGGTGGCCATAATGAACATCATTCAGGAGGAGTAGCAATAAAAAGATGGCTACTGTGGTGGCCATATTGAACATCAGATTGGCACCATTTCACTTAGGACCAACTGGACATCATAAGAAGTCTTTTGGTGAAAACCCCATGGCAATATTACTTTTTGTTCAGGAGAAGTGATAACAAGATTTTCAAGATAACTGCTGTGGCAGCCATACTGGACATCAGATCGACATTATTTTCATTTATGACCAACTAGACATCATAAGAAGTCTTTTGGTGAAAATCCCATGTTGATATGACCATCCATTTAGGAGGAGTAGCAAATAATGAGATTTTCAAGCCGGCCGCTGTGGTGGCCATATTGGACATCAGATCAGCACCATTTTCATTTAGGACCAACTAGACATCATTAGAAGTCTTTTAGTGAAAACCCCAGGTTGATATGACCACCCATTCGGGAGGAGTAGCATTAACAAGATTTTCAAGATGGATATCCAAGTGGCATGCACCATTTTCAATCAGGACCAACATAGGTCTACACAGATTGAATGTGTGTGTAAAGTTTCATGGCAATCCTCTAAGTAGTTTAGGAGGAGTAGTGATAACAAACTTGTGCTAACAGATGGACAGATGACAGACCACAGACCATCCCATAAGCTCGTCTGATCTATGACCAGTAGAGCTACAAAATATATAAAAGCATGATGACATAATAATATGTGCAAGTTGGCCTCATGTCAATAATATCTGCCAAGTTTCTGGGTGATTAATTGAAAGCTGTGGGACTTGTTGTCCACAAAAGAATGATCATACATAGTATATACATTTGACACCAAGAACGGGAATAACTCTAAACAAATAAATTAGAGAGCAATGACAAAACCATATGCACATGGCCTAATGTCAATAACGTCTGTTGAGCTTCAGGGCAATAGATTAAAATCTGTGGGAGTAGTTGCACACTCAAAAATTATTATATATAGTATATACTTTAACATCAAAAGGGGGCACAACTCTGGAAAAGGCATCAGAGCATGATGACTGAACAATTTATACATGTTGATCTCAAGTCAATAATATCTGCAAAGTTTCAAGGAACTCCATGGAAAGATTGCACACGCAAGAATTGCGGAATGTATATGTACGTGATGTATTGATATGCACATCTTCAGATGCCGATAATAGCATGTATGAAGTTTAACAGTGATCCATTGAAACTGTGAAATTACATGCATTCACAAGATTCTGTCATACAATGCATTCAGCTGTAATACAAAAAGGAGCAATAATGCTAACAAACATAAGTCCCTTGAAGAGACTGATGCTCTACTGGGTGAAAAGAATTTCCAGGAATTCAAGACAAGTCCATTTCAACTATCCTCTTATTCTTTTAACTGCTAAGTATTGAAACAATCTCTGATATTCTTTATAATCTCTAATATACCAAATTTGGCAACAAATTTATTTTTCTTACATTGTACACTTTGTAAATCAACAAGTTCACAGGTGCCATACAAAATTCTCTGTCTTGGCATTTGACCTTGACCATTACATCATTTATAGAAAATTACTGAACTTGCCTAAAACAATGTCTAGATGTGCCCACCTACCAATCTTTGTTACCGTAAATCTATATTTAATATAGTTTTGGAAAGTGGCATGATTCAAAGTATTCTTCTAATATATCCACAAACTGGGTTTGATAAAAATCCAATGTAAGAGAGAGAGAGAGAGAGAGAGAGAGAGAGAGAGAGAGAGAGAGAGAGAGAGAGAGAGAGAGAGAGAGAGAGAGAGAGAGAGATAGTAGATTTTGCTTTGTAGATCTGAATTTACTTGTGTTTTTAATCATTTAATAAATTCATTTTGCTTCATGAGCGGCTTTGTTATTTCAATGTGGGACCCATTGCATGGAGGTGTGGGTAATGTGACATTTTACGGTTTGTATGACATAGGTTTCACCAGATCCAATACTCAGTACATGATGTAGGTCATGTAACTGCCTTGTACATCACAGGAGTCACCTGGTTTTGGACTATGTAAACCCAGAGTAGTGCAGTTGGATATTATGTTGTCAGCAGCTGCCAAGTGAAGATCAAAGAAGGGTAGGAACTACTAAAGAAAATCTATTAACAATCTGAAGGTTGTCCTGAACAAGGCATGCTATCAGATTAGTTATTTGTAGAGAGCCTGAATAGGGCTGTCTATGATATATGTGCAAGGAAGTTGAGGCTAGAGGCTAGGGATTAGGTTATAAGCATCAGTCATGCATTAGTCGTGCAGAGTTAGACCTCGGGAGTGCCAGGTTCTCTGAACACTGTACTTTCTTGGGGGCTTTAACATTGTATACATTTGATTTAGACAGGTAGCCAATGTTTTGGTTTTTTTTGGTGGTGTAATCATTGTTTAATCATCTGGGTGCAGGTTGCATCAAGGAAAATTCTTGTTTGTCTGAGAGTTGCCAGACAGGATCATTGTCTGTATATATTTGGTCACATGCAATATTATACCCTATCCCAAGAAATAACCTGGGTAACGGAACTCTACACTTTACACTATTTTAGTTCTGTAAACAATGCTTTTGATGAATAATAATCAATATATGCATCTAGAATAATGCATGCTGGCCTTTTCTGAGGTCTATAAATTCTGTCAAGCTGAGATTTGTCATGGTTTCCCCATCCAGCTGAAGAACATTGTTGGAAGAATAGATGTATTGCAGTATATAATGTGAGTTTAAGAAAGGTTGATATTTCTATATTCTACTGAATAGGGCAATTCTGAAAGATAGTGCTTTACAAATCTTGTCAATATGGTCACTCCATTGTAAATTATTATCTACTGATACACCTAAAAGCTTTTCATCTGTAACATTTTCTAACTGATTATTTATCGTAAGAAATAATTTTGGGTTCCATAATTTACATAATTTTTGTGATGTCACAAAAAAACAAACATTTTGTTTTACCTTCATTAATTACAATCTTATTTTGTTGTGCCCAACTTTGAACTCTAATAAGATCTGAGTCTAATCTTGTTTGGATAACTTTAGTATCAGAACTAGATGCATACAAACTTGCATCATTTGCAAACAAATCTGTATTTGTGAATTAATTATTTAATGGAAGATCATTTACATAAATAAGAAAGAGGTGAGGACCTAAAACTGAGCCTTGAGGGACCCCTGAATGAATAGTGTGAGTTGTGAGCTAATATTGCCAATGGTTACTTGTTGAGACCTCTGATTTAGATATAATTTCAACCAATTTAAAGAAGAATTATCAAACCTGTAACAGTTCAACTTTTGCAGCAGAATTCCATAATCAAACTAGATGAAAGGCTTTCTTGAAGTCAAGGAAAACAATCACAGTCTAAAAAAACGTTGTCCATTTTTTTAGCCAAAGATCTGTTATTTTTGGTAAGTTCTGTCTGGCATGAGTAATATTTTCAAAATCCTGATTGTGCCTTATTAAATAGAAATTAAGTTTTAAAAAAATTCATAGACCTGCTTAGCTACTTGCTTTTCAAATAATTTTGATAACAGAGATAGAATGGATATTGGTCTGTAGTTCTGTGGATCCTCCTTTTCTCATTTTTTAAAGATATGTGTAGCCTTTGCACATTTTGAGGTATCTGGAAAGTTACCAGTCACTATACTGAAGTTTATAATATGACTTTGTTATTGGTGGTCACTAACTGCATACACTGGCACATTAACTTCACTTATATTTTCAGGTTTATTAGTACATGTATTAACATGATCAATGATAGTAGCACTTTTATCTGTTACTTTAGTTGGAGTGTTAATTAGTTGGGTAAAGCGATAAGTTTCAAAACTACTCATCCATTTTAATGGTTGAGTTTTCATGTACCCGTATTTGCCGGCCTATACGTGGAAGCGGAGTATAAGTCGAATTCGCTAATTTCGTCAATTTTCAATCCTTCATCCATATATAAGTCGATGCGGAGTATAAGACGAAGCCAGATCAACACCTTGGCTTCGTCACTTTCGCTAGTAACTTCCGGTTTCATGAATATTAATGGTATCACTATGCTATTCCAGATTAATTGGGAAAATGGTTAAGATGGTCTGTACACGTATTATTTAGAGGTTTTATTTATTGGTACATTGTATGCAATGATATGAACCCCTGTTGTAAAAAAAAAGTACAACTTGTATTCTTACAGCAATAGTAACCTCATTATCAAATTATATGTACAATAAAAACTAAAAGAACTCGATTAAGACTTGTTTTTAGTGAATGCGTGTATGTGTGTCTGTGTGTGAGAGAGAGAGAGAGAGAGAGAGAGAGAGAGAGAGAGAGAGAGAGGATGAAACAACGCTATGTCAGTGTGTAAGAATGTATTCACTCAGAGCAGTTTTTACTTGTAGCTTTTGGAGAGAGAGAGAGAGAGAGAGAGGTTACAGGACGATTGTAATATGTATTGTTGAGTTACCTGATGATTGTGATCTTACAGGAGCATTACTGTATTCCATTATCAATTAATATCTCTGAATAAACAATTCATTCTTGTTTTTATATCTATTATCATAAAGAACCAACTGGCATTGCAGTGTTATTTACATTGTAATTAAATATGCCTACAGCTTTGGCCAGGTCATTCCAGTTGACACCTGCAGTAGATGTGATAAAATTAGTGAGGTTACCAACAGGGAAATCAGGCTACCCATAGGGTATTGTAATCGATCCTGTAAAGCATGCTAATGTATGCAGGACTGTGTAATGACATGTAATGCCAGGTGCTTGCTCGTGTAAGTTTCTCAACCTATGACATCATTTGATCTAGCCGACAGAAGCGACAGAGCTTTGAATTCATGAGCAAAGATCAAACCAAAATGCCGCCTAACTACAGGAAGTGTACATGCACTTACTGATAAAGGGTAATATTATTTCGTGGGAATATAGAGTTCATTGTATTTGAAAAAAAAAAAAAAAAACAGCATGCTAAATGGTCATCTTGGGATTTAAACTAAATGGAGTCTATAAGAATATAAATATTGCGAATATTTAAATATAAATTATATATCTTTGAAACTGAAGGAGTATGGTATGTAATGTTTTAATTTCCATTTACTATTTCATTACTGTTTTCTCTCTTTGACAAAAGCTTCAGCTAAAGTGGGTCAGTAATGTACATTAGGCAAAATAGCACTAAGAAGGGCTGAAATCTCTGTCTGTCTGTCTCTTTTATTTCGATCACAAGATGCAATAAGAAAAATGTGCAATGGAATACCCATTGGTTATCCGTTTTCTAACTTTTCTATTCTACTGCACACATATGTAAGCAAACTTAAACAACATATATTACTAGTGCATGCTGCTTTAGCGCAATTACGTCTGATGCACGTGAATTTAATACTGACAATCACGTAAATATTTCTGAATCCTTCTCCATGTCGGGTCCTATATTTTTTTGCACACGATCTTCCCAAAAATGATAATTATTTTTTTACACTATACTTTTCGTACTTTTAATTTTTTTTTTTTTTTTTTTTTTTTTTTTTTTTTTTTTACGGTAAAGCAATTTCAATGACATAATTCATATATAAGTCAATTCGAAGTATAAGACTAAGCCCAGACTTCCAGGTCAAAAAGTATCGACTTATAGGCCGGCAAATACGGTAGTCACCTAATATGACAGTTTCTAAATCTTCCTTCATTAAATTTAAAAATGCTGCCATGATTTTATCTAGAGGAGACATATCCCCTCTTGTCACAAAACAAGTGGGGAATAAAAAAAATGGGGTGGGGGAATTTCCATGGTTGATAATTTACCTAACTCTTAAATATCTATCTCTCTTTCTTCCTGCTCCACTCTGTCAGGGCTCTATTAAAATCAAAATCGTCACAAGATGCCCCTTCTAACTGTACTAGCATTAATCTGTTGACTGTTTCTGAGCTTAATCTGTTTCTTATCTGTATGAATAATGTTCTCTGGCAGTTCATCTAACCCGGCATCTGGCATCATTTTAGAATTATCATCCTCCATTTTATGAGAAACTCCTCTACAACCTTTACTTTCTTCATTCTGCCATTCACTTAACACATTCACAATACCAATGACTTGAAGTTGAAAATAATCAGTAAATTTCTGCCAAGCCATAGTTGACAATCATTTACTATCTCACCTTCAGGAAATGGACCAAAAAGTGCATCAACCACAGAAGCCCTCTAGGACACATATGTTTCTGTTAAAAATAATTAGCGGGATTTCCAAGCATCCTTTTGTATTAACCTACATCTGCATACTTTGGAATAGACAGAGGTATTCTGATCAAATAAATATCCTTACTTTGCAGTTTCTTTTAGATTCTTATTCAGTCATTTTATCTTAACAGTTAAATTAAAATCTCATACTACAAAGAGTGCATTTGTTATATATGTGAATTTGAACCAATTTGCAGGAGTTCTCATGCATCACTGCTTTCCAAGTGTGTAAATTTGTTAAATGTTGTGCGATTTGTGCACTCGTGCACACTTGCAGTGTCTCGGAGTAAGGCTTTCTGAATTTGCTCCTCAAATCTATAAATCCAATCAGCTGTAGAACTAGGTGGTCTGTAACTCTTTCAGACTTAGTTCCACACAAAAAATAAATTCATTATGCTATCATTTTTCTCTCCCCGTTTCATATATTGATGGTAAATTGATATATTTACAGTAGGTAAATCAAAGTAGAAACCTAATGAGCAGGCCCATGTTGTAAGAGAGATTTAATGGAAGCAGGAGGAAAGATAGAGATGTGAAGTTACACATCCTGAAGATCGATGGAGACCGCCCAATCGCCAGGTCTTATGGCATTCCTGACTGAGACTGTGGTCTCCATCTTGAATGGTTCCTCCAGCAGAAATCTGTTTAGGGAGGAAAGGTCGATAATTACACGAGACTTTCCCCCTTTTTGGGGAACCAGAAAAATCCAGGAGTAGAAGGCTGGAGATTGGCCTTTTAACACTCTCTCTACTGCACCCTTCCAAAGAAGTGAATGAACCTCTTCCTTTAAGTGCTGGAAGCAAATAGGGGACCTTACTAGAGGTGGGAGATCTTGGAACCAAAGCTGGTAGCCATCTCTTATGATAGAAAGGACCCAGCCATCAACCGTTATGCCAGACCAAGCCTGTGAAAAGAGGTTTAGTCTGGCACCAACGGGAACCAACGGAAGAGGTGTGCTCTGCAGGAGAGGGAGCCTGTGAACTTCTTCCCTGGGTTTTTGTGTCAAACCCTTCTAGGGCCCAGCTGCCCTGAATTGAGGTTGATGCTTTGACAAGGGCTGCGTGGCTTTAAAGAATTTAGCCGATGGACCGTGAGGGGGGTCAGGATGATTTTGCTTCTTGGCCAGTTTCGAAGGGCCAGAAGTGGATGCAAGGGACTGGTGTCGATAGTTTCTCAAATCCTGAGTAGCCATGGAGGGGATGAATCCTCTGAAGAGAGACTCTGCCTGCAGGGGAGCAGCCCTTAGAAGGTTCTTACTGTGCTCTAGTAAAACCTTGGAAGTGTCCAGAGCAACATCCCTGCAGAGGTGGAGAAGCTCTGCTGATAAGCCAATCGACAAGGACAATGCATCCCTATAAGTTTTTCCCACTGCCTCCAACAAACGAAAGAGACCCATTGGCGACAGAGATTCATCCTTCAAGAGGCCGAATGAAGCTGCTGAAAAGAGGCCAGCCTTTTGATCTAAGGATTCCAGTATTTTTATTGGAAGGTGAGCCCAGGTCCCAATAGAAAAGCCCACTTGAGCAGCTTCAGCATCCAAAGTGGGCGGTTTAGTGGGCCAGGAAGAGGTATGAAACTTGTAGCTTGAAGCAGCTACCAAGGGTGGCAATGTGGAGGAGTGGGGGGTGGGGGGACAGACCACCCTATATGCTGTCTAGCAAAAGCTTGACCCTTGCTAAACCTTTGAAAGAGCTCCTTGATCAAAACAGGGTGGGAAGGAGCGAGAGATCTGGTCGCGAGTTTGCTCCAGAAAGTTTCTCCAAACTGGAAAGAATTTTGGAGTCACCAGAACTTGTAGGTTTGGGACACAGATCTCTGGGCAAGAGGCTGTAAACCTCATTTACCACTTTATCGAACAATTAGGATTCCTCCTCCTCAGCCTCCTTAATGGAGGGGTGAGAAGGGGCAGGGAACCCGAAGGAAGGGGGTACCACATCAGCCTGCTCTGTGTCAAACTCGTTGGCTTCAACAAGGACAGAAAGGACATCTTCATCCTGCACTCTGTCCTGGGAGGCTGGACTACGTGATTCTATGTCTCTCTGTTTTGGGAGAGACTTGGCAGAAAGAGAAACTTGAACCATTAACTCGTGCGGAGTTGATGGACTGTTTATAGCAGTGAGTTCCACTTGTGATTAAGGGCGACTCTTGGCCCACCTAGAACATTTTAGGGAAGAAGAACTATCCCCCTCTCTATTTTTAGGTCCAACCTTGTAAGATGATGTAGGTCTACGGCCCACCTGTATGACCTCACTGCTATACGGCCCAGGTCAAGAAGTCCATGGCTGTGTGTAGGGAAACAGCCAATTGCTACCCTGTAGTAGAAGGCATCCCATCCCATTGGTATTCAGAGGGATAAAAGGGAAGGGGGGATGCCGATCCGATCTCTCTCCCTAATCTGGCGTTTGAAAGCCAATTCCCAGTCCCCTATATGATGAAATGGTAGTCTGGAGAGAGGGGGGACTCAGCCCGATGCCTAACTCTGTACCATAGGGGATCCAAAGACCCATGCCCAGTACCCGGTGACCGGTCATCGGGCAAGGACCCGATAGGTGACTGAGTTCGGTAGGAAGATCCATCCCCAGATCTGATACACTTAGATCTGAGCACTCCCCTTGTCAGGGGGCTTGATCACGTTGCCAAAAATGGGCCGCTGGGACAGAAAGGGTGCTGCTCCATCCTTAGTAGGGTCGTGACTCACAATCATCCCTTACCGAGCTGTGAGTAGAGGGTGCTGCTCCCACTTCACGAGGGGCGCAACTCGCCCTCTGCTCTTTGGGATGTGACAGGGTGCTGCTTCCCAAGGGGAGGGCATGACCCACTCTCTGTCCTAGTGGTAAAGAGAGGGCGTAACTTGCTCTCTGCCCTCATGGAATGGGGACGGTGCAGCTCCTCTCTCTCGGGAGGGTGCAACTCACTCACCACCCATTTATAACCTCCCTTGGGAGGGGGCTCACTAACCTTAAGAGTCTCTGGGGAGACTAGAGTAATCCTTCTCTGAGACCCAAGGGACTCAGAGAAGGAGAACCCGGAAAACTCTGACAAAGACGAGGATGCCTTTTTCCTCGCTTGGTAGGTTCGACGACTCTCCGCGAGATTCCATATCTCGTTGGACCAAGGGCTACAAAAGGGACAGCCAGCTGTCCTCTTACAGCGAGTGCAGGATAAACAAGTGGGCTGACTGTAATAGGGGGATTTCCTGTGGCCCCACTTACCCACACCTTGCTTAGGCATTGTTCCTGAAATAAAGATGCTGAGAAGAAGGTTTGTTATACAGAAACGTCTAAGTTAGTATTCACAAGGTAAAGCATGGACTAAGTCGATGCTAATACAATTTATTCAGAGAAAAGACACCTTACATAGGTGTTTCGCTAAGTATCAAATGTTAAAACGAAGCATTGCTAAGCTTCAGGACAGAAAAAGCAATGAAACAAGTCAACCCGGCTGAAATACAGAAAGTTACTATGAAATTAGCAAAAAACCAGTAGGTTATGATTGTTAATAATAATGAAAAATTGTAAGGAAGGGTATCCAAGACTCTCCCTGTTCTAAAATTGAAAAAGAACCACGATATATAAAATGAAGATGTGGTGTGCGACCTGCTTACCACGTATAAAATTATCAGAATTCACGATATAGGTAAGGTAAATATGTGATTGGCAGGCGAGTCTGTAGACTGCAAAAAGCAAGGATAGGGAAATTAACATAAAATACCTACCCTTTGCTGCTTAGAAATTGTTTTTAGATTAAAAAACAACCAATTTTGAAATACTAACGGCCTGTCAAGGGAGCAAAAAAGACATATTAAAATGCCAAGACATACACTGCATGTACAGAACAAATGTCTAAAACAAATCTCTCAAGAGAGCTTAAATAAACAGTGATAAAAGTCGACCAGGGTATAATCCTAATGTTTAAGAAGAATATAGCACATAAGGCAATTGATAATTCACTCGTTGACCCACGAAGCAGCGGCTAATCTTCTTTATGTAAGCAATATTGAACATTACAACATGGTGACCAAAAAAATTAATGAGGATGTCAGGGCGTGTGCCGAATATGGGGTCCTAATGCAGGGGTGACCCAGTATTCTGGAAGCTTCTGGTTCACCCTAATGGGAGGATGAAATGTTCATCGTTCGGTCACGGTATTTTCCTCCCGGAAAAGTACTAGCTATGCAATAACAACAGGCATGGTATTCCTTATATTAAACCATAATTTCTTTATGCATGGTAAAAGTAAATCCAAGTAACTCTGTTTAGCAATTCAAACCAATGCACAAGAAAAACCTGAGAAAAAAATATAATCACACAGAAATGTTGAAATCTTTTGGAATAATTCACAAGACCTTACAGACTGAGGCCTGGAAAATATCACATATAAAATTATATCGACACTTTGGTAATAAGGAAGTCTGGAAAATTTATTATTTTCAATATACGTCCTGTAAGAACAGACAGCACCATTCATTTTTCTTACTTGTCTCTGAAAGCAGTCAAACCATCAAGAATAGCTTCATGCACAGTAAAGACATTTAAGACAACTCAAAATCCATTAACACTCCCACTATCAAGACACTGACATTTTATATTTCCTTAGGGCTTACAGCTCTGTGTAATCCCTTTTTATTTTCCATTATTCTGAATGGAAGGATAATTCCAAATAAATTTAATCAGGTTTGCAAACATGCTGGGGAGAAGTGAGTTTCTATCATCATGTCAAACAGATCTTAACTCAAGTGTAAAGACTTAACCACAGGCAATATAGATTTTTGCCTGTGTCCAATATTACATTCCAAGTCTTCTTCATCATCACTGGAAAACTGGAATCCTCCTTGATTAATGTCAAAACAACCCCTCGGTGCCAATTTGTGAATAGAGAAAGGGAGATCCACCATTTAGTTGAGAAATACTGAGAAATATGTACAATAAAACCTGTTTATAAAGGATACTGAATAGACTACAATAATCTGTCCTTTATAATGGAAGGTGTCTTTTATAAAGAGGTCAAAATGATATAAAAATGAACAAAAGGGACCCATTATGATTATTCTTTATATGAAGGTGTTGGCTAATGCAGGTTTCACTGTAACGTATAAATACAGTGGAACTCCTATGTAACCTGCTCATACAGGTGGCCACAAGACTGTGTTGGATTGGACAGTGGACTAGAACAATTAGTATCAAATCCATGATTGATATAGGCAAGGACAGACTTAATACTGCAGTGGCAATGGGTAAGGATTCTGAATACACAGTGGTTGGTTTAGAGAGATTTCACTGTACATGTATTTCTTATTTTGATGAAGGAAATTAGGAAAACAATATTGTGTTTAGTGTAACTTTTAAAAGACCCATCCCCAGAAACAATTGTATTTTAGTAACTAAAAATTAAAAGTCCAGTCCTCCAATAAGGAAAATATTAGTTAGAACACAATTACATCATACCATTCAATCAATAACAGTAATAAGGATGGGTCAATATAACCATATATACTCACGTATAAGTCAAGTCCAATGGCAAAAAAAACAGACCCTGATCTGATATTGTATAATGTGCTGGCCGATCAGAATCTATTTTGTTTGTTCTCCTGATTAGTCCTAACAAACTACATAGACTCAGATCTGCCAGCACATTATGTGATGGCAGATATTGGTCTATGCAGTTTGCAGTTGGATCCAATTTATAAGCGAGTATAAATGGTGCATGGGCAATGGAAATGGTTTAATGAGGGGTTATACTATGACTTTTCATGCATTTTAAAAAAAAATGAAAGATACAATATTTTCTTTTGCAAAACTAAAAGCATACTGCATGTATTATCCATCTTACATCAGCTGCAACTCTGCTAAAGTAGCAATCCTGAAATGAGTCCTGGATTTGTGTTGAAATATATTCAAAAAATGGATGATTGCAAAGTTACAGAACTTGATATGATTGGACCAAGACTACTAAAGGCAGCTGGACGTGCTATAGTAGAGAGTATAGCTATTATTTGCAATCAAAGTATTAGGTCTAATAAATTTCCACAGACTTGGAAAACTGCCAAGGTAATACTGATGCCTAAAGCTGGAACAAAAGATGATATAAATAACTATAGCCCCATCTCATTCCTTCCTTGTCTTTCCAAATTACTAGAAAAACATGTACATGATTCTTTTATCAACTATTTGAATACTTATGATCTTATTCATCCTAATCAGTGTGACTTTCGACAGAATCACTCGTGTGAAACTGTTCTTATATCTATGACTGATAAATGGCTGAAAGCATTAGATAAAGGATAAAAGGTTGACACTATTATGGTTGAATTTTTTTAAAGCTTTTGATCTTGCAGACCATGAAATTTTACTTGAAAAACTGAAAATCTATCAATGTAATGAAAACTCCATAAACTGGTTTAGTTCTAACTGACGGTGTGCAAAAAGTATCTCTAAATGGTCACCTTTCTGAAAGTAAAAATATTAATTGTGGAGTACCACAGGACTCTATCTTCGGATTTCTGTTATTCATTCTATTTATTAATGACTTATCCCATAAAATAAGAAATTCCATTGAGACCTTTAAGCAGATGACACAACACTATCTGAATCAGGTGAAACCAAAACTGTGCTTGAAAATAATTTACAAGATGCTTTTAACAGACCTGGAGTATGGTGCAAGGAAAACTGTATGATTATAATTACAAAAAAACCCCAAAAGCCCTACTAGTTATAACAAAACAAAAACTAGCAACCTGAAGGCTTGATAGCGACAAACTCCAAGTTCTATTTGACAATGTGAACCTTAATATGACCTCTCATGATAAAATTCTTGTTGTATTTGTAGATAACAATCTAACTTGGTTTATTCAAATTAAACATGTTTTAAAACAAATTTAATTATTACTTTTGGCTACTAGGAAAATCAGAACATTCATTCCTTTTCAGTATAGGGTCATCTTTTATAAAAGTTATATTCAACCATATTTGGACTATTGTAATGTAATTTGGCATAATACCTATAATTCAAACATAACAAAACTTTTAAGACTTCAAAAAAAGGGCATGCCATTTAATTCTAGATCAATGTATGGTCAATTTCCAGGATGCAATGAATAATATAAAAATGTTACCAATACAGTACATGAAAAAATATTTCAAAGAAAGGCCTGATTTATGTACAAAGTATCCAGAAAAGCCATTCCTGTCTACCTAAGCAATATCTTTCACCAATGAGATGCTGATGGTACTCCAAATTTAAGGTCTGGTAAAAATTACGTTATACCAAGGCCAATAGGGAATAGTTTAAAAAAGAGCTATCAATATACTGTTCCATTGGTATGAAACAACATTCCCTGTGACACAAGGCAGGCTCCTAGCATTTCTTCTTTTCATAATCAATGTCTAAAATGGATGAAATCTTCAGACAATCAAACAGTTCCAGTAATATAAATACCTCCTGCTTTTCTCTGCATATACATCTTTTTCACAGATGTATTTTTCAATACAATATGATATTTTATATATTTTTTTATGTGCTCACTGATGCTTGTGCGTAGGTTCTGGGCTTGAAACATCGATTTTCAGAATAACTCAGTTATTTAGTGTTAAGCCAAATTTATCACATTGTGCTGTATATACTTTATATATTGTACATAACAGAAGGCCTCAAGGTAGATCAGCACTGTAACTAATTGAGTTACCTTCTCTAAATAAAATAAAATAAAGTAATTATTAAACCATAGATACAAAAACTGACTTTTATAAAGCAATTCTTGTTTACAAAACCATAAATGGAGACATACTCACTTACATTACTGAACTGTTCCAACCTAATTCAACAACTATTCATTATGTTTACCCAGTCATACTAAGCAATTCAACTTTAGGTGTTACGGTGTGGAACTTACCTGCCCTAAAATGTCAGGATGGCATCCTCAACAGACAATTTCAAATATTACAGTGTGGAACTTACTTCCCCTAAATATCAGGATGGCATTTTCAACAGCCTATTTCAAAAGGAAATATACAAAATCTGTACAAAGAAAGTGAAACTTTTTTTTTTTTGGGAGGGGGGGGGGTAATATTATGTCCTGTCATTACAATGCTAAAAATACTGAATGTCTTTTACTTACTTCATGTTAACTTTTAATGTCATGAAAGGAGATCAGTTATGTACCAACTAAACTACACTCTTAAAATAGGAGTGCCAGTTACATGGAGAATCAACTGACAGATGCAAGGAAATGCTCAGTCACAACATATCCAGAAAATAAGTATGGATGTAAAAACATATATTGACCTATATCTGCCATAGAATACAATTTTCTGGAATGATGAAAGAAGATACTAGTAAGTAGACCAGACCATTGCTTACCCATACCTGCCAACCTCCAGGGCAGTGTTTGTTTTTTTGAGACTCAAAAAGCATGTTTTCAAGTCCCATGGATGGTCAGTGCATTTGATACAAAATAAGTTATGTCGTACAATCGAAAATAACTTATCTGCTCATATAAGCCTGTAGAAAATGACTGGAAATTCAAATCTGAATAAAAGAAAAGAAAATATATGCTTTCTTTGAAGCATTTAATACACTTTCAAACAAAAAATAGTTGGCAGATTTAGCATTGTCAAATATCGTCACTACATACACACACATGTGCATACACTCACATAAGATAAAATAAGACATGAATTCTTTCTTTCAGATTGCATGGTCCATACATTTAAATTAAAATATAATTGTATTTTAAACATTAAAAAATGCATAGGTGTCTTATGTACAAATAAAAAGACACATATACAACTACTGAATGTGTCTGCCATTGTTAAGAACAAAATTATGTAGGACATTTAAAAAGTGTTCTATCTATAATCCGAGAATTAAAATGAATATCATAATCCACCAGAGATTTTAAAAAAAACGATTTTTACTATTGGATATTCTTGTCAACATTGAAAACACATACTTTAAAACTAAATACATTATAGTTTACAAACATTGAAGAAGCACGGTTCCATCTTGGAAGGCTTAACAGTAAATGAAGACTACTGTTATAAGTAATAACTAATTTTCTTTTTATACATTCACTAAATTTTGTCCATAGAGGTGTGCAATACTTGTGTAGCAATAAAATTTCAGTAATCTAATTTTGATATTCAAAGAAAAATTTCTAAATTTATGTTTGTTTGAGTACACAAAAATCTGTAATGTCTCATCATATCTTCATCATCTGACAGATTGGATTTTTTTATGACGTAAATGAGTATAACTGTTTACATACACAAGAGCATGACCATTACAAAGTACGGAAGGAGGAGATGGTCATTTGAAAGATACTGACTGAAAAACCATGCATACCAATTTTTGTGTATTATATATGATATCATTCTCAAATGTATAATGTTCATGTATCTTTAATAATATCCTTAAACCTGCAACAAAACTTATCAATGACATATCAGCAAAACTGAAATTGTTAAGAAACAAACTATTTGGTGGCAAATGTAGCCCATGTGACACTGACCCAACTTTGTATTTAAATCGCCTATGTATATATTAAACAACAAAAGCGAAAGAACACCTCCATGCCTCACTCCATTGGTTACATGGAAGGAATTGGATACTGCACTTCCCCAATGCACATAGTACAACTATTTGATACCAGCTAACTAGGGTATGAACTATAAAGATGGATATTTGATTGCTGAGTAACCTTTTAAAAAGTGTCCAGTGACTGATCCTATCAAATACCTTACTAGCATCTAAAAAGCATGCAAACACAGGGCTATCATGTTCTAAATACATGTAACAGTTGACAGTTTCTTTAAAAGCATAGAGGCATAAGTCTCTTGAGTGTTGTTTCTTAAAACCAAACTGATTATCAGAAATTGTGACTTCACACTCTTGTAGTACAATACATTCAAACGTAATCACAACCATACAGACATTAAAAAAAAAAAAATAAAGTTCTTTCTTTAAAATCCATTGGACAGTGAAACACAATCTTAACTAGCTAGATGCAGTCTTTGCTGCATTCTAATGACACTTCAATCACCTTCAAACCCCTCACTAACTACTGACAGCGGTAAAAAGATTGTATCTAATTAAGATGATATTCCACTGTTCAACAGATTTTAAAGACAGAAACTTGGTTCTTTTTTATTTAATGTATGTGTGGTTGTGAGTGTGTGGTGATGATATTTGACAATGCAAAGGGTCAGACCATTTAATTAGCGGGGAGGGGGGTATAGGCTTTTCTAGAGAAATAAAAATTATGGCCTCCAAATTATTTGAAAAAAATATTCTTGCTCTGATTTGTTTGTAAGAAAATAAAACTAATTAAATCCATTATTATATTAGTTGAACAAAATACACTGTCTTGAGGTAAAAGAAAAAAGGATCCTGGCTCGAAAGAAAATCTTCTGAAAATTAAATAATCAGTCCCTAAGTCTACCAACTATTTTCAGTTTGAAAGTACATTAAATGCTTGAAAGAAAACAGATATTTTATTTTCTTTTTATTCAAATTTGAATTTCTAGTAATTTTTTATAGGTTTATATGTGTATATAAACTTGTTCTCAATTATTCAACATCACTTTTTGGGGTTGCATGCACTGACCCCACTTGGGACCTCAAAACAGAAAGTGTCTTAAAAAATCCACAACACTGTCTGATAGGTTGGCAGGTATATAATGCCAATATGGTGTTTGCAGTATGTGCAAAAAATAAAATGCTCTTCCTTGCTACTGTGCTTCACAAAGTCAAACTTCATCAACTAGGAGTTCTAAAATTGAGATTTGCTGGACTTTGCTCGCTTCACTGATGGTTCCGCCTTCCCTGAATCACAGCTGCATTTTGACATCATGCCATACAAAAATGAATCACACTTCAACACTATTTCATCTACTGTTTTGCATCTTATATATGGATTAAAATCCAACTTCAAAGGAACACTGCCACTGATCACAAACTAGTCAATAATCTTTAGTACAGATGGTTTAAACATTATCATTAACAGCAGTGAAGAGTAATAGCTTTTGTTTCTTCAACACAAATCTCTTTCATTTACCTAACTTAAAATGAATTGGGTTGTTCCACTTTGTGTTCTTTACCTATGCAAATCTGCCGAATGGGCTCTCCTACAGCAGTGTTTAAAGGACGCTTAACACAACACCACTCTAGCTATTGTCAGTCAATTAAGTAATCTGTGCAACGGTGGTTGTTTATCTCTGATTGCCTTCATTTTTAATCACCTTTGTGACAATCAACTGTATAAACTGACCAGAGGTAAGAGTTTTCCATTAGCATTAAACACGATTATTTATTGTTTATACAGGCTACAAGTAACAGGCATATATTATAGTATCAAGAATGGTCTCTCTTTCTCTCTTTTTTTCTCATAAGATAGCTGAAAATCGTTTTTCTTTAAACATGATCATATTAGGGGATTTGGGAGTAAAAATACTTGGTTTTCACATGACACATGTTCTGGAAGGTATGCTTACTGTGTAAGTGTTTGTTAATTCAAACATTGGACAGCATTAATCCATATAGTTCAATTTCACACAGACATCGTTTCTTAAAATTATTACCTTTGGACTTCCTGCTATTACAGGCACAAAGGGATGGGATAGTCAATTCAACTGAACTGAATTGCATAAGTTGCTTCTCCTTACCACTTTTTTGTAGATTGTACTTGGTTAAAAAAAAAAACGAATCATCTAATGTATCATAAGTAAATTTATTGTATTTAATTTTCTGGTAGTGACCCCTAGAGGATAATCACATCGAAAACCATTTCTAAAAGCCAGTCTACAATTTCCACCTCAACGTCAATATTTCTTAAAATATACATGGTGAGAAACAAATGCTGTCAGGCACCAGCTGTTGCCTTTCGTTAGGATTTTTCCCTAAATTACACATTGCAGAAAAACAAATAAACTGTGCATATGTAAATAAACATATCTTCTATAAACCCATGATGGCTACAAATGATGTGCATCCGCAGTAAGTGCACAGTTTTGAACAAAACAGAAGTACCCCCTCTCAGCGACATGAAAATGGAGGTCAAAAGGTCACATAATACTGAGTAGTGATTTGATTGGTCAGTAACAAAAATCCACCAGTTTCATTTTGTGAACGATAACTATGGTAACAACACAACTGAATCAAAGGTGTTTTATAATTAAGTATGCTGATTCGAAATCCTGATGTATATATTCCTAATTTTTCTGGGGAATGATAATGTTTCAAGGCAACAAGCATTATTTGGACAATCATCCTGATAAAATGGAAAATGTGGACAATGCAATTTTCAGAGATGAATCTGTCATAGGCTTCAGTAGATGATTTGCCAATTACAAGAGTTACTGCACTTATGAACATTATATCAAGGGTCATCTCCCTTTCCATACAATAAAATTTACCATTTCCTTCTTGGAGTCATATAAATGAAACTAAATTTAAAGTGTTAACCTTAATCTGATATAGGAAAAATTCAACGATATTTTACAGTCATAAGCATCTGAGTAACACAGTTGTGTCTGCATATGACAAATTTCTAGGTTAGTGCCATTAGCAAATGGTAATGACCTGTAATCAGTCTTGTAAATGCTTAACAATTTAATACTGTTTTCTTAACTCCAATAATAATTGTAACATTCAAAATACAGCATATTAATTGCTATCTTTATATAACTTATAAGTTGGGTCCAACTGCAAACTGCATAGACCCAGATCTGCCATCACATAATGTGGCAGCAGATCAGGGTCTATGCACTTTTTTAGGATTAATCAGTAGAACAAACACATAGACCTTGATCTGCATTATGCGATGGCAGATCAGGGTCTATGTTGTTTGCATTTGGACCTGACTTATAAGCAAGTATATTACTTCAGAAGTTGGAGCTCATTTATGGATAAGTGTTGTAGATGCTTGCTAAAGTAAAGACTCATTTGCTTGATAATGTATTTGCAATAATTTGCAACCAGCTGCAGTAATGGCTGTAAATTTTCAAAAACATGTTCGAACTTTACATTTATTGCAGAGCAAAGAGTTGGAATTCAAATTCACTGTCTCAGGATTGAGTTGATAGGTCTGACTTCATGTGTCACTTATCGTTTGTAACAAATATTTATACAATGAACAGATCGAGTTATCCGTAAGACTTCAGTACCAGGGGTGAAATACCTTATTTTGTCCAAAAACTGAGGGTAAAATCTGGAAATCTTACAGTGGAACTTCAAATCACAAGAGTGAAAGGAAATAAATCAGAGTGACAGCTTTCCACCATCAAGGAGGTATATATTTAAATATCTTAAAAATGCTTTTTCCAACCTTTGTAATGCCAAAAATTATATGAAATTCCGATCAGTGTTTATTTTACCAACAATCTGTCACATCCTATCCCAGTGGATTTTAAAAATTACCATGTGTGATGCCAATCTAACTGTGCAAAGAAAGAAAAGTGAACAAAGAAGTGCAGTTAATTATTTCAGCATTACATGACTCTTTCCTTGGCTGAGTGAAATATTTTTAACACATTGGTTTTCATCATTATTAATATTTCTTTTTCCTCATCTTTATTTTCAAGTCTGATGTTTAATGTGATCATATTCATTTACAGCAAAACCATACCTGCCATATTCCCAGACAGTGTTGGGGGATTTTTGTGTTGGGGGATTTTTGAGACTCAAAAAGTGTGTTTTGAGGTCCCAATGAAGAGGGGGGGGGGGAATGGAGAGAGAGGGGGCAATGCGCATGACCCCAAAAAGCAATGTCGTCCAATTGAGAATAAGCTATCTTTTCATATAAGCCATTGGAAAATGACTGGAAATTCAAATCTGAATAAAAAAAATAACTTGACTGTTTTCTTTAAAGCATTAATACATTTACAATGAAAAAATAGTTGGTAGACTTAGCATTGTCAAATATCATCACCACACATGCACACATGTGCAAATTCTCATATAATCACAACCACACTGACACTGAAAAAAATACAATAAGTTTCTGTCTTTAAAAATCCATTGGATGGCAAATATAGGCTTTATCAGATGCAGTCTGTGCTGCTCTCAATAGCTCAGATGGGGAAGTCTGAAAGGCAGTGTCATTTGTGTTCATCATTAGAGACTGGATTGTACTGTTGTTCAAACTTCCCTGCTGGATTCTCTGAGCGAATCCTGGTCAGACCTGAGTTGTTCTTGCCGACCATAAGGGGGGGGGGGGGGGGGATAAAATTTTCAAGCTTAATGAGGGCCTTACAGGTAATACAGCAGTAATAAACACCTCTGTCCAGTAGGGGTGTTAATGCAATCTCTTTATCAACACAAATCAACTGTGCAAACATGAGTGTGTGCTTGTTATTGTCTTTCAATCAATCTGTTTCATGGCTAAAATCATCCTGGAAAGTATGGGTCACTTAACAGTTGGTATTATAACAAGATTAAGATAACGAATAATAATAAATAGAACTAATCTGAATGTTCAATTCAGTGTTTCAAATATGTTCTGGTTTGTCCTGATGTTACATACAGATGGTGCTGCCATGTCGACGGATGTTGTACCCTCCAGAATGACTTATGTTGATACGGTGTTTTTGCAGTACGTGCAAAGAAATATATGCTCCCCCTTGCTGCCATGCTTCACAAATTCAAACTCCATCAGCCAGGAGTTCTGAAATTTACTTTCGCTGGGCTTTGCTTGCTTCACTGATAGCTCATTGTTTCCTGAATCACAGGAAATGTGTTTTGACATTTTGCCGTAAAAAATTAATCACGCTTGAACACTATTCAGACTACTTAAATAATCATGTTTTGCATTTAATATGTGGAGTAAAATCCAACTTCAAAGAAACGTTGCCACTGTTCACATACTTGCCAATAATCTTTAATAAAGACGGCTTAAACGTTCTCATTCAAGGATATGATGTGTTAATAACTTTTTTTCTTCAATACATATCTCTTTGATTTACCTATAACTTCAAATGAATTGGGTTGTTCTAATTTGTGAACTTTACCTGTGCAAATTAGCCTAAGGGTCTCCCCCATAGCAGTCTTAAAAGGACTTAAATAACACATCACCCTTAGCTATTGTCAGCCAATTAAGTAATAGGTGAAATGGTGGTTGTTTATACCTGACCACCATGCCACCATGCCTTTTAATTGCCTCTATGACAACTGGCTGTATAAACTGCCCTGTGAATAGTTTTACATGAGCTTTAAGCAGGACTGTTTATACATACTACATGTAGTATTTTGAGTTGTGTTTTTTGAAGATTACTGAAAGTCATGTTTTTCAAAACACAACCATGTCAGGTGGTTTGGGAGTAAAAAATTGTGTTTTTAGCATGACACGTCGTATTATAGCAGGTATGCAAAACGCTTTTTTAAGTATTTGAAGTTACACAATACCCTAATTGATTTCCATGTTTTGGGGGGGGGGGGGGGTTTGGTCTGGGTCTGTCATGATTGGAACTATGTTTTGGGTCTGATGTGTATCAACACTATAAACAGACTGGTTATCAGCTCTATCAATGCACAAGTGAGGTAGTTGGCCATGACACTCATCTATTTGATTGGCAACATGGAGACTTCAATGCAAGATCAATGTGACATTGGATTGTAAATTTCTGTTTCAATTCTGTTCAGTTTCTTTATTAGTTGTACATGTTTTTATTATAGCAAATAAAAGTGTTAAGTGCTTGAAAGTCTGCATTTGATGGCAAAGTTTTCACTTGCTGGTAATTGATGACACAAACAGCAAATGTCAATTAGGGTCAAGTTGGCAAAGATGAACTGGAACCATGACTTGAGACTATTATCAAAGAGTTCTTTCACCATGCTAATGGAATATTTTACATCCTTTTGACGATAATGATTGTTTCTTTTATTTGTTACTTCTACTGTTGAGATGGTTTTTATTCTTTATAATTTCTCATTAACATATATGATCAGAAATTTTAATGCATGAATTTACTCATAAGTATGCAACTTCCATGCATAAAGTTTGAAATTTTTGCATGAAAAAACTGAGGTTATAGGTTATTGAGAACCCTGATAGACAATGTGTAACACCTAAATCCATATTAAAAGTACATAAATTTTGCCCTGCTAGCTGTGTCATCACTTTTGGCCCAGTTGTTTACAGGGTTGGACATGACAGTGTGAGAGCTGTGAAGCTGACAATCATGTGTTCCAGCCCAAATGGCAAAGATAAGGTTTTTCCCTGGCCCTTTTAAAAAATCAAGTTTGAAAACACAAAAAAGCAAAAGCACAAGAAAAACAATCCTTGTTTCTCATAGGCTTACATGGCCACAGGCAAAATTTTAAACTTATTCATCAGTATACTTTTCTGCTTCACATTTGTGTCATAAAGGTTTCAAAACAATGGGAACCAGTCTCATGCCACACTGACTGCCATAAACAAACTGTGCATGATGCAAAGAGTAGTTATGAAAACAAATGTAAACCTACGGCTTGGCCACATAAGGTGATCATTAGTAATGTATGGATTTTATCCTATCAGTCAATCATAGACTATGTTACTAAAGCACTAGAACTACCATAATAAACCCAAATAGTTGGACCATCCGATTCTCGGGACAAGATATTTTCAAAATTTTGATAATTTTAAATTGTACACAAAATTCCCTGACCCCAAAGTTGTTTTTAAAGCTGCTGAAAAATAAAAAATCACATTGAAACATAAACAAAGGAATGTTTCACCTGTACTAAAAAAATGGTGACTGAGTAGTCAAATGTCAGGCTGTGAAACAGCTTTGATTACCCAGTCAAGCGGATTAACTGAAGGTGTTGTCAATAGGCAGCAGTAAACACAACTGACTCACTCCACAACTCATGATCAAGCAGTTCCCTAAACAAAATGAGTTGTCCTGAGGAAAAAACCCCAACTGTATGATGAAATTTCATCCTCCCATTATGGTGAACCAGAAGATTACAGAACACTGGATCGCCCTTGCGGGACACCCCATACATATTTCTCATGCGTACTGCTTCTCTTTCATTCTTTCGAAGGAGAAGCCTGATTTCGTGGGACATCAGTGTGGAGCAACAGGTAAGTATTACATCATTAAAATTAGTTTTATCCCCCATTTTAATATCAGTAATACCATACCTGTTGCTATTGCATAGCTGAATTTGTCAGTTTGGTGGGAAGCTGATGATCCCACAAATGGCGAATAAAAAACAAACACAAGGAATACTCACCCTCATAGAAGAGCAGGAGACTACTGCAGGATGGAATCTGCATGGGCCACTTTCTGAGTGACGACGATTGGGCCCAGTGAGAAAATGCCTTCGCTTTGGTGGGCAAACATGCGAAGGTAAAAGGGGGAAAAAGTAGTTTGAGAGTTCCAAAACATGGCTTTCATCACATCCTCCAAAGATGAATGAGTTAGATAGGCCCATGAGGTAGAAATGGCTTGAACCTCATGGGCTTTAATTTTCATGAAAGACAGGTCCCTATTTGTAAGGGATTGGTAAGCTCTCTTGATAGTTAATGCAATCCACCTAGAAATGGTGGAAGCTGAAATATCAGTTGAACCTCTAATGGGGAGGAAAAGACACTTCCTACCCTACCTTCTCTCTTTAGAGGCTGCCAAGTAAAAACAGAGAGCCTGAACTGGACATAAAAGTCTATCTTGATCATTCCCAGCACAGATACAGCTGAGACTGGGGATCTCAATCGAGAGTGGAGCAACTGATGGAAGCTGGTATTTTGCTAAAAAATCTGGTTGACAAATGAAAGAAACCGACTCACTCATAATTTACATTGAACCTGATAAAGCCCTGCTCTATGGATAGGGCATTAAGCTCGCTCCTTCATCTCGCAGATGCTAAGGAGAGCAAGAAAACCATCTTGAGAGTAAGGTTCTTGATGAAAGGGGAGTTAATTTAGAGACCACAAAACACAAGAAAGATTACATTTAGGCATCAGAGAGCAAGACACTGGTCTTAGCAGTTTGAAATACCTGATCAGGTCTGCTAAGTGAGAATCTGTCCCAATGGCAAGGCCTTTTGAAAATTTGAGAGTGTTGGAAAGGGCTGCTTGACAACCCTTAATAGTAGAAATTGAACATTGTTTCTCTTTGAAAAGGAAGAGAAGAATATCAGCTACTGCACTCAGAGAGGGACAGCTAGGATTGACATTTTTTTTCTACTACACCAATCACAAAAGATTCTCCATTTGGCATCATACACCTTAGACGTCGATTTTCTCCGGGACTGAATGAAGTTCTTGACAACTTTGATCAAAAACTTTTCTTTGCGGGGAGATCGTCTGAGATAAGCCAAGCATCAAGGTGGAGAATCTGTGGGCTGTTGTGTAATAGAGAGCCTCTGTGCTGCGACAGGAGGTCCCTCTGCTGAGGTAAGGTCCTGGGATGGTCCACCAGCAGATGAAGAAGATTGTTGAACCACGAACACTGTGGCCACAGAGGGGCATCATCCTGAAAGGTGGGAAGGCTTTAGCAAAGAGATGATCCCAGTTCAGGCTGAAAGCATCCACTGCCCAGGACCTTTGGTTGGGGACCAAGGAAACATAAAAGATAGCTTGTTGTTTAGCTTGGTGGCAAACAAGTCCACCAAAAGAGTTCCCAAAGTTGGAACAGGGAGTCTGCTATGGATTGGAGGAGCGACCATTCCATGAGGACTATCTTCCCTTTCCTTGACAGACTGTCTGCCAAAATATTCTTCCTGCCGGGAATGTGGCGAACTCGCAGGGTAATTCCTTCTTAAGTTGTACAGCAAAGGAGGTTCCAAACCTCCACCCAGAGAGAATGTGCATGTGTGCCTCCTTGCCTCCTGAGGAACGCTACCACTGACGTGTTGTCTGAGGAGACCATCATGCAGCAACCTCTTATTTGGTGGATGCACCACTGAAGGCCTAAGAACACTGCCATAATTTCCAAATTGTTGATGTGGAGGGTAGATTTTTCCTGGGACCATGAACCCTGAAGAATCAGTCCTTCCGGCTCTAGATGAGTGCCCCAGCCTGAATCTGACGCATCTGCAAACAGGCAAGAGTGGGGTTCATGGGGGGTGCATGGGGACTCCGGCCAGAAACCGGTCCTGATTTGTCCACCAAATCAAATGATGGTGGAAATCCTGACCCAGAGATCTTGTCTACTCTGTCCTGAGGGACACAGACTAATCCTCTGTTTGTGAGGAAATTCATCCCCATGTAGATAAAATCTTGAGATAGAGTGAGCTCTGATTTCTCTAGGTTTAGCAGAAGCCCAGCCTGGTCACACTGGACCAACAGCAAGACAAATCTAGCCTGAGGGACTCTAATCAGCCATTGTGGATCAACCAATAGTCGAAATATTGGAAAATTGGGATACCTAGTGACCTTAGATGGGCTGCAACTACTCCCATGATCCTGGTAAAACCTCTGGGTGTGGAGGCTAAAACAAATGGTAGAGCTCAAAATTGGAAGACCTCCCCATCCAAGCGAAGACTGGAGGTACTTCCTGTGTGGAGGAAAGATAGGAATGTGAAGGTACACATCCTGAAGATCAATGGAGACCGCCCAATCACCAGGTCTTATGGCATTCCTGACTGAGACTGTGGTCTCCATCTTGAATGATTCCTCCAGCAGAAATCTGTTTAGGGAGGAAAGGTCGATAATTAGATGGGACTTTCTAGGGAATCAGGAAAATCCGGAAGTAGAAGGCTGGAGATTTGTCTTTTAAGACCCTCACCACGGTACCCTTTCTGAAAAAGGGAGTGAACCTATTCCTTTAAGTGCACCAGATTTAACTGGTGAAAGAAAATGGAGGATCTTACTAGAGATTCCGGAACCGAAACCAGTAGCCATCTTTTATGATAGAAAGGACCCAGCCATTGACCATTACGCCAGACCAAGCCTCTGAAAAGAGGCTTAGTTTGGCACCAATGGGAATCAAAAGAAGAAGTATATTATGCTGATAAAATGAAATCTTACCATGAATAAAAAGAGGGAGAGTGTCCTTAGGGCTGTCCACTCTTGTCCTTAGGAAAGGGGGAAGGGCCTGTGTGTGGTGTGCCCTTATAGGGCCGCCTGCTGAGAGGAAGCTCTGAAATGGGGTTGTTGCTTTGACTGGGGCTGCACAGCTTTAAAGAATGTAGCCAATAGACCCTGAGGGCGGTCAGGATGATTTCACTTCTTGGCCAGTTTTGAAGAGCCAGGAGTGGATGCAAGGTACCAGTGTTGATGGTTTTTCAAATCCTGAGTAGCCACAAAGGGGATGAGTCCTCTGAAGAGAGTCTCTGCCTCCAGGGGGGCAGACCTTAGAAGGTTCTTACTGTGCTCTAGTAAGATTTTGGAAGTGTCCAGAGCAACATCCCTGTGGAGGTGGAGAAGCTCTGCTGACAAGGCCATGGACTTGGACAACGCCACTGCTTCCAACAAATGATGGAGAGCCATTGGAGACAGAGATTCCTTTTTCAGCTACTAGTGACCTAGCCTTTCAGTCTAAGGATTCCAGTGTTTTCGCTGGAAAAGGAGCCAGGGTCCCCATAGAAACACCCACTTGAGCCATTTCAGCATCCAAGGTGGGTGGTTTAGTGGGCCAGGAAGGGGTATGAACCTTATAGCTAGAAGCAGCTACCAAGTGTTGGGGGGGGGGGGCAAGACCACCCCTCACATTGTCTAGCAAAGTCTTGGCCCTTGCTAAACTTTGAGAGAGCTCTTTGATTGTAATCAAGTGAGTAAGTAACAAGAGCTCTGGTCGAGAGTTTGTCCCTGAAAGTTTGTCCAAACTGGAAGAATTTTAGAGTCACTAGAACCTTAAGGTTTGGGACACAGGTTACTGGGCAACAGGTGGTAAACCTCATTTACCGCTTTATCGAAAGACCAGTTTTCCTCCTCCTCTGCCTCCTTAACCAATGGGTGAGAGGGGGCAGGGGACCCGAAGGGAGGGGATACCACATCGACCTGTTCTGTATCAAACTGTGTCAAACTCATGTGCATCAATGAGAACAGAAAGGATGTCTTCATCCTGCTTTCTCTCCTGGAAGGCAGGACTATGTGACCCAATGCGTCTCTGTTGTGGGGGAGACTTGGGGGGGGAGGAGGAACTTTAACCGAACGTGGGAAAGAGGTCTATTACCCTCTCTCTTTTTGACCCAACCATATTGGTGCTCACAGAATAACATGTTTATCAATCCCTAAAAACCAAGGCAATGTTGCTTGGAACTAGACAAAGATTATCAGAGAACAGAAATCCAAATCTTGAGCTGTGTAATGAAGATAATCTAATTTAAAATGTTGACACAGAAAAACTTTTGGGAGTTCATGTTGATAAAAATCCAGACTGGTGCAAGTGAGGGAAACATGTTTGCTCTGTTGTAAGCTCAAGAATTTATCTTTAACAGAGGATAAAAAGTTATCTACCACTCAACTATCATAAACTGTTCTACAGTGCATTCATTCCTCCTCTTTTGGACTACTGCTGCACAATTTGGGGAAATACAACTGATAGCAATATTGAAACAATCCACAAACTTCAAAAAAGGGCAGCAAGAATTATCCTAGATTTACCATTTGATACACCATCCAAAATTCTATTCTCAGAATTGAAATGGCTGCAATTTCAATACAGATTAGCCTACTATAAGTCATTATTAATCTTCAAAATTAAGAATGAACATTGCCCTCAATATTTGCATGGCATGTTTCATTTAAAGTCAGAAGAACAACACCAAGGACCTAAACTAAGATTAATTACAAATGATCAGTGCAGAATACCATTTTCAAAAACAAATACTTTCAAAAAATCATTTGCTTACGCTGGTGCTATTTTATGGAATGAACTCCCCATAACCATTAGATCAGAAACAAATCTAAATGTGTTAAAAACAAAACTGTATAACCATTATCTTGAAGGGCAGTTGTAATTTGAAATATTGAAATACATGCACTCCAGTTTGCTTTGTTAATGCATATCATATACACTTTGTGTTTTTTTTACCTACCGGTAATGTATCCTGAGGGCTTCAAAGAGTTTATTATGCTAACTGAGATACCCTCATAAAATAAAGCGTTTATTATTATTATTATTATTATTATTGGGGGGGACTCACTTTCAGCCCGTACTGAGCTGTGGGTCAGTAGAGGGTGCTTGCTCTGTGCCCTCACAGAATGGGGAGAGTGCTGCTCCTTCCTAATGGGAGGGTGCAACTCTCTCTCCACCCATTTATAACCTCCCTTGAGAGGGGGTCCACTAACCCTAAGAGTCTCTGGAGAAACTTGGGTAATCCTTCTCTGAGACCCGAGAAACAGGAAAACTCTGATGAAGACAAGGATACCTTCTTCCTTGCTTTGTAGGTTCATATACTCTCTGCGAGATCCCAGATCTTGTCTGAACATTGGCTACAGAAGGGATAACCATCTGCCCTCTCACAGCGTGTGTAAGATAAGCAAGTGGGGTATGCGTCCCTGGGCGGTTTCCTGAGACCACACCTACCTACACCTTGCTTAGACATTGTTCCCGAAAAATGGATTTCTTCATACAAAAAAACTTCTATGTTTGTATACACAAAGTAATGCGTGGACTAAGTCTACACTAATATAATTATTTCAGTGAGAAGACACCTTGCTTGGGTGTTTTCACTAAGATTAAATGTTAAAAAGGAAGCAATACTAAGCTGAGAACAGAAGAATGCAACATAAACAAATCAACTAGGCTCAAAGACTACTATGGACTACTATGCACAACCAAATTTGAACACTAATGCCCTGTGAAGGAGTAAAATAAAAAGAATAAAATAGAATGCTACGCTGTACACCACGTGTACAGAAGAAATGCTAAAAAAAACTCTCAAGAGAACTTAATTAAACAGTGATAAAACTCAATCAGGGGATAATCCCAATGTTTAAGAAGAATATAGCACATAAAACAAATAGTAATTCACTAGTTGACCCACAAAGTGGCAGCTAAATCTTCTTGACGTAAGCGATGTTGGACATTACAACATGGCGACCGAGAAAAGAATGAAAGAGCAGCAGTATGCATGAGCAATATGTGTGGGGTGTCCCGCAGGAGCGATCCAGTGTTCTGGAATCTTCTGGTTCACCCTAATGGGAGGACAAAATTTCGTCACACAGTCGGAGTATTTTCCTCCCGGAAAAGTACCAGCTATGCAATAGCAACAGGTATGATATTACTGATGTTAAAACTACCTTTCATCTCAAGGCAGTGGTCAGAATTAATGTATCAATTCTATAACTGTAAAATCAATGGTCATCAGCGTTACATCGAGCTGACAATTATGATTGCAGACTTTTATTTTTTCCACTGGAAAGTGTGCAAAGGAAGATAAAGCAGTAATGAATAAAACCATTAATGGATGACTCCCTTTTCTAGGAATACTAAACTGGGTTTGCATTTTTTTGCGATAAAGTAGTCAACATATCTGACACGAGTTTCACAAGTTCCTGTAGTCATGGTTTTAGTCAATGGCAGATTTCCCCTAGATAACCTCAACTGGGACATATTCAGTTCAGTCTTTACACCTACAATAGCATTATAAATAATGGTATTCCGCAATTAAATTCCTTAACCAGTGTAAGTGATTTGGCTATTTAGGGCAAATAATCACCATATTTGAATTTCTAATGTCTAAATTGTTTCAAGCATTTTTAAAGGAAAATATGGCTTTATCTTTCAGATTTTCAGAGGTAAGATAATATGAATAGATGTATATTATTTCAGAAATACATTCTGTTGTCAAATACAATCTTTATGTTATGAAACAATATTGATATTGGATCTGGGTAAGGTTCTAGTGATGATTGGGACTTATCATCAACCGCAGTACATGTACACAATGAACACAGTTTTACAAACAATAAGAAAAACAAACACCAGAAATGCAACATTAATTCTTTCTTTTTAAAAGAAAACACTCAAACATTACCATGCAAGTGTTCTTTCTTGGCCAGCAAAGATATAATGTAACCTAGTGTACCAACTTAGACCACTTCCGACCACTTGCTGGGTACATCAATGAAGATATTAATTTTTGGACAAAATATTCAGGAAAATTGATAATTTTCATTAGCACATAAATTATCCAAACAGAGAGAAAAGTAATTGTTTTTTAATGTCTAGATATTTAGGTCAATGATGGCAACAATCTTTTCCAATCAGCCAATCATAGACTATGTTTACTAAAACATTAGAACTATCAATCACAATATATACATGTATGCTGAAAAAGCTACCAATGTATCATAGTGTTTTCATTGGTGGTTGTGGTGATAATTTTGAAAATCATTCTCATTCAGGCAGCTAGAAACATGTTCACTTCGGTTGTGTATGATTTTGAATTTAAATGTTTTTGCTAAATTAGTCCTACAGAAACTGCAGTATGACTTTGAATTAAATGTTTTTGCTACATTAGTCCTTTAGAAAATGCAGTATGACTTTGAATTTAAATGTTTTTGCTAAATTAGTCCTTCAGAAAATGCAGCATGACTTTGAATTTAAATGTTTTTGCTAATTTAGTCCTTTAGAAAATGCAGTATGATTTTTAATTTAAATGTTTTTGCTAAATTAGTCCTTTAGAAAATGCAGTACAAATATTCAGTAGTAGGGTCTATATGTATTGCTATTTTTTCATTGTCAAGCCATTGGTTCCTCAGATATAAAAATAATCCCCATTTTTCCCCACAATAAATACTGGCTTGAAAACTAATAACACATATTCAACTGCAAAATATTAAGGCTATGATCTGCCATCACATAATGTGCTCGGAGATGTGAGGCTATGCTGAAACTGAAATTTTACAGTGAATAAACAGTGTATAGACCCTGGCAGCCATCACACAATACACTTGGAGATTTGAGTCTATGCTGATCAGCTGAAATCTTACATTTAATTAACAGTATATAGACCCTGACCTCCCATCACACAATGTATTTGGAGATGTGTGTCTATGCTATTCAACTCAAATCTTAAGTTGAATAAACAGTGTATAGACCCTGACCTGTTATCGCACAATATACTTGGAGATGTAAGTCTATGCTGTTCAACTGAAATATTACAGTGAATAAACAGGGTATAGACCCTGACCAGCCATCATACAATGTGCTTGGAGATGTGAGTCTATGCTGTTCGACTGAAATCTTACACTGAATAAAGAGTGTATAGACCCTGACATGTCATCACACAATACACTTGGAGATGTGAGTCTATGCTGTTAAACTGAAATCTTACACTGAATAAAGAGTGTATAGACCCTGACATGCCATCACACAATACACTTGGAGATGTAAGTCTATGCTGTTAAAGTGAAATCTTACACTGATTAAACAGTGTATAGACCCTGACATACCATCACACAATACACTGGAGATATGAGTCTATGCTGTTAAGCTGAAATCCTACACTGAATAAACAGCATATAGACCCTGACATGCCATCACACAATACACTTGGAGATGTAAGTCTATGCTGTTAAGCTGAAATCTTACATTGAATAAACAGTGTATAGACCCTGACCTGCCATCACGCAATGTGCTTGGAGATGTGAGTCTACGCTGTTCAACTGTTTATAGGCCCTGACCTTCCATCACATAATGCACAGGAGATGTGAGTATACGCTGTTCAACTGTTTATAGACCCAGACCTTCTATCACATAATGCGCAGGAGATGTGAGTCTATGCTGTTGAACTGAAATCTTGTGTTGAATAAACAGTGTATAGACCCTGACCTTGCATCACATAATGCGCTTGGAGATGCGACTCCTTAGTAGTGCACAGACAATAATATTAACAATGGTGATAAAATAATTGTTCAAGAACTAGTAATATATTTTAAGCATGTTTTTACATTATATATATATATATATATATATATATATATATATATATATATATATATATATATATATATATATTTATATATATTTCTATATATATATATATATATATATATATATATATATATATATATATATATATATATATATAACTTAACTCCATTATATTCTTTAAGGTATCAAAAATTGAGCTTTCAGCATTTCTGCAAACTAATGATTCCTTGCCAGAAACAGAATGCCAACTTACTTTGCCTGCTGTACTTTAAGCTCCTGATTGTGTTCCTTCTCAATGCGTTTGACCTCCTTATGAATCACCTCCTGTAATTCTTTACTGTCAAGAGCATACCGCTTTTTCAAATCCTCTCTGCAAAAACAAGAGTAACATGAATGCGTTATATGCCTGCCCTGTTTTTAGGGACTGAACTTTAATTTTCAGGGATAAACTGATAAACCCATAACCAGTAGCCTGTATCAACAGTAAACAGTTGCGCTTAATGCTCATAGAAAACTATCATCATGAGGCAGTTTATACAGTTGATTGTCATAGACGCCATTTAAAGGTAAAGGCCATCAGAGATAAACAACCACCACTGTACAGATTACTTAACTGACTGACAATATGGCTGGAATTTAATTTCCAACCAAATATTTTCTTTTATCTCAAGATAATTTTTGTCAACTAATATGATGAACTGAATTAGTTTTTTCTACAAATCAGAGCAAGAGTATTTTTTTCAAGCTATCTGTGGGCCAAAAATTTAGAAGAAAAAAAACATTACAGACCCCACGCAGAAAATTAAATGGCTAGCCCCTTAAAAGTCCTCAATGTAGGCACTAGTGGTATACCTGTGAGAACACACTGTGTAATGCAAAAAGCATCAACCCTGTCTGGAAGGTTGGCAGGTATGATAGGGCATGGTTGACTCTGGGGATTATTTTCCAATGGGTCTCAGTGACCTGAACGTTTGGTGTAGGCATATGGTCTTGAACTAAATTCAGTATGCAGAAAACATTTTTTTTTTATTAGAGTTACCATGACTTCTGAACTTTAGACCCCTGATTCTATAGGTTTCATTATTACACTAAGTACAAGCCATCCATAAAGTTTGGTCAAGGAACTTACTCTAGAACAAAAGTTATTCTGCAAAGCACACTTCTGAGCCAAAATGACCTTGATCTTTGAGCTTTAGTCTTCCAAATCAATAAGCCCCTGCCATACTTCAAGTGCAAGCTCCATAAAGGGGGCGCTCTACAGATATTATGTGCTTCTGAGAGAATGACAAGTGTAAGATAAAGTTGTTTGCATTTGCAACATGCACAATGGAGAAAATGTTGGCATACCTATATGCTATTTTCATGTAGTGTGGCTTACATATTGTACTTATGGAAATTGGACATGATCTAAGCACACAGCAGACAGAAATGGCCTCTCAAAAGTACTTGAAAAATCAGCCTGAATTAGTCAAAAGTAGACTATTTTCAGCAGTTATTAAAAAAGGGAAACAAATTTTGCCAGAGTGGGCAATACCAGCCTCTGAAAGTACAATGAATCAATTACAAAATATATAAAAAGTTAAAAAAAGTTATCGGCTCTTTTTTAATATTTACCTTTGAAGTCCAGGAAGTGAAAATGACCAAGCGGAGCTAGCAGTTTTTTGAGTGGTGCACATCTGAAGTAAGATCAAGCTGTATACTCTATAACCCAAATTGCACCCATCAATCATACACCAAAATAAAGAGAGTTAAAAGTTCTTTAAATAATACCTAAGATATACAAGGTCTTTTTCAAATAGCCAGGTTAACCAGTGAGGAAAGACTGGGAAATTCTTTTTCTTTAAAAATCTAACCCTATGCAAAATATGAAACTGTAGAGTGCCACCAAAAACTTTGGTCAAAATACATGATCTAGAACTAAAGTTAGTATGCAAAAATCATTTTTCTTCTTTCAGTCAGTGACCTTGTCCTTTGACCTTAAAATCAATAGCTTTTGTCTCATGTAATGTGTGTAAAGTCATCCATGAACTTTGGTGAAGGTACATGGTCGAGAATGGAAACTTACATGCAGAAACCATTTTTCTTCTTTCAGTCAGTGACCTTGTCCTTTGATCCCCAAATCAATAGCTTTTGTCTTACTCAGTGTGTATCAAGGACGGAAACTTATGTGCAGAAACCATTTTTCTTCTTTTGGTCAGTGATCTTGACCTTTAATCTTTTGACCCAAAAATGAATAGGCTTCTTTCTTACCCCAAGTACAAGCCATGAATGGATATAACATAATATGCTCGACCTTATGGCATGCATATAAAAAACTGTAGGATAAAACACCTGTTCCTTCACTTAGACTCTCCAGCAGTTAAGTGTCATTTAAAAAATAATGTCCAAGTTCAAATGTTCCACTCCTTCAAATCTACTTTGAGAGGTGAGATACTCAAAAGTCTCTACATATAACGAAGAACAAGTTTACATAACGTAATTTATTTGTTTATCAAGAGATTTTTGCCAAATTGTGCTAAAAAGCTAAGTGTCATTCTAGAAACAGATTCATATTCAAAAGGGCCAAAACTGGGTACATGTCAATTATCTTTGGGTTCAGCTATTACTCATAATGGTTTCAAGTTTGGAGAGGCTGAACATTAGCCTGTGGCTTACTTTAATGAGGACTCTAATTGGAAGACTCAATAATGAGGACTCTAATTGGAAGACTCAATAATGCTTTTGCAAATATCATGCTCTTCCAGAATCAATTTGACTTTTGCTCAAAAATATAGACCTTCTTCATTTCATTTGTACTGAACACCCAAGACATACCAGAGATACTTTAAATGAGTCATATTATAATAATGGAGTTCGTATCAGTACAGTTAAACACCTGCTTTAGAGTTTAGAGACCACATGTATACAAGGACCAACTGTATAAAGATCAGGTCCCATATATATATATATATATATATATATATATATATATATATATATATATATATATACACACACACACACACATACATACATACACACACACAAGTGTATTACAAATCACATGGTAAATAAAAGTCTTTCCAAATTGCACTGGATCATGAAGATTGTGTTTGTCAGGAAACATCGTATATAGGAAAGAAAAACTGACAACAAAACAACAGTGCAAAGCTTGGATTTGAAAGTAAATAAATTTTTTGTGTTTTGTTCTTGTTTCATTTGTGTAACCAATTACCATCCTCTGTAGATTTGTGCCCTTGAGAAAAAAATCAGAAGATTCTGAAAAAGCGTTTAGTCTGGTATCACACTAATTTTGCATTGTTTTTGGTCAGTTTGTCTTTCATATATATATATATATATATATATATATATATATATATATATACTCAGTGCTAAAAGAATCTATCACACTTTTGTAGCCACAGTGTGTCCGACTTTGAAAATTTGAGTGGCCATTTCAAAATAGGCTGCCAAACCCTATTAATTTGATTGCAAGTTACATGGAGAAAAGAAATCAATTAAATGAGGAATTAAGGGTAGGAATTTACAAAAGGTGAATGTTTTAGTTGAGGCAAATAAAATAGTAATTATAAAAAAGCATGAAATATTTTTAATAATATATCTAGATCCAACTCTTCTGCTTCAACCTAAAGCCAGCCATTGAAATTCACTTATTTTTGAGTTCTCTGAACCATATCCATGCATACTGCTTGACCTCACATTTACTGATAAAAAGCCTTTACCTCCATTTTCTTCTGATAACAGTTTATATTGCCATATATATTCGCTATATACACATCTCCAAGTCAAGTTCAACAGCAGATCTGGGTCTATGTTGTTTGTAAGGTGTAATCAATACAACAAACAACATATACCCTGATCTACTGGCACATTATGCGATAGCATATCAGGGTCTATGTTGTTTGCAGTTGGGTTCGACTTGTGAGCTAGTATACACGGTATTAAAGTCTTAGCCAAATCTGCCAAGCTATGGAAGTTTTTGCTGACAGTAAGTTTATTACTGATTAGTTTTTCTGTATTTGTTTCCATGTCTGCATTTTTCTGCATTTATAGCAATCAGCTGAGATGATTGCAGAGGTTATGCAACAGACTGAACACTTATAGCCTGTGAGCCAGACTTATCGCCGACGGTCTCACAATTAAAAAGGAATTATGCTGTGAAATTGTATCTAACTATTTTTGGTGTAAACAATTATGTTTACTAGAGTTAGAAGGTGTGGGTGTCATTTTCTAGTTGTTCCAGTAGGATTCTAAAGGCCACCAAATGGCATCCGGGTTGACAATTTTCACTCACAAACAACAACTGTTTGTTGCAAACGTGATCATTTTACTTGCAACTTGGAGCAGAGATATTATAAAAGCACCTGTTGACAAAGATGACTTGCAGATGTTCTCTAAGTGCTCATCAATTGCTACATGATTGTATCCCCAATACTTTTATGTTTCAAAACCATGCACAACAGTTCAAGAGAAAGTCATTTTATAATTATTTCCTTCAGTTTAGGATCTACCCCCAGACCTCTTGCATTAAAGCAGGGCACACGTGCCTTCAGACTCAGAAGTTCCAGATCAGCACAAGGCTTCCAATACCTCAATGGTTTTACTACCCTCATCCCTCCTCTCCCCTTCCCCAGTCACCCTGGTATACAACCCAAAGGGACAGAAGGATTAACAACTTACCTGTGTTCCTGTTCCCTACTGGCCAGTAGACCCTGAAGCTGTTGTATTTGTCCCTTTTGGGTCTCCATGGTGCTTCTTACCATCTCAACCTCCCTGCTCAGGGCTGCTGCATGCATCTGGGCATTCTGCACTTTCTTGTGCTACAAAAAATACACCTTATTATATATTCAACCTGAGTCTGTACATACATATTAATTAATAATATAATTCAATTTATGTATGCCCCTGTGCTTTTTTCTGTTCTCTGAATTCCAAGCAAAGCAAGATCCACAAATTTAGTTTATCCTGCTTCACAAGTAGAAGACCTGAATCCCTACTACTATTTCCCATGTAATCATTTTTGGAGTCCCCATGGATGCAGCTTCAAGGGATGCATGGGTGGATTTAGAGGAGTTTTGGGGTGTCTAACTTTCTGTCCTTCAAGGTAAAATACTACACTTTTCAGTAAAAAAATAAAGAAATTTGCCCTTTTACGCAAAATGAACCACTCCTTTTAAATTCACCTCTCTTAGGAAAAATGATATCCCCACCCTGATACTTGGTTCTGGCCCTGTATTGGATATGAGTCACAGAATTACATTTTCTCTTGCATTGACCTTGACCTTGAGGTATATGACACACTGTCTACTCATTATATATATATATATATATATAAAATTGGCTACAGTTTTTCTAAAAATCTCTGCGGTGGTTCCAAGTTATACTCTGGACATGAATATGGATACAAGTTAAAATTACATTCCCCCTTTCTGAGATCTTGACCTTGAGATAGGTGACACACCATCTAGCCATGATATATACTTGAGTAAAGTTTAATGAAAATCTCTAAAGCCATTACAAAGTTAAGGGCCAGACAAGCAAATGTTAATGAATTGATGGACAATGCCACAATGCCATAACATTTCTTAGTAAACCATGTCCATTACTTTGACAAATTTTAATAGAAACAGAAGATAATCAAAAACTTGACCCTTTTTTGGGACATAAAACCTAATTTGGTTTCAATCTGAGAAGTTCTAAACATTTTTTTGTGTGCATGAACAACATTTGTGATGCAGTGACAAACTTTCAGGCATAAATAGTTGCAAGTCCGAAAATCTAACATGATCCATGTCTTTTCAACAGAAAGTTCATTACTAATTTGTTTCAATCCTTGAAGTCCACCAAAAGTAAGTAAGCAGAAACGGAAATCAGATGCAAGAGCTAAAACTAATCTAGGTCAAACTGGTGCTGTAACTAATTTTTTTTTAGCAAATTGGCAACAATGGAACCTGACCTAAATCTACTCAGTAGAAAGCACCATACCAAGCCTGATTCAATTAAAACCTTCAGTTATTTGCTTTTAAGAAAAACTGCAGCCATACATATACCTAATTTTCATTAAAAGTTTTGAAAATTACATGTAACTTACATTTTCTTTATATCAATTTCCATACTAAATTTGGTTTCAATCCATCAAGTCCTCAAATGTTATGAAGTAGTAATACAAATTAAAGATGTAAGGGCAAACTTCTAAGTGAAACAGGAACCATAACTCAGTCAAATTTTGACAGAAATAAGCGTAACTCAAACTTGCTGTAGATCTACTCAATATAAAGCTCAAGACTAAATCTGGTTTCAATTCATGTCATAATTCACATGTTACTGAGTTGAAATGGAAATTGTGATGAAAAGGTAAACTTCAAGTCAAACAGGGCTGTAACTCCATAAAGATCTGACAGAAATATGTGAAAATCAAAGATGACCTACACGTACATATAGGTCATTTAAATCTGATACTAAATATGGTTTCAATTCATATAGTCATTTAAAAGTTATTCAGTGGAAGCTTCTAAGTCAAACAGCTGTAACTAAATAAAATTTTTATGGAAATAGGTGAAAATCAAACTTGACCTATATGCTCATACCACATTTAGTTTCAATCCATAAAGTACCAAGTGGTCTAAGGTGCTCGCTTTTATAGATCACTCACACAGTTTACCTCTGTCTGCGTGACTTGACCAACTTGGATATGTGAGAAAGCTTACCAGTAGCTTCCTGTGGGTTGGTGGTTCTTCCTGTGACCTTTCCGGGTTCTTCCTCCACCAAAAATACTGGCTGCTATGTATAGCCTATCATGTACTGAAAAATGGCGTTAAACCCCACAAAACCAAAGTAAACCAATCAATCCACAAAGTCCTTCAAAATGTTACAGAGTGGAAACAAATTTTATAACATGGATAGATGAGATGGATGTGATGAACAGACACTATAAGCTCCTCTAACAAATGTGGCATAAAAGACGATGTATAATATGAAGTCATAAAGTATATACCGTATATACTCGCGTATAATTGGAGTCCAAATGCAAACAACATAGATCCTGATCTGCTGTCGCATAATGCGCTGGCAGATCAGGGAGGATCTATGTTGTTTGTTCTACTGATTAGTCCCTACAAACTGCATAGATCCAGATCTGCTGGCGCATTATGCGACGGCAGATCTGGGTCTATGCAGTTTGCAGTTGGTATCGGATTATACGCAAGCATATACGGTACTCACTTACAAGTTGAGTCCAACTGCAAACAATATAGACCCTGGTCTGCCTTTGTATAATGTGCCACCAGATAAGGGTCTATGTTGTTTGTTCTACTGATTACTAATAACAAACTGCATAGACCCAGATCTGCCGGTATAATATGCAATGGCAGATCTAAGTCTGTGGAGTTTGCTGTTGGACTTGACTTACAAGTATAATGTGCCACCAGATAAGGGTCTATGTTGTTTGTTCTACTGATTACTAATAACAAACTGCAAAGACCCAGATCTGCCAGTATAATATGCAATGACAGATCTAAGTCTGTGCAGTTTGCTGTTGGACTTGACTTACAAGTAAGTATATATGGTATAAAGGTAGAATCTTTTACATAATTGGTCAAAACTATCTATAAAAACCACATTCTTTAAATAAAAATAAGTTTCTTTGCTTCTGGTATATTGGCAGAAAGTGTCATGATCGAGATGGCATCAAAATAATTTTGCTGAAACAAGTGATATCAAATTGGATGAAAATTAAAACAACATAGAAGACTTCAATGAAGGAGAGATTAAGGGATTAGGGATTAATAGTATCTTGAAATTATAAACTTCCCCCATACCATGTCACTGAATATTTTAACCAAGACTACAAGAAAAAACATTTTTGATAGAAAAATTTAACTGGATTGTATTCTGTTGTATTTTTTAATTCCTGTATGATGTCTATAATGTCCATTTGTAGACAAAGAAAGAATTTAACTGAATTGAATTGAATTTAAATGAATTCTGATGAAAAGCAGGGATGATCCAATTATAGCACTGCAATGATATTTAGACAGGGCTAAAGGACTGTACTTTACAAGCCAGAATGTTATCAACAGCAGAAACTGAAACTCACATGGAAATATCTCGTGCAACAGAAGTGCACACCCGTCAGGCTCTATGTTGCTCATATCAATTTGTTAGTTGAAACTTATGAAAATGCAAACATAAACAAATAATTTAATAAAATAAAAATAAATAAGAGGCCCAAACGGGCCTGATATTGTTCATGTGGCATACAATGTTCTAAAAGGCACATGTTGTAATAAGATAGGTGTCTTGGGTTGAAAGACACCAATGTATAGACAATTTCCAGCTATTTGGTAGAAATTAGTGGTGCTTGACATATTGTTTAACTCTGTTTCTACTTTGAGTAACTTCAGCTGGACTAGATGCTGCATTGGTATCTTTTGTATTAATGTGCAAGGTGTTTCATGGTAGGACTCTACCTACCACATCTGGTCAGACATGTTAAGACAGTTTTGCAAAGTCATTCTATGACAGCTTTGTGTATAAAGCCGATACCAACTGCAAACTGCATAGACCCAGATCTGCTGTTGTATAATGCGCCGGCAGATCTGGGTCTATGCAGTGACTAAGGACTAATCAGTAGAACAAACAACATAGACCCTGATCTGCTGGTGCATTAAGTGATGGCAGATCAGGGTCTATGTCGTTTGCATTTGGACCCTGAATATACGCGAGTATAAACGGTGGTAATAATAGCCATACTTGATGAGAGGTTGTATAGTTTGTAGGTTTGCCACCCATTTGCAATGAAATTCACATCACTGCTAGAGGAACCACCCTGGACACAATATAGATCTAGCATGTCCTGAGAAACATTCATTTCAAGTTTAATTTAAATTGGCAAGGTCATTCAGAAGATGAAGTTGAAAATAGGTTTTCCATATGTTTACTAATGAAGCCACACCATTCCTAGGGGAACCACATCTGACTAATTTTGACAGAGCATGTCCTAAATAACATACCTAGCAAGCTTGATCAAAATTGGCTCTGCTGTTCTGGAGAAGATGTAGCAAATAGCTATTCCATATGGTTGCTATGGAAGCCATACCATTTCTAGAGGAGCCATGCTGGATATAATTTTGATACAGCATGTCCTAGTTTAAAAGCTATTGGCTAAGCTGTCAAGAGGAAAAGCTGAAGATAGGTGTCCTACCCCAGTTGCTAAGGAAGGCCACAATGTTGGTAGTAAAGCCACATCTGGACAAATTGTTTTAATTTTTTATTTTTTTTACCCTAGACACATTAAGGTGTCAAAGTTTCGGACCTTGGACTCACCATTTACAATGTACAAGTCAATAAAATATGAAATATTCATTATAGTGTATCAAAAATAACATGTTAAAGAGCAATTAGTGTATCAGGTTAAAGTACAGCCAGTATATTACCCACTTGGGGATGTAGAAAAGGCCTGATGCACTCTCCTACATGTTGTAAGAGGTGACTGATGGAGCAAAAGCCATAGTGGCTCAGTGGTCAGCATACCAGACTCATGATTATAAGGGTTTGGATTTGAATCCTACCACTGAATCAGACTACTGTAGTGTGTCCTTAGGCAAGGCACTTTATTCCAACTGCAGCAGCAACAAATAACCTACTTTGTTGCATAAAGCATTAAACAACTTTGGCTTTGGCTTTGTGGGGTTTAATGCTATTTTTCAGTACATGATAGGTTATATATGACAGCCAGAATATTTGGGGAAGAACCCAGCAAGACCCTGGGAAGAACCACCGACCTATGAAGCTACTGGCAAGCTTTCTCACATACCCACATTGGTTGAGCTGAGACTCGAACACGCGGACAGAGGTGTGATGTGTGAGTGATCTGTAAAGGTGAGCAACTTAGACCACTCGGCCACTTGGCCCCCAAAACATTAAACTACACCAAAGCAAACAGCTAGTATATCAATGCTTCATAAATGTATCCAAAGATTTTACTATGGCAGTCTGGATATCTCAAAATAGTATTAACTTCCATTACAAATACCTTATTTATTGTACTTTCATATTTTTACATTTTTTTGTTTTATGGATTTCGGTTGCTTTGGTCATGTGAATCAACTCGACAAATATTATCTGCCATTTTTTGTTTTTGTCTAATCATGCGTTAAATTAACTCAATGAGAATTCCACTCATATGGGTAATTTGAAATATTTTTACCTGTTATGTATAGATGCTTGCTTCCTAACTGCATGTGACAGTCACTTGACAAATTCATGGACTCTTGAGTCAAGGCACATGACCTAAGCAACTAAAACTTTCAAATAAACGAATGGGCAAAAGTCTTATCTGACTGATTGATGGATCTGATGGAACAGCTGGATGTACCCATGAAATTCCATATGGTGACAGAGGGTAGGGTTGTGTTATTCCATGTGGATTTACAAGCTTTCAAACAAGGGATTTGATCCGGAAATATTCTGTACATATCACCAAAAAGGCCCCTTCAACTGACTGTAACTCAAGAGCCATGAGAAATACCAGAAAGTGTCTAATATGTACACTGATGTCCATACTTTGTGGTGTTCTCTGGTACCATGTGGTTCGAAAATTATTCTTTGTGTGTTGACAAACATAATGCACATAACCTTTAAAGCAGATTTGGAAAAACATGCTTTTATTAGCGATAGCCAACTTGCGTGTTTCCATACTCTGCTTTGATTCTTTACACACGGGTTCAAAGTAGTGTATACAAGTTTTATCACATGTCATAATGTTATTTAAGAAATTCTAGCCTTCTACATTGTACCTGTATAATAATTTCCTGCAGATCTTTACCCTTAAACCCATTTGTTCATTATCAAGCAATCTGGGCACCCAATGGGCACAAACCCTGTGCATTCCTAATTCTTTGGTCAGAATATCCTCTTCACTTCCGTATCAAAATCACAACATTTTCTGCTACCTCTGAGCAGTAACACATTTGTTTTCTTTCACATATGTTTCCTCAGAACTGACTATTTCTTTTGCAAGAGATGTCCTTGGCCTAACTTTTCTTATAACATCTTTAACAGTCGCCCTACCATCACTAAAATGTTTCATCCATCGATTGATTCCAGATGTAGTAAGTGCTTTAGGTCCATAAAAAGAATCCAAGTCAGCTTTTATCTGTGTAAAGGATTTTCCTAATTTTGTATAAAATTAAATTATCACTTTCTATTCAAAAATGGACTCATCTGCCATTGTACCACCACATACATGACATCAAAAAAAATTATTTCATTAAGCCTGTGACATAATTAACTTAAAAGTGATGTAACACCCTAAATTGGGAAATTGCAATTATAGATGGAAGAATTTTTATGACATTGGGTTGCTTTGTTTAGAAGATACTGCATTTGTTCTAGAATGTTTCGATCAAGCCTCGTACACATGTAATTATGGACATATAAGCACATTAATACAATGAAACATCCCCAAACTGGACACTGCTTGGACAATATAGGTGGCTATGATACAGGAGTTGTATCTATATAGAAACAGTCTACTTGATTCCAAAATATATGTCCATCTGCAGAGGTAACCCAGGTAACAGGGTGATGGCCCAAGAATGCTTCATAGTATACAGACATGTATACTTAACATATTAATGCATACAAACGTATCAACACATACCTAACTATGGATAGACTGGTATTCAGTTTAAAATAAACTTTGGTATAGTTGTCATTTTGTTTAGAAATGTCCCCATGTACAATTTTGTGTATCCAGAATAGTTTTCAAACATAACCATATATACTCGTGTATAAGCCCATACCAACTGCAAACTGCATAGACCCAGATATGCCGTCGCATAATGCGATCTGAGTCTATGCAGTTTGTAAGGACTAATCAGTAGACCAAACAACATAGACCCTGATCTGCCGGTGCATTATGTGATGGCAGATCAGGGTCTATGTTGTTTGCATTTGGACCCGAATTAAACGCAAGTATATACGGTAAGTATAGTTTCAAATCTTTCTTAAACTGAGGTATATCTGGCCATTCATTATTAAATCTAGTTATAAATATATCATTTCAACTGTAATATAAATAAGTTAATCACATCATCAGTTCATTTATCAATACGCCTTGCATAAATTCTCTTTGATACACACAAATTGTACATGTACAGATGATTGCACTTGCTCTTTATCCTCTCTATAAAGCTAGTAAAGATCAATTCTGTTTTTGGACACTTCCATAAAAGATGAGATAAAATTTCTACTGAGTTGTTGCAAAGAAAGCACAATTTGAAACTTTTCCAATTTTATTTACAAAATTATTTTTTGGCTAAATTCAGTGTAAAATCTTATTTTGAAACCATTTAAGTCTAGGACATCTGGTTACCTTGTGAGGCAAGGAAAACAACTTATTCCATTCATTTTCATTTCATTTATAAAATTCTGTATTCCATTTCACAATGGAAGCTGGCTCCCGATAATTGCAAATGAGTGTTTTGTAAAATCTTTTACATCCTTTTTTTAATCTATTATTATAAAGTGAAATAGATGGGTGCAAACAGGGGCTATTGTCTGTTAGAATTTAATACTGACATCAAATTCACTTCCACAGATATTTATAGCATTAAAAAGCATCTAAAATTCTAAGATATTTAAATGGAATCCAACTTTATAATGAAATTAATAATTAATAAAAATTAATCCATGAACAATCTTTATTTACAAAGTCATTGATATACAAATTTACTTTATATTTATATAGAGTTTGCACATTACACTAGAATTTCCAATAATGATAATAGGATTTATCCGTATTGTATTTGAAGGACTTCTTCCTTGTTTTCAATAGTAAACTTGTACAATTTTATTTATGCTGAAAAGACATCGATCCAAAAGTTAGGTCTGTATTCACTCTTTTAAGAAAATCTGTCACAAATGGGACATTTATTTCTATGTTTGAGAGAACAGGAAATAAAATGGCTTTCCATTTGGGCTCAAGAGTAATCATTCTTCTGATCAAGGAAGCCATGAACATATTGATATCAACCATCTGAAGGCGACCTTCGTGATAATCTTTACTAATGACTTTTCTGTACATTTTGTCTCTTGTCCCACTCCAAACAAACTTATGCCCAAAAAAAGAGAATCTAGTTCTTGGAGTACATTGTGAGGAGGATTTAGTATATTCAGTAATAGATAAGTACATTCTGAGGAGAATTTGGTATACTCAGTAACAGATAAGTTCATTGTGAGGAGGATTTGGTATATTCATTAACAGATAAGTACATTGTGAGGAGGATTTGGTATATTCAGTAATAGATAAGTACATTGTGAGGAGGATTTGGTGTACTCAGTAACAGATAAGTTCATTGTGAGGAGGATTTGGTATATTCAGTAATAGATACGTACATTGTGAGGAGGATTTGGTGCACTCAGTAACAGATAAGTACATTGTGAGGAGGATTTGGTATATTCAGTAACAGATAAGTACATTGTGAGGAGGATTTGGTGTACTCAGTAACAGATAAGTACATTGTGAGGAGGATTTGGTATATTCAGTAATAGATAAGTACATTGTGAGGAGGATTTGGTGTATTCAGTAACAGATAAGTTCATTGTGAGGAGGATTTGGTATACTCAGTAATAGATACGTACATTGTGAGGAGGATTTGGTATACTTAGTAACAGATAAGTACATTGTGAGGAGGATTAAGTATATTCAGTAACAGATAAGTACATTGTGAGGAGGATTTGGTATACTCAGTAATAGATAAGTACATTGTGAGGAGGATTTGGTATACTCAGTAACAGATAAGTACATTGTGAGAAGGATTTGGTATACTCAGTAACAGATAAGTACGTTGTGAGGAGGATTTGGTATACCCAGTAATTGATAAGTACATTGTGAGGAGGATTTGGTATACTCAGTAATAGATAAGTACATTGTGAGGAGGATTTGGTATATTCAGTAATAGATAAGTACATTGTGAGGAGGATTTGTTGTACTCAGTAACAGATAAGTACATTGTGAGGAGGATTGGTATACTTAGTAACAGATAAGTACATTGTGAGGAGGATTGGTATATTCAGTAACAGATAAGTACATTGTGAGGAGGATTTGGTATACTCAGTAATAGATAAGTACATTGTGAGGAGGATTTGGTATACTCAGTAACAGATAAGTATATTGTGAGGAGGATTGGTATAATTAGCAACAGACAAGTACATTGTGAGGAGAATTTGGTATACTCAGTAACAGATAAGTACATTGTGAGGAGGACTGGTATACTCAGTAACAGATAAGTACATTGTGAGGAGGATTGGTATACTTAGTAACAGATAAGTGCATTGTGAAAAGAATTTGGTATACTCAGTAACAGATAAGTACATTGTGAGGAGGATTGGTATACAGTAACAGATAAGTACATTGTGAGGAGGATTTGGTGTACTCAGTAATAGATAAGTACATTGTGAGGAGAATTTGGTATACTCAGTAACAGATAAGTACATTGTGATGAGGATTGGTATACTCAGTAATAGATAACTACATTGTGAGAAGGATTTGGTATACTCAGTAACAGATAAGTACATTGTGAGGATTGGTATACTCAGTAACAGATAAGTACATTGTAAGAAGGATTTGGTACACTCAGTAACAGATAAGTACATTGTAAGAAGGATTTGGTACACTCAGTAACAGATAAGTACATTGTGAGGAGGATTGGTATACTCAGTAATAGATAACTACATTGTGAGAAGGATTTGGTATACTCAGTAACAGATAAGCACATTGTGAGAAGGATTTGGTATACTCAGTAACAGATAAGTGCATTGTGAGAAGGATTTGGTATACTCAGTAACAGATAAGTACATTGTGAGGATTTGGTATACTCAGTAACATAAGTACATTGTGAGGAGAATTTGGTATACTCAGTAACAGATAAGTGCATTGTGAGGAGGATTTGGTATACTCAGTATCAGATGATAAGTACATTGTGAGAAGGATTTGGTATACTCAGTAATAGATAAGTACATTCTGAGAAGGATTTGGTATACTCAGTAATAGATAAGTACATTGTGAGAAGGATTTGGTATACTAAGTAACAGATAAGTACATTGTGAGAAGGATTTGGTATACTAAGTAACAGACAGGTACATTGTGAGATGGATTTGGTATACTCAGTAATAGATAAGTACATTGTGAGGAGGATTTGGTATACTCAGTAATAGATAAGTACATTGTGAGAAGAATTTGGTATACTCAGTAATAGATAAGTACATTGTGAGGAGGATTTGGTATACTCAGTAATAGATAAGTATATTTTGAGGAGGATTTGGTATACTCAGTAATAGATAAGTACATTGCGAGGAGGATTTGGTATACTCAGTAATATATAAGTACATTGTGAGGAGGATTTGGTATACTCAGTAATAGATAAGTACATTGTGAGAAGAATTTGGTATACTCAGTAACAGATAGGTAGATTGTGAGGAGGATTTGGTATACTCAGTAATATATAAGTACATTGTGAGGAGGATTTGGTATACTCAGTAATATATAAGTACATTGTGAGAAGAATTTGGTATACTCAGTAATAGATAAGTACATTGTGAGGAGGATTTGGTATACTCAGTAATAGATAAGTATATTTTGAGGAGGATTTGGTATACTCAGTAATAGATAAGTACATTGTGAGGAGGATTGGTATAATTAGTAACATATAAGTACATTGTGAGGAGAATTTGGTATACTCAGTAACAGATAGGTACATTGTGAGGAGGACTGGTATACTCAGTAACAGATAAGTACATTGTGAGGAGGATTGGTATACTTAGTAACAGATAAGTGCATTGTGTGGAGGATTTGGTATACTCAGTAATAGATAAGTACATTGTGAGGAGGATTTGGTATACTCAGTAACAGATAAGTACATTGTGAGGAGGATTGGTATACTCAGTAATAGATAACTACATTGTGAGAACGATTTGGTATACTCAGTAACAGATATGTACATTGTGAGGATTGGTATACTCAGTAACAGATAAGTACATTGTGAGAAGGATTTGGTACATTCAGTAACAGATAAGTACATTGTGAGGAGGATTTGGTATACTCAGTAACAGATAAGTACATTGTGAGGAGGATTGGTATACTCAGTAATAGATAACTACATTGTGAGAAGGATTTGGTATACTCAGTAACAGATAAGCACATTGTGAGAAGGATTTGGTATACTCAGTAACAGATAAGTGCATTGTGAGAAGGATTTGGTATACTCAGTAACAGATAAGTACATTGTGAGGATTTGGTATACTCAGTAACATAAGTACATTGTGAGGAGAATTTGGTATACTCAGTAACAGATAAGTGCATTGTGAGGAGGATTTGGTATACTCAGTATCAGATGATAAGTACATTGTGAGAAGGATTTGGTATACTCAGTAACAGATAAGTACATTGTGAGGATTGGTATACTCAGTATCAGATGATAAGTACATTGTGAGAAGGATTTGGTATACTCAGTAATAGATAAGTACATTGTGAGAAGGATTTGGTATACTAAGTAACAGATAAGTACATTGTGAGAAGGATTTGGTATACTAAGTAACAGACAGGTACATTGTGAGATGGATTTGGTATACTCAGTAATAGATAAGTACATTGTGAGGAGGATTTGGTATACTCAGTAATAGATAAGTACATTGTGAGGTGGATTTGGTATACTCAGTAATAGATAAGTATATTTTGAGGAGGATTTGGTATACTCAGTAATAGATAAGTACATTGTGAGGAGGATTTGGTATACTCAGTAATATATAAGTACACTGTGAGGAGGATTTGGTATACTCAGTAATAGATAAGTACATTGTGAGAAGGATTTGGTATACTAAGTAACAGATAGGTAGATTGTGAGGAGGATTTGGTATACTCAGTAACAGATAAGTACATTGTGAGGAGGATTTGGTATACTCAGTAATAGATAAGTACATTGTGAGAAGAATTTGGTATACTCAGTAACAGATAGGTACATTGTGAGGAGGAGTTGGTATACTTAGTAACAGATATGTAAATTCTGATAATGACAAAATTTTAATGACCATAATTTTACACCCTAAACATGATTTTGACTGAGCATGTCCTATCCAACATTCCTCCCAAGTTGGATCAAAATTGGCTCAGCCATTTCAGTGGAGTCAAAAATAGGTATTCAATATATTTGCTAAGAAAACCACAATGTTGCTAGGGAAGACACCCCGAACACAAGTTTAACTGAGCATGCCCTAAGAAAGATTCATAAAAAGTTTGATCTAAATTGGCTGAGCCATTCTGGAGAAGATCCAGAAACAGGTTTTCCTTATGGTTGCTATGGAAGCCAACCAAGACAATATTTTGATATAGCATGTCTAAAAACATTCCTACCAAGTTTGACTGAAACTAGCTCAGCTGTTCTAGAGAAGTTGAAAATACGTTTCCAATGTGGTTACTACAAAGCAACACCATTGCTAGGGAAGTCACTATGGGCATAATTGTGCATGTTCTATCAAACATTCCTACCAACTTTGATCAAATTTGGCTCAACCATCCTGGAGAAGATGTTGAAAATAGGTTTCCTAACTGGTTGCTAAGGAAGCCACATCATTGCTAGGGGAGCCATCAATTTCACAATTTTGATAGAGCATGTGCTAAGAAACATTCCAACCAAGTTTCATAAAATTGAAGCTGAGCAGTTCTTAAAAAAGAAGTTGAAAATAGGTTTTCCATTTTGGTTGCTGTGGAAACCACACTGATCCTAGGGGAGTAACCCTGAACACAACTTTACTGTAGTACATCCTGAGAAACATTCCTACCAAGTTTGATTGAAACTGGCTTAGGGGTTTTGGAGAAAAAGTCAAGAATATCAATGTTGACAGATGAAGGAAAATGCAGTGCAAAACCATAAGATCAAGTGCCCTTACAGCCTGGTAAGCTAATAAAATGAAATGTTCATCAGTTTTGATATACATTTATTTACCTGCCACCCTATTTTCTGAAACAGACCAGTCCAAAAATCTAAGCAAAAACAGTGTCTAAAAAAGCATTGTAGGGCAAAACCATCAAATTCATGAAAGTAAAAACTCCCTAATAAATTGTAGAATTAAAGTAAGTAACAGCTTGAGATGCACTTCATTATTGTTACAGTTGCATGTTTTGTAATTATTTTTCTCAACCAAAGTATTAAAATAAGACTTTAAAATCAAGTGTTTTTTAAAATATGTGTTTTTCAAAAACAGATTTATTTTCCTAAGGTAAGATTAAGTACTGAAATCGGCACATTAACTACCCACCCCATGTGTAAAAGTCTTCTATCTAGATAACTGAAATTTACATGCAGAAACCACTTTTCTCCTTTCAGTCAGTGACCTTGACCTTGAAGCTTTTGACCCCAAATCAGTATGATTTTTCCTTATCCCAAGTGTAAGCCATCCACAAAATTTGGTCCAGGTCAGTTATGTAGAATTAATGTTATTGTGCAGAAATATTATTTCCTTAGTTTGTGACCTTGATCTTTGACCTTAAAGTTGAAAGGCTTCCTCCTTACCCTAAGTGCAAACCATTCACAAAGTTTGATCCAGGTATGTGATGTAGAACAAATTTTATTGTGTGAAAACTATTTTTATTTTTTCAGTCACCATGACCATGACCTTTTACCTTTTGACTCCAAAATCAAAAGGCTTCTTCCTTACCCCAAGTACAAGCCATCCACAAGTTTGGAAACCATAGATGATGGAGAACTGAAGATATTGTGTGGAAACCATTTTCTTCTTTCAGTCACAGTGACATTGATCTTTGACCTTTTAACCACAACATGTATAGGGTTCTTCCCTGCCCCAAGTGCAAGCAATCCACAAAGTTTGGTAACTGTTGACAGTACATAAACCATTTTTCTTCTTTCAGTCACAGCAACCTTAATCTATGCCCTTTTGACCCTGAAATCGATAGTCTTCTTCCTTACCCAAGTACATGACAGTCACAAAGTTTGGTAAATGTAGATGGTGGACAACTTGAGTTATTGTGTGGAAACAAAATTGATAACAGACAGACAGATGGACAACATCATAAGATAATACACTCCACCTTATGGCAAACATAAAAAAAGCTGACAACTGGAACTAACTTGATGTGTTTGCTGTTCAAGTTTTTCCCTTTCATTTTTAGCTGCCATTTCTTCCATCAACCTTAAGGACTTTTTCTGAACTTCTTCTGTTTCCTTGGCAAGAGAGAGGTCATGAAGTGCTTTTTGCAACTGCTCCTATAAAAAAAAACCATATATACTAAGATAAGTTACCGAGGACCATCTGTTATATGTCAGTATCAAAGCAGATATTGCTTCCAAAAGTTTTATTATCTGCTGCAATTAGATGACTGCATGTAATAGACAGGATTTAGTTTGTAAACTAATAAGGTTGCATATGTTTAAACTCAAACCAGGCAGGTTCTGATTGAAAAAATATATACTTTAAAAAAGCATATGGAAATGCTTTTTTACAATGTATTATGATTGTGTGCACTTAAAATTACAACTCAATCTCATAAAATCCTGCAACTGATTTAAATACAAGCACCAACCTTATCAATACGTATTATAACCTCATCAGCAAAATGCCTGGGATTTGCTCAAAATATTCTGGAGATAGGACAAAAATGCTGGAGATAGGACAAAAATTTTGGAGATAGGACAAAAATGCTGGAGATAGGACAAAAATTCTGGAGACAGGACAAAAATGCTGGAGATAGGACAAAAATGTGGAGATACGACAAAAATTCTGGAGATAGGACAAAAATGCTGGAGATAAGACAAAAAATTCTGGAGATAGGACAACAAATTCTGGAGATAGGACAAAAATTCTGGAGATAGGACAAAAATGCTGGAGATTTTTCCCCGAATATAATTTAAATTTAATATATAATTTTTAACCAATGTTTCCTCTCTAAGTTGATTTTTGTTTATGAGAAAAAAGACAAAGAACAAAGAGCAGTTAAACATAATGTGTATCAAAATCTCAATCATTTTTGAAATTTTTTCCCCTCTATGCAATTATCTGCTGATATGTCTCCTCAAATTTCTGCATCAGTCTGACATACCAGCTGTTATATATAACCTGTTGAAGCCCGTTACAGGTATTTTCCACACCGATATAATTTTTAACACATATTTAATGAGAGCTTTTATCAACAAAATAACATGACTGCTTGTTGATAAAGGCGAAAGTGGGCAGAATTGTCAGTGTATAATAATAATAATCATAATAATATTAATAACAGTCATAATAATAACTAATAATAATATTTTTAAACATATCTGCAGACTGAGCATGAAAATAATTTGGCATATTTATGGTTAAGTTCTCTAACATTCAATTGCTCTTTTCTTGTTAAAATTGTGTTTACATACTTTATCAAATTGATTTGCCAGCGAGCACAGTTACTGTGAAGAATTAGTATATACATATAAAGAACTGAAAATGATAGAAGTTTTTCTATGTACAGTGAAACCTGTATATTAAAGACAGCCAAGGAACAAAATTGTAGTAATCTTGGTACACTTTGCCGCTTGTACAGTTATGATTCTGTGTGTTGCATAAAAAGTGAAAAAGAATATTTTTGTAGGGGTAATAATGTACTGTACTATTACTTTCAGTAAAAATGAAAATCCAGCACGGTAAATGTCTGAATCTAGTATCAGTGAAACTAAAGAATGAAATGCACAATAAGTTACAAAATAAACAAGAATTATTGAATACACTACTATGTACCAGGACTTTTAATCCTGATCATCAACAAAAAATTGTTAAAATTAACACTACAAAAAATTCATTTTAACAGTTAACCTTATCAAAGGTCAAAAGTCAGCATTAAATTATTGATTGCAATACTTGGCAGTGTCATCAGCAGTGCTTTTGGGTGATTTCTAAATGTAAAATTATCATTTATATTATCTGCTCTTTTTGTAACTAACAATCCACCATTATAAAGCAAAGACTGCACTAATATAAAATACATGGGCGTTGTAATGCCAATCGAACTGAATCAGAAGTAGACAAGTTTGTGTGCGTTACTGACCTTTAAATAAATTTGTAAAACTAAAGTCATACATTTTACCTTAATATGTAAGGATTTTAACTGAGATCACTATTAAAATTATACTAAATGTGAAACTGATTTAGCCATCTATACTTTCTTGGGAATGGGTTAATTTACAAGATATTCAGAGTCGCCATTTTGTTTATCAGTAGGGTGCATATCACCATAAGTGTACACTTTGGGATCTGAATGAAGCAAGATCGTATCCATTATGAAATCAATACTAAGTGAACTTGTAATGTAATGAGACGTGGAAAATGGCCTTTGTCCACTGAGTAGTTAACTGTCAAAACAAGCTGGCAATAGAGTAGAAAATCTATGCATGTGTTAGGTCACAATGTTCATTATATGCAATTTTGTTGACCAAAAACACTGTCCACTGCCTGTATTAGATGGATATCCACTACAAAAAAGGACATTTAAAGAAGAATTTTCACTGGGGATCCCTTAAAGTGTTCATTATGAACAGGTGTCTGCTATATGGAGGTGTTTGTTAATGCAGGCTACACTGTATCTCCAAAAGGTATTTGTCAAGTTTAAATAACATAACTTCTTCATTGCAGTGGAAAAATCCAATGTTAGACAAATGATTATTTATTTTATTTGTTTTTAAAAGTATGCATAACTATTTTAAGAATCGGCATACATGTGAACCTCCCTCATGGGAGCATTTTTCTCCTGAGTTTAGGAGTGTCTCCTGTCCCTCCCATCACTCACTGAAAACTCCTATGTATGCACAATTATTATTCAACAATGTAACTTTTTTCCTTTTTTTTTTTTTCCTTTACATTTTGGTTCCACTGTAGTATATTTATGGTACTACTCCCTGCGATCACGTGACTGTGAACTGGCTTAAGCAGGGCAAGACAATGTAGTTGCTAATTTCACCCTTTGATCCTGTCAGCATGGTTGACTGGCTTCATTGTTTGAAGTTTGTCAAGGTGGATTATCCTATGTGTGAGCAGAAGCAATTCCAGAAGGATTAAAGACATTAATTGGTTAGGGTTGGGTTACTAAAGAGCTCAATCAGCATAAAACAATAAGCATTACTTTGATTCTCTCCACAAGGTATGTTCTGCTTTGGTGCTTAAAGTTATTGAGATGGATTCGAGTCTATACTATGTATGATCAAAAGTAATTTGGACAGGATTAAAGATGTTAATTAACTATGGTTGGATTACTCAAGAGCTCAAGTGGTATAAAACTGGGTTGGTTTGACATCCATGTTTAAAGTTTGTCGAGATAGCTAAACATGCATTAACTCCCAATGCCAAAACACCAAAATCCAAGCAACTGAAGTAATCACATGAAATTCAATGATGGATGGAAAAGGGAATTTCAGTGGTTGCAATCAAGTTCAAAGGGACATTAATATGCATTCTGCTCTTCTGTAAAGCTGATTTCAAAGTCTGTTATGGTGCGCAGGAATGACATCATGCGTCATGCAGAAACCCCATCTCATAATAGCATAATAACTGTGACAACAAATACACCATCACTAAAATCCATGTTTGCAGAATCTGCATCAAATGTGGATAAAGTTGCACATGTTGAGACACTATTTGCCTTCTTTATAGCCAAATATAATCTTGTTTCTGGTAGCAGATAATTTTTCAGATCTAGTCAAATTAATGTTCCCGGACTCGGAAATTGCACAAAAGTTCTCATGCAAACGAACAAAAACTACTCACATTGTGACCCAAGCTTTGGGTCCTCAATGGGATGAGAAATCACAGACATGTGCTGCAATGAAAAATTCGCCTTTCTCATTCACAAGTCAAATGATCAATGGGATAATAAATGCGGACAGTCTTAGTTTGTGTTTGTGACAAGAATGTAAACACAACAGCCACAAGATTCCTTGGAATATCAACTTGTAACATTGGATCAGCAGAACTCATCTTTGTATGCTTGGATAAAATATTCATGTCAGTAATACTAAAGTTTAACTATGTTATTGTTCATAAGAAACCATAATCACAATTGTGTCAAATAATAATATGAATAATAATAATAATATGAATAATATGAATAGGATGGATACATTACAGGAATTAATCCATAATGCCTGGCATGAATGAGGTCTTTGTCTTCATCTATAATACTAGTAAGTGATGGTAGTTTCCCAGATTTGATTGTTATTGTTAAAGGATGGTCATAGTGATGATAATGATGACAACAAAGGCCTCTGCAAATTAGGCTTAAAGTCACAAAGGGTGTGATGGCATAATGTAAGCATCAGTGCTTCATGTGGACAATCTTATTGACATTAAAACATCAGATGCGTGGGAGTGCAATAAATACTCATTAATCTGATAAGGGAGATTTTCTTGTCTCCTATGATCAATATTCAGCTACTGATGGGTGAACAATGAAACAAAATTATCTGCCATCACTGATAATTGGAAATTAAAAGCAATGATGGGTACCTTTAAAGGAAAATTTCGCTCCAGTGGTTGTTCTTTTAACTGTTTCAGTGAAATTCAAAAAGAATTATATTGAGAGAAATGTAATTTCTGGATTTAAACCTTATAGACATGTAATCTTTCTTAGAAATCTTAACTGCTGCATAAAAAACAAAGGTTATTTGAAATAAACAGAGTTGCCTTATATTGTAATATTTAATTTACCTATTGTAAATCCATGGCAAGTAAATTTCAAGGTTCTAATGTTCTGGATTTTGTATTGCCATGGTGAAGCTGTCTGAGAGGTTCATGACATTAAGCCGGAGTAAGACAAATTACCACAAGGTAAACTTATGAGAAGAAAACTACTTCCAGTCATCAGATTCTGGAAGCAATATATAGAGAAATTTGTATTTGAAAAACTATGCGCTTTTTAATACAAGAAACAACTGATGTAATGAAGCCAAGAAGGTAATGCACTGATATCTCTGATAAATGCAGAACTATAATCAAAGCGCCAAAGAAAGAAACAAGAAATCTGTCTGGATGAGACCAATTTGCAATTCAAACACTGCTTACTTGGTAATGTTAAGGGGACAAAACTGTCTGCACTAAAGACTTCGAAATGAATTTAATGTGCTTTCATCCTATTTCTCAGATTAAATCATATGAGACAAATTGTATCCTGATATATGCCACATAAAAACACATTGTGCTGTGATTTCAATTTTCCTGGAATACTGTATTCTTCTAACTTCATGAAAATCAATTTCCCTCCAAGTAACCGCTAAAATTTCAAGAGCTGCAGACTGAAACAAATTTAAGACTCGATTAGCATAATAACCTAAACAACTGAACCCTGAAATTTTCTGGACACCATATTTTCCAAATTTGTAATAATTTTAAATAGTACACCAAATTTTCAGACAACAAATAAGTTTTTTTAAAAACCAGCAAAAATTAAAAAGTTTATTTTGGAATGTAAACTAAGGAATGTTTTACCTGTACTCAAAAACTGGTGATTGAGTAGTCAACCATCTGCTCCCAAAACTGCTTTGATTACCCTAATTATCAGGTGGATTAACTTTAGGCATTGTCAATAGGCAGCAATAAAAACACCTGCCACGCTCCACAACTCGTGATCAAGCAGTTCCCTTAACAAAGCGAGCAGCAAGCTTGTTAAAGGTATTGATAAAACAAAAACAACCTTTCATCCTGAGACAGTTGGCAGAATTTATAAATCACTTTGATAACTGTAAAATCAATGGTCATCAGTGTTACATTGAGCGGACATGTGATTGCAGGTTTCTTTTATATTTACCGCTGGAGAGTGTACAATGGGAGACAAAGCAGTCATGCACATTAATTCCTATTCTCACTAAAGTTTTTTAACTTGTGTGAAATAAAGTGTTTAAATATGTATGCAAGTTATTATCTTTATGTTCCCTTTTCCAGTAATCTAAACTGCATTCATATGTATCTGTGATAAATTAAACACCTCTGACACATGATTTTCACAAGTTCCTGAAGTAACAGTTTTATTCGGTGGCATATTTCCCCTTCATAATCTCATTTTGGACACAGTCAGTTTGGTCAATATAACTCGAGTACAAAAATAATGGTATTCCGCAAGAAAATTTCTGAAGCAGTCTGAGTGATTTGGCTTCATTACATTTTCAGGGAAATCATTGCCACATTTGGAGTTTTAGTGTTGAGGCAGCATTTTAGAAGGAAAATGTGAATTATCTTTCAGATTTTCAGACGTAAGATAATATGAATAGATGTATATTATTTCAGTGATACATTCTGTTGTCAAAGACAATCTTTACGTTATGAAACAATATAAATATTAGAACTGGGTCACATTCATAGATGAGTTTCTAACAAGACTTATCACCAATGGCAGTACATGTATACGATGAACCGACTATTATAGTTTTACAAACATAAAAGAAAAACAAACACCAGAAATGCAAACAGAATTCTTGATTTGTAAAAGAACACTGAAACATTTTAAAGGCAAGTGCTCTTCTATTGGCAAGCAAGGATATAATTCAAACTAGTTTACCTATTTAGGCCACTTCTTTCTAGCACTGTACTTGCTGGGCACATCAACAATCATCAAAATAAAGATATTCATTTTCTAGACAATATATTATTGATAATTGATAATTTTCATTAGTACATGAAATTATCTGGACAGTGAGAAAAGTAAATATTTTTTAATGTTTGGATATTTGGGTCAATGATAGTACTTGAAAGAGCAGACTCAACTCTGACTCGACTAAAAGAGCTGGACAATATCGAGTGATACATATTAAGAGTGTCTGTAAAACACATATCACCATTCTCAACCCTATTTGTCCCACCCATTCTTCTCCAAAATATGTGAATCATTGGTTTAGTCCCAGGGGTAAGTATCAACCCAGAGAGCAATTTTAGTTGCATATCTGAATTCATCTTTAAATGCCCATTTAGTGTATATATGGTCACAGGGTAGCGATCTGAAAAGTTTCCAAGTTATGACCCAGGGGCTAAGACCCTAGGGGTTGAGATAAACCCCTGGGCCAGTGTTGTTTACATTTATAAATTTGTCTTTTTATGTTCAGTAAGTGTATACTTGATTATATGGTGAGGATCTCAATAGTTTTCAAATTATGATACAGGGGCTAAGTCCCTGCTGGTAAGGGATGGATGCCAATTCCAATAATAGCTGCATAAATATTTTTCTTTTTCATGCCCAGTAAGAGTTTATATTGTTAAAAGGTGGGGATCTCGACAGTTTCTATGCTATGACCCAAGGGCTAAATCCCTTGGGATATATATACATGTATTTATCTGGTGATAAGTCCATACCCCAGCTTTTACAAAATGTTAGCAGATTTTGTACTTAGGAGAGTTTACATGTACAAGGATAAGCCCATGCTCCACTTGGGATTCAAAATAAACCCAGAGGCAAAGAGTTGGTTGCAATGGGCGGGGATCTTAACAGTTTATAAGCTGTGGCCCAAGGGCCACAACTGTTGTGTCATGCCCTAGGGGTCCCATTAAAAACCCCATATATGTTTACACACGATCAACAATAACACACACCAGTTCTCAAAAATTTTAAATTGGGAATTAATACTCCCATCCCCTTAACTCTAGGGGCTGTTTCAAACTTGTAAAACCATGATACACATCCATAGACCACCTTCAATTATATCCCATGGCTGAAAGTCTCTCTCTTGAAGGGTGTAGGGGAGTTGTGCGACATTACTCATGCAAGCATGCATAAAAGCATGCACGCGTCAGGACAGGCAGGATAACATAATCCTTGCCTTTTCTACAGAAAGCACAGGGATAAATATCAATATTTTATAGTAATGTGCTACAAAATTTACTGAATTTACAAATTATCTAATTTTGCAAGATTTGGACACATGTAGATGCCATTACTGGATTTGCAGATTTATCCTAAAAGTTTTTCAAATTGTATCAAAGTTTTATCAAGTTTTGTCATATTATAGCTAGCTTTGACAAAGTAGATGTACACAGAAAAAATATTGGTTGGTGAGCAAGTGCTATGATAATATAATAAAACCTGCCTATGAAGGATACTCAATAGACCAAAACATTGTCTTTTGTTAACAGGTATTCTTTCTATAGAGGTGAAATATGTAAAGGAATATGAAAAGTTAGGTTTTTTTGGAATGACTAAGAGAAATACACAGCACTTTAACATTGTGAAAACCGCTGCTGCCAGGTTTTGACTGGCACATACTCGGAGCAACCAAACATCAGTCATAGGATATCCCAAATATCATTATATAACATTGTCTTTCATTTGTTTATCAATTAAACTGTCAAATAAACACCTGAACGAAGTAAAATTCAAAGGTTACTATGTCTAGTTTACAGATTGTTTATTTGTCGGACAATCAAAAAAGGTGCTGCTGACTAAGCTTCATTCAAAGGTGAATAGGTCTTGTTTACAGTTTCTTTGTTGAACAATCAAAAGAGGTGTCACCGATTTTAAGCTTTTTATAGCTCAAATGCCTGAAGGCTATACTGCTCACAGTTACGCTGGTCAAATGCGGTTGGAGAAGGGCAACTTAATCCTTTAGTAGATTAGATTTCAAAGATAGGCTTTCCAGTAAGATAATTGTTTGTTATTCTGAGGTTTTTTAAAAATATATATATTGGTAGTCTTATATATACCTAAATGAGACATTAATAAATATCAGTCTTATTTTTCTGTTTGAGAGATCATTACTCACCATGTCAAAGCATAATAATGATGAAAACTGCAAACCGACTAAGAAAGCTAGAGCATTTAACAGAAAGTGGACAGAGCTATTCCCTTGGCTGAGGTATGACACCAGACTCAGTACTATGTTTTGTGAACTCTTCCAAAAGCAAAATTAAAAAAACAACTTCATATCACATGGATCTGCATACTTTAGGAGATCGGAATTAGTTGAGCATGCTGCATGCAATGACCATGCAAGATTGGTGAAAGCCAAAAATAAAGCTAGGATAACAAACTGGTGACATTGTTAGATCAAGTATCAGAAAAAGCTGATGAAGCAATGTGAACCTTATTCAGAACTGCATGCTACACTGCAAATGAGAACTTGTCAATTGAAAAATTCAAATCAGTCAACAAGCTCTCACAGTTAAATGGCACTGTCATCATCACAAAGTTGTATCTGGAGGATAAAAATGCCTGTTCCAAATTCATTAGCATCATGTCTGCAATGCTGGAGGAATATTTCCTTGATGATTTGAGAGCAAGCCCTACTGTGGGAATAGCTGTTGACCAATCAACTGACCTTGCAACAGAGAAACACTTGATTTTATACCTTCTGTATGTAACAGAAGGGAAATTGCATACTCAGCATACAAAACTGATCAATTTACCAACTGCCAATGCTGTTATCATTACAGCAAAACTCCCTGCATATCTGAAATCTAATTGATTAGATTTAACAAAGATCTATGGCATGGGATCTGATGGTGCACGCGTGACGCTTGGAAAAAAGGGAGGTCACAATTACTTAAAGAAACTTGCTCCAATTTAGCTGAAATCCATTGTGTGGCTATAGACTCTCACTTGTGTGTGTAGATGATGCTAGGACAGTGTCCAAGATAGGCTACATGGAGAGCATTCTTAACTCTCTTCATACCTACTAAAAGAGGTCCCCAACTCATCTTCCAAAACTGTGATTCTGGCTGGCAAACAATCACTGATGACCCCGTACTGACCCTCCAAGAGGTTCACATAGTATGCTGGCTGTCTATGGGGGATGCTTTCGACAATGTTCGATGATCAGTAGTGTCTATAGTCGGCATGTTGAGTGACCAGACCAACAGAGACATTATGGCAAATTTATTGGAACATAACATGACGTCTTACAAATTCATGCTTTTGCAGCACTTTCTTTGTGACATCTTTGGAAAAATAAATACCCTTAGCCAGTGTTTGCAGTCAAGAAATTTGCCGAACATTACCACGAAGCAACATGTTGATGAATTTTTGACATTGCTGGAGAGCTAAGTACATGTACTTTGGAGATACACCCCATTTTTGGCCCCTCTGCAATGTGTTTCTTACAGCCACATGTGACAATGGTCATTTCAAAGGGATAATGAAGGGTGCATCACATGACAATGACTTGCCAACCAAATCAGTACAGTGTGTATGGATTATTCATGGAAACATGTGTCAGATTCACGGACCATGAGATTTTTAATGCATTCACTGTGTTCGAGTCTAACACTTTTCCTGAAAATGTTTGTGACATGCCACAGTTTGGTAATGATCACATAGACACAGATCATTATGGTTGAACAAGAGAGAACAGTGACGTGGTAATCAGTGCCGACAAAGTAAAGAAGAAGTTGGGGATTCTCAAGTACATTGTGTACAACAACTACAGAGGATTGTCAGCAGCTGAATTACTGAGAAAACTAGTTTCAATGAAAGGACAGTACCTGAATGTGATTCATTTGATGGAAATTTCACAGGTACTTCCAGTATCAAGGATGGGGTGTGAGCAAGGATTTCGTACCAGACTTTGATCAAAACAAAGCTGCAGTGCAGGTTGAGTGCTGACACTCTTGATAAACTTATGAGAATAAATCTTGTTGGTGTTCATATAAAAGACTTTGATCTGATGCCGGCAGTCAGGAAGTGGAAGGGTAATAAAAACAGAGATCTGTATCAACAAAACAAAGAGAATACTTTCACCAATCTGATCAACTTAAAGTGAGTGGATTTACCATAGTGCAAATGTGGCAACATCATGATCAGTGATGGGAACACACTGTGTGAATATGTTTTGTTAAACAACAACAAAAACAGAAAATATAACTGTTGTGGGGAAATCCATAACAAATCATTGGGATAAAATTATTGTCTGCTGCTACCACCTGATGAGACCTATGGAAGGGTCATAACAGTTTATTTTTTAATGAATATATATTATAAACAGTAGATTCATGTGTTTCTCTCTAGTACATCAAAAAATGTCCAGTTGCACTCAGGAAAATTCAAAATTCAAGGAAGCCTTATATATATATATATATATATATATATATATATATATATATATATATATATATATATATATATATATATATATATATATATAGTGAAGATTGTTTTTACGTTCTTGGATACAAAGTTTCCTTTGTTATAATGTTGGAGTTTTAATTCCCCAGCCAAATTCCTAACTAATATGTATTCCAAAAGTTTTATTATAACATTCCTTTGTTACCACATTTAATTGGTCATAGAATTTATTTTGTGTGGTCTGCCTGAGAAAATTAGATCAATTATAACATTTTTATCACCTGACACATCAATTCCAGATAAACAATGACGGTCATTTAAACAACAAAGGTTCCAGGTAACAATAGCGTGATAATCACACGTCATTCATGATCAGTAAATAACAATGGCCTAACAAAGGCGCCAGGTAACAAAGACGTGATAATCACACCTCATTCATAATCGGTACTTTAAAATCAAGGGTTGCTGGTTCAATATAATCAAAGCATTAAAACATTAAAAGAAATTATTCCGTTTTGTACCCTTTTGACTATATAATTTAAAAATATCCTTTAACTATCATTCTCAACCTGTATGTTGACTAATTGAGTAAAACTTGAAGTAATCTCTCTCATGTTCATTTTGAATTCTGACTGTTGTCAAAATGGTTGAAAATTTACTAGTCAGAAAAAGAAAAAATGTCTCTTTAGACACAAAGCTATATGAGCATTTGCATGTCAATTATCTACCTCAAGTAGTTTTTGCTTATTTGTGCTAACAATTTTCTTTGTTACATGTTTTTGAGTCCAAGTTGAAAAGGTTTTAAAATGTGTAAAAGAGTTGGAAAACTTCTGTAATATCCTACAAATCTAATTAGGTCATCTATTCATGACCATGATGAATTCTGTAAAATTTCATGGTTCTAAGTCCAAATGATTTTGTGTAATCATGCTGAAATGGTTCATGGATGAATGTTTACATGTATAGACATACAGACTGATGGACAGACAGCATTAAAGCAATATGCTGCCCTTCTGCTATTGCAATGGGGCCATAAAAATCACTGGTAAAGGAACTTCTGAAGGCCCATTTATTTTTATCTTTCATCTGACAACTTCTAGAAAAGTTAAGAAATGTATTTGTTTGGTGTTTTATGACCCATTAACACACTGAAGTAAATGAGACACACCATGACAGCTAATCTGGGTAAGGTGGTGTAAACATTCATTTAATAAAACTTTTTTCAAGGCTTTCAACAGACTGAGTAACATCCATGTCCCACATGCTTACCTTTAATTTGTCTACATCATCTAAAAGCCGCAATTTGGCTTCTCTTTCATTGCTTAAAACTTGCTTAAGTTTTGTGGTTGCTTCTATTGCTGTTTCTTTGATTTCTCTCTCTTCTTTTGCTGAAAAGAAAAGAAATTTAATAAATAAAGAAGAATCTGATAGTATGGTTTACCTAGATGATAAAATACAAGTAATTTTGTTGTGTAAAATGTTAAAATATTTGAGATTTTTGGATAAGAAAGGTGATCAATTACTACTTTGTTCAAAACATACAAGAACAATTACAAATACAGTCAAAACTATATTTAGCACAAGAAAAAGGGGTCTCTTTAGGCAGGTGGCTGCTTAGTAAAGGGTCATTTATTTGCCTTAATTTCTTTCTTAAAAGAATGCAAGACATAACAATGTTTATATCAGTGTTGGAGGTTTTGTTCCTAACCAACAGAATGTTGGTAAACTGAGGCCAAAAGAGGTGAGATATAGTGTGATGTAGAATGCTTGTTTCTATACTGTATTGTCTATATTTTTTTGTACACTTTTTGTTAATTCAGTTGCAAAATAATTATAGGTAAAACAAAAGAGACTCAAGTGGGCCTGAGATTGCTCAACTAACTGACATCTGCCATATAGCCAAATGCAAGAGCAGTTGGTGAAAAAATATGGGTCAGTGGGATATATTCTGTATAAAATTATTCCTATTCTATTAATTGCATATATTATGAAAACAATTGTTTTAAGGTTTTTCTATATTTTGTATCTCCATCCTCCATATCTGATGACACATCAATATCATTTGTCCAATTTTGAAAGGCCCTTATGTCAGGATACTTTGTGTCAAAGTTGGTAAAATTCTGTTCAGTGTTGTTGTTTTTTTAGATAATGTATTTCTATTAGTTGTCATGGCAGCCATAATTATTGGTGGAACAGCATCATATGTATAAATCTGAAAGGTGTTCAAACTAGGACACTTTCTGTCAAATTTGATCAAAGTCTCTAAAGTGTTGTTTTAAGAAGAAGTTTTTTTTTTCTATTTTAGTAACAGCAGTTATATTTGATGGCAGATTGGCATCATTTATACCATCCATGACAGAACGCTTTCTGTAAAGGTTGGTCAAATTATGTTCAGAGGTTTCTGAGAAGTTGTTTGAAAGATTTTTCATTTGTAGTAATAGAAACAATATTTGTTGGTGAATTGGCATAATTTGAATAAATGTTAAGACTATAATGCTTTCTCTCAAATTTGGTCAATTTCTGCTGAGCAGTTTCTGAGAAGTCATCAAAGTTTTTGTCTATTGTTTAGTAATAGCAGCCATATTTGATAGTGGATTGGCATCAATTGTAGAAATCTGAAAGCCCTATATGTAAAGTTTTGTCAAATTCTGTTGAGCAGCTTTTCTGAAAAAATTGTTTCAATTCTTTTTATTGTTAGCAATAGTGGCCATATTCAATGATGCATCAACTTTGTTTGTATAAAATTGAAATCCTTCTATGTCAAGTAGCTTTCTGTCAAATTTGGTCGAATTCTACTGAAATTTCTATTAAAGTTTTTTCTGTTTTTAGTATTAGTGTCCATATTTGATGGCAGCATCAGTTATACAAGCTAGAAAGCCCTCCATGCCAGGATGCTTTCTGTCAAAACTAGTCAAATTCTGTTTGGCGGTTTTTAAGAATTTGTTTAAATGCAAATGCAAAACTATACGTTCAGAGTGAAGACTGAGTTTCAGAAAGCAAAAATATGTACCAAATGTTTGAGATGAAATTAACAATGTTTAGCTGGTCAGATTTTCTTCACACTTCATGTAGAGAAAGGCAAATTAAAGTACAGTGTTCTTCAATCTCCATACAAGTGTAGGTGCTGGAAAATTCTTGTCAGAATGGGATCAGATAAAAACTTTTTAGGAAATTCTGGCTGTTTTTGAAGCATTTTTGCAAGTTTACAAGTTGGATTTAAATGGGTGTAGAATAAATTTTTGTTAAAAATACCATAAAATCACCAGCTACACTGACAGAAAATTTTATTTTGGATCATATGAGATAAAAATAAATTCCAGACTTTGGCCGTTATCAGCACAAAGATTAAACTCAAGCAGACATTTGTTGCCATAAAGTGAAATGTTGTCAAAACTGTGGAGCATAACCTCAGTGCTTTTTGAAATGAAATCATTTAAAGGCTATTCTGTCTTAAGCAATGGTGGCCATATTTGATGGCAGATCAGTATCATCTGTATAAATTGGAAAGTTCTTCATGCCAGCATGTTTTCTGTCATGTTTGGTTAAATTCTATTCAGCAGCTTTTTTTAAGAATCCATTTAATGTTTCTCTTTAATTAGTAATGGTGGTCATACTTTATGATGGATTGGCATCATTTGTACAAATTGAAAGGTCATCCTGCCAGGATGCTTTCTGTCAAATCTGATCAAATTCTGTTCAGCAGTTGATGAGAAGAAGTCATTTGTAAAAAAAAATTCTTTTTTCAGTAATGGCAGCTACACTTGATGATGGATCAGCATCAATTGTACAAACTGAAAGGTCTTCCTGCCATGATGCTTTAAATCAAATCTGATCAAATTCTGTTCTTTAGTTTATGAGAAGAAGTCATTTAAAGTTTTTTTGCTATTTTTAGTACATGTAGTAGTTGTTTAAGGGATGTTTTGTGACTAGTATTAATTCTAGTCTCCAAGAGCTCACCAGGACATCAAAAGCCATAGCCTCATCAGGAGTTTTTTGGAACTAGTATTACTAGAGCAGAAAAATGGTCAGGACAACCCAGGTTTTTGACAACCATCTTCACAGAAAACTTTAAATAGGTGCAGTTTTTGCCGAGGCTATAATGATTTGGGGCTACTTTTTTGCAGAGGCTACAATGATTTGGGGCTACCCTTTTGCAGAGGCTACAATGATTTGGGGCTACCCTTTTGCATAGACCACCAAGAGCTCCAGGCGATTATTACCAGCACCAGGTAGACAGGAGAAACACAATTGAAGATGAACACACTCACTGGATATCAATGATGAGTATGAATACATCACATCTGAGGCCACCAGGTATGACTAAGATGACCTCAGTGACAAGACCGGCGAAGAGTACAATCACAACCATGAGCATACATGTGATTCTACCGGCGGTAGGCCAAAAATACCGTTTTAAAGGCCATCTACCGCACATACCGTTTAGTAGTCGAAATCTACCGCTTTTGAAAATTTCAAGGAAAAAAATTTTTTCATAAAAAAAACCTGGTATTTTTACGTGTTCTATCAACACATTAGATAAACCAGCTAGAACCAGTCTACTGGGAACCGGAAATGTTCTACCTGAGCTACGACTGGTGTGATTATGCATGGTTGAGTAGTCGGATTACAATTGTTAAACAACAGCTAGCATGTGTACACAACAAGCAGCTAATTGATTACCTTGTTGTTATTTGGAGAGTTTAAGGCCAAATGCGGGATGTTGTTTGAGGTGTTATAAGTAATAAAAGGATCAAAGGTAATCCATGATGTCTGTGAGTCTTTGATTAAAACTCGGCTGACCTGTCGTGGAAGGAAGGTAAAATAGAGAGACCAACCAAAAATGATCTTGGCAGAAACACTTAAGTATTTGGATTTGTTGTCTTTTAATTGTTCTTGTATTGTTCACGATGGTTTAACATGAATATTTAAGGGCAGCTTGTATATTTTTTTTTTCAATTAATGTCAAAATGCCGAATTGTCCGCTTTCTCCCAATGCAAAGAAGCCACCAGCTAAGGAATACTGCAATAAGTTTAACAATGCTTGGATACCAGAATTTAAGTGTGTGCAGGCGAGTAGCAAAGGTCCTGAGTTTGCATTGTGTGTTTCATGCAAAGTTGATTTCAAGATAGTATATGGAGGAAGAAATGATAAAAATGTATTACTTAATATTTAATTTTAAAGTTGGGGTAAATTAATAAAATCATGTGTTTTTTAACTGTTTATTTCAAGTCTAAATCTAATTTGTTTAAAATTAATTACAGTGGTGAAACTTGCCAACAGATTTTTGGACCTAAGCCTAGAAGAGAAACAAGCCCTTAAGGATGAGGCTCAGGAATACATATTAAGTCCAAGCCAGGAACATCCTCCTCTAGATGAAATGAGCTTGGAGCAATATTGGAGATCAGTCAGCAGCCTCAGAAACCCAGCAACAGAAAAACTTAAGTTAGAACTTCTTTCCAGACTGAGTGTAGTTGTCCTGTCATTGCCACATTCCAATGCTGACACAGAGAGGACATTCTCCATTCTTTGGAAAATCCAGAGTGATTCAAGGGGAAATCTGGACCAGAAAACTATTGCTAAGTGTGGAGGTTGACAATCACAGTGAATGTCACCAGTGGTCACCAGACAGTGATCTTGTGAAGGAAACTAAAAATGCCTGTGGATTTTATACAAAATCTTTGCAGTGAACTGTGAGATGTACAACTCTTCCTTTTTCATTTAATTGACAATATACTGGCTCATATTAACTAACTATTATTGTAGCATTTTCCATCAGATTCTGAATTGGATTCATGTTCAAAATTTGTGTTTTATTATAATATGAAGAGAATACATATTATGTGAAAAAACGCACTTGTTTTGTTTTCAATCCCCTTAAAACACGTAAAATTAATGCTGATAAAAAATCTACCTTTTTAGAAGCCAATCTACTGATCAAAATTTTAAATCTACTGGTTTGAAATCCTGGTTCTGTCACATGTATGCATGAGGCATTTGAGCACCTATTTCTAGCGGCTGTCAACATCTAACTTACTCATCGCGGTGAAGTGGACCTAAGTTGGTATGACTGGGCCCATGGTTCCCACCTGACACAATGGGGTTATGAGTGTATGCCACCAGCAACAGCCATCCTACGCAAACTCTTCTTCAATGCAACACAACAGGAGTTTATGGAGCAAGTAGATGTGCTAGAATACATGTACGAGACAGGACAGCTCAAGCAGGCTGGTGAACACATGCATGGGTTGATACAAAGCAGTTGGGAAGTGGTACCACAACCAATGGAATCTGAGGAAGACTATTAGGGCTGTCAAAGCCATTCTATAAGCAAGATGTGCGTAGAATGTGTCTGGATCAACGCACTTATACCCATGATCCTGCCTTTGGCAGTGTTGGTGGTGCTCGATGTATCTGGGCTTAGAACAGCAAAAAATGTTCCACACACTACCACAGATAGCACCACTGCTGGCACCTCAATCAGGGCTTGTAAGCCAGAGGTGCAGTTGGAAACACTGGTGGGAGGAGGCCAGGTAGGGACAGCTATAACAAGATTTTCAAAATAGCTCCTGTGGTCGAAATACTGGATGTCAGATTGGCACCATTTTCATTCAGGAGCAATAAGACATCATAAGATGTCTTCTGGTGGAAACCCCATATTTATATGACTTTCCATTTTGGATAAGTAACAATAACAAGATTCTCAAGACGGATGCCTGCATGGTGGCATATTGGATATCACATTGGCACAATTACCACTTAGTACCAACTAGACATCATCAAAAATCTTTTGGTGAAAGCACAATGTCAATGTGACCAGCCATCTAGGAGAAGTAGTGATAACAAGATTTTCAATATGGCCATTGTGGCAGCCATATTAGAAGTCATATTGGTAGCATTTTTATTTGCCATTGTGGCAGCCATATTAGAAGTCGTATTGGTACCATTCTTTCAGTGAAAACCCGATGCTGATTGGACCATTCATTCAGGTGAAGAGGCAATAATAGGATTTTCAAGATGGCCACTGTGGCAGGCATAATGAATGTCTAAATGACACCATTTTCATTTAGGACCAACTAGACACCATAAGAAGATGGTTAGTAAAAATCTCATGTTGATATGACCATCCATTCAGGAGGAGTAGTGAAAATCATTTCAAGATGGCCACTGTGGTGGCAATACTGGACATCAGATTAGAACTATTTTCATTTATGACCAACTAGATATCACAAGAAGTCTTGTGAAAATTCCATGTCTATATGACTTTCCGTTCATGAGGAGTATGTGGTGGCCATACTGGACATCAGACCATTTTCAGTTAGGACCAACTAGACATCATAAGAAGTCTTCTGGTGAAAACCCCATGGCAATAATACTTTTCCTTCAGGAGAAGCAAAAAACAAGATTTTCAAGCTGGCCACTATGGTGGCCATATTGTACGTCAGATCGGCACCATTTTCAATTACAACCAAGTAGACATCATAAGAAGTCTTCTGATGAAAACCCCATGGCAGTATTACTTTTCATTTAGGGGGAGTAGTGATAACAAGATTTTCGAGATGGCAACTGTGGTGGCCATATTGGCCATCAGATCAGCACCATTTTTATTCAGGACCAACCAGAAATCATAAGAAGTCTTCAGTAAAAACCCATGTTGATACGACCATTCATTCAGAAGGAGTAGCCATAACAAGATTTTCAACATGGCCACTGGTGGTGGCCATATTGGATGTCCAAGTGGCACAATTTACATTTAGGACCAAGTAGACCATGGGATAAATGTGTGTGGAAAGTTTCATGGCAATCTTCCAAGTAGATTAGGAGGAGTAGCAATAACAAACTTGTACAATGGACCAATGGACAACAGACAACGGATGATGGATAATAGACAAAAGACCATCCTATAAGCTCTTCTGGTCTATGACCAGTAGAGCTAAAAAAAACTGCAAGACTAGTTGTGCTAATGAGATTGTGTGCCTGATGTAAGGATAGATGGACAGATGGACACAAGGATTACTATATGCCCCCATCTTAAAATATTGAGCCATGGCCTTGACCTTAAAGATAGGTCCCATAAGACACAGGTATATGACACACCTGCCAATGATAATGTACATGAATATCCAGTTCAATCCCTCAATTTCAAATGCCTCTAAAGTTAAGGAGTGGAAAACAAAGTGTGATGGAAAACTTCAAAAGAACCACGACCTTAACCTTGAAGATAGGACCCCTAATGTGGTAAAAGATGCACATTCTAATGATGATGTATAACTACAACAAATTTCATCCTTTAAATTGAAACAGCTTTAAAGTTATATAGCCGAAACAAAAGCCTGATGGCTGGACAGGTAGAAATGCAAATAGTATGTCTCCCACTTTTTGCAAAAAAGCCAGGGACAATAAATAAATTAGTAATAATAAACAAATTAGTAATAATAAATAAATTAGTAATAATAAACAAACTGTAACCAATTTACTTTAAGACCATTGACTGCATTATGAGTGACAGTTATATAATGAGAGGATTTAAAGAAAGGGACCAATGTATAAGTTGTCCAGAAAGGCATCGCATTGATGTGAATTACTATTGTACATGTAACGTTTTATAGTGAAAACTGCTTAGTTGTCCATGAGGTCTATGGCAAACAAGGATACCATAGTAATTATGCAATTATGTACAAGTGTCAAACAATATTAATTGGTCAGAAGCCCACTGGGGTAACTGAGAAATAAGAACTGATCAATAGTTGTTGACAAATCAATTATAGGCATCAAAAAGGATAATAAATTTTCTTTTAGGTATTCTCCTGCTTTACAAATTAATAGTTCAGGTGATAATTTTCATTTGAAAAGAAAATTCTAGGATACAATGTCCATATTGCACCCGAAGAATAAATTACAGCAAAACATGAATAGAACTCCTTCAGGGAAAATGTTTTCTTTGAAGTTTATCATTATATCCTAATTACAAGAGTGGTGGGCTTTCTCTAGTCACGTAATGCACTTAAAACATGGTTATTTTTGTGGGATAATTTGAACAGACAAGTTCAAAAATGTCATGCAGTTGCAAAAATATCCACTTTAACTTCGAAAAGTTAAGTTCAATTTCTTATACTTTTCATGTATTTGAATGCCAGACATGTAACTGAAAAAGCTCTTATTAACTACTATGTACTGAAGACACATTTTGCTGTGAAGCAATCATAACAGAAAAAGAAAACTGGTTGATTCGAAGCTATGATTCCTCCATCGCGCATGTACAATCAATCATGAAACCACTGCACACAAAGGCACAAAAACAGGCCATTGAAAAATTAAAGGATTTTTAAAATGTTCATTATTTTAAAAGTAAAGAGCATAATGAAAACATCACTTTTAGAAATATGATGTTATATCTTACAAAACAGTAAATACATTTGTATCAAACCTGATTCAACCTGATTCAACCTGATTCAACCAGTTTGATCTGCAAATTAACTTAGACCATGACAAGATGAATACTACAAAATAGATTATTAAAAGCATGCTGGGATATCTTTCCAGTTTTCTGAAATTTTTTTAATGAATTAAACTGGAGGAATAGTGAGCAATTCACTGACATAAATATTCCCTGTATCCCATTTCAACATCTTGCTGGAGATGAATATATAGTCAAGAAACATGCATAGCTAAGTTTCACAGCAATCCACTAAAATCTGCAAGAGTAGTTGCATTCACAAAATTCTGTCATACATCGCATCCAGCCATACAACACAAAGGACAATAACTCTTACAAAAGTCATGGGAGAACAAGGATTTGCCAATATGTGAATCTTTAGATGATGACCACACATTATAGTGGATGTGGACACAGGGAGCAAAGGATTAAGTGCCCACTACAAAAAATGGATGTTCACCATGTCTGATGGATGTCCACTGTACCAGTGTACATCCACTCAATCTAGTCAAACACCATCATGGATTTTATTGCAGCCATAGTGGATTTTATGCACACCTTGCTGATTTTATTGCAATCTCCCCACAAGTCAACACACTAAACAAACAGATGGGAAAAACCCAGATGCCATAAACCCAACTATGGCAGGTGTAAATTCCATACCTTTACCTGTACAAACTATACTGTAGAAACATTGCCTGTGGTATTTATCACTGGCCTAGCTAAGGATATGTATGTACAGACAAACATGCATAACAGAGAAAAAAATACCAAGTTTTAAATTTCTTGGATATCCTTTCACCCTTATCCATGACAGAGCGTTTATCACAAAATTGACTATCTACAAGATACATCCTTGTTGATCGACGACATGTACATGTCTAATTAGCATATACACATGTGGAAATTTACATACTGTTCTGCATCAAGTGTAACTTCAATGTTCTTTCTCAATAAATGATGCAGTACTGGTTATTAATTTGTCATAGTTTCCCTTTAATTTCCAAGGCCCCTTTGAACAAATTTTTGAAAATAGTATACAAATGAAACATGAAAAACCCTATCTTGCCACAAAGGCATAAGATAGTTATCATTTATTGCATTTGTCCTTTAAATTAGATTTGAAACAACTTTTTGTATCAAATAAATTGCTTAACTAAATTTATCAAACTGAATAAATGTCAGAGACACATGCGGCAATAATAATTTTTGAAAATGAAGATCAACTTTGACTAATAAGCACAACCAATAGTGATTACAAATGAATGGCATACTATTTATAGCGTACATGCGAAATGAAGTACAAGGATTAAAATCACATATGTCATAATTCTATCTCAAGTTTATTCAATTGTATGTTGACATAATAAGTGAGCTATGCTAGAAAGCTTTAACCATAGACTTAGGCAATGACACTGATTATTTGAGAGTATGACAATTTTTAAATGCACAGAATTCATCTACAGTACATTGTTCTGAAGGCTTTGCTCTATCAGTGGCTGTTGATGTCATCAATGAAGTGATTTTCATGAAAATGGTTACTTTGTTCATCATTTTTCATGCGTTTATCATCAAGCACCAGCCGAGGAGTGACATTATTACTCTGAAGTCAGCCACTACGCTTGTTAACAATGGTCAGTCAGGAAGTACATGTACTCACAGATCCTAACAGCCACTTAGCGGTGTAGAACTTTGATGTTATTTTTAGCACCAATGTTTCAAAAGAAACCTCTGGATGAAAATCTTTATTGTTGTCACAATCCAAACATTACAGAACCAAGAATCACAGTTTGTGAAAAATGAATTTTGGACTTGTAATATGCACCAAGAAATGCAATGACATTAAGTTGTGATATTTTCATGTAAAATTGGTTTCTAGCAATGTATAAAGCAAACCATATACAATTTTCATTTTTCCCATTAATCTTTCGACACAGCAAATAGAATATAAGGCTATCACAGCAGCACATAGCTGTGACATGTTAAATAAAAGCTCTACTACACTACAGGCTTCCTCATTTTAAAAATGCACCTTCTGTATATTGGTAATAAAATGAGTTTATTATATGCACAAATGAGAGAGAGAGAGAGAGAGAGAGAGAGAGAGAGAGAGAGAGAGAGATATTCATTGTAACTTTTGATTGACATAACTCATAGCTTTATTTGTTAGCTCAGAAAATGACATCAATTATTAGAGAGTAAGCATTTATTAAACGTGCTGCAGTTATCTTCATTTTGGAATTCATCTACTGACAAAATTTAGAAAGAACTTTTTGATATTACTCTTTATTCAGAAGTAAATATATAAATTGCTGCTTAGCAATGCTTTTTGTATTAAAAAAGAATTTATGTAATTAATTGGATTATTAACCTGCTTTTTTTATTTTCTTATTAACTCTCGTTTGGTTCTATAGGCCAACTTGGTCATAATTAACATAAACGAACTAATAGCTTCAGATATGTCATAGACTGAAAGTCAAATGAGCAAGCATTGCTGTAATAATCAAAATGAAAATCACTGACAATATTTGCAACAACAATAAACAGGGAATAATTGGGATTTACAAGCTCTGAAGAGAAAACCTCTTCTACCTGCATTTGGAGTAGGGAAAGAAGTTCTGCCAGAGATGCTCATTTAAAGCCATCCAAAATATAATACAGATTGATGGCAATCGATGCAATTAGGGATTGATTTTATAGCCTTGGCAAACACATGGCTCAGCAATTTTGGGTTATATACAATGTATTATTGATAGTATTATGTGTTTTCAGCTTATGCATAATACAGTACAAATTAAACAAGACAAAGAGCTATGAACAAGAAGCTATTCCACTTTGATGAACCTTAAACAAAACTCATGTAAAAAAAAGTCTATTGTACAGTAAATACAATTGTATCTACCACAGATACTCATTTCATAACAAAGTTTGCATAATAGTAGGCACTGCCATTCAATTTCAAAAGATGATAATATCATGGATGTCCAAGAGAAATTAATCACTACTACCATATGGAAAAAACTTTTGTTTTCCCTTCAGCACTTACTAACTGGCTCCACCTTTTTTCCATGTTGTGTAAATGTATATCTTCAGGCATTTATCCTTGGATTATTATTGCTTTTAATTCTACTTTAGAGTCCACAGTTTGTTCAAGTGACTTTAAACTTAGTTTTGGTTCCCAAAGATTCAATGCCACTTGGGTGATTATGGACATTTGATGACACAATGGATGTCCGAGACATTAATTGCTACTGCAATATGGAAAAAACACTAATTTGTTTTCCCATCAGCACTTACGAACTGGCCCCACCCTTTTCTCTGTGCTCAATACATGTGTATGTTCATACATTTATCCTTGCTTTATTATTGCTTTTATCCAACTTCTGAGTCTACAGTTTGTTCATGTGACTTTGAACTTAGTTCTGGTTTCCAAAGATTCAACACCATTTCGGTGATTATGGACATAATTTCAGTAATTTCACATTGCTGGCTTCAATGCTAAACCCTGTCTAAATATGCATTTTGTACATTTTCTTTGGCAACAAAATGTAACAAGTTAGTAACTTAACTGATAATAAAACAATATTTGCTTGATATTCAGGAACAGTTTTGCAGTATGAGTCATGTGGACTGCTGGAATGTATTGTACCAAATAAAGTTTCATCTGCATCAACTAAAAATAAGCATACAAATTTAACTTCTGCTGAAAAAATTTAAGTGATTATGCTTTTTCATCGCTTTTACCCTTACATTTGGTAATATTAAACCTATCAGATGACCAAACCAGCAATCATAAGTATATTTGTTTGAGCTGTTGGCAAAATAATACAGCAGTGTGTGCCTTGCAGAGTCTGCAAATAAACAGCAGGTCTATGGTAAAGGTAACACATGTCTATCTTGCTCCTCTGTTCTTGAGAAAATGTGTTGCATATACATGTATATTTGGTTCAAAAGCGCTACACAGAGGCTGGACCAGAGTTGTATATTGAATAGTGTTATGGATATTTCATTGTGTGGGAAGATGTTAAGCAAACAATTTAAAAGTGACTGGGGAATGACAAAAAATCACAGCATTTCTCGTATTCTTTACTTTAATATCTGAATAAATAGTCCATGCAATCATGTAACATATTGCTTTGACATCTTCTTTGTTCTCGTATGAACCCACCAATACTTACATGTGATTTCTTTTTACTTTTTGATTGGTTTGAAGCAAAATATCTCTCTCTCTCTCTCTCTCTCTCAGTTCTTAAAATCACTGTATCATTAAACTTTTTATGTTTTGTGAAGAACCTAAATATTCTCATGGGATTCTTTGTTCGATAATTTATCTTTCATATCTCACAATACACTTATGTTAATGCATTTTAGTGAAAGAGTCTTTGAATATTAAATAGCATTGTGTACAAATTAAAAAGAGCATTCTGCACAGCCTACTGTAGCTCAGCCAGCAGGTAAGTTCCATGCAATCTAGCGGATGTCCACTATTACATAATTATATTGCTACGGCTTTCTGATGGGGACAATAAAACTGAATCTATCCACTACAAAACACAATGTGGGCATCCATAACAATCACTATATCCACTCCGTGACAGACAACAGTGTGGATGGATTAATTTCCACTGTGGAAATGTGGATTTTCCATAATCCATGGTGTATGTATTGTATGTACCAAGTTCAGAGCAATCTATATACAAGAGGTCCAAGTAGGCCTGATATTACTCCTGGTTGACTGGCACATATCGGCTTGTGAATGCAAATTCAGACACATATTGAAAATGAAGAGGGGACAGAAAAGCTTCACACACATAGTTCCTACATTGTTTATTATTGTTGGTGTCAATTATTTATACAAACAGCATTGTTCCCTGGATCTCACCCTGCCCCCTGGGGCCAAGGTCCTGATTCATAACTCAGAAACTGTTCCTAGCCCAACCTTAAAGTATATACACTTACTTGGCAGTAGAATGGGAGTTAATCTGTGTAGTCAGCATGGATTTCTTGGTCCATTCCTCCTGCCCCCCCCCCCATGGCACTACCCCAGGAGTCATAACTTGGAAACCATTGAGATTCCCTCCAAGAAGACTGCAGTGACTTATCAGATAAGGTGTTGGACTCATGACCAGAAGGCTCCAGTTTGATTCCCACCATCTGATCAACCTGGATCCTCATTAATAAGCATAGATCTCGCTCATAATCCAACTCGTCTGAGATCTAGATGATACAAGCTAGCACAGCAAGTATGATCAAATCTGTTTAAAAAATATAGCCTCTAGAGCCTTAACAAGCTCAGTCAATAAGATGCAAGACCACTTCATTAATATCATTGGACGTTGCTCATAATCTAACTCATCCGTGACCTTAATGATACAAGCTTACATTCCAGGTTTGATCAAATCTGATCTGAAATTTGGTCTCTTGAGTGTGCATAAGCTCAGCCAGTGAGATGCAAGATCATCTCATTAAAATTTGTAGATGTCAGTCATAACTAAACTCATCTGAGATCTTGATGATACAAGCTTACATTCCAGGTCTGATCAAATCTGATCTGAAATTTGGTCTCTTGAGTGTGCATAAGCTCAGCCAGTGAGATGCAAGATCATCTCATTAAAATTTGTAGATGTCAGTCATAACTAAACTCATCTGAGATCTTGTTGATAAAAGCTTAAATTCCAAATCTAATCAAAATTATGGTCTCTAGAGTGTCCACAAGCTCAAGCAATCAGATGCAAGATTAGATCATTAATATGTATGAATGTTGTTCATAATCGAAATAATATGAGATCTTGATGATGTATGCTTATATTTTAAATCTGATCATAAATATGGCATCTAGTGTTCACAAACTCAGCAAATCAGATACTAGATCACCTCATTAATATGCATGGATATCAATCATAATTGAATTCATCAGAGATCTTGATATAATCTTAAATACCAAATCTGATAAAAAAAAATACGACCTCTACAGAGTATACAAACAAGTCTTGACAGATGGATGACTGATGACGAATGACACACAACAAAAGACAGACAAAAGGACATACCATAAGCTCACTTGTCCATTGACTAGGTGACCTAAAAACTGCAAGAAAAATGTGAAACTAGTTGCATGAACATGATTGTATTGTACACTGCACTAAGCTACAGTAAGGGCAATAACTCAAACAAAAATTGTGGAAGCAAAATGATTTGTCGATATGCACATCTGCAGGTGATGAACATAATATTTACCAAGTTTCATAGCAATCCATCAAAAACTGCAAGACTAGCTTTGCCAACAAGATTGTGTCATAGACTGCATCAAACTAATACAAAAAGAGCAATAACACTAACAAAAATGGAAGGAGAAAAGTGCATTGTCAGTATGTACATCTTCAGGTGATGACCATAATATTTACTGTTTCATGGCAATCCATCAACAATGGTGGGACTAGTTGCTCTAATGAGATCATGTCATACAATGCATTAAGATACAAGATAAAGAGGGAATATGCATGGTAATCCATCAACAATGGTGGGACTAGTTGCTCTAATGAGATCATGTCATACAATGCATTAAGATACAAGATAAAGAGGGAATATGCATGGTAATCCATCAACAATGGTGGGACTAGTTGCTCTAATGAGATCATGTCATACAATGCATTAAGATACAAGATAAAGAGGGAATATGCATGGTAATCCATCAACAATGGTGGGACTAGTTGCTCTAATGAGATCATGTCATACAATGCATTAAGATACAAGATAAAGAGGGAATATGCATGGTAATCCATCAACAATGGTGGGACTAGTTGCTCTAATGAGATCATGTCATACAATGCATTAAGATACAAGATAAAGAGGGAATATGCATGGTAATCCATCAACAATGGTGGGACTAGTTGCTCTAATGAGATCATGTCATACAATGCATTAAGATACAAGATAAAGAGGGAATATGCATGGTAATCCATCAACAATGAAACTGTGTCATAAAATGCTACATGACAAAAAGGGCAATAACTCTAAGAAAAATTGTGGAAGCAAAGAATTTGGTTGATATGTGTATCCTCAGGTTATGACTATAATATTTACCAAGTTCATGGCAAGCCTTCAAAGAGTGTGGGACTAGTTGTAGAAATGAGATTGCATCATACAACAAGTTTCATGGCAACCCATAAACAAGAGTCCCACGAATTTCCAGGAATTCAAGATAAGACCATTTCTACCTTATAACTGCTGAGTGTTTAAACTATCTTTGATATTCTTCAGTGATAACAAGATTTTCAAATTAGCTGCTGTGGTGGACATATTGGAGGTCAGATTGGCACCATTTTCATGTAGGACAAAGTAGACATCATTACCAGTCTTTTGGTGAAAACCCCATCTCATAGTGATCATCCATTCAGGGAAATTAGTGATAACAAGAATTTTAAGACAGTCATCGTGGCAGCCATATTGAACATACGACTGACACCATTTCTATTTAGGACCAACTAGGTATCATAAGAAGTCTATTGATGAAAACCCCATGTTGATATAGCCATCTACTTGGGAGGAGAAGAGATAACAATATCTTCAAGAACTCTTCTGATGAAAACCCCATGCCAAAATGAATTTCCATTTAAGAGGAGTAGCAAAAACAAGATTTTCAGGATGGTCACACATGGATGTATGATCAGCACCATTTTAATCTAGGATCAACAAAACATTATCCCTATGCCAATATGACCATCCATTCGGGAGGAGTAGCGATAACAAGATTTTCAAGATTGCCGCTGTGGCATCCATATTGGACTTCTGAGCATCACCATTTTCATTTAGGACCAACTAGACCATGGGATGAATGAGTGTGTAAAGTTTCATAGCAATCTTCCAAGTAGTTTAGGATGAGTAGCAATAACAAACTTGTGCTAATGGATGCATGGACAAAATACCGGCAGAGCTGTAAACTGCGAAACTAGTTGCGGTAAAGAGTTCCAGATGGAGTGACGAAGAAGAGAACAACTCATGGGGGGATACAAATCTATTACTGACATTAATAACAGCAGAATTCAGTTATTTTTCTCATGTAAAGAAGTTGTAATTTGGGCAGAAAACTAGCAGTTGATGAAAGTGAACTTACAAAAATTTTCCTACATCTCTGGACCATGAGACTGGTTAATATGACTTGTAAGTATCCGACTGTTTCATCTATAAAATGAATAAAGCTTTCCTTAGAATTCACTGTAACTTGCTGCAACTTTTCTCATCAAAATTATATTTTGTTTTAAAGGCTTTAATAACTGCATTCTGCTGTTATTAAGGTCAATAGTTATTATTTGCTACTTGGTGAAGCATATTTTTTGGACAAGAATTCTGCAGAATGCATTCCATTGCCTGCTCGTCCATTACATAATCGAAACACCTCACCAGACTCATGGTACTAATTCAACTCCAACAGTAAACCTACAGCAACATCATCAAATTAAAAATTCAATAACTTTAAATTTCTAAATACTCATGATCAAACTTTTATCTCTCAGTACAGACCCATCCTTGTTGCAAGATTCTGCATGGAAAAAAACATATGAGCCGTGTTCATTTTACTAAAATTTTACTTTTCATTATCAACTAATCATGGCCCTTCAAACCCTTATATATCCTATTTTATGTTCTCCCATTTCTAGACTGGTTCCCATTTTTCCATATAATTAGTATTGCGAGTCCTATATCCACCCCTGATTTACCTGACAGACATTTGTACAGTAGTAGAGTGCATAAGTAAACAGTGTGCATAGTGTGAATATTAAAACATACTGGAAGCCCATGTATACCAACATCAGCAACTGTGGCAACATTTAAGTATTTGAACTTCATTTCAGAAATCAGAAAAAAATATTAAAATAAGTCTGTCTAATCAAGTGTTACCTTGTTTGCTATCACCATTTATCTCTCTTCAATTCAAGATTAAAATATATTATCCTCCTTGTCATATTATGCATCAAATGAATCAAAGATCAATGTGCCTATCTATATCTGTATGCATTACTTCAGAAAAGGCAATATAAATGTCAGAAATTTATTATAATTCCTCCAAAACACATATACTTCAAAACTAAAGTACAGTAGGCATAAGCCAATATCAATACAAAATATAAAGTTCCAAAACATTCACTGAATGAAATTGGTGGGACACAGCATCATGAGGAGGTCATCAGCATTAAGCATAGATGCATAGATGACAATTAAGCATAGGCATAGTGTTAGAGACCTTTGTGATAAAATCTAAAGCATAATATTATAAAACATAGCTGGAAAATATCCAACTGATGACCATAATTACTCTGTAAATATTAACCAATGTACATAACACTCCACCCAATATAGTCAAATCCACACATTCTATCCATCCATCCCCACCTTCATGGCAGCAGTTATCATATCTGAAAGTGTGTTTAATTTCCCACAAAAACTCTTTCCAAGGTAAACAAAAGGTATTCATTTTGCTTGTTACAAACAGAACCAGAATTTTGCATATATAGTAACCTAATTGTATATACATGTACATGTATATGGAACCACTGTAAGGCTGTTGTTCCTTATAGAACTCGAGGTACTAATTCAACTTCAATACTAAACCTATGGAAACACCATCATATTAAAAGTTAAATCACTTTATATTTCTAAATACTCATGATCAAATCTGTATCTCTCAATACAGAACCATCATTGATGCAAGCTTCTGTGTGGAGAAAACCATGAACTGCAGCATTTTTTTATTTATCTACATGTGTTTTCAATTCCACACCTAAAGAATCAGGACATACAGTGAAACCCCGCTATAACGCGATATTTGGGGTCCATAAAATTCGATCGTGGAAAAAGCGGGGTCGCGTTATTGCGTGGTTTTACTATATTTTACTTTATTCAGAGAACAACGTATACATGTCTAATGTATAGCATGAATAGGGTATCAACACCTTTTACAATCTGATATTGATCCGTCTTTGTTTTCCCACATGACAACCCTTTGATTGAGCCACGAGTTTAATACTTGTTCAGTGCCAAGTAACAGAGAGTGGTTATTTGAACTCCCTGTGATCTTGCCGCCCAAGCTCAGTTTCTACATAAGCACCCACATATGACAATATTTGATCTTGCCGCCCAATCTCAGTCTCTACATAAGCACCCACATATGACAATCTTTGATCAACCACCGCATTGTCTGGTGCTTGGTTGTGTATGCAGTTAAAGAAGAAACATAAGTCGGCTATTGTTTGCGCAATGATTGTATACAGGATGAATTGAAGTCCAGCGCACGTGTTGGCGGCTTACGTTTTTTTATGTTTATTAAATCGTGAGAATCTTTTATCAACCACCACATTGTCTGATGCTTGGTTGTGTATGCAGTTAAAGAAGAAAAACATGTCGGCTATTGTTTGAGCAATGATTGTATACAGAATGAATTGAAGACAAACACAAAGAAGACTTACTGACTTTACTCATGGATCAGTAATAAGTAACATTTCAGATAATGTTTATTTTGGCATAACACTTCAAGAAATTGGTGAAATTGTTAAATTTCAGAAGCCACGCCACAATCTAATTCATACATGATCTCTTCCCCAAAATGATAATAAACTTTTTATACACTATTTCTCGTATTTAAAAAAAAAAAAAATTCTGTGTACGAGAAAAATACATGTACATGTATATAAAATTTCAGGAACCACGCCACAAACGTATTATACTCGAATTCATACACGATCTCTTCCCCAAAATGATACTGTAATATACACATTTTATACACTTTCTCGTACTTTGAAGAAAAAAAAATTTCATGTGCGAATGAATATATGAAATTTTGGGAGCCATGCCATGATCGCATTATATCTGAATTCGCGTTTTAGCGGGGTGCGTTATAGCGGGGTTTCACTGTACTTTCAATATTTGTGGTCTTACATCTGTAAAAAGACTGAAATTGCATCAATAGAATATGATCTCAATCTTTATCATTTATAAATAGGATAAGCTCTCAAAACATTCATTTTACTTAAAATTTAGTTTTCATTATCAACCAATCATTGCCCTCCAAACCCATATATACTCTATTTTGTTTTCTAGACTGCTTCTCATTTTTCTATATAATCAGTACCATGATTCCTGCAAAGTTGCTAAAGCAAGAAAAGGTCACAGTGACCTAATTTTGCCTGTGATGCGTAGTACCCTCCAAGATGAATATAGTCATAATGTTTCATGACTGAACATACAAGTCTGAGAAACAGTTAATGCAAAACCTTGATGTAATCACACGAGTATGAAAAGTAGGTCATAGTGACCTACTTTTGCCCATAGTGATTAGTACCTCCCAGATGACTTAACTATCAAGTTTCATGACTGTACATTCAACAGTGTCAGAGAAAATGAGTTCGATGTGAAAACTTAACATAATCATTGGAGTGTGAAAGGTAGTCACTGTGACTTTTGTCTGTGGTGAGTAGCACCCTACAAGATGTATCAGTTTCTTGGTGTTTTCATTAATTTTATGATTGTACATATACCAGTGTCAGAGAAACTGAGCTAAATGCAAAACTTAACATGGTCACTTGAGTGTGAGCCACATTTGCTCCTGGTAAGTACCTCCAAAATGAATCTATCCTTAAAGTTTCATGACTGCTTATTACAAAGTGCCAGAGAAACTGAGCTGAATGCAAACCTTAATACAAATGCCTAAACCAACAATAATAACAATATTATTAATATTATTTGCAGGAGAGACAAAACAAGGAAGATGTTCTTGAATTACCATTACTATTGGTACACCACTGAAACATCACAAGACGAAAAACCTCTGAAAACAGGATCATATTTATGGTTCAGAATTTTTTTTTTCCTTCTTCATTTCAATAAACCTAATCTTCATAATCTGATATTCCTCTATTCTGAGAACCAAAAGAAATTTTCAATTCCAAGTTTCAATTTTACACTAAAATGACCCCTATAAAGCCGACACTTCGTCAAAGCATGTTGTTAGCCAATGGTCTTAACAGAGTCCAAGCCATACTGAGTAAAATAAAACCCCAACATAGAAATACATACTTATTCAATGAAATTCTAAATATCACATACCAGTATATCTATTTAAACAGGAGTCCTTCAAAGGGACCAATGCTCTACTGGCTGAAAAGAATTTCCAGGAATCCAAGATAAGATCAATCTTCTTTTTAACTGTTGAGTGTTGAAACCATCTCTTATATTCTTAGATTACCTATGTTGATATGACCATTTATTTAGAAGGAGTAGAAATAAGAAGATTTTCAAGATGACCATTGTAGTAGCCATATTGAATATAATATTGGCGCCATTTTCATTTTAGTCCAACTAGATATCATAAGAGGTCTTTTGGTGAAAACCCTTCGTCAATATGACCTTCCATTTAACAGGAGTGTAGCAAATTTCATTTAGGACCAACTAGACACCATAAGAAGTCTTCTGGTGAAAATCCCTGTCAATATGACTTTCTATTCAGATGCAGCAGGGATAGCAAGATTTTCAAAATGGCTGCCATGGTGGCCATATTTGATGTTAGATTGGCACCATTTTAATTAGGACCAACAAGATATCATAATAAATCTGTTGGTGAAAACCCCATGTCTATTTGACCATCCATTCAGGAGGAGTAGCAATAACTAGATTTTCAAGATGGCCACCATGGTGGCCATAATGGAAGTCAAAATGGCAATATTTTCATTTAAGATGAACTAGACACTACAAGAAGTCTTTTGGTGAAAACCCAATGTCAATATGACTTTCTGTTTAGGAAGCATAACGATAACAAGATTTTCAAGATAGCTGCCATGGTGGCCATATTAGATGTCAGAAAGGCACCATTTTCATTTATGGCCAACTAGATATCATAACAAGTCTGTTGGTGAAAAACCCCTGTCAATAAGACCATCCTTCAAGGAGGAGCAGCAAAAACAAGATATTTAAGATGGCCACCATGGCAACCATACTGAAGGTCAGATTGACACCATTTTCATTTAGGACCAACCAGACATCATACAAAGTCTTTTAGTGAAAACCCAATTTATTTGAATCCAATCAAAACAATATTGATGGTATGCCCTTATTTCAGTTCAGAAGAAAATGCGGAATCACTTTTTGAGAACAATAATGCTGCTTTTGTTGCAAGTCAACATAATGATGACAGTCTACTGAAACTTTAAAAAGATAAACCCTTCCAAATAAATGTAAACATGACATACTACTAGATAAAATATAAAAGATGTTAATAGTCTGTAAAATGTATATTAAAAAAAACAAACATATCAGCAGAAAAGATAAAATCCTTAAACTATATGGTCAAAATTAGTTAAATAATAATTCCCTCAAAAAGTCCAAGATTTTCTCTGGTGGAAAATGATCATAAAGAGTCTTCAATGAGTTCACATAAAAAAAACTTCTGTCTCACAGAGTGAAAGTCAACACACTTGATAAGAATGTGTTCCACTGTCAGTGGACACTGGCAGAGTATGCACTCTGGTTGAGGTTCACCCTTCAGGAGGTCTGCACAAGTCAGGTATGCATGTCCGATATGCAATCGGCACAGTACCACCTCATCTCTGTGATTTGATCTATATAAGGAATGCCACTCTCTAATGATGGGTTTAATGTTCTAAAGCTTGTTTGTGGAATTTTGCATTCCACATACTTTGCCAAGTGTGAAAAACATGTCGACCCATGTAACACCTGTGGTCAGAATATGAAACCATCCATTTGGAAACAGTGACTGCTGAGAAGCCCTTGCTGCCATAGATGGACAGATGATGGATGATGGACAACAGGCCATCACATAAGTTAAAATTCACTGGCTATTTATGTTTTGTTAAAACATAAAACATTTAATTTTATGTGCAAGGACACCTGCTCTGACTCACATCTCAGTTTCAGGTGGTAATAGTGAAAATCAGTAAACCAAGATAATCTGAAAACCTGAAGATTTAATTTGGCCCCAAGGGATTTTGGTTTTGAGAGCTTACATTGTATAACCCTAGTAAAATGATAATACTAATGATCTAGCACTGGACCTTGCATGAGTGGAGCATTGACTCATGCTACCAGTACTTCACTATCTGGGTACTAATACCAATACTTACTTTTAGACTGCATCTCCTGTATGTAAGTGACCAATCTCTTTGCAGCTTGTTCAGCTTTCCACCGCCTTTCTCTTTCTTGTTCAAGCTCCTGCATAATTTGCTACACAGGAAAAAAAGTTTTAATATTCATCCATTAACGATGATTATGTAGTGAAATTCAGTATGTTGTAAAGTTTTTATTAACTGCTTTCAAAATTTTGTGATGAATTTGTGTCATCCTTATTTTAAAAGAACTTGTAAATATACTCAAAGATGTTACGGGGGTGATGGAATGTCAAAATTAAGGTTATATACAGTAAGCTGAAATGATGATCAAACTATATTTAAAATTCTTTTTTATGCAATAATTTTTTTGTTTAAAAAAAGAGAAAAATATTAGCATGTAGAAGTTGATTTTTGAGGTACAAATAGAGGATATTTGCTTGCTCTGAGTGAATAACGGATATATTTCATTGAGTGGGTGAAAAACTCAGTATTTTCACGAGTGGCAAAGCCACTCATGAAAATTCTCGGATATATTTCATTGAGTGGGTGAAAAACTCAGTATTTTCACGAGTGGCAAAGCCACTCATGAAAATTCTCAAGTTTTTCACCCACTCAATGAAATATATCCGTTATTCACTCAGAGCAAGCAAATTTTCTTTTTTTTATATGCTCAAACGTATTGTCTAGCAATTTGTATAACAGACTGAAGTAGCAGATTTCTTACTGTATCCCGCGCAATAATGTCAGTGGTTTACCGTTTATATTCTGCTCTGTTTTGTATATATTCACACAGAAAATATCAGTAGTAACATAATGCTCCATCCCAATTCAAGGTAAAATGGCAGATAAAAACAAAATTTAAAAAAAAATATTTGTCCAATGCTGGATTTGAACCTGGTTCGTCTGGATGCAAGGTGGCCATATTTACCTTTACATCATGCAAGCGTCTTAAAACAGCTTGAAATTTCTTACTTCATAATGTTATCAATGTCTATTGACGGCCAGTGAAAAAACATGATATTTTTCCACTCCAGTGAAATATCACAATTATTTCACTTTGAAAATCTAGTAATTCACAGCCCAGCATAAAATAATTTAGTTTATTTGCCCATAAAAAGTGTTTTTTTCTTTTTTTTCATTTTAACTTATGCTAGACCACTCTTGATTACACCATATGCTTTAGAAGATGGGTACAATGACTTGTTCATTCCACAAGGGGAAAATTGGAGAAAAAAAACAAATGATGCAATTGAATTATTGTAATTTAAATGACATATCATTTTTTCTTTAGAAAAGAAATGTAGTAATAATACAATGTTTTAACATGAGGTGCTGGTAAGAACTAGAAACAACAATGAGCCCCAAGTGGGTCTAAGATTTCCACCTGACTGACATACAAGCAAAATGCATGAGCCAAGAAATCTGGATTAGTAGGATGCTTCCTGTATAAAAAAAAGCTGTTTTAACTTTTTCTCTTTTTAGCAAAAGCAGCCATATTGGACTGCAGATCTGCATCAATGTTAAAGCTTTTCAATGACTTCACACAAGGATATTCTGGTCATATTTGATCAAATTTTGTCTAGCATTTTTCAAGAAGTCATCTAATGGTTTTCTATTTTTAGTAACGATGATCATACAAGGTGGTATATCAGCAACATTTGTAAGAACTTGAAATGCTTTTATGTCATGATGCTTTCTATATAATTTGATCAGTTCTGCTGACAGTTTTAAAGAAGAAGTCATTTAAAGATTTCTCTATTGTTAGTGAAGTCCCCAGATGGAATAGAGGATCAGCATTGTCTGTATACATTTATAAAGTTCTTCATTCCAGGATGCATACTGTCAAATTTAGTCAAAGTCTTTTCAGCATATTTTGAGAAGACATTTTAAAAGTTTTCATATTTTTAGTAATACGTGCATACTGAATGGCAGATCATCATTTGTAAAAACTTGAAAGGACTTCATGCCAGGCTGCTCTCTGCCAAATTTTGGTTGAAATGGGTCAAGTGTTTTTTTTAGAAGTTGAAAATAGCAAATGTTGACAAACAACACAGGATGCAGGATAATACTATAAGCTCAAATGGACCTATGGCTAGGTAAGCTAAAAACTCACTGCCTCCATCATCTGTCTGATTGACTATGGTGTCTTAAAAATTACCAGTATTAAGGCTTGAATCCTTAATATTGTCCATAGCAGTTAATAGGATGAAGTCCCTCGAACTTACTGACAGTATCCATGGCAGTGATTAATAGATTCTAATACATGATCACGAAGCCATTTATTTTATTTATATACCTGTACTAAAAATGGGTGAACTCAGGAACAAAGCAACATTGATATCAGATACAACAGATGATCATCACTGAATCTCTTTTACCATGTATGTTGTGAACAAAGACTACTTGTGCATTGTCATTTAACAAAATGGTGGCCTCTTTTTTGCATGGTTTTGCAAAGCTCCACAAAAATGGTTAAAATTTGGACCAAAATCATTTCTGCATATAACAATTTTTGATACAATTTTTTTTAGTGATCTTATTTAGAGACCACTAAATCAGCCCAAAACTTATCCACTTCTAATTTTATTAAAGCAATTTATGGTTATTAAACTTTTCTAGATAAATACAGTATTTTTTAAAAAAATTCTGCTGAAGTTTTAGCAATTGTTACACAATTTTACACTATAAAATGCATGTACCAGTATTGTTTATTTTCCTTTATGTCTATACATTGAAGATCGATTTATGAATTTCAGATGAATGGTCATCAGTTTATTTCTTTTCAGTCACAAGAATCATTGTCTACATAATTTGCATTATGCATCTTTACAACTACATTTTTTATATTTTTTTGAAAGACAATAATAAACTTTTATATAAAGATTAACTGGTATGCAGAAATTGTGCTTTTCCTTTCTGCACTCATACAAGCACAGTAAACCTGTCTTGCCAGTCGACTCATTCTGCCAATATAATATGGTCTCTAAAGAACAAGTTGTCTCTGTTACATAGCACCATTGAATCTTGCATTAAGAATATGGTCTTATGCAAAAGATTGTTTTTAAAAAAAAGTGATCAGGTTTTATTGTACTGTTCTGAAACATATTTCAAACCACTGGAGAATTGATGCATTACCCTTTTTATGATAAAATTACACTCCTCTGTTAACTTCGCTGTAAGTGCACAGAACTATTCTCTGCCGAATATTTAAACATTTTTTATAGAAGGAGAAAAATTTCCAAAACCAAAAGAAAAAACAAAACACACTGTGAGAGCATTCTCTGTAAGTTTTTATATACAAATCCATAGAACTATTGCAAGATCAGTATAAATCTCTGCAAAATTACACATACATGTACCACATACTCTCAGTTATAAGTAAAGTCCTACTGCAAGCAACACAGACCCTGATCTGCCGGTGCATAATGCACAGGCAGATCAGGGTTTATGTTGTTTGTTCCACTGATTACTCCTAACAAAATGCAGAGACCCAAATCTGCCAGCGAATTATGTGATGGGAGATCTGGGTCTGTGCAGTTAGCAGTTGGAATTGACTTATAAGCGAGTACATACAGTAATTATCTTTATTATAACTGCGTAATTCCTTAGAATAATTATCCAAGTGGCTCTCAGCTACATAAAAATCTCACTGAATCTCAGCTACATAAAAATCCCACTGAATCTCAGCTACATAAAAATCTCACTGAAAGGTATAAAAATACCTCTGCAAAATTCAATAGTGACATTGCGGAAATAAATTTCGCAGTTTTGTAGTGGAAGATATGGAACTAACTCCACAGAGTTCCGTGGAGTTCAATAGTGACACTGCAGAAATAACTCAGTTTTGTAGTGGAAGATACAGGAATATAATTCTGCCTAGTTCCACTGTGAAAGGTATTCAAATACAGTGAAAACTGTCTTGAAAGACCAACTGCTATGAGACCACGTCTTGAGAGACCAGGTTCTCAATGCACAGATTTATTGATTAGTGTTTTGACCTGTCATGAGAGACCACCTGTCTTGAGAGACCATGATTTTTTGGCAGAATTGGTGGTATTTCAGGATAGGTTCTACTGTACCTCTACCTCCACAGAATTCAATAGTGACATTGAGGAAATAACTCCACCATTTTGTAGTGAAAGATATGGAAATAATTGCAGAGTTCTGAGGAGTTCCATAGTGACATTGTGGACAGAACTCCACAATTTTCTAGCGAAAGAGAGGGAAATAACTCCACAGAGTTCTGTGGAGTTCCATAGTGACATTGTGGAAAAAAACTAATCAATTTTGTAGTGGAAGATACAGAAATAACTCCAGAGAGTTCTGTGGAGTTCTGTAGCGACATTGTGGAAAGAAACTACACAGTTTGTAGTGGAAGATACAGAAATAACTCCAGAGAGTTCTGTGGAGTTCTGTAGCGACATTGTGGAAAGAAACTACATAGTTTTGTAGTGGAAGATACAGAAATAACTCCAGAGAGTTCTGTGGAGTTCTGTAGCGAGATTGTTGAAAGAAACTACACAGTTTTGTAGTGCAAACATCACAGACCCAGGTCTGCCATCACGCAATGCGCCAGCAGATTTGGATCTATGCAGTTTGTTAGGAGTAATCAGTAGTACAAACAACACTGATAATGATCTGCTGGTGCATTATGCGATGGCAGATCAGGTCTATGTTGTTTGCATTTGGACTCGACTTATAAAAGATATATGGTAAGCAACAACTCTACCAACTGTTTAAGAATTATAATGGCACTTGAAGAAGTTTTATTTCTTAGCAAATAAACAAAAATTCCACATATAATTTATGCACACAAAAAATAACAAGGAATCTTCAGCTGTATGTTTAATTAGCTAACTATATGAAAAAAATCTATGTACAGTTTCATGCAAAACATTAAAGTAATATACTTTGGTTGTCCTGAGGAATACTCAGTTTGTATAAGTACCTGGGGGGGGGGGGGCATATGTTCTGGGGGGGGGGGAGCCCAGCAGAAGCATAAGGAAACAGAGAATTTCTAGGTGAACCTGGGGATAGCCCAATAGATTTATATCACCCTACTGTACCTGGAGTGAGCCTAGCAGGTTTATACATGTATTATATTTATGTACCTGGGGTGAGCCAAGCAGGTTTAGATCATACAGTAATGTACCTGGGCAAGAGCCTGGCAGGTAGACTAAGCAGTATTTCAAGAAGCCAGCATAGTACTCAGAAACGCAGAACCATAAGAAACCAAGAATTCCTAGGTGAACCTGGGGGAAGCCTAGCTGATTTATATTACTCTACACTACCTGGAGTGAGCCCAGCAGTTTTATACCATACTACTGTACCTGGGGGTGAGCCCAACAGTACTTATAATCATTCAGCCAGAGTACAGATAATAAATGCATCTTATAAATAATGCATTTGTCACATATGAGAAAAGAGCTATTGCTGTCCAAGAAAGAGGTGAATTTGAACAAACACTATGCTTATTTCTTACAGTAATGTACTTCTCTGTAACTGCAACAGGACATGGTAGGTTATTTTTAAATATGTGAATACACACACCATCATGACAATGCGTCATTCTTTGAGTCACGTAAGGTCATTGTGTAATAAGATTTGTCCCAGCAAACTGAATGTCATTCATGTGAATCATATCTGTTGTAGCCACCGAACTTATCACAGTAAATTCTCCACAGCGTAGAAAACCAAAGGATGCCACGAGACAAGCGCAACATATCAAAGAATCTGTATATGTGGAAAAAACACCATGGTCCAACAAGTCAAAATGTTTTGCCAAAAATGGCTAACAGTACGGGAAAACATTTTGTAGGGTCAGTACCACTTTGCAAGCATCTAATATCTTTTAAGATGTAATCCAAATGCTGACTGTAAGTGATATGGGGGTGGGGGTGGGTCATTGGTCACTACTGGTCATGTGACTACCTAATATTCATGGTAGCTCATTAAAATTACAGATCTATTATTAGACAATATGCTTGATTGACACTTTAGCTGAATGACTAAATAATGCCATATAGCATCTTCTCCCTTGCTTGTATCAATGAATACTGAGTAAACTTAATCCATACACTGAAGCCGAATAACTCTCAAGGATGAAAATGGGGAATAAACTAAAAATTACATAAATTAACAATATACAGTCAAACCAATCCTTGAGTGGCCACTGCTATGTATTTTATGTAAATTAATCATGTTTCTGGATATAGAATATGTCCAATGTGCCCTCTTGCATGTCATACTGCCTAGGTTCTAGATGTAGAATATGCCAAATGAGCCACCCTGCATGTCATACTGCCAAGGTTCTGGATGTAGAATATGCTGAATGAGCCACCCTGCATGTCATACTGCCAAGGTTCTGGATGTAGAATATGCCCAATGAGCCACCCTGTATGTCATACTGCCTAGGTTCTGGATATAGAATATGTCCAATGTGCCCTCTTGCATGTCATACTGCCTAGGTTTTGGATGTAGAATATACCCAATGAACCATTCTGCATGTTGTAGTGCCTAGGTTCTGGATGTAGAATAGGCCTGATGTGCCATCCTGCATGTTGTAGTGCCTAGGTTTTGGATGTAGAACATGCCAGATGTGCCATCTTGCATGTTGTAGTGCCTAGGTTTTGGATGTAGAATATGCACGTGTGCCATCCTGCATGTTGTAGTGCCTAGGTTTTGGATGTAGAATATGCCTAATGTGCCATCCTGCATGTCATACTGCCTAGATTCTGGATGTAGAATAGGCCCAATGTGCCATACTGCATGCCGTAGTGCCTAGATTCTGGATGTAGAATAGGCCCAATCTGCCATCCTGCATGCCATAGTGCTTAGATTCTTGATATAAAATAGTCCTGATATGCCATCCTGCATGCCGTAGTGCCCAGGTCCTGGATGTAGAATAGGCCTGATGTGCCCTCCTGCATATGATAGTGCCTAGATTCTGGATTTAGAATAGGCCTGATGCGCCATCCTGCATGGCGTAGTGCCTAGGTCCTGGATGTAGAATAGGCCTGATGCGCCATCCTGCATGCCATAGTTCCTAGATTCTGGATGTAGAATAGGCCCAAAGTGCCTCCTGCATGCCATAGTGCCTAGGTCCTGGATGTAGAATAGGCCTGATGTGCCCTCATGCATGTCATAGTGCCTAGGTCTTCGACATAGAATAGGCCTGATGTGCCATCCTGCATGTCATAGTGCCTAGGTCAGAGATGTAGAATAGGCCTGATGTGCCCTCCTACATGTTATAATGCCTAGGTCCAAGATGTAGAATAGGCCTGATGTGCCCTCCTGCATGTTATAATGCCTAGGTCCATGATGTAGAATAGGCCTGATGTGCCCTCCTACATGTTATAATGCCTAGGTCCATGATGTAGAATAGGCCTGATGTGCCCTCCTGCATGTTATAATGCCAAGGTTCTGGATGTAAAATAGGTCTGATGTAACATCCTGTATGTCATTGCGCCTAGGTTCTGGATGTAGAATAAGTCTGATGTGCCATCCTGTATGTCACTGCGCCTAGGTTCTTGATGTAGAATATGTCTGATGTGCCATCCTGCATGTTGTAGTACCTAGGTTCTGAATGTAGAATATTCCTGATGTGCCCTTCTGCATGTCATACTGCCTATGTTCAGGATGTAGAATAGGCCCAATATGCCATCCAGCATGTTGATGTGCCTATGTTCTGGATGTAGAATAGGCCCAATGTGCCATCCTGCATGCTGATGTGCCTATGTTCTGGATGTAGAATAGGCCCAATGTGCCATCCTGCATGTTGATGTGCCTATGTTCTGGATGTAGAATAGGCCCAATGTGCCATCCTGCATGTCATAGTGCCTAGGTCTTCGACGTAGAATAGGCCCAATGTGCCATCCTGCATGTCATAGTGCCTAGGTCAAAGATGTAGAATAGGCCTGATGTGCCCTCCTACATGTTATAATGCCTAGGTCCGAGATGTAGAATAGGCCTGATGTGCCCTCCTGCATGTTATAATGCCTAGGTCCATGATGTAGAATAGGCCTGATGTGCCCTCCTACATGTTATAATGCCTAGGTCCATGATGTAGAATAGGCCTGATGTGCCCTCCTGCATGTTATAATGCCAAGGTTCTTGATGTAAAATAGGTCTGATGTAACATCCTGTATGTCATTGCGCCTAGGTTCTGGATGTAGAATAAGTCTGATGTGCCATCCTGTATGTCACTGCGCCTAGGTTCTTGATGTAGAATATGTCTGATGTGCCATCCTGCATGTTGTAGTACCTAGGTTCTGAATGTAGAATATTCCTGATGTGCCCTTCTGCATGTCATACTGCCTATGTTCAGGATGTAGAATAGGCCCAATATGCCATCCTGCATGTTGATGTGCCTATGTTCTGGATGTAGAATAGGCCCAATGTGCCATCCTGCATGCTGATGTGCCTATGTTCTGGATGTAGAATAGGCCCAATGTGCCATCCTGCATGTTGATGTGCCTATGTTCTGGATGTAGAATAGGCCCAATGTGCCATCCTGCATGTCATAGTGCCTAGGTCTTTGATGTAGAATAGGCCCAATGTGCCATCCTGCATGTCATAGTGCCTAGGTCAGAGATGTAGAATAGGCCTGATGTGCCCTCCTACATGTTATAATGCCTAGGTCCGAGATGTAGAATAGGCCTGATGTGCCCTCCTGCATGTTATAATGCCTAGGTCCATGATGTAGAATAGGCCTGATGTGCCCTCCTACATGTTATAATGCCTAGGTCCATGATGTAGAATAGGCCTGATGTGCCCTCCTGCATGTTATAATGCCAAGGTTCAAGATGTAAAATAGGTCTGATGTAACATCCTGTATGTCATTGCGCCTAGGTTCTGGATGTAGAATAAGTCTGATGTGCCATCCTGTATGTCACTGCGCCTAGGTTCTTGATGTAGAATATGTCTGATGTGCCATCCTGCATGTTGTAGTACCTAGGTTCTGAATGTAGAATATTCCTGATGTGCCCTTCTGCATGTCATACTGCCTATGTTCAGGATGTAGAATAGGCCCAATATGCCATCCTGCATGTTGATGTGCCTATGTTCTGGATGTAGAATAGGCCCAATGTGCCATCCTGCATGCTGATGTGCCTATGTTCTGGATGTAGAATAGGCCCAATGTGCCATCCTGCATGTTGATGTGCCTATGTTCTGGATGTAGAATAGGCCCAATGTGCCATCCTGCATGTCATAGTGCCTAGGTCTTCGACATAGAATAGGCCCAATGTGCCATCCTGCATGTCATAGTGCCTAGGTCAGAGATGTAGAATAGGCCTGATGTGCCCTCCTACATGTTATAATGCCTAGGTCCGAGATGTAGAATAGGCCTGATGTGCCCTCCTGCATGTTATAATGCCTAGGTCCATGATGTAGAATAGGCCTGATGTGCCCTCCTACATGTTATAATGCCTAGGTCCATGATGTAGAATAGGCCTGATGTGCCCTCCTGCATGTTATAATGCCAAGGTTCTGGATGTAAAATAGGTCTGATGTAACATCCTGTATGTCATTGTGCCTAGGTTCTGGATGTAGAATAAGTCTGATGTGCCATCCTGTATGTCACTGCGCCTAGGTTCTTGATGTAGAATATGTCTGATGTGCCATCCTGCATGTTGTAGTACCTAGGTTCTGAATGTAGAATATTCCTGATGTGCCCTTCTGCATGTCATACTGCCTATGTTCAGGATGTAGAATAGGCCCAATGTGCCATCCTGCATATTGTTGTGCCTATGTTCTGGATGTAGAATAGGCCCAATGTGCCATCCTGCATATTGTTGTGCCTATGTTCTGGATGTAGAATAGGCCCAATGTGCCATTCGGCATATTGTTGTGCCTATGTTCTGGATGTAGAATAGGCCCAATGTGCCATCCTGCATATTGTTGTGCCTGTGTTCTGGATGTAGAATAGGCCCAATGTGCCATCCTGCATATTGTTGTGCCTATGTTCTGGATGTAGAATAGGCCCAATGTGCCATCCTGCATATTGTTGTGCCTATGTTCTGGATGTAGAATAGGCCCAATGTGCCATTCGGCATATCATAAGAGGCAACTAATTGAGGCAGGAGCCACAGTGGCTCAGTGGTTAGTGTGTCAGACTCACAACCAAAAGAGTATGGATTTGAATCCTACCATGAGATCAGCCCAAGTCAGCTACTGTGGCATGTCCATGGGCAAGGCATTATGTTTTGTGATTTGTGATTTTGGGGATTTACTGCCAATTTTAGCACATTCTAAGCCACACATGGTGGCCAGTATAATTGGTGGAGGAAGAGCCCTGGACGACACCAGGAAGAACCACCGACCCACAAGAGGCTACTGGCAAGCTTACTCACATACCCACACTGGTTGAGCCATGACTCAATCCCACATGGAGAGAGGTGAGATGTGAGTGATCTGTAAAGGTAAGCACCACAGACCACTCAGCCACCTGGGGCCCTGGACAAGGCACTAAATAACTTACTTGTGTTGCTGTGCCACAATATACCAAACCAAATGAATCTGCTGGATATCATTTTATGAAATCACCAATTTTAAATAATTGAATCAATTCTTTCTTTTTGCAATTCTGTATCACATATCTAAAAGTTTTAACATTAGAACATGTAATTAAAACAAATCAAGGATAGTGAATCAGAACCTGTCCGTACATTATATCATCTACAATGCCATTTAAAAGCCAATATACAGTTCAGATTTTTTAACAATGAAAGGTTTTTAAAACCCTAATTTAATCAAATTTTGTTTACATTTAGTGTTCTTATAAAAAAATTGTTTTGCTTATTATTGTTGACCTTCATATTACTGTTGATATGTTAAAATCCACAAATAACTTCAATTGGCTGAAATTAAAACTATTTCCAGGCTTGTCAAAGTTAACCACGTACTGAAAACACAATATTTCAGAATATTTATTGAAATGAATACAGCATATACTCGCGTATAAGCCAATACCAACAGCAAACTTCATAGACCCAGATCTGCCGTCGTATAATGGGCTGGCAGATCTGGGTCTATGCAGTTTGAAAGACTAATCAGGGGAACAAACAACACAGACCCTAATCTGCCGGCGTATTATGTGACAGCTAATCAGGGTCTATGTTGTTTGCATTTGGACTCGTATTATATGCAAGTATATATGGTACTTTATATACCAATCATATCTGATTCAGAGAAGTGGGCAACTTTAGGAATGATTGTTTTATTCAAATCTCTATCAAGAATTGGGATCAGCAAGCATCTCTTTGTAACCCAAATCTTACCGAACATTAACATTTTCAAAATGCGCTTGATTCATGTGATTTGAGATGTGAAAGTATATAAATTTAATGATGTGTGCAATGTCATTTAATTGAAACAACATAAATTACATGCATCCAAGACAATTTATTTTTTTTAGCCTGCCATTGTACACTTTTTTTTCAGTTGCATAAATCTTTGAAATGCATTCAGACTAGGAAACATTTTATCAAATTAGGTGTTAAGCAGTTATTGAGAATAAGTTACAAAAGTTGTTTTTATCTTTAGTAACAGGAGCCATATTTGATGGCAGATTGGCATCATTTGTATAAATTTAAAAGCCTTTCATGCCATAATGCTTTCTGTAATATCTGGTCAAATTCTGTTGAGAAATTTTTGAGAAAAAATTATTTAAATGATTTCCATTTCGAGTAATGGTGGCCATATCTGATGGCAAACTGACATCATTTGTATACATTTTAAAGCCCTTAATACCAGATTGCTTTGTTAAATCTTGTCAAATTCTTCTGAACTGTTTCTAAGAAGTTGCTTAGGTTTTGTTTTTAGTAATGGCACACCATATCTGATGGAAGATCAGCGTTATTTGCATCAACTTGAAAAGTCATCATGCCACAATGCTTTCAAGCAAGTTTGGTCAAATTCTATTCAGCAGTTCTGGAGTTGTTTAAATGTGCTTATATTGTTAGTAATGGCCGTCATTTTTTATTACAGATCTGCATCATTTGTTACAAATCTGAATATTCTTCATGCCACGATGCATTCTGTTAAACCTGATAAAATTCTTTTCAGTGCTTTTTGAGAAGAAGTTGTTAAAAAAAAAAAATCTGCTTTTAGTAATGGTGGCTATATTGGATGGTGGATCAGCATCAATTGTATAAAGCTCAAAGCCCTCTATGCCAGTATGATTTCTGTTAAATTTGGTCAGATCCTGCTGAGTGGTTTTTTAGACGTTTAGATTTTCGATTTTTAGTTGTGGTGGCCATATCTGATGGCAAATCAGCATCAGATGTATAAATTTGAACGGCATTTATGCAAGGATGATCTGTGACAAGTTTAGTTTCATATTAGTCGGGTGGTTTTTCATAAAAAATTGAAAATAGGCTTTGTTGATTGAGAATGGATAGGTATTCCATTTTTTTTTTTAAAAATGGTACTCATATTTTAAAGCAGTTCATACATCATCTGGAAAAACTTAAAGGACTTCAAACCAGGATGCTTTCTGTAAAATTTGATCAAACTCTGTTCAGTGGCTTTTGAAAAGAAGTCATTTAAAGTTTTTTTTTATTTTCAGTAATGGCAGTCATATTTTATGGCAATTCAGCTTGATTTGTATAAATATGAAAGCCCTTCATGTCAGGCTGCTCTGCCAAATTCTGTCAAAATTGGTCCAGTGGTTTTTTAGAAGTTTAAAATAGCAACTGTTGATGGACAAATGATGCATGACTCATAATGGACACAGGGCCATACCCTAAACCCATCTGGCCTCATGGCCAGGTGAGCTAAAAAGAAAGAAACATTCTATGAATGAATATGATGGAGAACTGAATCTTTTCAATAAAATAAGGCTAAGCTGTGTATGGGCTGGCTGATGTATTTGACTGAAAACAGAGCAGATAAAAGTCTGTAAAACAGCATATTCAGAATCAAGCCATAACCTTCTGACCTAAAAAGTCTTGTGATGTAACACAGCTCACAAGAGTGATTTCTTAATGTTGAAATGATCATTAAAACAAAAACAGGCCCTTTTTACAATCCTATTAAACATACTAATAAATCTGTTTTGATTTAAAGTAGGTTAAGTAACATATTGTAATGTTTTTGATCCCATCTGGAATTCTAGTTTTCTCCTAGTTGCTCATAGGTAAGCTAGGGGGGAAAAAAAAGCAGACAACCAGTCTAACCACTCGGAATGTGGGTGCCATATTTGGAGAATAGATGTGCATCTCTGTGCTATGTTTATTAAATTATAGCACGTGTACTCAAACTAAAAGGTCTGGTCCCAAAGTTTCACTTAAATGCAGCAACTGATGTAGAAGATATGTGACTTTAAAAAGACTGGAACACAAAACTTTGCCATTGTAAACCATGACAAGGCCACTGTTTGCAGAAAAGTGACTACTGTATCTCACGATGCTTACACAGGTGAGAGAAAAATATAATTAATATTCTATCAATAGTCATTTGTACACGATAACAATTAATAAATGGGTTTAACAAAAAATACATTAAATACAGTAATCATTTCAAGTTTTGCAAGACATATTTCAAAGTAAATTTGTAGTAACTAAGACTAACCACGTATGTAGACTGGATATCATTTCTCATGCGCTGGTCTTCTCCATTAGTCTGGTTTCCTGACCCCACATCTTGACCTTTTATGCTGAAAAATACAGAGACACTGTCCATTAATATGAATTATGTGAGATCACAGATATAATACCAGTAAATATAACTTAACAAGTTTGTTTTCTTTATCAAATCAAAGGACTTGATAAGACAGTAAAATCTTGGTCGCCTTTATCATGAGTAAAATCCTAGTAATATACACAAATTACTAATACAAAATAAGGGAGTAAATGTACGATATTTTTAGAGAATTAACACTCTAAGAGATTGCCGATTTACGAGACTTGTACCATACAATTTGTTTAAATATTCCTTATTTGTGATGCACCGATTTGTCTGCTGCATAATAATTTTTCATAGCAATGTCTAATGTTTGATGAAACTTTGTCACGGATATTGTTATATATATTATTAACAAACATACAATGTGAGATCCAGGGATAAACACTCTCCTTGCTATTTAATTAGAATTAGATATACAGATGTCAATTCTTATATACCGGTATATATAAACATACATATGCTGAATTTCTCTTCGTGCACCTATGTACTTCTAACATAATTATGTGTATGCCCCCATTGTGAATGCTGTGAGGGAATCATGATTTGGCCCTGTCTGAATATCTGTCTGCCTCAGTTAGCTTGTTAGGGACTAACCATTTAATGCTGGGGCGGGGGGGTAAAAAGCATGGGATTTTCTTTTGAACCAGGATATAATTATTTATTTTATTCTGCAAAGCGGAGAAAAAATATTTTTTCAAGCTATTTGGAGGTTGGAATTTCTTTTTTTAAATCCCATTAAAAATACCAGCCTCCCACCACCACCACCACCAATTAAATGGTCAGTCCCTTAGCATGGTTGTGTAAAAACCGCTTGACATGGGCAAATAAAATGTGTGGGCAATTATTTCTATCCACATGTAGGTCACCTAAGACAATCCAATTAGATTTTCATGTCATTTGAGTGATTACTGTATCTTAAAATTTTTTTAAAATACACTTTTTGAATTTATAAGTTTGTTTAATTAAGATTATGCGAAATCACTCAGCCTAGGCAAATGAAATATGACAAGCATATTTATGTGCATATGTAGATGACCTGATTAGAATTCTGATACTATTTAAACAAATTCTAAATTTTTTAAGTCAATTTTTTTGGTACTTTTTGGATTAGACTTTTTGTCTTTACATCCATCCAGCTGGTTAAGTTTTGTGTTGGTGTTTAGCACATTTGTTCTGAGCCCCATTGGCCAATGCAAATGAAACTTTCTAGTAGGCCTGTTTGTGTGCATCTATAGACCTGGTTGACTTTTCAAGTGCCACTAAAATGAATTTTGAAGGTATTCCTTTTCTGAACTTTTACCTTTTTAAATGCAGTGTGGACATAAATGTTGGAAAAACACAAATCATGTCTCTTGTCAAATTTCTTGTCATCGAAGTAGGTGTTCTTTTCATGCCCGGTCATGAATATGGAAGTGAGATACATGTATGTAGTATTACCCTTGTCTGTCTGTCTGTACATTCCCATCTCACTAAGATTTGTGTTATGGTCACTCACAGTGGCCAGTAGTTACACCTTATCTGTACATTCCCCCATCTGGCCAAGTTTTGTGTTATGGTCACTCACAGTGCCCAAAAGTTGCACTTTGTCTATATGTCTGTAAATTCTCCTGTCAGGCTAAGTTTTGTGTTATGGTTATTCACATTGCCCAGTAGTTGCACATTGTCTGTACGTTCCCTCATTTGACTAAGTTTTGTGTTAAGGTCACTCACAGTGGTCAGTTGTTGCACCTTTTTCGTCTGTACATTCCCCCATCTCGCTAAGTTTTGTGTTATGGTCACTCACAGTGGCCAGTTGTTGCATCGTTTTTGTCTGTACATTTCCCTATCTGGCTAAGTTTTGTGTTATGGTCACTCACAGTGGCCAGTTGTTGCACCTTTTTTGTCTGTACATTCTCCCATCTGGCTAAGTTTTGTGTTATGGTCACTCACAGTGGCCAGTAGTTGCAAGCATGATGGTAGATAATTAATTGGTACAAAATGTAGGCCAAATAATGCAGTGCATTTTCCCCCAAAAAATTTCACATCATGAAAAAGCAGCACAGAAAGTTTGGTTTACAACAATAGTGGCAAATGTTGCAAACTTGAATTTGCTGCTTATATACATCTTGCCTTTTTAACATGAAAATTGCCAGAAATAATGCAGACATTAACGATGTCATAAGCATGATGACATCATAAAGTGTCATGAAGAGCACTCATATTGGATAGATTTATTCCACATAACGTTCATACAAGGCCAAATGTGTCACACATACATGGAATGAATTAATATTTTTAATGAGCTTTACAAGCCAGTGAGTCTGGTAAAACAGTCTTTACAAGTCAGTGAGTCTGGTAAAACAGTCTTTACAAGCCAGTGAGTCTGGTAAAACAGTCTTAATTTCTAGTGCACCAGACTCTTTGACTTCCCTGATATATTCAGTTTTTTGCAATGCTGTCATAGGTGTTTGATGACACAATGTCATAATGATGAAATGGTCCAATTCAAAGCCATGGTAAAAAAAGTTGGGAGGAAACTTAAAAAAAAAAAACATTGACATCTACAGTAGTATTCTTGGTGGACTTTGCATGCCATCGCGATTTTAGTCCTGTGTTTAATGTATTCCGAAACTTTAGAAACTTCTATGTAGGTTACCTTTCACGCAGGTTTCTTGCAAATTTTAATTTAAAAAATTCCAAACTTTGGTTCCAGCTACCAAGAACAGTCTCATGCTGAGACTGAAGTCAAAATTGTTGGCATCTTATTGGTCAGGGATTTTATATCAACTAATCAATGCCAGAGAGTAAACCAGTATATGAGGAAGCCCACAATATCATGCAGTGTGAAAATGACAATGATCAAGGATACAAATGTACAGCCTGTAATTGAGGTTTCAGCCTCTGCTCTAAGTTGTTGCAGAGTTAATATGTTCAAGCATTCCTAGGGCCAGGATATAGGTAAAGCAGATCTAACTAGATGATTTAAAATTGGAAGACATGAAAAACACATTTGGTTAATCAACCGAAATCAGGCATTTATATAAGGCCAAAAACAATATATATTACCAGTCGGCCGACCATCCCTGTTTCTCATTGCCGACCCTAGCACTTCCCCCCTCCCCAAAAAAAATCACATTGCCGAAATTGATTTGTGCAACTAATTGAGCTGGTTTTGCCCAGTACTTTGAAGCACTTGAAATATTATTTGATTTATATATAATATTTTTTTTTTTTAAATACCTGCCTACCCTAATTTTAAAACCAGTGCAATATGAAACACACTTATTTTTTTTTGGCCTAATTCTTTTCAGGCAAGATTCTGTAAGTATAAGTAAGGATGTTTGGGAGTCATGGCAGCTAAGTTGGTAGAGCATCAGAGTTGTAATCAAAGGGTAGCGAGTTCGATACCTGCCCAGGACATCCCAGGTCAGCTGCCTCTGTGTGTTCTTGGGAAATGCACTTAGCTCCCATTTACGTGGCATGATGTGACCCCCCAAAAAATGTTGAAGGTGCTATTAAGAACTAACCAACCAAGTAAGGATGTTACAAGGAATAACCTGTACCCCTTCCCCTCATCAGGATTTTTATCAGAGGCAAATGTAGTAGAAATTATGAAAAAAAGTCTATAGTTTTAGAACCGTACATAATGGAATCATTCTTTTCTAAGTCTTTTAAAAAAGGACTTAAAAAATGAAACAAATCTGAGATTTTCAAATTTTTCTCTGAGATAAAAACAAGACTCGATCTTTTCAGCATAATTCCTGGTCATGATCATAATGTTAAGATTGTAGCTGACAGGTCTTTTCTCTTTCAAATATTTTTGTGCTGCAGCTTGAAAATAAATTATCGTTCTTAATGGCCTTAAAACTCCTGTCTTTTAGCATCTTTAATTCATAATCAATCACTGAGAATTACCTAAATGTTAGTACTTTAAATAATGGTGATTAGCATTCCTGTCAGTATATCTAGTACCACCAGCACTGAACATAATAAGTGTCAACTAGTGTCAAATGTACATATATGTGTACAAGACCCAGAAGCTACCAGCCAAAATGTCTCAAACTCACAACCACCTCTGCTAATAGTACTGCATTTTGCTTGGCAGTACAGATCAATGAGCTCACTTGGTTTTTCAAAGACAATGGCAGAACTTGGTACCATATTTAACCAAGTAACAAAAAACTACTATATTTTGACAAGAGTACCAGTAGATTCCAACTCATGGTTGTGATAATACTGCTTTACCTGATAATATTACATTAAAAACTTACTGTTGAGACTGAAGATCAAGTTTATAAGACTAAATGTGTAGATCAAGTACCACTGTACTTGCTTATAAGTCGAGTCCAACTTCAAACTGCAGAGACTGAGATCTGCCAGAACATATTGTGCTGGCAGATCTCAGTCTATGCAGTTTGTTAGGAGTTATCAGTAGAACAAACAACATAGATCCTGATCTGCTGGCGCATTATGACAGCAGACTGGCATCAATGTTGTTTGCAGTTGGATCTGACTTATAAGCGAGTAGAGACGGTAAGCCTTTGACAGTTGTGCCCAGACTATCATATGAAGATGTATACAGCAGCATCTTACAAGGCCTCATGTAGTGAGAAAGTTTATTAGAAAACTGCAATTTGGTCATAAATCAATTAATGCATCAATTATAAATCTTTTTTAATCAATCACAAATGCAATATCTCCATTACTAGTGATATGTACTCAGTTCATACATTGATAGGAAAAGATTGTCTAAAAGTAGTGAAGCTGGGAAAAACACAATGCACAGTATATTTTGAATGCAATATGATTAAAATCAAAGATCTTCAGTGTAAGTCAAAAGTGAGTAACCACATGAGTAAGAAAAGTCAATGTCATTTAGTGAAATATGATTTCAAATGGTCACTACATGGATAAAGGAGTTCTTCCTTCACCAAATATACTGGCTGCTATGTACAGCCAATCATATGCTGAAAAATGGTGTTAAAACCACATCCCAAACCACTACATGGATTAGAATTATTCTGCAAGCTTGATTTTATATGCACTAATGAACATCTTGACTGTGGTCTGAAATTGTATATTTGTAGGGTGTAACAGAGTCAATTTTGTAGATGTCATTGTAAAGTAAAGATACTGAATTTTTTTTATTCTCAGCGTTTTGATGTATGTGATTTTGCACTGGATTAAATCCACAGCATGTTTAAGGATGCTAGTACTTGAGTGCATCTGTTTTAGACTTGATTGATTATTAATGAGGTCTCGTTTGGTAACTATGTCAGAAGAAACTGGACAAGGGTTGACGATCGGATTTTAATTATCGAAATGGCCAAGGTTTGAAATGTTGCTGAAGCAGCATTTGTACTTGTTGAAATATCTGTCATAAGTTGAAATTTTGCAGAGATTTGCATATGGAGGGGTGCGGGGAATGTAGAATTTTTCCAAACCCTGGAGGGGCGTGTGTTAATAATGGCAGTTAGATACACTTGAGATCTGATTGGGTAGTCAGTAGTTTGGGGTGTGTTTCCCAGGTGAAGTCTCATGTTTTAAAAATAACTTACACAGCGGAATCAGGCAGTCCAGTTTTTGCACGAGGCGAAAAGGTCTTGACTACAGGGGACGAGACCCTCATAAAGTTTGTTCAAGGGACGTGTTAGTTGTGTCTATGAGAGACACATAACCACGGTGTAAGGAGACAGTTCTGAAAAAGGTAAAAGAAAGTGAACCTCAAAGCTAAAAGGAAAATGGCTTCCACGACCAGTATAAGAGACTGAATGCTCAAGAGAGGCCACTAAAGGCTGGGTTATGCATATCAGGCAAGAGGGAACCCGAGTGTTCCAGTGCAAGTCGACCCCAACCGACAAGCTATGTTGATTCCAGAGAGTGAATAGCAACCAGTTATCAGGTTATGAAAGACATTCTGGACAATCAAAGTTCCAAACACTCACTCGATTTCGTGATGAAATTTGCCATATCAATATAAACAGAACTGCAAATTGCACTCAAGAATTCTTTGAGTTAATAATTGATTTTTCTGTTAGAGGTGCATCCTGCAATTGGTCCTGTACAATTTTTATTTTGTTTGATTTAATTAATTAAATTGCTGTATTCTGTATACAGGGAGCTTGTGTTGTTCTATTATATATCTCTGCTCAGATCTCCATTTATTCCATACATTTTCTTTTGGTTTTTCTAATATTCGCTCGATCCGGGCTATAACACTGTAGTCGATCATCCTCTAGGCATCGATAACCACCTAACCCCCATGACATATGGAGTACTATTTTTTGACCTCCCTTTTGATATAAACAAAATAATGGCACCTCTTGATAATGAATTCACCTATGGTCAGAAGCAGACGATACTTCAGTTAGTCAAGAAAGATTTCTGAGGTAGAAACAAATATCTGAAATAACTGGAATATCACGTTCTACACTTTAAAAGCTTTTGAAAAGGTTTCACAAAAGGGGGTCTATAGAAATCAAGAAATAAGTGCAAGATAACAATAATGAGCAAATGGACTGATCATGTACTTTCTCATCTTGTTCACTGCAATTTTTCACAATCATAGAAATCTCTGCAGGACCTGACCATAGCTTCTAATGAGTCTGTCAGTGTTCATGTTTCTGAAAGCACTGTCAACAAAAGATTCAAGAGTTTAGGATTCAGTAGATGCACTGTAAGGAAACAAAGTATGATTTCTATGCAGAATCATGCATCACATATTTTATGGTTTAAAGAGAGACATAACTGGACTGTTGAAAACTTGTAGTCAAATGGCAATTTTTAGCAAAGAAACTGAATTTATTTTGGGCAAAGATCAAATTTATGTTGGAGATAACCAAACGAAGAATGGCAACCAGAGTACTTAGGACTGCACAGTGCACACTTTATTGCCATTCAAGAATATTTTGGCCATATCTTAGGCAGTGCATTACCAACAATGGTGCTTGAAATCTGACTGAGTGGAGGGAAAAAAGGACTATGACAAGTGTACTAGCGTCTTTAATGTAATATTTTGAACAGATATTGCAAAATAATTTCCAAATGGGGAATAGACCTTCCAGGAGGATAATAATAATAATAACGACTTTATTTAAAGACGGTGACACAATTAGTTGCATGGAACTAATCCTCCTTGTGGCCCTCTATTATATGCACATTTACATACAGAGTACATGCACATAGTTGCATAATAATAATAATAATAATAATAAAGCATTAATAATAAGCTACATGTATATATGGACATTATAAACAGAAATTTTTGTAAGAACATGATCCAACTAGGTACATTGTGTATCTACAGCACAAAAATAGTAACAATTACTTTATTTAAAGAAGAAGCTCATTTGGTCAACTGATCAATCTTCCATGAGGCCTTCTACAATTAAATGTATATGTTGTAAAAAAATTTCAAGCTGTCTTTAGACAACAATGCTATTAAAAACTAGATAATTAATCTACTGCAACTATAAAATATAATTTTTGAAATTTCAGTAGTCTTTCTTGATTTTCTGTATCACTATTACCCAAGATAGAACAGCAATATTCTAGATGTGGCATGATATTGTCATTGTAGAATATCTTTCTCTGTTCTTGAGAGAGATAAGATTTTATTCTGTTCAAGAGATAAAGCAGTGAATTTACTTTTTTAATGACCTTATCAGCTTGCATTTTCCAGCACAAGATACTGTCTATCACAATGCCAAGTAGTTTGTCATTATGTTTGGTCCATATTTCTAGGATGACAAAACACTGGAAAATGCTGAATCCTTACCCTGACCATCAGAGGCCCTAAACCTCAATATTACTGAGAATATATGGCAAACAATTAAATCCAAGCTTGAAAAAGACTATATAAAATCAAATCTAGGTTTGATTACAGTCATGCTGTTCTTGACATTTGGAACTCTCAGTTAATCTTAACCAGAGGACTGTACGACTCCATACTAAAGTGATTACAAGCCGTGGTAAGAACCACTTGATCAGTTTCCAAATATTAGATGTGTAAGTAACATTTTCTTTTATGTTTCTGTCAGGAGATTCATAAGAGATAGCAATGACATCAGATTTCCTCCTTTGACATCAATGTGAGTGGCTCCCACTTTTGACCTGGTACTGTACTTATTAATTGGTAGATCTGACAGGCACCAATATGAGGTCATGTTCTGTTGACCTTTTGATTCACCAATCAAATTACTGCTTTCATACTGCTGAAAGTGAAACACATCATTCGGAACATTTTATGTTGCTAACGATAACTCTTCCTAGCATGGAATGTAACACTTTATCTGACTGGTTACTAAAATTAGGTTGACAGAAAATTAAAAAAGTCACCAGAATATGAACTTGTATTCATGCCTGTCAGATCTACTTATTGATAAGTAGATCCAGATTTTCATCAGATTGGTTTTGAATGAGATCATCTCAAAGTCCTTAAATTCATAAATAAATAACTTATTTTGTAAAAATAAATATACTTTTTAAATATGTTAAAAAGAAAATTTAATTCTGCTTCATTTCTATGTACATGTATCTTGTGATAAGAAATGGAGTCCACTACATTTTACTGTAGAACTGCAGAAACGTCTTTTTTTGTCAGTCATTTCATATGTCACATGTACTGTTTACATGTGTTTATTAAACTGTTTCTTGCTTGCATATATTTGTATTTACATAACAAACTGTACCCAATGATGGCGATGAGTCTATAGTCATATGAAAAAAGTCATTAACTCTTGTGAAAATAGTATCAGGTCAATGATTGGTCCACATCTTCTGATGATGACCATAATGTACACTAAGTTTCACAGCAATCCACTAAAAACTGCAAGAGTAGTTGCATTCACAAAATTCTGTCACACACTGCATTCAACTGTAAGTCAAAAAGGGCAATAACTCTTACAAATACCAAGGGAGCACAAAGATTTGTCAATATGTGCATCCTGAAATGATCACCATAATATGCACAAAGTTTCCCACCAATCCTACAAAATTTGCATGGCAAGTTGCATTCATAAGATTTTGTCTTACACTGCATTCAGCTGCATGACAAAATGGACAATAAATCTAACAACAAGAACCCATCAAAGGGACTGATGCTGTACTGTCTGTGAAAAGAATTTCCAGGAATTCAAGACAAGACCATTTTTGTCTTTTTAACAGCTGAGTGTTGAAACCATCTCTGATATTCTTGATTGATAAGATTGTCAAATTAGCCACTGTGGCACCCATATTCAATGTAACATTGGCACCATTTTCACTTACAAAACCAGACATCATTAGAAGACTTTTGGTGAAAACTCCCATGCCAATATGACCATCCAATCAGGAGGAATAATGATAACAAGATTTTAAAGATGGCTGTCGTGGCAGCCATATTTGACACAAGATTCGGCACCATCTGCATTTAGGACCAACTAGATATAATAAAAAGTCTTTTGGTAAAAATCCTATGTCAATATGACTTTCCATCACAGAGAAGTAGCAATAACAAGATCTTCAAGATGGCTGCCATGGTGGCAATATTGGATGTAAGATCTGCATAATTTTAATTCAGAATCAACTAGACACCTTAAAAAGTCTTATGGTGAAAACCCCATGGCGATATCACTATCCATTTAGGAGGAGTAGCAATAACAAGATTTTCAAGATGGCTGCCATGGTGGCCATACCATCCAGACAGTGCTGTTGGAAGAGGTTGCGGTGGGGTGGGTTTGAGACTCAAAAAGTGTGTTTTGTGGTACAAAGGGGGACTCAGTGCATGTGATCCTAAAAAGCTACATTGTACAATTAAGAAACGTTATCTACTCATACAAGCCTACAGAAAATAACTGGAAATTCAAATCTCAATACATGAAAATAAAATATGTGTTTTCTTTGAAACATTTAATACACAAAAAATAGCTGTTAGACCGAGCATTATCATATATCATAACCACACACACACACACACACACACACACACATGCACACACACACACACACACACACACACATAATCACAACCACAAAGACATTAAATAAAAAATATGAAATGTTTCTGCCATTAAAATCCATTAAACAGTGGAATACATCTTAACTAGATGCTGACTTTGCTGCTCTCAGTAGTTCATTGGCGGGTTTGAAGGTGATGCAAGTGTTATTAGTGTTCACCTGTGCACTCATCAGAGACTTGATGGTACTGTGCAATAGAAAAACACCTCTGATCTTGTGACTTGTTCTGTCAATGATCATTTAAACATGTCAGTTACTGTTGGGATTGAGCTGTGTAGTCATGCATCGTCCTGATATAGGGTGGTATTACCATGTCAACAGATGATGATAAGGTGTTTGAAATATGTGCGAAGTATTAAATGCTCTCTCTTGCTGCTGTGCATCACAAAGTCAAACTCTGTCAACCAGGAGTTCTCAAACGTAGTATTTTGCTTGGAATTGTATTAAATGTTTCAAACAAAACATATATTTTATTTTATTTTATTCAAATTTGAATTTCCAGTCATAGGCTTATATGAGTAGTTAACTTGTTCTCGACTGTAAAATACTGCTTATTTGGGTCACATGCACTTACCCCCCTTGGGACCACAAAATACACTTTGGTAGTCTCAACCCCACCACCACCACCACACACACACACTGTCTAGAATGTTGGCAGGTATGGTGTAGGTGTATGGGAAAGGGGGAGTGGAGTCGGAATAAACAAAATGCCGGTCAAATGTATGGTAATAATTTTAGTTTATGTAATTAAATATATTTTTCACATCATGGTATTTGTCCATTTATTATTGTCAAATAATAATGTTTTAAAAAGGAATTAAAGACACAAAACTAAACTTCATGTTGTTTTCTTTCACCTATACTGTTATATGTTTTATAGACCAATTTCAGTATGAACAATGGTTTAATTTTGTTCACAGTGTCCATAGCAGTACTACATTATATCCAGAATTGCATTATAAATGAAGGGCATTATAATGTGGGAGAGCTGTAATTCAAATTAGCTCTTTGACAATTCTCATGTGACATAATAAATAGTCATTTTGGTTAAAGATATCTTCCGTAAATCAAAACTTGAGGATCCATAGTTGATATTATAATTACTGCGTGAACTAACAAGAGTACCGTGAATAGAAAAAATATTTCTGTCCCATGTTTAATAGTCCTGTATGCAGGCACTTAAAACAGTAAACTTAATGTGCAGAACCATTATTTTCTTATTGGACTTACCATGACCTCTGGCCTTTAGACACCAGAATCAATAGGTTTCTTTATTACCCTAAGTGCAAGCCATCCACAAAGTTTGGTCTTGGAACTTACTCTTGATCAAAAGTTATTCTGCAAAACCCATTTTTCTTTAAGCCACCATGACCCTGACCTTTGACCTTTTGACCCCAAAATGCAATAAGCCTCTTCCTTAAGTGCAATCCCTCCACAAACTTTGATCAAGGTGGTCTAGAACAAAGTTAATATGCACAAAACATTTTTATTCTTTCAATCAGTGACCCTGACATTTGACCTTGTGACCCCCAAAACCAATAAGCTTCTTTTGTACACAATGTGTAAGTCATCCACAAAGTTTGATCTAGGTCTGTGATGTAGAACTAAAGTTATTGTGCAGAATCCATTTTTCTTCTTTCATGGTGACCTTGACCTTTATTCATTTGACCTCCAAATCTATAGGGTTCTTTCTTACCCCAATTGCAAGCCATCCACAAAGTTTGGTAACTGTAGATCGTGGACAACTGGAGTTATTGTGCAGAAATAAAATTGGTAACAGGCAGATGGACGGTTGGACATCATAATATAACACACTCCACCTTATGGCGGGCATATAAAAAATAGTACTGTTTAAAAGATAAGCTTAAGACATTGCAGAGTGTCATTGTTCTTTATTAACAGTTTCTCAATGGCCTACAGAGAAGTTGATAGGTTTAACCCTTGTAAGTTCTTGCATCACTTCACAAATCTACCCTGGGCATGTGCACAGACAATGTTAAAGTCCTCTATTAACCTACTTTTTAAGAACATCTTGAGTAACATAAATATACTCAGCTCCACCCCAAAATTATATCCCATAAGTAGCAATACAGTGGTGTTCATTCGTAAGGGACTATATCTGCCACCTTTAAATGGAAACTAAAACAAAAATATCTTCTTCTATATAACAAAATATTTTTATCTCATCATATTCACTCAATAGAACTTCAATTACAAGTACATATTTCCTCCAGTTGCCATGTCGGATAGCCTGACTTTCCTTCTAAATAAAGTTGTCATCTCCAAAAGATCAAAAATGAAAAGAAAATACAAATCTATCCAGATCACACTATTACCACCAGTAAAATATTTTCATCAGGGTGAACTCGGACTCAAAGTGCCAAACTGAAAATTATAAGTTGTAGGTCTGTATATCATGCCACATACCACAAAACAGGCCCCAAATAATTATTCATATCACTAAGTACTATACACGAACAGTCATCATATCCTTATTAAATTAATAAATGTGACGGGTGATTTTATGAAACTAACCCAGGCTACAATAAATTACCATAAATATGGCTTAGTATGACAGTACTTACTAAATAGCTAATTACCGGGTTTTAAAAATGTTTTCCCACAGCTAATTCCCAGTAATCAAAGATATAATCACTAAAATCTATAGAATCTATAAACGGAGATGTAAATACAAATAGCACATATCCTTGGTCTGTTACAAACGGAGATGTAAATACAAATAGCACATATCCTTGGTCTGTTACAAACAGAGATGTAAATACAAATAGCACATATCCTTGGTCTGTTACAAACAGAGATGTAAATACAAATAGCACAATCCTAGGCCTGTTTCAAATGGAGATGTAAATACAAATAGCACATATCCTTGGTCTGTTCCAGTATTTTTGGTAATATATTCCACATATTTTTAATCCTTTGTAAGACTGTTTTGGCTACCATGGCAACCAAATTAAATTCTAGAATTATTTATCATCTTTTATATAAGTAGTATTGACTCCTCATTATTTAATTACAAGCAACTGAATAGAATCATATTACATATGGAAACAATTTGTGGTTAATTCAAGAATAAAGTACTACATATTTGGCTATAACATGTATGTAAGGGTGCAAATTTATGTCGATGTATTTCTGTGGAGCACATTATATTGGCATGTAACCATTAATCAGATTTATGAGGAAAGGTACCGTATTAAATCACTAGACTGCAATGGGTTTAATGTCCCTGTTTGGGGCATGATTGATTCTTAATTAAGCATTCGTTGTATAACGGTCGGACAGAAGGTGAATTTGGGGTTTAGGTATCGAAAATGTCAAAGCTGAGAGGATGCAGAGACTATTTGAAAAACCAGTTGAAGTAGTGTCATCTTTTGAAATTTTCCAGAATCGGTTATTTAAATAGCGCGCGAAATCTAGAGGGTTACGCTAACTATGATGGGCGTGTATTTATAAAAGGTGGTAGATATGTTTAATCCTGATTGGCTATGCTAAATAAGGGGGGTGTTTCCCAGACGAAATTTCATGTTTGAAATATTCCACATCACAAAATTTAATCAGTCCAAGTTTCCTGCAAAAGGCCAGAAGAATCTTGACTCCAAGCAGAATAAGGTGAAATTCTCTCATATAAACAACTGTTCAAGGGACAGGTGTCTGGAAGTTGAGAGACAAGATTCTGGCAGAAGAAGTGAGCAAGTCCTGAGAGCACAAGGGAAAAACAGCTCCACCTACCTACCTACCCACTCATCCATCAATACACATATACGTATCAATATAGAGGGTAGAGCGAAGAGGCATCCCACACAAAGTTTGATGACCGAAAGAGGCTGGATAAGAGAGAGAGAGAAGCAAAAAGGGGAGAACATCAGCCCTGACCTGTCAGCAACGTTGAATTGGGAGTGACCAGCAATAACAAGGTTATGCAGGCATGCCGGGCAATTGATTCGATTGTTCACTCGATTCCATGATGAACTAAGTCTATCGATATAAACAGATCGGCTAATTACATAATTATATTTGTGTTGAAATTTGGCAATTGATTTCTAAAAGAAGTGTATCTTTCTAATGTTATGTATTATTTAAATTTGTTTATGTAATTGATTAAATTGTTATATTTCATGTACAGGAAGCTCGTGTTATTCTGTTCTATATATCTGCTCAGATCTCTGTTTCTCCTATCTATAAAATTTCATATTTTATTTTATTATTTACTTGATACGGGCAATAACACCGAGGTTGATCATCCTCGAGATAACGATAACTAACCAAATTGTACACTTGTTAGAAGAGGTGTGTAACAAAGTATCCACAGGTATATTCTATTTTTATGACTGCAATGCCACATTATGTTAATTTAAGACGTTTCCACTCTAGATACTGCTGTAGTTTATTTATTAGATCTGTAACTCGATAGACTAATTTATATTTTCTACCTAGAAACTTTCATCTACAGTATTATGTTTTTACAATAAAAATGTACTACCATATGTACTCACGTAAAAGCCGATACCAACTGCAAACTGCATAGACCCAGATCTGCCATCACATAATGCCCCAGCAGATCTGGGTCTATGCAGTTTTTAAGGACTAATCAGTAGAACAAACAACATAGACCCTGATCTGCCGGCACATTATGTGCTGGCAGATCAGGGTCTATATGTTGTTTGCATTTGGACTTGGTTTATACACGAGTATACCGGTATACGGAAAGTTGTGATTTAAGTTCTGTCCCAGCCGCCAATATCTTGACTAACTTAAGGATCCTATCCGAAATTAGTCTGGAAGACTTTAATAACATCCTGGTGATGTAATTCTTTTGTCTCATTAATTACAAATGTTACTATGTCTTATTATTGTAAACATATTCGTGAAATTATCTAGAATACTGTCTATGTTGACCATTTCCAGAATACTGTCTATACTTGTGTATAAGTCGGGTACAAATGCAAACAACATAGACCCTGATCTGCCGTAATATGTCATAGGTATGTGCTGCTGTGATAGACTTATATTCTATTTGCTGTGTCAAAAGATTAATGGGAAAAATAAATTTTTTATATGGTTTGCTTTATATACTGCTAAAAACCAATTTTACACGAAAATATCACAACTTAACCTCATTGCATTTCTTGGTCCATATTACAAGTCCAAAATTCATTTTTCTCAAACTATGATCTTATTGGTTCTGTAATGTTTGGATTGTGACAACAATAAAGATTTTCATGCAGAGGTTAATATTTCTTTTGAAACATCTGTGCTAAAAAAAAACATCAAAGTTCTACACCTCTCAGTGGCTGTTAGGTACTGAGTACATGTACTTTCTGACTGACCATTGTTAACAAGCATAGTGGCTGACTTAAAAGTAATAATGTCACTCCTCAGCTGGTGCTTGATGATAGATTCATGAAAAAATTATGAACAAAGTGACCATTTTCATGAAAATTACTTTATTGATGACATGAACAGCCTTCAGAACAATGTACCTTATATACTCGCGTATAATCTGAGTCCAAATGCAAACAACATAGACCCTGATCTGCTGTAGCATAATGCGCCGGCAGATCAGGGTCTATGTTGTTTGTTCTACTGATTAGTCCTTACAAGCTGCACAGACCCAGATCTGCCGGCGCATAATGTGACGGCAGATCTGGCTCTATGCAGTTTGCAGTTGGTAAGGACTTATATGCGAGTATATACGGTAAATACTACTACTACAGCAATATTGCAACAAACTGAACTGTATGGACATGTTAAAAAGTAAAACTTGAATCAGCCAGCATAGGCCTAGAAATATCAAATTGAGGATATGAGTGATATGTAGGAATAATTTTAACTATCTATATACACATTCTGAATGATATTCAATGATTATATTTGCTGGAAAAGTATACATTATATTTTTAACAAATATTTTTTAGCACAATTTCCATATCTGGCTGCTTTGGTAACTATGAACACACATCAATTTCACTTATTTTTTTAATATTTTTTGTGTGATTGCAATCTGCATGCACATTTGCATCACTTTGTACAATTTCAGCCAAAACTGATATGAAATACTAGTTTTATGCACTTTAAAAACACTTTTGGCTAAAATAGTATGTGTTGTTATGAAAGAACCCAGCATAAATAGACAAGGCAGTTAGACACAAATTTGTGTGTGTGTGTGTGTGTGTGTGACAAGGGCACGCAAAAACAACCCAGCACTACCAGGTTTAAATTTGAACCAAATCAGGTCAGGTATATGTTCTAAAGAGTACTAACAAGCTCATACAATCTGATGCAAGATCACCTCATGAGTATGTGTTGATCTCACTATTTATTAAACTCATCTGAGATCTTGATGATATAAGCACATATTCCAAGTTTTATCAAAACTGGATGAGAAGTATGGCTCCCAGAGCTGTAACAAGAAATTACTGATGGATGATGGACACAGGGCCATACCATCAGCTCACTTGGTCTTATGCCCACGTGAGCTAAATATTGTCTAACCAAGTTTTGAGCAGCTATAGCTATTAAACTTGTTGCCATAATCTATCTCTTGATTTTTTGACATGGCTATACCTCTTATTCTTCCCAATAAAAGACCTAAATAGAGAACTGACCAATTTTTCTTCCTGATATTCAGAATGAATGAACTGTATTAAACAATTGGAAAATAAAATGCATAGGCTCCCATTTAAACAGAGGATGAACCAATGAATCAACAAGACCTTTTCCCTCTGATGAGTTACAAGGATAAAAGGATAAAGAAACAGACCAGGGACCGTGGTGGGGGTGGTGACTAGACCACCCCAGCAGATGGGAGGAAACGTCTCCACATTCCTTCAGACAGTACCTTCATCCTGTATTAAACAAGTGGTCTCAAATAGACAGGGCTGTAATTAGATCTAAATATGTGTCATTCTTCATGCCATTAAAAAAAATATGTGACCATCACACTTTGATCAATACACATCTAAGTACGTCACTTTCTGATTGGACCAATATAAAGTAGTGTAGTGATACATAAGACAGATGCTGTAGCTGGGACAGATTCAATAACATCAGTCCTAGCTTAAGTTAGAACTATGTGTAAATCAGTTACATCCTTCAGCATTAAATCCTTAATTCACCTGTGATCTTCATGACTTTACAAAAGGTTTCAATAGTTTTGGTATACGTAAGTTGGAGAAAGTGAAGAGCTTGTGGAAATAACACTGAGGTAGGTTTTTAAATTTTACGATTCTTTTTTAATTTCTCTTATCTTTCACTTTCCATTAGCTTTTAATTTCTGAACATATTGGTTTTAATTAGAATTGTATTATTTGCCAGATAAAAAACCCACCCTCAGATACTGTATAAATAAATCTCTTTTTCTTTTTTACTTTCGAAATTCACAGAATAGAATATAGAGAATAAATCATTTAGAGTGAGTCTGGTTTTATTTGTTATTGATATATTATGCTGATTTAATTAAGTGAGAAAGTAAAAAGATAAAGTGGGTTTCTGAATAGTTACAAAAAATACTTCCTTCACTCTTCCATAACCTAAAATTTATTTCAAATTAAATACTGTTAGTTTGAAAGGAAGATAATAAATTATATTCTTTCAGCATATTTTATTGATAAATAAAAAAAGCAAAACCGAAAACAGTAATTAGTGAAACAAATTTGAATCACTTGTTCAATGCTTTTGGCTATGTTTCTTAAATATACAGTTTGTCAAATATAATCTTACAATAGCTAATAAAATTATCCATCTTGTAATATGTAGCATAAAACCAAATGCCTATATCTATTACAAGAATCATACAATTCAAAACAGAGAAAGAGAACTGTTATTTTTGACAACAGTCAATTTAATATCATGTTTTTTACCATATGGTTATACTAGCATACCAAGTCATCTTCAGTCAAAACATACAGTAATTCCTCTCTACAACACTATTATTAGGAGCAATAAAGATGAACCACATTATAAGTGAGGTAGCCTCGTTCAGGGGTACCATATATACTCACTTATAAGTAAAGTCCAACTGCAAAAACAACAATACAACTTAGACTCTGATCTGCAGTCACATAATGTGCTGGCAGATCAGGGTCTATGTTTTTTGTTCTACTGATTACTCCTAACAAACTGCAGATACCCAGATCTACCGGTGCATTATGCAATGGCAGATCTGGGTCTGTGCAGTTTGAAGTTGGACTCAGATTATAAGCGAGTATATACGGTATGTTCCAAATTTGTCCATGACAAAATAGTTCATAATAACACAAAAATGACATGAAACCATGTTATAACTGGTTCTCATTAGCCTAGAAGACTGATGTGAAATAAGTTGCTATGATAAAACAATATTTAACCAGTTGAAAGGGAATTATAAGTATACCTTCCTTACAAGTGGGGTATACAGAGCCTTTATAGTGAGGGATCATTGTACACAGATTGTTGAAGATATTATATTTTATACATGAAAAAAGCAATTTTATGAGTGGAAATGTGAATTTATACATCATCCATTGCTGAGCAAATTGGACAATATTTGTTTGGGATTAAAGGCCTTTATTTTTAATTTATCTAAGCTACAAATTCAATGCCCGACAAAACCTTTATGACAAAATTCAATGAAACCTGTATGGTCCTGTCTTGTCGCATGCCCACAGATACCAGATACATGTCACAGAAGAATATATACGTTTATACTCATGTATAAGCCCATACCAACTGCAAACTGCATAGACGCAGATCTGCCATTGCATAATGCACTAGCAGATCTGGGTTTATCCAGTTTGTAAGGAGTTATCAAAAGAACAAACAACATAGACCCTGATCTGCCAGCGCATTATGCGATGGCAGATCAGGGTCTATGTTGTTTGCATTTGGACCCGGCCTATATGTAAGTATTACAGTATATGTGTGTCTGTGTGTCCAACAGCTGAATCTCTCACACAGATCAAATTGTTTATGTTCGTGTCCCTTGGATACCACTGTTACATCTGGATTAAGATGCATGAGACTGAACAATTAGCATGGTGTAAATTGGACTGGCAAACACTATCACTTTCTCTTCCAAAATTCACTTCCAAGGCTTCAAGCCAACAAATATTCTGGTAATTAACTGCAGCAAAGATAAGATATTTTTTAAGGGATGTAAAATGACTGAGTTCCTATTTAATGAAACATTATCACGGTTGTCCTTGAACAGTGAATTATGGGACATTAAATAATATGTCAAAGTGTGTTTATTTGTTTACATCAATACTTCATTATCAGTCTTTAATTCTGTGTAAAATTTGGCTGAATAAATTAACTGAACTTTGGCTTCATTTTGTAGCACATCATTCCTGTCTGAATTGTGTCTGCTCCCTGAAACATATTCTGAATAATTTCAACAAATTTCGAAATTTTGTTAGAATATGTGACAAATTTCAGAAAGCATCATGCTTATGAATTTTGTCTGAAAATTTCTGAATAGGCCAGAATATAATGTGTAAGACCAAATCAAGAAAATAACTGACTTCTGAATTTGGTCTGAGTAATGTCTAAAAGATTCATCAGAAGTGCTTACAGAAGACAAAACTTCACCATGTCAAATGGAGATATTGGACCAAGATAGATTAATGCGCTGAATTTTATTCCAGTTTCTAAGGGGGTACTACCTTGCTACACAATATACTTTTCAACTTCTTTTTTCATAACAAAGGTTTTGCATCATTACATACCTGTCATTACACTACGTGTCACGCGAAAAACACGATTTTTACTTCCCCCCCCCCCCCCCCGCTCCGACACTTTCGTGTTTCGAAAAACACGATTTTCAGTTATCTGAGAAAAAAAATTTAAAAAATAAACGGAGTCACTTTTTGGCCGCCACTATTCATGTATATGTCCCTAGCATGTAGTCTGTATAAACAGTAAACACTTCTGCTTAGAACCCATATAAAACTATCCTCTGGACAGTTTATCATTTAGGCAATTAAAACCTACAAGGCAATTAAAACGTACGGTGGTCACACACAAACAACCACTGTTTCACTGATTACTTAATGGACTGAGTGAGAATAGCTATGGCGAAGCCGTGTTAAATCATTTAAGACTGCTGTAGGAGAGCCCATTAGGCTAATTTGCATAGGTAAAGTGGGATAACCGTATTGTTTGAAGTTATAGATAAATCGGAGATGCATGTCGAAGCACAAGTTATTACCCACCATTGCCCTGAATGAGAATGTTTAAGCCATCTTTATTAAAGATTATTGGCAAGTTCGTGATAAGCGGCAGCGTTTCTCTGAACTCGGATTTCACTCCATATACAAAACGCAAAACACGATTATTTCGGTAACGGAATACTGTGCGAGTGTGATTCATTTTTAAGGCAAAATATTGAAATGTACCTGTGATTCAGGAAATGATGAGCCACCTGCAAAACGAGCAGAGCCCGGCAAAACTAAATTTCAAAATGTCTGGACGGAGTTTGACTATGTAAAGTGCTGCAGCAAGGGGAAGCATTTTATTTTTTGCATCCATGCTATGACCATATTGACGTCAGTCATTCTGGAGTGTATGACATCCGTTGCCATAGCAATACCACCCAGCATATTTGATACTCCCTCACATCATCAGTACAGAAAGATCGTTTTCTATGCTGAAACTAATTCAACAAGATCTTCGGGGAAGTTTGAACAACAATACCATTCAGTCTTCAATGAGTGCAAAGATGAACAAAAATTACACATTACCTTCACCCCCCCCACACACACACACACATACACTGAACTATTGAGAGCAGCAAAGACTATGTCTAAATAAGAAAACATTCCACTGTACTGTAGATTTTAAAAACAGAAACTTGGTATATTTTTTATTATTTAATGTCTGTCTTGTTCTGATTATGTGAGTGTTGGCACATGTGTGTCGTGTTGGTATTGGACAATGCTAAATCTACCAACTATTTTTTGTTTGTTAAGTGTATTAAATGCTTCAAAGAAAACAGATCTGTTATTTTTTTTTTAAAAATCAAATCTGAATTTCCAGTAATTTTCTATAAACCTATATGAAAAGGTTACTTATTCTCAATTGATGTCGCTTTTTTGGGCCATGTGCTCTGACCCACCCCTACCCCCATGGGACCTCAAAACACACTTTTAAAAAAAACCAACACTGTTTGAGAATATGGCAGGTATGTCATTATAAAAAAAAAATGCTGACAGCATAGATTGCCTTGTGGGGAACAAATTACATGTACCTAGGCATTTTCTACATTTTGTATATTGCATGTGATGATACTGCTCTTACTACTGAGTTTTTGACCCATTATTGTCCTGGAGAAATCGCTAGTTTAATTATATTTTGGCATGTCTTGAATCTTTTATTCCCACATGTTTCGGAGCATCCATTTATAATTTCGTTTGTGGGGAAATTTAGTTCTGCTCTGACGAAGATGTCTCTAAGATTCTTTTGGTCTGCAATATGCTATGACTGGTTTATTTGGGAAAGAAATTCTTAGGGTGTCGGATGACTCAATGTTATGATAGTGTTGTTCAATGATTCTGCATAATGGACGGCAATATGGAAGGAAAATTAGCATGAATGGTATCTTTAAAATATTTTCACATGTTTTGTGCAGTAAAAGGTCATCCCAATTTTCCATTTTCACTCTTTTACCTTTTACTTAGTATTTACACAGTATTATCACATGCAAAATGTGATATATTTCATGATATGCAGTATTTACACAGTACCATCACATGCAAAATGTGATATATTTCATGATATGCAGTATTTACACAGTACCATCACATGCAAAATGTGATATATTTCATGATATGCAGTATTTATACAGTACCATCACATGCAAAATGTGACATATTTCATGATATGCAGTATTTATACAGTATTATCACATGCAAAATGTGACATATTTCATGATATACAGTATTTACACAGTACCATCACATGCAAAATGTGATATATTTCATGATATACAGTATTTACAAAGTACCATCACATGCAAAATGTGACATATTTCATGATATACAGTATTTACACAGTACCATCACATGCAAAATGTGATATATTTAATAATATGAAAAGTTGTTCAATCCAGTATGTGGGGGAGACCAAAATACTAAACAGGAGGTTTAATCTGCATAGATCTGATTGGCAAACAGAAACATTTTGGTGACGCTCCTTTGCAGAACACTTTTCTTTTCCTGGCCACCACTTCAATGATATTACAGCTATCCCGCGTTATAACGTGCCTCGTTATAATGCAATTCTAGATATAACGTGATACTACTATGGAACTCATGAAAAAATAATACAAATGTATAACAATAAGGGTTGAAAGAAAACGTGGTGAAACTTAGTCATACATCTTCATTTCCTTTTCAAAACACCATTCTTTACATTTTGTATAGTGCCCACTATACCACGGTTTCGTATATGATGATATTCTCGCGGTTCCGTATATATCGCGATACTCGGTATAACGCGGTTTGGTACATAGAGTGGTTGGCAGTGATGGGCCTCGACTACTGCGTTATACCGAGGGAGAGCTGTATCATGAATGGCATGGCCCAGTACAATCAGAACTTTCAGACCAGGTGCCTTGAATCAAGAAAAATAGAAACCTATGCAAATTTTCAACTGTTCCTGCTTTTTTAATATCATCCTTAATTTGGAAACATGCTATCTTTACTCCAGGTATAATGTACAATAGCTTTTATCAGGGACAAAATTTTTGGTTGCCATATACTGGCATGATTGCTGTAACCTGACAAGTTTCATTTAAAAACTGGGTCACCTGTGGGCAAGTTGCAACAGAATAGTCTTCTTGCAAAATCAGAATACCTGATTTACCACAATGTAAATAGTTCAAAGTATCCAATTTTCTGCCCTTTTTTCCAGATACAGAGATCATGCTACCAGGCGAAGTGGGCGACTAAATCGCCTAAAAAATGTAAACTTTGCCTTGTTCTGTTAGGAAAGCAAAAACAACTTCGCCCTGTGATTTTTTAGATGTACACAGAGTGACAGTAGTTTATGACTTTTGAGATGCTCCTTCGACCTAGCTGGGTAGTTCCAGAGTTGTGTTGTAGCCCAAGAAGAAATGTATTGCATGCAGCAAATAGCTGTTGTTGATATCATTTGCGCCGACAAACAAACTCTTGCACATTCACAGGCATGTGTTTTAATAGCTGACTGACCATTACTCTTTCCTGAGCCAGTTATCACAGCCCGATTTCCACAAGTTATCATTTGACGATGAAAACATACCTACTTTTGTTTTGAAACTTAAACATCAATATGTAAATAGCAGTTTGTGTTTTAAGAATAGAACTGGTGAAAAGCACTTTCTAAATATTTTTTGGAAGATTTTAACCACCATGCTTGTGTTATTTTTTTCATAAAATCAGTTTGAAACCTAAGTGAACCTGTCCAAGGGTAGTAATGACAGACATCGCTGTGTATAGGAAATATGTCTTCATTAGATTGTCTGTTTTCATAAATCATTGGGCAAATAAATTAAGGAAATGCATCATTGAAAGCAAAGTCTAAATATTATGTGATAGAAAATTTTGCCTAAAAATAAAAATATGTAGGTCAGAAACATATGGGACAATGCTTTGTTGTGGAATTTGAGAAGCGCTGTAAGGTCAAGGTTGTTTTCTAACATCACTCATTTGTGTGAAAATACGAAAAAAAGCAGTGAAGCAAATAATATCTAACCAATACACGACGTTATAACAAGTATGTAGAAAAATATTAAAACCATAAATTTGCAATCCTATCTATGGATTGTTGTAATGAACCTAGAAAGTGAGTGGTCATATTAAGAAAATCCCACTTTCTAAAAATATATGCACCCACATGGCATGCGTGGTGCCATATTTGTTCTTGACTGTAAGCCGATTCGGTTGAAAAGAAGTGTCTAGTTTATTCATATATTGACTTTAATCCTTCAGTTTGTCATCAATGATTAGTTTACAGTAATGTTTAATTGGCAAAAATTAAATTAAACGTTAAAGTTTTGATGTTATTATACGCCCATCTTGGTCTCTACACCATTAATTTTGGCCACATGACTTCACATGAGCACATCATTTAGAAACTATGTATTGTAATTAATTCTTACTCATATGAGTACCTAGATTACATCATTGTAATTACAAGTAGGTATAAATAGTCAATAAACTGCCACAAGATCAAGCAATTTAATTTTTCTACTTTTTAAAACTTCAAAAAAATCTGAGTCAAAAAGATTCACATTAAATTTTGCATTAACACCCAAAACATATTGTAAAAGTTCAGGTTACTCATCTGTAAAATCAGTGGCCACTATGGTTTGAATGGATGAGCACTATGGTGTGAAGATACTTGTGCATGTGCTCGCATGTACATGTACATGTTATAGGGGTGATTTCAAACTAGTTTAGAAATGTTTTTGACTGTTATTTTCTAGTGAAGTTTTAGAAACTAACAAAAACTAAAAATTCTTGTTTTAGTGGTAGTTGCTTCAGCATTTTTACACCAACTTGCAATTACAATATTGTTAAAGTTAATTACAATGTATAGTTTCTGCTGTGCTCTTTTAAAGTCATATGGTCAAAATACATTGCATATACCTCTCCATCCAAACATACACTTTAAAGTATGAATATGCTATATTCATACACTCACAAAATATGTTTATAATATATATACAACACAGATAATTTTCTACTTGAAGATAAAGTATTGCTATATAAATAAAGTATATATATATATATATATATATATATATATATATATATATATATATATATATATACACACACACACATGTATATTGCATTTCTTGTTTTGCTCCCACTTCTCCCTGTTCAGCTCTCACTTCTCCCTATTCTGTCCAAAATGAGACATCACTTCAACCTAAAATTCAAGTCTGGCTTGACTCCTGAGATATATTAGTATTACAGTGTAGATTCGGTGATTTTGGTTTCACTATAACAAAACAGAATGTAAATACATATTTTATATTTTGTGTCTGCAGCTGTTCATTGTTTGTGTCATTTTCCTTGAAAAAGGAATCCATAAATCTTGAAAGTGCTTGGCCAGTTTTTCTGACTTGCTGCACTGTGCAATGTCATGCTTGTTTCATATACTGTATACTAGTTTATAAGTTGGCTCCAACTGCAAACAACATAGACCCTGATCTACTATTGTATAATGCGGCAGCAGATATGGATCTGTGTTGTTTGCTCTAATGATTATTCCTAACAAACTCCAACAACCCAAATCTGCCAGCGCATTATACGATGGCAGATCTTTGTAGATGCAGTTTGCAGCTGGACCTGACTTATAAGTGAGTGGTATATAGATCTATACCAGAATAATCATTAGTGCACAAGACAATGATCACAAACAAAAAACTTTGAGCAAAGAGAATGAAGACTGAAATATGGGTCACAATGACATAACATGTCTGGAATGATGGTGCAGTTTTGCACCTTGAACACAGGAGTGGCATAGTTAGAGTACTTAGCATGTGTAATAAAAAGATCTATTACTTGTCATATTTCTTTTTTTTTTCTCCTTTTTCTTCTTTCTAGATCTATGTGCAGCTGTGCAAATTGCACAAGATTGCAGATTTCCTGCAATTTTTGTCACGTGTCCCGCAAATCTTGACTGCTGTACACCCCTTGGATGTGCTTTTTTGTCAAGGAAAAATTTAAAAAAATCGACCTATTATTTTCCTTTGGTGCACATCTGTTAGTTTGAAAGAAAACTAATTCAGAAAACATGAAAATTATTATGATAAGGGCTGGAAAATAATGAGTGAACACTACAGTTAAATGAGAGCAAGATTCGGAATGAAAAATTTCATAGTGCAGCTCTTTTAAAGTGAACTAGAAATTTAACCACGAAAATGTTTTATGGATTACTTGAACATCTGATAAAATGCTTAAAACAATAATATAAGTGTCCAAAGAAAATATGATAGTACAGTGCAGATGACAAAAGTTAATGTGGAAAAACTGTCAAAGCAAACAAGATTATCTCATTATTTTACCATTACTAGTGCATTAAGAACTATCTAGTATTTTTCTTGTTGGCTTGAAATTTATTGTGTCCCTCAAATTTGGAGGACAGTTAGACACAATGTATCCTGCCCTTCAGATCCTAGGTGCAACAGTGATGGTGTGATACATACCACACAAATGTACATAACTTTGTAAGTAAGATTGCTTGAGAAACTGATCAAACAGCATAACTCTGTCACAGATTTATGACATGTAGCCATGGAGCCACAGTGTCCTATTTTTGATGTGATGAAGTACTCCACATAATGGATCCATAGATGAAGCCACATGAATGTACACTCTAAAGTTGTATGCTGCACTGACCAAATACTCAAGATTAAACAAGTCATTAAGGCATAAATGTAGATCATTTTGACCTACTTCTGGCATGCCAGTTGAATCTTTTCCAAATTGAATCAACACACTTAAACAATAAGATACTATAAGTGAAAGTATCTGGAAAACTGACCAATAGTAATTCAAAACTGGACCAAGGTATTTTGGAGAAATGGACAGACAGATGGATAGGCAAATGAGGTTACCACTGTATGTCCTCTCCCACATTTATTGTGAATCATACAGAAGAGTGGTGCTTCCTTTCAAAGCATATCAAGAAGTTGGCTTCAGGGTGACAAGAAAAAGGATTTTAAAATTTCAACCTGATCTCATACTTTTCACTATCAATTTTAATAAAAATATATACAAAGTGTATTTATAAGTAACAGAAAACATAAGGAAAATGCTTATCAGTGGACAAGTGAAATTTAAATGCACAGTTCTTGCATATATATATATGACCAAAACCTTAAACACAGATTTTAACCTGTTGTATACTGATAACATATCTTGAAAGCAAACTTGAACCTCAAACTTTTCCCCACAAACTGCAAAAACATGGTCGTTACAATTGAGTAAAAAAAGTATTAAATAAGGTCAGGCACACGCTAAACATACAGAAGTGAAATTTAAATGCACAGTTCCTTCCTATAAGCAATAAACAAAACTTTAAACACAAACTTTAACTTGTTATCTACATAGTGCAAACCTTAAATGCAAACTGTAACCTCAAACTTTCCCTATTAATTGCAAAAAGATCATTACAATTCAATTGTAAAAAGTATTGAATAAGGTCAGGCACATGCTATTTAACAAACAGAAGCAAAATTAAATGCATGGTTATTACAACATTAAACACAAACTTTAACCTGTTTACACAGCAAAAAAATTAAATGCAAACTTTAACATCAAACTTTCCCAATAAATTGCACACAAAAAATAAGTAAAATTGGGTAAAAAAAGTATTTAAAAAGTCAGGCACATGGTATTTAACACACAAAAGTGAAATTTAAATATACAGTTTCTTCTTACAAGAAAAACACAAAACTTAAACTTTAGTTTGTTATCTACACAAAGCAAACCTTAACAACAAACTTTAACCATGAACTTTTTCCCCATAAAATGTGAAGAAAAAAAATCAGTAAACTTCAGTTAAAATGTATTATTTAAGGTCAGGCATATGCTATTTAATATCAGTTGTACCATGCCTCTTGCTATTGCATAATTTATACTTTTCTGGGACCAAATACCCCAACCGTATGACAAAATTTCGGCCTCCCATTAGGGTGAAGCAGAAGATTCCAGAACATTGGATTGCCCCTGCAGGACACCCCACACATATTGCTCATGCATACTGCCGCTCTTTCATTCTTTTCTCGGTCGACATGTTGTAATGTCCAACATCATTTACATCAGTAAGATTTAGCCGCCGCTTCGTGGGTCAATGAGTGAATTACTATTTGTTTTGTGTGCTATATTCTTCTTAAGCATGAGGATTATACATTAGTAAAGTGTCATCTTGCTGAATAATTATATTAGCGAAGACTTAGTCCACGCATTACCTTGTGTATACTGTTTGTGGCATATAAGTTTTTGTATAAAGAAATCATCTTTTCAGCTCTTTTCTCAGGAACAATGTTTAAGCAAGATGTGGGTAGGTGTGGTCACTGGAAATCCTTCTGGGACCCCCCCCCCCCCACTTGTTTATCTTGCACACGCTGCGAGAGGACAGATGGTTGTTCCTTATGTAGCCTATGGTCAGACAAGGTCTGGGATCTCGCAGAGAGTAGATGCACATACAAGGCGAGGAAGAAGGTATCCTTGTCTTTTCAGATTTTTCCGGATTCTTGTTCTCCGAGTCCCTTGGATCTCAGAGAAGGATTACCCAAGTCTCTCCTGAGACTCTTAGGGTTAGTGGGCCCCCTCCCATGGGAGGATATAAACAGGTGGAGAGAGAGTCGTGCCCTCTCCTTAGGGAGGAGCAGCACCCTTCCCATCCTGTGATGTCAGAGAGCGAATCATGCCCTCCCAAGAGGGAGGAGCAGCACCCTTTCTTTTCCAACGGGACAGAGAGCGAGTCACACCATCCCCTCAGGGAGGAGCAGCACCCTCTATCGTTTAGAAGGGCAGAGAGTGAGTCGTGCCCCCCCCCCATGAAGGGGGAGCAGCACCCTCTACTGACCCACAGCTTGGTACGGGCTGAAAGGGAGTTGTGTCCCCCCACTGTAAGGGGGGAGCAGCACCCTTTCAGTTCCCATAGCCCGTTGTCAGGATTGAGCCCCCGGTAAGGGGAGAGCTCAGATCTAAGTCAATCAGGTCTTGGGAAGGGTCTTTCTACAGATCTGAGTCGCCTCACAAGTCTTTGCCCAGTGACACCAGGTCGTGGCTGCAGGCCGTGGACCTACATCTTACAAGGTTAGATCAAATAAGAGGGATGGGGATAGATCTTCTTCCCCCAAATGCTCTAGGCAGGTGGAGAGTCGCCCTAACCCACCTGCTGAGTCCATTGCTAAGAACAGTCCATTAGCTCCATGGAAGGAGTTATCGGTTCAAATGTCTCCTCCCCCCAAATCTCCCCCACAACAGAGAGACATTGGGTCATGTAGTAGGATGAAGACATCCTTTCTGTCCTCATCGATGCACACGAGTTTGACACAGAACAGGCCGATGTGGTAACCGCTCCCTTTGGGTCACCAACCCCTCCCACCCGTCGGTTAAGGAGGCAGAGGAGGAGGAGAGATGGTCTTTTGATACAGTGGTAAAATAAGTTTACCGCCTTCTTGCCCAGTGACCTGTGTCCCAAACCTTCAGGTTCCGCGACTCCAAAATTCTTTCCAGTTTGGAGAAACTTTCTGGGACAAACTCTCGACCAGATCTCATTCTACTCGGTTACAATCAAGGATAGCCCCTTGATTGTAGTAGGATAGCCCCTTGATTGTAACTTGAGCAAGAAGGACTGATTCTGCAGGGTTCATGGTCCTGGAAGAATCTACCCTTCACATGAACAATTTGGAAATGAGGGCAGTGTTCTTAGGCATTTAGGGGTGCGTCCACCAAATAAGAGGTCACTGCATGATGGTCTCCTCTGACAACACATCGGGGGTAGCGTACCTCAGAAGATAAGGAGGCACACATGCACCTTTTCTATGTGTGGAGGTTTCTGTCAAGGAAAGGCAAGATAGTCCTCATGGAATGGTTGCTCTACGAATTTTTAATAGATTTCCTGTTCCAACTTTGGGGAATTACTTTGGTGGACTTGTTTGCCACCGAGCTAAACAATAAGCTCCCCTTTTATGTTTCCCCAGTCCACGACCAGAGGGCCTGGGCAGTGGATGCTTTCAGCATGAAGTGGGATCATCTGTTTGCTTACGCCTTCCCACCTTTCAGGATGATCCCACAGGTCCTACACAAAATCAGACACTTCACTGCTCAGCTCATTTTGATTGCCCCTCTATGGCCCCAGCGATTGTGGTTCAATGAACTTCTTAATCTGCTGGTGGACCATCCCAGGACCTTACCTCAGAGGAGGGACCTCCTGTCGCACCACAGAGGTTCTCTCCTACACAACAGCCCACAGATTCTCTACCTTCACACTTGGCTCATCTCAAACGATCTCTCTGCAAAGAAAAGTTTTTGATGAAAGTTGCAAAATGTATCATTCAGTCCAGAAGGAGATCGACATCTAAGGTATATGATGCCAAATGGAGAATCTTTTGTGATTGGTGTAGTAGAAAATGTGTTAATCCATGCTGTCCCTCTCTGAGCGCAGTGGCTGATTTTCTTCTCTTCCTTTTCGAAGAGAAACAGTGCTTGGTTTCTACTAATAAGGGTTATCAAGCATCCCTTTCCAACATTCTCAAATTTTTAAAAAGCCTCGCCATCGGGTCAGATTCTCACTTAGCAGACCTCATCAGGTATTTTGAACTGCAAAGACCAGTGTTTCGCTCTCTAATGCCTAAATAGAATCTTTCTTGTGTCTTGTGGTCTCTTAATAAACCCCCCTATGAACCTTTGGGTGAAGCTTTCTTCAAGAACCTTACTCTCAAGACAGTTTGCTCGACTTAGCATCTGCAAGATGAAGGAGTGAGCTTCATGCCCTATCCATAGAGCAGGGCTTTATCAGGTTCAATGGAAATTATGTGTCAGTTTCTCTCATTTGCCAACCCGGCTTTTTAGCAAAACCCCAGCTTCCATCGTTTGCTCCACTCCCGATTGAGATCCCCAGTCTCAGCCGTATGTGCTGGGGATGATCAAGATAGACTTTTATGTTCAGTTAGGGCTCTACATATTTACTTGGCAGCCTCTAAAGGGAAAAGAAAGGGTAGGAAGCATTTTTTTCTCCCCATTAAAGGTTCAACTGATATTTCAGCTTCCACCATTTCTAGGTGGATTGCATTAACTATCAAGAGAGCTTACCAGTCACTTACTGAAAATTAAAGCCTATGAGGTTCGAGCCATTGCTGCCTCATGGGCCTATCGAACTCATTCATATTTGGAGGATGTGATGAAAGCTGCATTTTGGCACTCTCACACTACTTTGTCCTCCTTTTACCTTCGCTTGTTAGCCCACCAAAGCGAAGACATTTTCTTACTGGGCCCAATTGTCATTGCTCTGAAAGTGGCCCATGCAAATTCCATCCTGCAGCAGTCTCCTGCTCTTCAATGAGGGTGAGTATTCCTTGTGTATGTTTTTATTCACCAGTTGTGGGATCATCAGCCTCCCACCAAACTGACTAATTCACATTTTCTTTGGGTGGGGGGGTAAAACTAATTTTAATGATGTCTTACCTGTTGCTATTGCCAGATTCCCTCCTCCCACCCTGTACTGATGTCCCACTAAGTTAGGCTGCTCCCTTGAAAAGAATGAAAGAGTTGCAGTACGCATGGGCAATATGCATGGGGTGTCCTGCACTGGCAATCCATTGTTCTGGAATATTCTGGTTCACCCTAATGGGAGGATTGTTTACAGTTGGACTTGACTTATAAGCAAGTATAGATGGTATTCAGGGTTATACAGATGTTGGTAAAACAAATTCCAGACCTTTTCCAGACTTTCACCAGACTGGATTGCAATATTTTCCAGACCCCTCTGGCACATGTACTCGAAGTCTGTATCACTATAAATAAGCATGTGGTATCCACATAATATAAAACAGTATCCACCAATCACAAGTGGGTGATAGGTCACATGTCTCGCCAACCACACTGAACCAGCAGGGCCATCACTAGACCAAATGGTGCCCCAGGCGACGAGTGTCTTTAGCAAATGAAAACACAGCAACCAAAAATTCCATACTTTTTCCAGACCTTTAGGGCAAATTTTTTATTTTCCATACTTTTTCTAGGTCTGGAAAAAGGACTCTTTTTTTTCCAATACTTTTTCCAGACTTTGAACGAACCCTGGGTATTAAATGTGTTTCATACATTTCTTGGAATGGTGTGTCTCAGTAGTTACCATGCCAGACTTCTCAGAATGGTGCAGGTTCAAAATTCAGCCCAGACCAGACTGGGTCATCCTTAGGAGAGGCACTTTATGCTCCAATTGTCTTGGAATGATATAACCTTTCATGTGTTGATGTGCCATAAAACAACAAGCAACAGCAACAATATCATCATAAATTGCATTTTAGCTGAATACAAAATTAATGTAAGATTATATTCATCACATGACATAATTATCCCATCAACTGATTTTATTTGTAGGAATAAATTTACAATGTCATAATCCAATAGTTCATGGAATAAAAATCAGTGCCAGAAAAGGAAGACTTAATCTTCTAATGCTGATAATAATTAATACTTTACACACAATGAGTACAGCATGCAGTCTGACTATTACCACCATTATTGTGCAACAGTTCACAGTAATTTCCTTTTTGCACTATTGTTTCCACTTAATACCCAAATCAAATTGGACATCACATCACAATGTTATGGTGAACATTATGAGCAATACAGATTCCACCAGTGTCATTTACAGCCTTAATTTCCTTTTTGACTGCTGTGACAAACAAATATCCACTGAATCTAATCCCTAAAAGTAACTTTGATTACATGGAGAAAAAAAAGCATTATTTGTTGCAATTGTCAATGTACTTTTCAGTCTGTATTACTGAAAGAGCCATTAAGAGTCTAAGTGATTAACAAACACATTTTAAAAAGTGGTTAAGTCTCAGACAGTTCTTTTTTTTGTCTTTGCAAATTTCTAAGAAACAATGGTTCTTCTGAATCCTGAGAAAGTAATTGTTTCACTGTTTGTAAAAAAAAACACAATTTCACACAGAAGTCATCTGACATGCCTCAAATGTGCACCAATATACAGTCATCATTATTTACCAGAAAAGTCCTTATCCAAATAAATCTACTACTACATCTATATATCTGTCTATCCATTTAAGAGTTCTATACAAAGTGATTAGTACCAATTCCTTTTTATTGTCCAGGTATACACCTGGTAGACATTCTAGTTACACTAACAACAATAATAGCACTTTTTAAAAATATCTATACCACTTAAAATCTTGAGTTCTTAACTTTTTGCCACTATTCTAACACAAACTGGCAATGCCAATTAATTCTGCCACTATTCTGTATAAAACAAACTGGCAATGCCAATCAATACTGCCACCATTCCATGTAACACAAACTGGCCATGCCAATCAATTCTGCCACTATTCTGTATAAAACAAACTAGCAATGCCAATCAATACTGCCACCATTCCACAAACACAAACTGGCCATGCCAATCAATTCTGCCACTATTCCATCTAACACAAACTGGCCATGCCAATCAATTCTGTCACCATTCCATGTAACACAAACCTATTCCATGTAACACAAACTGACCATGCCAATCAATTCTGCCACTATTCCATCTAACACAAACTGGCCATGCCAATCAATTCTGCCACCATTTCATGTAACACAAACCTATTCCATGTAACACAAACTGGCCATGCCAATCAATTCTGCCACTATTCCATATAACACAAACTGACCATGCCAACAAATTCTAACACTATTCCATGTAACACAAACTGGATATGCCAATCAATTCTGCATTAAATGTTTACTATCAAAATGAAGTTAAACATGCATCATAATCCCCTCTGCCATTAATGTGTGTCTGTGTGAAAATGGGTCCAAGATTTGGTTTTCTGGGGTTTGAGATTAAATACACCATTGTGGTTGTTCATGCTTTTCCTAGGACACCTTTGTCATTGAATTCAACAAAAATTACAGGTCATGAAAGGGTTGATTTTCACAAGGCAGTTCTTGTATATCAATGACAACATGGAGCTGCACCAGAGTAGCTTCAGGATTTATTCAAGCCTTATTCAACACATTACCAGTTGAGATCAACCTCACATGGAAACCTTCATCCACCAAAACCAAGAACAGAGCTATTTAAGAAAAGCTTCCAATACTCTGGTACAGTTTTGTAGAACAAGCTTCCACTGCATATAAAATCTGCAGAAAATATTACAGTATTTAAGGAGAGATATCATGAGTATGTGTGTGTTACTAATAGATTATAATAGAATTTAGCATCTATAATACTAAAGACATGTTAAAATAAATTGTAATTACTATTATTATCTTTCATATGATACAGATTGTTATATTTTTCTTAAGAGGGCCTCAAGGGAGAATAGTCTTTGACTAAATGAGTCACCCTCTATAAATAAAGTATTATTATTATTATTAATATTGTTATTATTATTATTATTATTATTATTATTATTATTATTATTATTATTATTATTATTATCATATGTTGGTCCAACCTAAAAAAAATTATTATGAAATACCTCAAAATCTGTAAAAGTAGAAAATTTATCAATACACAAGAAAATCTAGAAATTTATCCTTAAGATACACATTCTCCCATGAATCCCATTAATATGATGACTGAAGGGCTCCCACGAATCCAAATAATATGATAAGTGAAGGGCTTCCACGAATCCCATTAATATGATGACTGAAGTGCTCCCATGAATCCCATTAATATGATGAATGAAGGGCTCCCACAAATCCCAATAATATGATAAGTGAAGGGCTCCCAAGAATTCCATTAATATGATGACTGATCGGCTCCCACAAATCCCATTATATGACTGAAGGCTCCCACGAATCCCATTAATATGATGACTGAAGGGCTCCCACGAATCCCAATAATATGATAAGCGAAGGGCTCCCAAGAATTCCATTAATATGATGACTGATCGGCTCCCACAAATCCCATTAATATGACTGAAGGCTCCCACGAATCCCATTAATATGATGACTGAAGGGCAAAGTACTTAGTCAAACAGGGGACATAACTGTATCAAATTTTGTTGGAAAATGAGAAAATCTAACTTGAGCTAAACCCTTATAATGTAAAGCCACATACAAAATTTGGTTTCAATCCATTAATTCATTCAAAAGTTATTGAGTGGAAACAAAATTTGTGACAGATGTGACCTAATGTACATGCTATGCTGGACATTCATGCATTACAATGGCTGGGGCACTGATTCAATAATCATTTGAACTTAAATATTTATATACTGTTATAGCTGAAAATCTGCAATTCTGAGTTCACTACTAAAAGGTTTTACTGTAGGAATAGTTGTTCATGCAGCAGCTACAGTATTTGTGTATAATATGCCAAAAACTAAACAGTGTAAATACATATCTGCTAGTGCATTATGCAGTACATATCAAGATCTACACTGTTTGTTCTTCTTTCCCGTAAACAAGTATGGGTCTAGATCTGCTAGTACATGTATGCAACACTCACGCTCAGACCTGGATCTCCACCGTTTGCAGTTGGATGTATATTCAGCACAGACTCTGATCTGCTGGCACATTACATGACAGAAAACCTAGGTCTGATCATGTTACTTGCAGCTGGATGCAAATTCAGCAAAGACACTAATCTTCTGGTGTATTACATGACAGAAGTCTTGGGTTTTATCATACTGCTTGCAGTTGGATGCATATTCAACACAGACCCTGATCTACTGCATATTACATGACAGAAGACCTGGGTATTATCATACTGCTGGCAGATGGATGTATATTCAACACAGACCCTGATCTACTGCATATTACATGACAGAAGACCTGGATCTTATCATACTGCTTGTAGTTGGATGAATATTCAACACAGACCCTGATCTACTGCATATTACATGATAGAAGACCTGGGTCTTATCATACTGCTTGTAGTTGGATGTATATTCAACACAGACCCTGATCTACTGCATATTACATGACAGAAGATCTGGGTCTTATCATACTGCTTGTAGTTGGATGTATATTCAACACAGACCCTGATCTACTGCATATTACATGACAGAAGACCTGGGTCTTATCATACTGCTTGTAGTTGGATGTATATTCAACACAGACCCTGATCTACTGCATATTACATGATAGAAGAGCTGGGTCTTATCATACTGCTTGTAGTTGGATGTATATTCAACACAGACCCTGATCTACTGCATATTACATGACAGAAGACCTGGGTATTATCATACTGCTTGTAGTTGGATGTATATTCAACACAGACCCTGATCTACTGCATATTACATGACAGAAGACCTGGGTATTATCATACTGCTGGCAGTTGGATGTATATTCAACACAGACCCTGATCTACTGCATATTACATGACAGAAGACCTGGGTTTTATCATACTGCTTGCAGTTGGATGCATATTCAACACAGACCCTGATCTACTGCATATTACATGACAGAAGACCTGGGTATTATCATACTGCTGGCAGATGGATGTATATTCAACACAGACCCTGATCTACTGCATATTACATGACAGAAGACCTGGGTCTTATCATACTGCTTGTAGTTGGATGTATATTCAACACAGACCCTGATCTACTGCATATTACATGACAGAAGACCTGGGTATTATCATACTGCTGGCAGTTGGATGTTTATTCAAAACAGACCCTGATCTGCTGGTGCATTACATGACAGAAGACCTGGGTATTATCATGCTGCTTGCAGTTGGATGCATATTCAGCATAGACCCTAATCTGCTGCACATTACACGACAGAAGACCCGGATCTTATCATGCTGATTGCAATTGGATGCACATTCAGCATAGACCCCGATCTACTGGTGTATTACATGACAGAAGACCTGACTCTTATCATGCTTCTTGCAGCTGGATGTATATTCATCATAGACCCTGATCTGCTGGTGTATTACATGACAGAAGACCTGGCACTTATCCTGCTGCTTGCATTTGAGCTTGTGTTATACATACAGTGATCCATCACTGTAATGGTGTTCAATGAAGCCATATATATTTACATTTACTGTGATATATGTGAGGTGGCTTTATACTATGATACTTTATACATAATATTACTATTACACTGACCATATTCGCCTTATAAAAGGGACTGTGTTATACTAGGATGCTTTATAGTGAGGGACCACTGTACATGACAAAATATGGTATATCACACAATAAGAACCAAGGCTAAATTCTCTTGCCTCCAGTCTGAGATGTCAGTTCTTCCCATTGCTAATATTACTGCTATATTAGAAGTCAGGGATGTGTTATATTAATCAAGTTGTAAAAATTGGTAATGAATAAATATCTCCCGCAATTCCCATGACTAATAACTTATCTGTTATTACATGCATCAATGATTAAATAAAAAATGCTATGATGTATTGTTGTCATGAGAACAGCATTAGGTGGGTAACATAAAGGAAACCAAATCAATTGTTCAAGACTGACCTTGACTTTTTACTGGCTGAACAATCCCTAATTGGATTGTCTATTTGTGATCTTATTTCCCATATCAGGTAATTATATTCTAAAGCAAAAGGACCAATTTATAATATGATAAGTCTGCAACTTCATTATCAGTTCATGAATTGATTTCACAGCTAATAGCATGTCTTCTGGTTTTTTCGTCATAAAACATTACTCACCTCCAAACCTTACCCAAATATATTCTGACCGGTAAAAAGGCTGCATTTGCACACATTTCAAGTTAAAATTCCAAGTTTGGAGTAACATTCTACAACTTGAAATGTTCAGTACAGTTTTATGATGGAGAGGCCAGGTTTTTGATAGGTGCAACTAAGTTTCAGTAACAAAGGACAATAAACAAGTGTCCTTCGAAAGGACTGACACTCTATTGTCCAAAAAGAATTTCTAGGAATTCAAGATAAGACCATTTCTTCTTTTTAATTGCTCAGTGTTGAAACCATCTCTTATATTCTTCAGTGATAAGTTTCTGAAATCAGTTACTGTGGTAGCCATGTTGGATTAAGATTGGCACTATTTTCATGCAGGACAAACTGGACACCATTTGAAGACTTTTCATGAAAGCCCATGTTGATAAAAAAAACCCAGCAGAACCCTTTTTGATTTAGGACCAACCAGACATCATAAGATATGTGAGAAGTCTTCTGGTGAAAACCCCATGTTGATATGATTTTCTGTTCAGGAGGCGAAGCAATAACAAGTTTTTTAAGATGGCTACCATGGTGGCTGTTCCGAACGTCAGATCAGCACCATTTTCATTTAGGACCAAGTTGGCATCATAAGAAGTCTTTTAGTGAAAACCCCATGTTGATATGACCATCCATTCAGGCGGAGTAGTGATAAAAACAATTTCAAGTTGGCTGCTGCGGCATCCATACTGGATGTCTAAGCAGCACAATTTTCATTTAGGACCAACTTGACCTTGGGGTGAATGTGTGTGTAAAGTTTCATGGCAATCCTCAAAGTAGTTTCGGAGAAGTAGCATTAACAAACTTGTCCAAACAGACAGATGGACATTGGACAACAAACGACAAACAACAGGCCATCCCGTAAGCTCTCTTGGCCTATGACCAGTAGAGCTAAAAAAACTCCTTGAAAATCTTAAAATTGAACTTCATCATATGTTATCATTAAGAAAGGGCCATAAAAGAACCTTGAAAATTTATCTTTCTTGTGCATATCATTTAAAAATGTCCATAAATCTTTTCAGATCCTAGCTTGCAAACAGAATTTTATCTTTAACTGGTTTAAACTTGCTCAGATTGTAAAGAATGCAAAATTTGCATACCAGGCACATCAAGCTTGGGAGAAAACAAATTAAGATTGCACTCCTCTGTGTTAAAAATTTCTCGCATTTTAACCAGACCACAGGATTGGTTAAGTCTACAAGGTTAACAGTCCTGTGCACAGTAACCTACCAGTCCATCAACACCAATATAAGGATCTGAATGGGTTTGTTCTGCCCAGATTCATTATAAATCCTCAACAAAAATTCAAAATTCCCATCAGCAGCAGCTTTGTTGTAAGGTACCTGAACTGCTGTCCTTTTGAACCTACAAATTGCAAACAAATCTTACCTGACAGCCTTATCTTTAAATAAAAAAAGTCAAAATTCCCATCAGCAACAGCTTTGTTTTAAGGTACCTGAACTGCTGTCCTTTTGAACCTACAAATCTTACCTGACAGCCTTATGTTTAACTAAAAAAAGTCATTAAAAAAACCCATCATGGGAATGGACAGACTATTATTTTCAACTTTGCTTTTTAGATTCCTTACATCCAACAAAATATGTATCAATTAACAGTAGTATGTGATAACATTATGAAATTTATGATGAAAAAGATTACATAACTTTATCAACAACATAATAACCAATCTGTAATTAAATTCACTTTAAATATTTTGTATGTTCTATTTCTGCTTACTATTAAGATGTATACAAACAAGAGCCTAAGTGGGTCTGAGATCACTCATCTTTCTGACCTCTACCTAATAGCCAAATGTAAGAGAAGTTGGCCAAGAAATCTGGGTCAGTAGGTTGCTTTATGTAGAAATCTTCCTTCATTGATGTTGATTGCATATCTGATGAAAACAACAATTTCAAGGCTTTGCTGCTGTTTGGTCTCGTCCATATCTGATCAGCATCATTTGTCCGATAATGAAAGGTCTCAATGCCACGATGCTTTGTGTCAAATTCTGTTAAGTTCTTTTTAGATAGGCTGTTTGTATGTTTTTCTATTTTTAAGACCATAATTTTGGTGATAAAGCCACTTCTGGTACATGCCACATGAGCCATTTTTAAAACAAAAGAGAATATAATAGCAAACACTGTAGAAATGTTGCATTTATGGGTTTCCGTGTTAGGACAACCTCGTAAGTAGGTTTATTTATGACCTTACAACTCCTCAGTGATAGATCTACTTTAAATAAGCCAATTTTGTATTCGGTGAAGCAAATAAAAGACCTAACTATTTATGAATGTGTTTGCCGTGCAATAAATTAATGGCAGTTCATAATTAAAGTTCAATAAATGAAAATACATATTTGATTAATATAAGAGGTACTATGCTCTACATGAAGATTAATATTCTGGTGCAATTTAAAGTCAATTTACTGAAAAATCACTCATCTCACTTCATTGAAACTATATAAACAAAAGCATAAAAGATCATTGTTTAAAAGTGATCAAGTATCATTTTGATCACAAAGTTGCAGATTAAACACATCATTTCTCTTCTACTGCATACACTTTTGTGTCTATCTCTGATTTATCGCTACACACAGGAAAATGCTGATCCCTGTTGTAGCTCAGATTCACAGTAAATAATTGCCTTTTGGCACCAATGAGATCATACACGTTTGTCATGCTGCAATTAAATGAAAGCTCCAAATTCAGCCATGTACAAAGTACTATGTCAAAGACATGTTTAATCGGCTCTATTGTTAGATGCAATCTACACTCTACTCTACCCAGCAATTGTGGTTACAAAGGATTAAACAAAGATCAGTGGTGTTTATATCTGTTTTTTGTGATGCGGTCATTCATAGCAGTGTCAAAATGCATATTTTGCCTAAAAATCATCGCCAATGGTCACATTCAGCAGGAAGCTGCTCGTGACAGTACATTTATATAATAAAATCTATTCATGCAAGATAATTGTGGTCATAAATGGCAGGTGGTTGCTCATAGCAAATGTCGCTCAAAAATAGGTTTTACTGTATTTGATGGCGTATCAGCATGATTTGTACAAAGTTGAAAGCCCTCTATGCCAGAATGCTTTCTGTCAAATTGCTTCAAATTCTGATGAGCAGTTTTAAGGAAATCTTTTAAAGGTTTTTCTACTTTTAGTAACGCAGCCATATTTGACAGTGGACGAGCATTATTTGAATCAATCTGAAACGCCTTCATGCCAGGATGCTTTGTGTAAAATTTGATCAAATTATCTTGAGTAGTTTTTTAAAAGAAATCATTTTAAAGTTTTACTATTTTTAATAATGGTGGCCATATTGGATAATGGATTGGCATCCATTTAACAAATCTGAAAGGATTTGGTGCCAGAATGCATCAAGGTACAATCATCTGCAAATTGGTCAAGTGTCTTTTGAGACATTGTAAATAACATTTGTGAACAGACAATGGATAACCCACGATGGATGACAGATGAAGGACTATACCAGTGGTTCCCAAACTTTTTTTATCACGACCCTAAATACCATCTTTTGCAACCCAAAATTCAGTACCAGTATAGGGTCGTGAGGACCCTTGTGACCCTCATTTGGGTCGTGACCCTGGGTTTGGGAACCACTGGACTATACTAAAAGCTCACTTGGTCATATGGTCATCTAAACTAAAAAGTGTTTTTTAAAAACTTTTTTGGTTTCAATGAATCCTCCATATGCAACAGCATCATCAAGCACTCAAAATCATGACCCACCTGCTTTTAAACTTTATTTCATGTTCCCTCAGACCTTGTTTTTTGGTTTCTGCTGAAGAGCCAAGAAATCTAACACAGGATAAAATCTGATTTAAATCCATCCAGTGATTCTGAAGCTGTTGAGTAGAAACAGAAAGTGATTTCCCCATACAAATGTTTAAGTTGCAATTAATGGGGAATTGCTTTTTCAGAATTTTTTTGCATTTATTTAATGTTTCTTTTTCACATCAATTGTTCATGTTCATAATTTATATTATGTTGTCACCTTTTTAAAAATTCTTGAGGCATGGCTCAAATGTTAGATATGATAGCTGAAGTGGAGAAAACACCAGGCAACTTGGGGAACAACATAATGCAGTGGTAATGCACCTGCACTGCACCTGTGCAATCCTGAGTAAATCCACGGTTTAAAAAAAAAGAACTTCTGGTCTTAAATTTTCTAAATAAAAATACAAATGCACACAGAGAATCAAATAACATTAAAATCATTCACCAAAATTCTATCCTGTAACAAAGAAAGAAAAATCTCGTGGAAGTTGACAGATTAATTTAAGTCAATACATCTTGTGGTATGGATCAAAATACTGTACTGAAATTTATCTAAAGCTGAAACTGGCAACTCAATGCTATTTTACAGAAAATAGGAATACTTTTAAGTTCAAAGAAGGAAGTAATAATCTCTAAATTGGTTTCTACATTTGCAACAACTTTGACATCTTGGCAAGTTTATACTCCCTCAACTGACTAAGACATAATTACGAAACCTAAGACATGCCTTGGTCTGTACAGTGTAATTACAAAGTAATTTATTTTGTTGATGCAAAATGTGTATCCAACTATAAAGACACAGTTTATCTGATATATCCTTATTATCACAGTCTATAATATAGCTGCTTGTTCTAAATAGGATCTCAAACCAACAGTAAAGACTCAGATCCGTCAGGACATTATCCTCCGGCAGGTCTTGGTCTGCATTCTTGGATGCAGTTGGGTGCATCTTTTGCAGGTTTCAATACGGCACTTCCAGGCAAAAAACAGGCCCAGGCATTGATTTGTACACAGCAAAGTCTGGAGTAAATTGCTAGAATAATTTAAACTGAATCATGCAAAGAACTGAAGAGTTGATGGCAAGGTCATTGTGGTCCACCTCTTTTCATCTACCAAAAACTGGGATCTTGCCTGAATGGTAAAACTGAGGATATAAAAGATCAAGCATTTTGTTGTTATGTTTTTGCATCAAAATAGAATATTTTCTATTAAGGCACTTTCCAAGCAAGTACATATAGGTAATAGTCATTGTGTACTTTTGTAGCCTAAAGTGTGTATATCAATAGTCATAGTGTACTTTTGTAGCCTAAAGTGTGTATATCAATAGTCATAGTGTGCTTTTGTAGCCTAAAAGTGTGCATATCAACAGTCAGTGAACTTTTGTAGCCTATAAGTGTGCATATCAATAGTCATTGTGTACTTCTGTAGCCTAAAAGTGATCATATGAATAGTCATCGTACTTTTGTAGCCTAAAAGTGTACACCGGTATTTCAATAGTCATAGTGTAATCAATAGTCAGTGTACTTTTATAGCCTAAAAGTGAACATATCAATAGTCATAGTGTACTTTTGTAGTCTAAAAGTGTGTGTATCAATAGTCAGTGTACTTTTGTAGTCTAAAAGTCAACATATCAATAGTCATAGTGTACTTTTGTAGTCTAAAAGTGAACATATCAATAGTCATAGTGTACTTTTGTAGTCTATAAGTGTGTGTATCAATAGTCAGTGTACTTTTGTAGTCTAAAAGTGAACATATCAATAGTCATAGTGTACTTTTGTAGTCTAAAAGTGTGTATCAATAGTCATAGTGTACTTTTGTAGTCTAAAAGTGTGTGTATCAATAGTCATAGTGTACTTTTGTAGTCTAAAAGTGTGTATCAATAGTCATAGTGTACTTTTGTAGTCTAAAAGTGTGTGTATCAATAGTCATAGTGTACTTTTGTAGTCTAAACGTGTGTGTATCAATAGTCATAGTGTACTTTTGTAGTCTAAAAGTGAACATATCAATAGTCATAGTGTACTTTTGTACCCTAAAAGTGTGTGTATCAATAGTCAGTGTACTTTTGTAGCCTAAAAGTGAACATATCAACAGTCATAGTGTACTTTTGTAGTCTAAAAGTGAACATATCAATAGCCATAGTGTACTTTTGTAGCCTAAAAGTGAACATATCAATAGTCAGTGTACTTTTGTAGTCTAAAAGTGTGTGTATCAATAGTCATATTGTACTTTTGTAGTCTAAAAGTGTGTGTATCAATAGTCATAGTGTACTTTTGTAGTCTAAAAGTGTGTGTATCAATAGTCATAGTGTACTTTTGTAGTCTAAAAGTGTGTGTATCAATAGTCAGAGTACTTTTGTACCCTAAAAGTGTGTGTATCAATAGTCAGTGTACTTTTGTAGCCTAAAAGTGAACATATCAATAGTCATATTGTACTTTTGTAGTCTAAAAGTGTGTGTATCAATAGTCATAGTGTACTTTTGTAGTCTAAAAGTGTGTGTATCAATAGTCATAGTGTACTTTTGTAGTCTAAAAGTGTGTGTATCAATAGTCATAGTGTACTTTTGTAGTCTAAAAGTGTGTGTATCAATAGTCATAGCGTACTTTTGTACCCTAAAAGTGAACATATAAATAGTCAGTGTACTTTTGTACCCTAAAAGTGAACATATCAATAGTCAGTGTACTTTTGTACCCTAAAAGTGTGTGTATCAATAGTCATATTGTACTTTTGTAGTCTAAAAGTGTGTGTATCAATAGTCAGTGTACTTTTGTACCCTAAAAGTGAACATATCAATAGTCAGTGTACTTTTGTACCCTAAAAGTGTGTGTATCAATAGTCAGTGTACTTTTGTACCCTAAAAGTGATAATATCAATAGTCAGTGTACTTTTGTACCCTAAAAGTGTGTGTATCAATAGTCATAGTGTACTTTTGTACCCTAATAGTGTGCATATTAATAGTCAGTGTACTTTTGTAGCTACAGAAGTGTGCATATCATTTTGAAACAGTCTTTGATATACTGGTAATTCATTTATTTTCATAGTTTGGGAAGAAAAAAAAGTCAGTACATAAAATCACGGATTGGGAAGGGGAGCTATTGTTTCCAAAAACTGAGTATTGTTCATTAGGTCTTTAAATTTGTGGTTTGTAGCAACCTTGAAATCTGTGAAAATTGGTACCCCAAGAAAATTTTTGAATTAAAATATTATTATATTTTCTGCATCTCATGATTGATCCACCAACTGTGAAATTCACGGACCCATACAGATCTGCCCATGTAGACCTGGGTACATGCTGTTTGAATGAAATATTAAATATAAAAAAACATACATAGACCCTGATCTGAATGACAGATGATAGAGGTCAACATGCCTAGTTGGCACCAAGATGTATACAGATAAGGTCTATAGAATAGGTTATGAAGGATTCACTTGTATTGAAACTTTATACTTTATATGAATTCTTATACTAAATTACACAAGATTTCTAGCATTTCTCATTTCAAATATTGCGGTTATTTTTTTCTGAGCACCTGTTTGTTTTAATGTTTATGTCCATATATCTATATGAAAAAACATTAAAGCTGAGAAGACATCAAATGCAAGATCATATGGTTACAAACAGCAAGCAAATCCTTTTAGTATCTTTTTTCCTAATATTTCATTTTGAATAACAAGAAAAAAATCATACAAGTTCAGCAAAACACTGTACACCTAATATAAAAACAGATCTATAATCTATTTCACGAAAAGGTTCTGAGAAAGTAAAAATGAAATTAAAGTATCCATGACACCAATGGGGTTATCAAAAGAGACTAGTGAATAGTATAAAATAAAGGACATAATTAATGTTCAATATTGCTCAAAACTGTATACAAAATAATACTTTAATCATCAAACATATTGATGATATATTAGCCTATTTACCAACTTTGATTTAAAACAGGTCATAAATACCATTTCAAGTGGAAAGCAGTTAATGCAAGATCACCTCATAAATCTCACTCACAATAAAAGTCACTGAATATCTTGATATAAGTATATTTACAAAGTTTGATAATAATCTGATAAAAAAAACAGAGTAGCTAAAGTGTTGATAAGCTCAACCAATAGATACAATGTCATCTCACTGGTATGCATGATCTTGCCCAATTTCGAATTCATCTGAGATCTTATTGATATAAGGATATGTTCCAAGTTTGATCAAAATTAGATTAGAAATATGGCCTCCAGAGTGGTAACAAGGTTAGCCAATTAGAAGCAAGATCACCTCATTAATATCCATGGATCTCGATCATTATTGAACTCGTCTAAGATTTTGATGATATAAACTAATATTCCAAGTTTAATTGAAGTCAGATAAGAAATATGGACTCCATAGTGGTAACAAGCAAATGTTTTGACAGAAGACAGATGACACACAATGGACACAGGGTCATACCATATTCCTTAAGACCAAGTTAGCTAAGAATGGGGCCCAACATTTCTATTTGGGAAATTTGGATAACTGTTCTTTTGTATAACTGTAGGAAATTCCAAATTAAAGATGATGTTAATGAATCTGTACTATCTAATGTACATACAAATCAGTCTAAAGTGTAAAGAATAATTATTCACGTATTTACTCGTATTCCACACTGCTTAATGGTGCATTAGAGTTACATTATTAATCCTTGAACTTTTAATATACTCTGCTTAAAGACACATTAGAGGTACATTATTAATCCTTGAATTATTAATATACTCTGCATAATGGTGCATTAGAGTTACATTATTAATCCTTGAATTATTAATATACTATGCATAATGGTGCATTAGAGTTACATTATTAATCGTTGAATTATTAAAATATTCTGCATAATGGTGCATTAGAGTTACATTATTAATCCTTGAATTATTAATATACTCTGCGTAATGGTGCATTTGACTTACATTATTAATCCTTGAACTTTTAATATACTCTGCATAATGGTGCATTAGATTTACATTATTAATCCTTGAACTTTAATATACTCTGCGTAATGGTGCATTAGAGTTACATTATTAATCCTTGAACTTTTAATATACTCTGCTAAATAGTGCATTAGAGTTATATTATTAATCCTTGAACTTTTACTATACTCTGCGTAATGGTGCATTTGACTTACATTATTAATCCATGAACTTTAATATACTCTGCATAATGGTGCATTAGAGTTACATTAATAATCCTTGAACTTTTAATATACTCTGTGTAATGGTGCATTAGAGTTACATTATTAATCCTTGAACTTTAATATACTCTGCTAAATAGTGCATTAGAGTTATATTATTAATCCTTGAGCTTTTAATATAAACTGAGTAATGGTGCATTTGACTTACATTATTAATCCATGAACTTTAATATACTCTGCATAATGGTGCATTAGAGTTACATTAATAATCCTTGAACTTTTAATATACTCTGCATAATGGTGCATTAGAGTTACATTATTAATCCTTGAACTTTAATATACTCTGCATAATGGTACATTAGAGTTACATTATTAATCCTTGAACTTTTAATATACTCTGCTAAATAGTGCATTAGAGTTATATTATTAATCCTTGAACTTTTAATATAAACTGAGTAATGGTGCATTTGAGTTACATTATTAATCATCTAACATTTAATATACTATGCATAATGGTGCATTAAAGTTACATTATTAATCGCTGAATTATTAAAATATTCTGCATAATGGTGCATTAGAGTTACATTATTAATCATTGAATTATTAAAATATTCTGCATAATGGTGCATTAGAGTTACATTATTAATCCTTGAATTATTAATATACTCTGCGTAATGGTGCATTTGACTTACATTATTAATCCTTGAACTTTAATATACTCTGCGTAATGGTGCATTAGAGTTACATTATTAATCCTTGAACTTTAATATACTCTGCATAATGGTGCATTAGAGTTACATTATTAATCCTTGAACTTTTAATATACTCTGCTAAATAGTGCATTAGAGTTACATTATTAATCCTTGAACTTTTAATATACTCTGCTAAATAGTGCATTAGAGTTATATTATTAATCCTTGACCTTTTAATATAAACTGAGTAATGGTGCATTTGAGTTACATTATTATTCATCTAACATTTAATATACTCTGTGTAATGGTGCATTTGACTTACATTATTAATCATCTAACTTTTAATATACTCTTTGTAATGGTGCATTTGACTTACATTATTAATCATCTAACTTTTAATATACTCTGTGTAATGGTGCATTTGACTTACATTATTAATCATCTAACTTTTAATATACTCTTTGTAATGGTGCATTTGACTTACATTATTAATCATCTAACTTTTAATATACTCTGAGTAATGGTGCATTAGAGTTACATTATTAATCGTCTAACTTTTAATATACTCTGTGTAATGGTGCATTTGACTTACATTATTAATCATCTAACTTTTAATACACTCTGAGTAATGATGCATTTGACTTACATTATTAATCCTCAAACTTTTAATATACCCTGAGTAATGGTGCATTTGACTTACATTATTAATCCTGAAACTATTAATATACTCTGCTAAATAGTACATTAGATTTACATTATTAATCCTGAAACTATTTGTATACTCTGCTAAATAGTGCATTAGAGTTACATTATTAATCCTGAAACTATTAATATACTCTGCTAAATAGTCCATTAGAGTTACAATATTAATCCTGAAACTATTAATATACTCTGCTAAATAGTCCATTAGAGTTACATTATTAATCCTGAAACTTTTAATATACTCTGCATAATGGTCCATTAGAGTTACAATATTAATCCTTGAATTAATAATATCAACCTATTAATGTCCTGGTTATTGGCCAGTGGCAGCAGGCAAAGCTGGTCACTGTTGTAATATGCTGTAACTGTTTTCCTAAGCGGACGTCAGAACATTTTCTGAAGTCATCATTAGATTGTCGTGAATGTAAGTGTAGTATAAAATAACACCTAAATATACAAACCATGTAAAATGACCAAGCAATGTGAAGTCATTTAAAAATGATCAAAATGTGAATATTTGGTTTCAAACATTGATTCGGAACTAAATGATTGAGTGAAGGGTGGTTCAATTTGTTGTTTTCCCCCAAAATGTAATGGACATTAACGAACCTTTCCAAAATACTGATATTTTTCAATTTGCAAAAAGACTAACTATTGACAACTTATTATGGAAACCTGCTTCGCCTACAAATGGAAGTCACTTGTATAAAGAAAAAGAAAACCTTTCTTTCCACTTGATTGAATGGAGCATTCCTTAGAATGTGCACATGCCAGATAGCATCAAATTTCATGAAGTCATGCAGTTTCAGTCAGTGTATGCACATGACATCATACAGTTGGTGGATCAATCATGAGATGCAGAAAATTATAATAATACTTTAATTCATAATTTTTCTTGGGGTACCAATATTTGCAGATTTCATGTTTCAAGTATGAACAGTAACACTAAATTTAACCAAAGTTGGTGAAGCAGGAAATATGGGTCACTGTGACTTTCTTTTAAGATGAGATGTAGTACTCATCATTAAGAGCCATGATTCCAGGTCTAACAGTATTATATTAGAGGCAAAAAAAACAACTGATGTGGTCATGAACTCAACACAAAAACTCAAAATAACTCAGCAACATGTGAAATGCAGGTCACAGTGATCTTTTCTTGTAAGGGTGTGATACATGTACTAAGAAATGCATACAATCATCTATTTTGATAATTCTGGCATTAACAGTACTTACGACTGAATCCAAGTCAATGAAGAATGAAATATGGTCTACATTGACCTTTTTTGTGATGAGGGTATAGGACTCATCAAGATGCATCCTCTCACCAATGCCGATGCCAGGAGTAGTAGCTATCTACTTTGAATAGGTGAGGTAAAAATAACACTCAGCTCACTGCAATATGTTCAGCTGCAGTCATGAAAAACTTAATTTTTTTAACAAATCAAAACAAAAGCATTTGAATAAGATAAACAAAAGGTACCTTTAGAATGTTTAATTCCTCATCAACTTATTTAAATCTCTTTTTTTATATTTCCACAACTATTTTAGACGTTGATGTGACAATGTTTTTAAAAGAAACATAAGAGTTTATCAAGTTTTGATGGTAATGTGCTGCTGATTTAGGGTTAGGGTTAGAGGGTTAGGGTTAGGGGGTTAGGGTTAGGGTTGGCCACAACATAATCTTCACTGAAATAAACAAATGAAAATGTGGCATATTACATAAACTGTCAGTACAAGTAATTCAGCAAAATTAATTTCCCTAATTAAACTGTAATTGTCCTTGTTCAGGAAGATATAGATAAATGCAACATTATCCTTGACATAAATACATATAGAGTCATATATTTCTACCTCTCTGAACAGAAAGACTCAAGTCATTGTCCTGCTGAAGGATATTTAAAATACTTGCTGTTTTACACAGAATGTTTTATGTTATTTCAACCTTTGTTGACCTACACATCATGTGACTATAATCCATTTGAATGCCAGTCTGGGTAATGAAGGAGGAGTCCAACAATACCATATTTAACCATGTATATTACACACCAAGCATAGCAAACAGCATACTGTAAGCCCAGACCTCATGTCAAATAATGTGCTATGCTGTTAACCTTAAATCATAATTGAAAGAGTAGCACAGACCAGACCTGCTGATGTATTGTCATCGCAGATCTGGGTGAACTGAAGGAACAGCTACACTGGACCTGCTGACACATTGCACTAGCAGATCTGGGTCAACTGAAGGAACAGGGTAGACCAGATCTGCTGATGCAGTGCGATGGCAGATCTGGATCAACTGAAGGACCAGCACAGACCAAACCTGCTGATGCATTGTGATGGCAGATCTCGATCTTTGATGCTTGCAGTTGGATCTACCATATATACTCATGTATAAGCCGATACCAACTGCAAACTACATAGATTCAGATCTGCCGTCGCATAATGCACCGGTAAATCTCAATCTATGTTGCTTGCATTTGGACCAGGCTAATACACGAGTATATACGGTACCTTATACACAAGCAAATATGCCACAATGAATTTGAATGATGCATGTGCAATGTTATGACATAAAAACTAAGAACAATTACCCTTGTAAGAATTCATTACTACCATTAAGGGGAAAAAGTGAGCTACAGGAGAGATTTCTCTATTTGAAGAGGCACATAGTTTTATACTGCTCCAGGGACTGATAAGGATTACAAACCTATGGTTGACAAATGTCCCTAGAAAGGGATACAAATGTAAACATCTCCATGAAATTTTGAAGCAGTAGAGATTGATTAACCTGCTGCAAGTAGCTGCATGGATACATGATGAAATGGTAAGTCTGTTTATCATACCTCTTTGTTGTCTTGCCTTTTTAAAAAATAATTCTGAAACATAATAAACTCAGGATTGAAGGTTTTGTGCAAGCCAGTGCTAAATTATTTGTGTGAGTCCATAACACCAAAAAAGGCAAAATATATTCTGCAAAAAGTTAACTATAAGAAACAAATAATTCCATGTATATGTTTAGAGTCAATTGAACTGTTGTTTTGATTTGTTTCTGCATCATAAAACTTGTGTTTTAGTTATTGCTCACCATGAGAGGCAATGTTTATCTCTGCAATAACCTTTAAAGGATCTATTTTTTCTGACATATTTTTAAAGGTACAAAATTTAAAGCGCTCTGAAAACAGTAATCAATGCTCATTCAACACTTTTATAAATTGTTGAGGACAATAAAACCCATGACAAAAGGCAAAAATGAAAAAATGTTCTTCTTTCCATATTAAAATTGTCAGATATTGCTGTCAATATCATGTTCATCATTTAAATCACTCAGTGCATAGGTTCTCAAACTGGGGGTTGTGGCCCACTTGCTGCAGGTGGGTCACTTCAATTTTGAGAGTCCTGTCAAGTGGGTCGTGGGTGCAAAAAGTTTGTGAACCCATGACTCAGTGTAATCAAGAGTTACTTCCCTTGTTACAAGAGTTACTGCTCATTTACTGTATGACATGAAATGCTTAGATAAGAAATCTTCCTAAATACTTTTCAATTTGTCATAATACCCAAATGTAGTACTATTGAATATATGTACTTCTAATGCTATTATATATATATATATCAAGGCATATACTAGGTTGTTAGTCTCTATTTAAAATATACATCATGTTTATATGAAAACATTATTTTCATGACAAATGTTATCATAAATATTGCATCTTGGTATTTTGAAGGTTTTTTTGGATATAGCAACTAAAATGAAATCACTTCCTGTGATTGACTTCCATTCCTTTTTACAATGATTATATTTTTTTTAGGGGGGGGGGTTCTTTTTTAAAAATATCACTGAAAACAATAAACACAATTTTTCAGATCGTGTTTAATTTTTAAAACTTCCTAATTTAAATAATTCTGAATGTTCAAATATAGGAGAAATAAAATTATTCTCCCTGCATAATTTTCTTGTGTTGAATTTGTACAGGTAATAATGTACTTCCTATTCCAAAAAAAAACAAATTAAATCTTCAAATTTATCTATAGAAAATCCATATAATTTCTGTAAAATTCAGGCTTAACTAAAAGCTAAAAGCAAAAAAATTTAAATCAGATGAAGATTTGAAGTGAAGAACATAAGAATTTAATGGGAAAGCCTCTTTTTTTAAAACTTCAAAAACATTTTTGCAACAAAGTTCACTTAGGGTTTCTCTCATATAATGATCCTAATGCAATATTTACAAATGATGCTATTTACTGTCTTTTACTGTATCAAAATACACCTGCAGCCACAGATTTAGAATTCATTTTAACAAAACTCAAGAGCAAGATTTACACTTAGAATAATGTACCCTAATTTTCCCAATGACAAGCCCATCCCAAATTGTGTACAAAATATTGGTAGATTTTATCTGGGTTGTAGAATAGACTCGATGAGCCCTTCTGCAAGTCGTAAGAGTGATAGATTTTATCTGGGTTGTAGAATAGATTCGATGAGCCCTTCTGCAAGTCATAAGAGTGATAGATTTTATCTGGGTTTTAGAATAGATTCGATGAGCCCTTCTGTAAGTCGTAAGACTGAAAAGGTGCAGGTTAAAATCCTACCATAAGATCAGCCTTGGTCAGCTACCATGGTGTGCCCTTAGGCAAGGCACTCTACTCCAATCACCTTGGTATTAAATAACCTATTTGAACTGCTGTGCCATATAAAACCAAACCAAAGTTTTAAAACAATTCACAGGTAGGTTTTGTGGGCTAATCATGTGAGAAACCAAGTAGTCACATTCAAAATACATTACTTACACCGTCTTAAATAACGTCTTTTCACAAATATTGGCCACTAAAGTAAAATTTAAGAACAAATTTAGTGAGTTCACGGCAGACCTTAATGCAAAGATTCAAATCTGTCTGAAGCCTGAATTCTGGTTTTTGGAATCAATAGGAATTTTCAGTTTCTTATATTTTGGGTAGGAAAAGCTTGTATCATGTGTCTATGAATAGGCATTTGACTTCTAACCAGATTCACCAGTGTATATCACACATCCTTGGAGATGATAGATACAGGTGGCAAAAGGTAAAGGTGATAGGTTGAATAAGAAATCAATGTCATTTGCTTCTCCTTTTGGTGTCAAAGGTCAAGGGCACAGAGTAAAAAAAAGGATCCAAGTTAGTTGCATCCACCTGAATCCAATAGGTAGTACCACCAGAAAATCTGGTCCAACAAATTACTTATCCTGCATTTTAGTACATCTTTGTCTTTGTTTCATTTATGTTTTGCTTATCCCAAAACATTGCCATAATATCTTCTAGGGATAAAAGATGTTTTCATAAATTTACTGTATGATATCGCATATAAGCCGGGTCAAAATGCAAACAACATAGATCCTGATCTACTGTTGCATAATGCGCCACCAGATCAGGGTCTATGTTGTTTGTTCTACTGATTAGTCCTTACAAACTGCATAGACCCAGATCTGCCAGCGCATTATGCAATGGCAGATCTCGGTCTATGCAGTTTGCAGTTGGTATTGGATTATACGCAACCATATATGGTAAGTGACAAATATTAACAAAGTTTTTCACTGTGAATCTTGGAATATATTTTTTCTTATTCTTTTTTTAATTTTAGGATAACAAGGTCTAAAAAACAACGTAATGGTGTCTTTGTTGGCAAACCATCACACACTTACACCACTTATGTACAATAAATAAATAAATACTTCATTTTTTGTCTCATTCTGTGATACTCACTGGTAAATTTTAAGTTGGAACATTTCATTTTTTATCTACTAGTCATTTTAATAATAATTATTGGAAGTTTTATGGCAATGAATTCACTCTAATCATCATCATCATCAGATGATGATGATGATGACAATGATGATGATGAAAATGATTTTTTTGTTGTTGTTGCTTTTGCTTGGAAATTTGTATTGTCTGAAAGTTGCAAATTTGACCATTGATAAATTATATTGACAGGCTCGTCCTGTGCAGGTTGAAGTTTCATGTACTCATTTGGAAAACTCAACAAGGGAGATTGTTTTAAGTACAAAAACCAAACAATATATTTTCTATACTGTAAATCATATTATTCTAACATCAGTAACAAGACTATTAAAATAAACCGTGCTAACTTTATTTCATATTAAAAGAAAAGCATCTCAATGTTCCTTACATACTTGACGATTCAACTTTCAAGAAATTATTCTTCATATGAGCATCAAATGGAATGTTTTAAAAAGAAAGAATGCCAAACACTTTTGAACAAGAATCTCAATTACAATGTGTTATTTTGATAACATTTCATGCAGGATTAATTACTAGGCAAAATGTACTTAAACTGAGATCTATCTTGAAGGCAGAGCTTATTACAATAGATTCATCCACCAAATAAAATAACCGTCTCTCTCTCTCTCTCTCTCCATAGCAAATGTTCATTTGAAAGGTGCAACTGTTTCACACTTTCTGTATCATATGAGACCTTTTTGACCTTTTTTTTTAACAACCAAGCATGATTGCTGTCTTTTTTATTATAAACACATTTTTCTGTCCAGAAAAGAAAGCAATGGCTTATTTTTAATAGTTTTTCTTTTCTGTTTTTTTTTTTTTTTGGGGGGGGGGGGGGGGAAGAGTATAAAAAACTGTTACTTTATATATTGTTTAAATGTTCTTAAGCCTCATGTGGAACTAGTATTACTGTCTTTGCTACAAATAAACATAAAGTACATGCTTCTGTACCTATCTGGTATAACGGTAAGAAAAATTGCTAGATCGAGCCATTACTCAAAATATAATAAAAGAACAGAAAGTAGAAGGACAGTGAATGAGATTTTTTTAATGGGTGTTTGGGATTACCCATATGCTGATCCGAATTACCTACATGCTGGTCAGAATTACCAATATGTTGGTTGAAATTATCCAATCAGAGCAAACTCTGACTTTTCTGTTAAGCCAGAAAAAAATGTGCATTATAAGTTGGACTGATTTCCCTATTTCGGGAAAAACAAAAAACAAACCACAGAAAATGCTTGTGCAACAAAGTAGAACTAAATAACAGGTCAATTAAATATAATTAAGCTAAGAAATAATTATTGTTTTCTAAAAATAACTTTTGAATCTTTGTTCTTATTGAATCAATTCTTTGGTTTTCATATCCACAGTGACACAGTATTTCATCACATGACCATGTCAAATGATAGGTTCATTTTCATAAATGAAATTAAAAATGGCTTCCTCTCTGACACGTAAGATTTTTTTCATGAAAAAGGTTGAGGATACACAGATTGTCTGAATTATCCTCCCATGGTTGGAATTAGCCACGAGTTGCAGACAGAATTAACGGTACCCATTATGTGGTCGGAATTACATAATTTTTTAGTTACCAGCCGTAAGAAGAAGAGTACAAGAGGAAGAGTATTCTTGATTATGTTTGGATATGCTATGGCCAATTGTATTAGATCCTCGGCTTGGATAGCCTTGATCCTGCAAGACTTTGGGACAGCTTTCAAGATTCTGGTTAGAATTAGTCTCTAAGTGAAGTAGACTTGCTCAGTTGTTGTAGCAGTCTAGGATTATTAATTAGAATGAATGTCTGTCGACCTTGTCCAAGGTCAACGAAGCTTTTCTGACACTCTTTCGTGTGAAAGTGCCAGGTTTTCAGTGTTGGTTTTGGTAGGATTCCATGGAGTTGTTTCAATGGAGGAAAGCTGTTATAGCTTTGGTAATATGTTGACAAACATCATTTAGGTCATACCAGGGTTTGCTTTGTTGTGTTAAGGGACCAGCCATTTATTTTTCATGAGGGGCCTAAAATTTTGGGAGGAAAAAAATTTCCAACCAACAAATAGCTTGAAAAAATATTCTTACTCTGATTTGTAGAACAAAAACAACTTATATCCATTATATTGGTTGAAAAGTATAAATATCTTGAGGTAAATAAAATTAATATTCCGGTTTGAAAGAAAATCACACAGACCCCACCCCCACCCACCCCATAAAACTCAATGATTGGTCCCTAAGCAGAGAAGCTGCCTGTAGTTATGACTTGTTGGAGATGTGCTTGCTGTATGGTAGATTGTTCTGCTTGAATTATCGAATCTGTCTGTGAAGATATAGGGGCCGTAACAATAAGATTGAATCCTCTTGAAGCCTGCCAGTAGGACATGAAAGTTATTATGCAGCCAAGAGCCTGAAGATCCCAGTGCAGTGCAGAAGATCCCATCATGGGTGTTGAATGTTGACACCAGACATTCTATTGTTGTGATGGGTTTTTTTTCATAATTCATGCGGGACACATGAAGCTGGAGATGTGAGTAATGTAATGGTTATGGTCACGAAGATACTGGTTTTATAGTTACATACCATGAATCATTCTAGTTGATCTTTATCGGATTCAGATTGTTGGAAAGGGATTGAAAATCTTCTTTACAGTTAGCCAAATAGGTTACACAAATTCTCTCCAATACAAATTTTTGCCACTTGTCGTGCATCAGCCAATCAAAGGCTAAGCTTTAACAACCAATGGAATTCAGGTACTTGGGTAAATATGCAGGCAATTTGGGCATTTTATTCATTCCAACATTGGCTGATGAGGAAGAAACATCAAGAGAGAAGCTAAGCTGGAGACGATTTAGTATAAAGTACTTGAGGGTTGCCTGAATAAGCCTAATTCAAATAGCCAATGAATAGTGTCATTTTGTGACTGTGTTCACACGTTTGTTTACACAGTTGTGACTGCATGCATATGACAGGAATCATGGTAGCTCTGGGGTGTTCTGTTGTCATTTCCACAGGTTTCTCTTATGGAGTCATACTTGGCTGTATAAAGCAAGCTCAGAGATACACCACACACACACCCTTAGCCCCTTAGGCTTTGGTTTGGGTGTGTTTGCAAAGTGTAGCTAATAGGGATCAGACTAAATCACCTTTTTGATTGGTACAGGCATGGAAAATCATTGGGAAATGGAGCTACATGAATCCTACATAAGGGTTCCATAGTTGCTCTGGAGATTCAAAATAATTTGGCCCATTTTCAAAATTATGTTATTTAAATATTGCTTGTATGAATTATTTTGTTGTTCAGAGTAGGGGAGCTACCAGATTATTGTGATCGATTTATCTGATGCTCCAGGTCTCACCAATGCTTCAAAGGTGAGACAAAATTTCTTCTGATGCCCATTTTTTGTGAATCTTAAGTCGGGGCCGAATAATAAGAACTCGGTAAATAAACGAGCAATGAGAATTTCAGTATTTCTATTTAAAAAATTGGGAATAGTCTGATTACATTTGTTTTAAGTCCCAAAACTCTGTAAATATTGTCAAAAAAAGTGCCTGAAAGGGAATTTTACAGCAATTTATCTATCGTCTTGTCTGTGAATATAAACAAATATGAGGTATCACCTTTCCACTGTCAAGGTGGTGGTGGCAAGGGTGTTATACTTTTTTAAAAGGTCACATATCTTCTACATCAGTTAGTTGCTGTATTCAGTTGAAAATTCATTACAATATTACTAATATTACTAATATTACTAATATTACTAGTATTACAATATTACTAATATTACTAATATTACAATATTACTAATATTACAATATTACTAATATTATAATATTACTAATATTACTAATTTTACAATATTACTAATATTACTAATATTAAAATATTACTCATATTACTAATATCACAATATTACTAATATTATTAATATTACAATATTACTAATATTAAAATATTACTAATATTACAATATTACTAATATTACTAATATTACAATATTACTAAATGCTTTAAAATCTTGTACCATTATATTCTACAATATTACTAAATGCCATAAAAGCTTGTACTATTCTACAATTCCTGTCTTGTGTGCAAAAACTGAAGCTGTCTCATCATAGCAACATTCACAGAAAAGACAGTGTTTTGCGTACACTCGTATTGATTTAATCATGCGGGCTTTTCAACACTGAAAGTATATTATAATAGAACCAATACACAAAATCCACTGTCACTTCTTGAAAAGTCAAGTAAAGTAATTATTGCCGATTCCCAGAAATAAACTTCATCTGGAGTAAGATTGCATAGTAATCCGTTTATTAATTATCTTTAATGGATTTTATTTTTCATTGACCATTAATGGCATTGGCATTAATTTGAACTTTTCTGTTGTTGGACGTCAATAATGCTTAGAGTGTAAAAAATATAATCTCAGGCATAGAACCTGTTCAAGTGAAAAGATATAACATATGACTTTATTCATAAAATGAGAATTAAATCACCAGGATACCCTTCCATTTCCTGATTATTTATATTTCGATGAACTATGGGAATGGTTGGATATTTGTTAGATAGAATAAATTTATCACTCCAGTGAAATTTTGCACATTTAAATACGGTACAACTTAAATACTGTCAGCCCACAATTTTGACGCTTGTAAGACTCATGCATGTACAATGCATTTCAATTGTAATGACTATCATTGGTTATTTAAATGAAGTACCGTGTCAATCCATGTATAACTCATACCTGAATGCCAACAACATAGAACCAGTTTTGCTGTCACATAATGTGCCAGAAGATCTCTGTCTACACTGTTCACTTGAAATCAAAGTAGACAGCACAGAATAGACTGTGATCGGCCAGCACATTATACAACAGTAGGTTAGGGTTTACAGTGTTCACTTACAATTACAGCAGAATGAACAAATTAGACCATAATCAGTTAGTATATTATGTTTTATTATCTGAGAGCAGAAAATTTATGTCTATACTGTTCGTTTGAAATCTTAGCAGAATGAACAGAGTAAACTGTAACTGGACAGTGAATTATGTAACAGCAGATCTGGGTTTACACTTGAAATCATAAAATGAACAGAATATACTGTAATCAGGCAGCACATTATGTGACAGCAGATATGGGTCTACAATGCTGACTTTAAGTCATAGCAGAATAAACATAATAGATTGTGATCAGCCAGCACATTATTTAACAGTAGATCTGGGTCCACAACGCTCACTTCAAATCATAGTAGAATCAACAGAATAGTCCATAATCATCCAGTGTATTATGTGACAGCAGATCTGGGTCTACAATGTTCATCTGGTATCATAGCAGAATGAACAAAACAGACTGTAATCAGCCAGTGCATTTTATGACAGCTGATCTGGGTCTACATTGTTCACTTGAAATCATAGCAGAATGAACAAAATAGACCATAATCAGTCAGTGTATTATGTAACAGCAGATCTGGGTCTACAATATTCATCTGAAATCATAGCAGAATGAACAAAATGGACTGTAATCAGCCAGTGTATTATGTGACACTAGATCTGGGTCTACAATGTTCACTTGAAATCATAGCAGAATGAACAAAACAGAATGTAATCAGCCAGTGTATTATGTGACAGCAGATCTAGGTCTACAATGTTTGTGACAATATTATTTTGGCATATCCAGAATCCTGAACTGATCAATTAAATACTGATTTAGGGGTTTGTGTGTCCATGTTGCACATAAAGGTTTGTAATATTCATGCTGTAATGAGAGAATTTTGTTCAACAAAATAGAATTGATACCATATGCAATTTACATTGAGCACAATCAACCTGCCTACCATATATTTCTTGATTTAAACTGTGCTGGTAAATGTTGGGTCAATAGGAGCCAACCATTTAATTTATTTATTTTTATTTTATCTACTTTTTTTAGAAGGGGGGGGGGGCAGGCTGGGATTGTTTTGAAGAAAAATCCTGCCTCTAAACAGCTTGAAAAAAAAATTCTTGCTCTGAATTTTAGAAGAAACAAAAAGAAAAAAAAATTATTATATCCATTATATTAGTTGCAAAAAGTTAATGATCTTGAAGTAAATGAAAAAAAAATTCTGGTTTAAAATAAAATCCCAGGTCCTCCCCCCCCCCCAAATTAAATGGTCAGTCCCTAACAGCAGTGTCCATTTTAAAAATAGTTCTCCTGTGATAAGCCTGGGGAGGGAGATGGGTTGGTTGTGTCATATGGCATTGTTTTATCATTGGCTAAATAAATTTCTAAATATGAGGGATGGGTTATGGTTGAACATGGGCCTTTCAAGTGGTATTTATTATACACAGTCAACCACCTGACTCGAGATAGGCACTAGTTTTAAAACTAGAGCAACTTTCATACATATTCTCTCCTAAATCTTGATCCAAGAGGCATAACCCAAAACTCATTACATGCATACTCTCCCCCTGAATCTTGACCCAAGGGTCATAACCCAAAACCTATTACATATTAAATGTACTCCTGTTGTGACTGCCAGTTTAAAATTTGGTCCAAAGAATATCCAACTGTGTCACTGTAACTGCAGTTTTTGTATATCTGACCAAGTCTGTCTTAGGGACCCCAGAGAGGGGCCCCCAAAACTATACCCCACTCACAGATGGTTATCACATGGGTAACCTCTATATCAAGTTTGGTGAATTTCCATCCAGTGGTTTAGGTAAAGATAGAGATACAGACAGACAGATCATCCGTACAGTGGCTATCACAATGTCCCCCACTAAAGCAAAGGTATAATAACAACTCAGACATACATATATAGATTTATCACATGACCACTGTTATTTATGTTAATATACCCATATCAAATTTTAATACACCATAGATACTCGTGTATAAGCCAATACCAACTGCAAACTGCATAATGCGCTGGCAGATCTGGGTCTATGCAGATTGTAAGGACTAATCAGTAGAACAAACAACATAGACCCTGATCTACTGGCGCATTATGCGATGGCAGATCAGGGTCTATGTTGTTTGCATTTGCTTATACGAGAGTATATACGGTATGTAACACGTGTAATAACACCTCACAATAACACAAATTACATTATAATGGCATGCAAAGTAAAGGCAAAATGACCAAGTCATCCAAATGTCTTTAAAAGTCATTTCACTGTACTGTTCTGCGGTTTGGTCAAATAAAATCAGTACTTTTCACCATGCGATGAATAGGCTCTTACATTTGTGCTCATTTCAAATAAAACAGTACGAAACTTTGAATTTAAATCTTTTGCTCACAAAGGCTCACAAAAGATAGACATTATTCGACTCATTTCCTAAATTTTGTTTGAAATGAACACTCATATAACATCATACATACGCACACACACACACAAAATTATACACATACACATACAAGTGACACAAAAAAAAGCCTTGAAATGCTTCAAAAAACAATACGAAATAATTAGGTTTTGAATGAAGAATCCTGCCAATATTAACACAAGAGTCCCCCGAAGGAACTGTTGCTCTACTGACCAAAAAGAATTTCCAGGAATTCAATATAAGACCATTTCTTACTTTTAACTGCTTGGTGTTGAAAGTACAGCTGATATTCTTCAGTGATAACAAGATTTTCAAATTAGCTGCTGTGGTGGCCATACTGGATGTCAGATTGGCACCATTTTCATTTAGGTCAAAGCAGACATCATTAAAAGTCTTTTGGTGAAAACCCTATGTCAATATGACCATCCATTCTGGGGGAGAAGTGACAACAAGATTTTCAAGATGGCCATTGTGCCAACCATATCGGATGTACAATTGGCACCATTTTCATTTAGGACAAACTGGATATCATAAGAAGTTTATATGCGGAAACCCAATGTTGATATGGCCATCCATTTGGGAGGAGTAGAGATAACAATACTTTCAACATGGCCACCATGGTGGAATAAACATATGTACACAAGTTTCATGGTCAATAGATACATCCTAAAACTCTTCTTATCTAGGACCAGCAGTCACTCAATTGCTGTTTATTAGAAATTCCAATGGGCTGCTAGCCAATCTTGTCTCAGACAAAATGTTAACATTATTACATAATGACACATGTTGTGCTAAGCTTGTCTAACTAAAGAATGCATGCTGCCCTAATGGTTAGACACCTATTACAATCTAACATGCCAAAAATTTAATTTGTAACAACTCAAATTTTTTTAATCCAATTTTTGAGGGATATTTTCACTATCATCTAAAAAATTGTCTCTTGCTAAGTGGTAAAGATTTAAAAAGAAACTTGTCAGATTGACAGGAAATGCAATGATAATTAGTAAGCATGGTTGTCTTAGTTCTGTTGATTGGTAAGTTGCATTCTGGGTAGACTTTCATTGTTCTGAACAACAATATGGGTCAACTGAAATTAAAGTTTCTGGCAAAATTAATTCTATGAAATGAATCCAAGAATTTCATATTGAACATTTCTTCTTTCTTGTTTTATCTAGTGTCTGCGATGGCAGCTGATTTACATGTCTAAGCACACTTGTTATGAATTATCCATATTGCTGACATCCTTGTCAAGAGTGTAATGCAAAAGAAATATGAAATGGAACCTGCTAAGAACATCAATTAGTTAGAGACCTTTCAAATAAAAGAGGCTGTTTCTTTTTGGATTTGTACAAAGCTCCAATCATGGTCATATAATATCATGAATAAAACATGGGCCATCAATTTTTAACCCCTTTAAGGCTTAAATATAGCAACTCATACTGTAACTGCATTGTTAAGTGTAGACTTCATTACAGCAACTCATACTGTAACAGTATTGGCAAATGATGACTTCATTACAGCAACTCATACTGTAACAGTATTGTTAAGTAAAGACCTAATTACAGCAACTCATACTGTAACAGTATTGTTAAGTAAAGACCTAATTACAGCAACTCATACTGTAACAATATTTCTCCTGTCATAAAAGGGGATTTACCTAATCCATGTCACATTGTTTTAAAAGTTAGGAATGGTTTTATTATCAAGAAAAGCTTTAAAAAATTTGGCAAGTTTTATAAAGCGGAGAAGTGGATTTATTATTAAACATGGTTTTATCATTGAGGATTCATTGAACATTCTCCATATATTTTCAGTCCAGCATAAACAACAGACCAAAATATAAATAAAAAATGAGAACAGAAATCAGTCCTTTTACTACCTGTTGATCCATTACTGCCTTATTAACCCACAGGCCGTTGATACTAGAATGGACACACTGCCAATGCACAGGAAATTACCCCATAGATTGACATTGACAATGGACTTAACAAGAACGTTGACATTGGACTAATCTCTAACTTGGTTGTCATTATCACGTCTTATCAGTTTGGAGAGTTCTAAGATATTTGAGTTGCATTCTTAAATGCAAAGCTTCCAAAGTCTGATTAAGGAAGAAAACCACAAATTTTTGAGGTAAGGAATCTATATAAGTTAACAAAGTTGCATTTATTTTACTTCAGGAAAATGATGTGCATGGTAAAAGTAAGTAATATTATCTACATAGTTGTCATAACTTGTCTCATGACTATTTTTGTCTATATTTAAATCTTTTCAGTCACAATAATTAATGCAGCAAAAAAGCTTTGCTTCAAATTTTCTCAGTACCCACCCCAACATTACTCTCAAAATATCTAACTGTCCAAATGTCATTGTTGCCCAATTTGCACTTGCCCTGAAAAAGGCAATAGAAATGCAAATTACGTTGCTAACATAAGCCATTTAAAATAAAACAGTAGACAATAATACATGTACTATAAATTCAATCTTATCAGTAAGCATCATTTGCATGGTTTGGTAGAAAAAAAAAGGTGCTGTTGCATACATATGTGGATATATGCCTTAAACACCAATGTCATATCTGGAAAAGATTTGTTACATTGGGTTAAATTGCTTGTCTGTATAGCAACCCAAAATCAATGAAAATGATATTTTCCATGAACAACAGTGAATTCATAGCAATTTGGTTTACCACTGTGTGAATGGGTACAGTTGAAAACTTCTGAAACTGTCCAGTGATAAGCATTATTGATCGAGGGAAATCTGTTTAGGTACCATGTCAATATCTACTAATATTACTGACACAGAGTATCTGCATCATCAAAGGTAATAATAAATAGGAAATTGCCTTCTTAGTCAGTTATCTCATTTAGATTGCACCACTGGAAAACTGGAAAAGCTGTTCCAGCAATTGGAGCATTCTCTGCCATTATCATGAGAAAAAGGTGAAGGAGCTCGATTGGCCCAACCCATATCATTTGGAATAATTCTGATCCTACCCCACTGCAATTTTAAAGTACCAAACACTCATTCACTTTTATAATTCTGCCAGTAAATATTTTGCTAACAATATTCAGAGTACAGTTCTTATCAATAATATTTTTTTTCAAATTTGATTTCATTTAATTCTTTGTTGAAACTGCACTCCAATTGATTTTGACATTATCAAATAATAATATTTGCCAAGAATTCTAATTACAAACAGGAAAAAAAGTTACTGTATTTTTAAAACAGTTATTGCCAGTATTCTAGTTTGAACATATTTCATTACCATAAAAGTAAAATATTTGCAAAAGGATAGGAATCAAGTTCACAAGAACGTGCAAGTTCCTCCCCACTGTATCAAACAAAATCACATGTTGAGTAGAAAATACATATATTCATCTTCTTATTATCTTAAGAATAATTTTCATATCATGTTTTTCTCTTTGACGTGAGCAGATCCAAATTATGGGAAAGATTTAAAAATAAATATAATTAAAAACTGTTTTTAAGATCAAATATTTGAGATCATATGCTATCTGAAGTTTTCATATCAGTCATGTGAGGTTATATGCTAACAGGTGCATATCTTTCCTTCATTTTTAAATTATCTTATTATTGATTAAATAAAATAATAATATCAAATATTTAATTTATATTACAATATGAAGGATTCAATGGCATAATCCTGAAGCATTTCTTTCAAAATAATACAAAATTATTATTATTATTATTATTATTAGTATTATTATTATTATTATCATTATTATTATTATTATTATTATTATTATTATTATTATTATTATTATTATTATTATTATCATTCATATTATAGATAATATAATGGTTCTGCAATTAGAGTCAGTCTCATAAACTGTGGCTAATAGTGAGAAAAAAAGCTTGTAACGAAACACTTTCAGATTAATTTGGGTAAATATACTTAACAAATTTTTAAATGTAAGTTTTGACAGTTGCCAAAAAACCAGCTTAATACTGTACCTTGACCACATATCGTTTTATTTATTTTTCATAACATAAATGTCTTGTAATATAAATTCATATTGTTAAATAATTTCAGCATCACCTATTAATAACAACAACAATAATAATAATCATCATCAGCATCAGCAGCAACAGATTCATCAGCAGATGAAGATGATGATAATAACGATGAATTCATGGCTGAAACAATTCCAATAATTATTATAAAAATTAATATTAAATATAAAAAAGTTCCTACTTACAAGGAGTATCACAAAATGAGAAACAATGTTTATTTCCAAGTTACTTCATTATTAATTAATTAAATAATTTTTTCTTATTTAACAAGAAAGACACCATTCAGTTGTTTTTAAGATCTTGATGTCTTCAAATTAAAAAAAAATCAAAGTTCATACAAACATATTTTATCACAAGATGTTATTGTGGCAAAATAATTTTCTTTTTATGGAAAACTTAACTGAAATAAAGACAGTGATGCCTATAACAACTAATGACGGATTTGTTTGAGTTTACTGGTGGTGCTACCAACTGGATTCAGGGGAAGTAACTGACTTTGATACCCCATTGAAGACAGCTAAGGTTCAGACAACTAATTCATTTTCCATAGACATCAATGTTAACATTTAAGAAAATAAAAAACTATTTTGTGTACTAGATGGCCCAGTATACAACACATGTACTTCTTGATTGAAGTAAATGCAAACTTTCTGAACAATCAAAATTATGTTCTTCGCAGAATTTTCTTGACATAAATATTCCTAAAGCGGGGTACTGATAAAAGCTACCTTAATCATCAGTTTCACACCAGGTAGCCACAAGATTATTTTAGACTGCTGATACAAATTTTAATCAAGTACATGCATGGACAGAATCTATATAGAAGTTGAAAGCACTAATAAAAGTCTCCAAAAATTAAAAAAGACAAATTCCACCTAAAATTAAAAAAGACAAATTCCACGTTAAAATTACAGCCAATGGCCCGATCTCAGTATAAAATATGGTATGACTCTATCAGAAGGCTCAGTCATGATATAGTCTGAATAAGTCTATATGTGTTCTTTATTAACTAATATTTCCAAAATTTGCTCCAAGGCCTGCCCACAAGTAGCTGAATTTGACATTTTTTTCTAAGGTATCATGAAACTTGTAAAATTTATTTCTTAAATTAAAAAAAAAATATTTTCAAATTTGGCTGAAAAATTAAATTTTTGAGTCATTTTATCTTTACTTCTAGCTACACAGCCCCTATATTTTAGTCCAATTTGTAATAGCAAGTCCCACAAACTATCCTGCATTATGTAACATATGTAATTACACACAAACCTTAGCTAATAGCACTCTTCTTAGCTGAAATAAGGAGATTTCAAAATATCAGAACTATCATTCACTTTATGTGTTGTAGGCGTATAAATGTTCATGAAATTCACTGTAATGAAATGTGAAACACTGCTTGATTTGTTTTATGACATTACTGTTATGACTCTATGGTCTAAAAATATGTAATGGAAAGAAAGTGAAACCAACAAAATCAAGTAAAATCAACAAGCAATTTATTTATAGACAATTAAAGTGAAAATTCAAAAGACACTTACAATAACGTGAATTAAAGTCCAAATAATCCTAAGTGTCCTAATCACAAGTCCAAAAATATATAATCTTCTGAATGAATTCCAATAGCCTTGAATGCCCTGATGTACCACAAGTCTTGAATGTTCTGATGTACCAAAATGATGTAATCAAGTTTGTTTTAAATGAATTCACATAAATCCCCAAAAGTCTTAAAATCTATGAGCACTTTAGTATTTCCAATGAATATTGTAAATAAGTAATTCCTCTCTCTGAATTATATCTGATTTCAACAACACAACTAAAACGACTCCTTACAGACTGATCTTTTAGAATCGAAATTCTAGAATAGGAATGAATTTGTTTACCAAAATCTGTATATAAATACACATGCCTACATGACCTATGTCACATCACAATATGTATAATTTTAATGGGAAAATTACTGGCCTACCTGAAAATTCTCACATCAGCATATGAGCAATATTTATAGAAAATTACTTTGTGTACCTGACTTTTGTCACAACAAGACATGGAATTAACAGTCCAGCTGCTAACAAAACCAAACTTGAACTCAAATACTATGTAAACATGTTGTTTACAAAATGACCATAATCTGACTAAACTACAACTTATAATCATGGACACATATTATAAATTCAATATACATAACATTACCGTCATATACTATAATGACATGTGAAACACTGCTTGATTTGTTGTATGACATTACCTCATATACTGTCAAGAAATATAATACACTGCTTGATTTGTTGTATGTTATTACCTCATATACTGTTATGAAATATAATACACTGCTTGATTTGTTGTATGACATTACCTTATATACTGTCATGAAATATAAAACTGCTTGATTTGTTGTATGACATTAGCTCATATACGGTCATGAAATATAAAACACTGCTTGATTTGTTGTATGACATTACCTCATATACTGTCATGAAATATAAAACACTGCTTGATTTGTTGTATGACATTAACTCATATAGTCATGAAATATAAAACCACTGCTTGTTTTATATCATTAGCTCATATACTGTCATGAAATATAAAACTGCTTGATTTGTTGTATGACATTAACTCATATACTGTCATGAAATATAAAACACTGCTTGTTTTATGCCATAAGCTCATATACTGTCATGAAATATAAAACACTGCTTGATTTGTTGTATGACATTAACTCATATACTGTCATGAAATATAAAACACTGCTTGTTTTGTTGTATGACATTAACTCATATACTGTCATGAAATATAAAACACTGCTTGATTTGTTGTAGGGCTGAAATGATTATCCAGATAACCGTTGATGGTGTGAGTATTGGTGGTAAGCAGTTAAAAACTTTGGTAACTGGTTAATTGTTACAAAACCGCCCTTCCCCCCAACCAACCCTGCATTGTTACCAAACTCAAACTGAGAGCTTGTCTGGATCCTGCAAATGTTGACATTCTGCTGTTTCTTCATCAAAACATGAAAAACACAAAATCCTCTGATCAATGTGTCTAGCCGCTGATAGACAACTGTCAATTTTCACTCCACTGGAAGCACTTGTTATGCAACAGGACAAGTCTGAGCCCCAGTCAGAGCCTCCGTTGCCAAATTTGGCATATATGCAACAGGACAAGTCAGAGCCTCCATTGCCAAATTTGGCATATATGCAACAGGACAAGTCTGAGCCCAAGTCAGAGCCTCCGTTGCCAAATTTGGCATATATGCAACAGGACAAGTCAGAGCCTCCGTTGCCAAATTTGGCATAACATATAAGCTTTAAAGTTGTGTGTTCATTCCTTGATGGTTTCATTTTTATGTTCATGACTGTTTGATAGAGGAGTTATTCTTGAACGTAGACAGTTCTACTTTTTATTATTTTTATGGACAATGTTTCAATCTCTTTATTTTATTTGAAGATAAAAGGGTTCTGCTTGTAGACTACTGCTGGGCATTTGCCTATGAAACTTTGAAAGTATAAACTGTGTCATGTGTTCATTACACATTTGTGTTCAAGGAATTTTATGTTGACATTGATGAGTTGCTCCTAAATTTGCTGTGAAAATCTTAAAATTTTAAAAGGAATAACAAAGTGAAATTTATTCTATTATGACTTTTGAATATTTTCAGTCAGGAAGTTTAACTCTGCTGAGTTGCTTTTCATGTTTAATTTCAAAAATTTAACTTAGAATTAAATCTGCTAAAATAACCAAATTTGTTTTCTTGTTGAAGTTTTACACATTGTTATAACTTATTTTACTTATATCATCTTTACTCATCATTTATGGAAACATGAACTCACATGCATTCACACACATACAAACCTTATTTTCTTCCTTTCACATTTCAGGCTTCTTAGAGCCTAACCATTTCATTGATGGGGGGGGGGGGGATTTTCTTTTGAGCTAGGAATATTTTTTCTTTTCTTTTACCTCAAGATAATATTTTTTCAGCTAATTTAATGAATATAATAAGTTCTCTTCTTCTACAAATCAGAGCAAGAATATTTTTTTCTTGTTATTTAGGGGCCGGAATTTGTTTTTTGATTAAAAAAATCTCAGATCCCCCCCCCCAATCAAATGGTTGGACTCTTATCTTTTTGCATCTGAGTCATTTTAACCTTTGCAACACACAGGTTAAACACTTAGCATTTGAGCTATCCTGACAATCGGCATGTTTGGCACTGATTATTGCATGAAATGGTGGAGATTATGATAAAAGAATTAAAGGTGGATTGTATACATGTAGCTCATGCAAAAGTGTGAAATATCTTTTGTATCAGCAAGTGTAACACGAAAATTTCACTAGATTTTAGAAACTGGAAACTTTGACTATGCTGTAATTTTTGCCAGTTCACACTCTGTGAATGAGGTGTTTCAGACTGCGATCAACCAATTATGGTTCAGTTAATATATTACTGGTAACGAGTTAAGGAATTTACTAACCATTTCAGCCCTAATTTGTTGTATAACATTACCTCATATATTGTGAATTCATTTATTTTTGTGGTTATTAGTTTTTGTCTTTCTGCAGAAAGTGTCATTTTCTGTTGATACCTAAATTTGTTGAATGGGTAAGAGTCCTACTGTTTCTACAGAAGATCATTGTAAGAGTGGGTAAGAGTCCTACTGTTTCTACAGAAGATCATTGTAAGAGTGGGTAAGAGTCCTACTGTTTCTACAGAAGATCATTGTAAGAGTGGGTAAGAGTCCTACTGTTTCTACAGAAGATCATTGTAAGAGTGGGTAAGAGTCCTACTGTTTCTACAGAAGATCATTGTAAGAGTGGGTAAGAGTCCTACTGTTTCTACAGAAGATCATTGTAAGAGTGGGTAAGAGTCCTACTGTTTCTACAGAAGATCATTGTAAGAGTGGGTAAGAGTCCTACTGTTTCTACAGAAGATCATTGTAAGAGTGGGTAAGAGTCCCACTGTTTCTACAGAAGATCATTGTAAGAGTGGGTAAGAGTCCTACTGTTTCTACAGAGGATCATTGTAAGAGTGGGTAAGAGTCCTACTGTTTCTACAGAGGATCATTGTAAGAGTGGGTAAGAGTCCCACTGTTTCTACAGAAGATCATTGTAAGAGTGGGTAAGAGTCCTACTGTTTCTACAGAGGATCATTGTAAGAGTGGGTAAGAGTCCCACTGTTTCTACAGAGGATCATTGTAAGAGTGGGTAAGAGTCCTATTGTTTCTACAGAAGATCATAGTTCATTGCTTTTTTAAATTTGTTGTTTGTAGCAACCACAAAATCAATGTAAATGTATACTCCTATAAAAAAAATAGGGGATTCATAGTAAATAGTCAAATTTTTCTGAAGCATCTTTGAGCCATTGTTTGTTTAAATGGATCTTCAGAATAAAACCTTGATATTTCTAAAAGTGTAAGTCCATACATCAATGTCAACGAACTCCTTCAATAAAACATCCTATGTAAAATTATTGGATTCACTTGTCTAGAAAACTAATGAAGCATTTTCAACATCACAGTGAATGCAACCAGAATCTCAATAAGTCCTCACTCTGTAATTACATGCATGCATCGCTAAATAATTGCCGTTTTGAAAAGGTCTCCTTTTGTTACCCGGGAATCTCAAGATACTCTCACTGCATATGAATGTGGAAGCACAAACTTCTGAATAATCAGACACATTTAAACATGCAAGCATTATGGCCATATCTGATTGTGGACCAGAATCATCTGTATGAAATTTAAAGGACTTGATGAATTGGGATGCTTTGTGTTCAATTTGGTCACATTCTTTTTAAATGTCTGAGATGTTTAAAGGCTTTTCTGTATATAGTAATAGCCATATCTTAATGGTATATCGACATTAATTGTACAAGCATGAAAGATCTTCATACCCAGTGTTTTCTCCAGTTTAAAAAAAGGGGCCCTTAGGACCCAATAGGTTGGGGTTATGGGGCCCTTCTTACTTTCAACTTATTACTTATTACATCACCAAATTATGAACATTTATTCTTTTAAATCACTGCAATAATTTAATTATTCTACTCTTTCTTCTTGATACTAAATTATTGCCTAATTATTTTCACATGTTTTTATTTATTATAAGAATTAAGAATTGAAATAATAGTCATGAACTCGAATTATAAAAGTGTTTTCCTTTAAATTGCTACACAGCTGTAAATATTACATCTTATTTTTTATGTTGATCATTTTGAAGCTAACCCGTTTATTTATGATCATTATCGGTGTAATTACTGTATATACTCACCTATAAATTTGGTCCAACTGCAAACAACATAGACCCTGATCTGCCGTCGCATGATGAGCAGGCAGATCAGGGTTGCTGTTGTTTATTCTACTTATTAATCCTAACAAACTACATAGACCAAGATCTGCTGGTGCATTATGTGATTGCAGATCTGCATTTAAGCAGTTTGCAGTTGGATCTGACTTATACGTGAGTATATAAGGTAGTCCCTGCATTCTTTATACTTGATCTGTCAAAATATTATTTTTGACACTCTTATCTGATGCTGATGTAATGTTTTCTTTGTCATCATTATCAATTTCAAGTGAAAGGCTTCATGCAGCCTCTAAATAAACTATAATTACATTCATGTAAGGTCATCAATCATTACTACCATCACTGACTTGTGTAGTAGGTGTGGAAAAGGATAATATTCTCAACAATTCACTCACCCAGGGGTCTATCGTGCGAGGTGCCCTTAATGAATGAGAAGCTTGCATAGCCTGAGTGAGAAAATCAAGCATCTTGATGACTTAGTAGACTTGCCTATTAGTTGGGACACTGAACACAAGCTTGCAAATGATACATAGGGAGTTAATTTTGAACACCTTTATCAACACATTGCCAATGGTTAAGTGCGCTCTTTGGAATTTTACTGCTGTAAAAATGTGCAAGGGCACAGCCTGGAGAAAATTCTGCAAGCCAGGAAGCTCTCTGCCAGGTTTAGTTTAAACTGATCGAGTGTTTTTAAAAGAAATTGAAAATGACAAATGTTGGATGATGCACAAACCATGATGCACAATGTTGGCTAGATGCTTGGCTATGACATAAGCTCACTTGCCTCTTAAGCTCCAGTTTAGAAATGTGATGGCTTGTATCAATTAAATTTCAGATGTGCCATATATTTAGTGGATGAATTAGCTAAAGTCATGTATTTTTTGTGCTGAATGTCAGAGACCCCTGGTAAAAAAAAAAAACAGTGGATTTGCAGGTGGAAAACAGCAGTTACATACAGCAGAACAGGGTCTACCCTATTTGTTTGAAATCATTGAAACAGAACAAACAACTCAGCCCTGGATCTACTGTCAAATGATACATCAGAAGAACTGATCTACCTATTTGTTTGAAATCATTGAAATGTAACAAACAGTTTGGCCCCTTGATTTGCTGTCAAATAATACTTCAGCAGAACAGGGTCTACCCTATTTGTTTGAAATCATTAAAACAGAACAAACAACTCGGCCACCGGATTTGCTATCAAATAATATTCCAACAGAACAGGGTCCACACTATTTGTTTGAAATCAATAAAACAGAAGAAACAGCTCAGCTCCTCGATCTACTGTCAAATGATACACCAGCAGAACAGAGTCTACCCTATTTGTTCGAAATTATTAAAACAGAATAAACAAACTCAGGCCCTGGATTGGCTGTCAAATAACATTCCAACAGAAAAGGGTCTACCCTATTTGTTTGAAATCATTACAACTGAACAACAGCTCAGCCCCCTGATCTGCTGTCAAATGATACCTCAGTAGAACAGGGTCTACCCTATTTGTTTGAAATAATAAACATAACAAATAGTCTAGACCCAGATCTGCTGTCAAATGATACACTAGCAGAACAAGGTCTACCCTATTTGCGTGAAATTATTAAAACAGAACAAATAGCTCAGTCCCCAGATCTACTGTCAAATGATACATCAGCAGAACAGGGTCTACCTTATTTGTTTGAAATAAAAAACAGAACAAATAGCCGGGACATGGATCTGCTGTCAAATGATACACCAACAGAACAGGGTTTACCCTATTTGTTTGAGGTAATAAACTGAACTAGTGGCACATTATGTAATGACAAATCTGTATTTACACTGGTAAGCACTTGGGTGTATGTGATACACAAAAATGATAGGTCATTCAGTGCCGAAAAAAAATATCTCTGATAATCACTGTCTCGTAAAAATTGTCAAACCCAAGTCTGAGGAGCGGAACACATTTTGGATGATTAGTAAATCCAATATTCCCAAGTATCGGGCTTTAAATGCAACCACAAAGCCTGAGGGAAAACCGCAGTAATTGGAACATGTCTGTCTGAAATGCCAATATCTGAACTGAAAATGAAATCCCAAATTTAAAATGCATATATTACTGACTCTGTCTGACCTAATTACTGTAGAAATTACATAATTAAACTATGTTTGATCCTAGCAACCTTCAAGAAATGTCCCTTTACAACCCCAAATGACAAATGACCCTGACAAGTAGGTGCAACTTCCTCTGCCAGTACTGGCATTAAGAGTAATCATGTTGGTAGGCTTGTGCTCTGAGGCTGCTTGAATTTCATATGTGCTCTTGACTTAAGATGGCATCATCATCATCATTGCACATTCATCCTATTTCAAGTACATGTACCAGTGCTTAAAATGTGTGGTGCCTGACAATGATGCCTTAATATAACACCTGTAATATAACTCAGGTAAGGGCGTGGACGTCCCTCACTATGAACCCCCTAATATAACTCAGGTATAGGCATGGAGGTCCCTCATTATAAAGTCTGTAATATAACTCAGGTATGGGCATGGAGGTCCCTCATTATAAAGCCCTTAATATAACTCAGGTATAGGCATGGAGGTCCCTCATTATAAAGTCTGTAATATAACTCAGGTATGGGCATGGAGGTCCCTCATTATAAAGTCTGTAATATAACTCAGGTATAGGCATGGAGGTCCCTCATTATAAAGCCCTTAATATAACTCAGGTATAGGCATGAAGGTCCCTCATTATAAAGTCTGTAATATAACTCAGGTATAGGCATGGAAGTCCCTCATTATAAAGCCCTTAATATAACTCAGGTATAGGCATGGAGGTCCCTCATTATAAAGTCTGTAATATAACTCAGGTATGGGCATGGAGGTCCCTCATTATAAAGTCTGTAATATAACTCAGGTATAGGCATGGAGGTCCCTCACTATAAAGCCCATAATAAAACTCAGGTAAGGGCTTGGAGGTCCCTCACTATGAAGCCACTAATAAAACTCAGGTATAGGCATGGAGGTCCCTCATTATAAAGCCCATAATATAACTCCGGTAAGAGCTTGGAGGTCCCTCACTATGAAGCCCCTAAAAAAACTCAGGTATGGGCATGGAGGTCCCTCTTTATAAAGCCGCTAATAAAACTCAGGTATGGGCATAGAGGTCCCTCATTATAAAGCCCCTAATAAAACTCAGGTATGGGCATGGAGGTCCCTCATTATAAACCCCTAATATAACTCAGGTAAGGGCATGGAGGTCCCTCACTATAAAGCCTGTAATATAACTCAGGTAAGGGCATGGAGGTCCCTCACTATAAAGCCTGTAATATAACTCAGGTGTGGGCATGGAGGTCCCTCACTATAAAGCCTGTAATATAACTCGGGTATAGGCATAGAGGTCCCTCACTATGGAGCCCCTAATATAACTCAAATATGGGCATGGAGGTTTCTCACTATAAAGTCCATAATATAACCTAGGCATGGGCATGGAGGTCCCTCACTATGAAGTCTGTAATATAACTCAGGTAAGGGCATGGAGGCCCCATACTATAAAGCCCCTAATATAACTCAGGTATGGGCATGGAGGTTTCTCACTATAAAGTCCATAATATAACTCAGGCATGGGCATGGAGGTCCCTCACTATGAAGTCTGTAATATAACTCAGACATGGGCATGGAGGTTCCTCACTATGAAGACCCTAATATAACTCAAATATGGGCATGGAGGTTTCTCACTATAAAGTCCATAATATAACTCATGAGATGTTATGAGATGTTAGACTGACATTAGACTGCATGATGAAAGAATATCAATTACAGCTCAAAAAAACTGAATTTAATGACTAAAAAAAAATGAAAATCCTTAAAGTACTTTAGCACTTGAAGGTTTATGTACCGATTTCAGTCATTACACCATGAATTCTGGTCATATGGCTTCTGATGAGCACTGCAGAAACTACACATTGTAAGTAATTCTAATTACATTATTATAATTACAAATAGGTAACAAATATTTATCCAACTGCCATTTGAAAAAACAAATAGTTTTTATTTTTATCTTTTTACATTATTGTAATTACAAATAGGCAAAAACATTTAATCAACTGTCACTAGAACAAAAAGAAATTTGTTTGTTTCCAAAACTCCACCAAAAATGTCCAGAACACTTACATTCTGTTTTGACCTGACCCCTTAGTTTAAAAGTTGAGGTTGCTCATTCGTAACATCAATGACCACGATGGTTTGAATACATGACCACTATTGTGTGAAATGTGCTCTCATACACATTTTTAGAGTTTGTTTCAAAATATATTTGAAATGTTTTTGGACTTGGTGAAGTTGTAGAAACTAATACAGTTTTTTAAATATTTCACCTATCTGCAATTACCATAATATAATCTAGGTATGCCTATCAGCTAGAATTCATTACAATTCATAGTCTCTGCTGTGCTCACTTGAAGTCATACGGCTCAAATACATGGTGCAATAACCAAAATGGGTACAAAAATATATATATTAAATCAAATGAGACCACATCTGCTCCAAGAACAGAAGTGACAGCAACATTGATTACCCTAATTGGAGAGCTGGAAATACAATTTTATAGATTAATGGTTTAGATGTGATGTACATGGTATCTCCCAATCTCATTAATATGATTTATCAATTTGGGTTTGATTTTCTTCACTTACCTTATATACTCGCGTATAAGCGAAGTCCAAATGCAAACAACATAGACCCCGATCTGCCATCGCATAATGTGCCGGCAGATCAGGGTCTATGTTGTTTGTTCTACTGATTAGTCCTTACAAACTGCATAGACCCAGATCTGCTGGCACATTATGCGACGGCAGATCTGGGTCTATGCAGTTTTCAGTTGGTATCGGCTTATACACAAGTATATAAGGTAACTCATTTATTCACAGAATCTCAACTCTTAACATTTCTTGGTTCTTTACTAACCTGAACAGCTGCATAATCTTCAAAAGCAATTTCTTTTGGTACAAGACCTAAAGGTGTTAATTTCAATTAAAGAGGAAATAAGCTGCTTTTTAAGAGGATTAATTCTGCTTTTGAAGTAAGAAAATGGTATTTTTGCTGTAAAAGCATATCCTACACAACAGTTGCTTTGATATATCTACATCTGCTTTTAAAGTAAGAATATGGTATTTTTTTACATATCCTACACAACAGTTGCTTTGACATATCTGCATCTGCTTTTGAAGTACAACTATGCAACCAACTCAGAGCTGGAAGTAATGAGTGATTTTAACAGCAGAAACATTTTAGAAAAAAGAGCCAATTTAATTACCATGCAGACATTAAGGTTTGTGATTCTTCAATGTTAAATCTTGATATAATTTGTCAGATGTTGATGGAAATTTTGAGAAATAGGAACAATGGGGACATTTTGAGAAATGGGAACAATGGGAAATTTTGAGAAATGGGAATAGGGAAATTTTGAGAAACAGGAACAATGGGGAAATTTTGAGAAATGGGAACAACGGGGGAAATTTTGAGAAATGGGAACAATGGGAAAATTTTTGAGAAATAGGAACAATGGGGAAATTTCGAGTAATGGGAACAATGGGGAAATTTTGAGAAATAGGAATAGGGAAATTTTGAGAAATAGGAACACTGGGAAACTTTTGAGATATGAGATATGGGAACAACGCAGGAATTTTGAAAAATTGGGATGAAGTCTACTGCATGATTGGTATTCACCAGAAGCCTGGCCTCTCATTGCCTGATGAAGTTTACAGATTAAAACTACAGAAATGTCTCAATATTACAACCGTATATAATTGCTTGTAAGTCAAGTCCAACTGCACACTGCACATAATACGCAGTCAGATCTAGGTCTCAGCACTTTGTTAGGAGTAATCAGCAGAACAAACAACATAGACCCCGATGTGCCAGTGCATTATGTGATGGCAGATCAGGGTCTATGTTGTTTGCAGTTGGACTTGACTTATAAGCGAGAATATACGGTATGTAACAACACAATGTACAAATATTGCCACCATAAACTGTTCCACTTCCAAATGGGAGGCATTTTACCAAACTGTCTGTAAATTTTTGTAAACTCTAATTTTTAATACAACTTGTTTCTTAATCAAAAATAGTTCTCCTCTAATTTTCATACAGAGAAATCGTTATTCTACTTCTATGTTTGCATGTATGCATACATAAAAGTCAGCTGAACATTTATACTTCTTAATTTTACCTATAACTATCAGCACATCTTAAAAAATAATTCATCAAAAGTGTACGCACAATTTACAGATAATACAGCCTGCTGAAAAAAGGGAAACTAAGGGCAAGGATACACTTCAAGGAGACATGACCACAAGTTTTAAACAGAGCGGGTATATTGAGATTAGTCAATCAATGAAGGTTTATAATTTTGGCTTTGAAAATCTGTATACAGTGTAAACCTGTCCATAAAGGACACTCAAGAGATTACAAAATTGTGTCTTTTATGGAATAGGTATCCCCTTTTTTTGAGATAAAATACAGCAGTCAACTTTGAAAAAAATGGTCTATAAAGGTTGTCCTTTATAAGCAGGTGCCCTGTTTATGGAGGTCTCTCCTGGGATAGGCTCATCATATATGGTAAGCTCATTGCAAAACAGAGCAATAAGGACACAATAAAGTTGAATTTTTTCTTGCTATTATTGTTTGGAAGAATAAAGTGCTACAAAGGACAAGGTTTACCTTTCATGGGAACGTGACCAAAGGTTTTAAACCAGAAAGGCTTTATTTCATTCTGGATAAATCTTCCAAAATTAACTGATCTTTTAGGAAATTTTAATAGATCTTAAATTGTATGTTGATGAGAGAAGGGAAGCTTGTTAGGGTTTAAGCTTCACTAATGTTTACATCAGACGGCACTTTTTCAGCTGATTGTGAGTGTTCTTAACTACCGTCTATACTCGCATATAAGCCAATACCAATTGCAAACTGCACAGACCCAGATCTGCCATCGCATAATGCGCCGGCAGATCTTGGTCAATGCAGTTTGTAAGGACTAATTAGTAGAACAGACAACATAGACCCTGATCTGCCGGTGCATTATGAGCCAGCAGATCAGGGTCTATGTTGTTTGCATTTGGACCCGGCTTATACGTGAGTATATACAATAGGTATCTCATTCGTTCAGTACAGTATTTGTGATAATTGATTTTAAACATGAATAAAAAATGAATAATCGGCTTTACCTTTATTTCAGATTCATCATGATGGAAGACAACATTAGTGCAGTACCAGAGGACACTAACTCCAGCGCAACTGTCATAGAAACATGTGCATCTCATTCAATAGTAACATTCCAATATTATACCTGGGGAGTTGTGGCTAACATAATCGCTGTGTATGGACTTATTGGGAATATATTGTCCATAATTGTGCTCCGCCACTGCCAAATGCGTAACTCTACATCTTACTATCTGATATCTCTGGCTATCTATGATTCATTGGTCTTGCTATCTATGGTTCTCTTTATGTCCCTGCCAACGATCTATTTGGAAAAAAATATAATGGAGAACTACTTTTTTGCTTACAAGTACATGCATCCATTTGTTTATCCAGTGGCACTTATTGCACAGACAGGGACCGTCTACACAACGCTGGCTTGCACAGTGGAACGATATATTGCGGTATGTCGGCCTCTTCATGCTGCAAATACCTGCACATTGTCCAGAACCAAACGAGTCATACTTATCATTTTATTTTGCTCAATTACATATAATATTCCACGATTCCTAGAGTACAAAACCATCCAAGTGTATGACAGCTATTCCAACATAACAGTTCCAGAAGTAGCATACACTGATCTTGGAATGAACAAAATTTTTCAGCGAGTGTATTTTGTGTATTCTTATCTCATTTTTATGTTTCTTCTCCCATTTGGGATCATATCCATCTTAAACATCCTTCTTATTCGTGCAGTCAACAACGCTCGATTACACAGAAATGTGATTAGTGCATCTGTCTCAAAGGAGAAAAACTTAACTGTCATGCTAATTGTTTTGATTAATACCTTTCTTGCATGTCAACTCCCAGCTCTATTTGACAACATCATTTTCGCCATTTCGGACCAAAACAAGCTTCGGTGCTCAGTACCCTATGTGGAATTCACAACAATCAGTAACTTGCTAGTTGTTGTCAACTCTGCCATCAATTTTATGTTGTACTGCATCGTTGGAAAGAGGTTTCGACACGTGTTTCTCAAAATATTTAATCTAAGGAAGCAAAAACCAAGATTCAAATACACAACACATGAAAGTTCACTATATATGCGCCAGAGAGTAAATGGCTATGGAACAAGAGTTTATGATTACACATCCTCAATTTTATAGTCAAACATTTACTTTGACTGACTATCAGCAAATATAAGATACTTCTCAAGTAACAAAATTTATCATATCTAATATACTTTATAGGTAATATCAGAAAATCTAACAATATTTTGACTTTTAATTTAGCACTGGAAGTTTAAAGACTGCAGATACATTATTCAAGGTGACAAGTGTAACTTAAAGACTGCCCCTAAAGCAGATAAAAATGCACACAAAAAAAAAGAATACAGTGTCATGAAGTTTCAGAATTATTCACTAATTTCCATGGATAACAGATCAGGAATAAAACATCTGAAGTCAAGGTTAACTGGTTGGAGTGGGGTGGGGTCAGATGAATCTCGATGAGCAAAATAACTACACTGTGCTGTAACATTTTATTTTTGTTAGTGCTTTGTAAGGATAGATGGGTTTAAATTGTGACACTAAGATTTTTTTTAAGTCTCTCAGGAGAATAGATAATATGTACCATATATACTTGCGTATAATCTAATACCAAATGCAAACTGCATAGACCCAGATCTGCTGTCGCATAATGTGCCTGCAGATCTGGGTCTATGCAGTTTGTAAGGACTAATCAGTAGAACAAACAACATAGACCATGATCTGCTGGCACATTATGCGATGGCAGATCAGGGTCTATGTTGTGTGCATTTGGACCCGGATTATATGCAAGTAGAGACGGTAATTATGCTTATAAGAGAACTCAGCAAAACTTACGGTTACCATGCTGCATCAGGATTGTACAATTCTTTTTGCATTATATTTATTTAACTTTGTTGCTTTCATGTATATATTTCACTTCAGTAGTAATTTCCTTATAGGTACCATATATACTCACTTATAAGTCTAGTCCAACTGCAAATAACATAGACCTTGATCTACCATTGCATAATGTGCCAGCAGAACAGGGTCTATGTTGTTTGTTCTACTGATTGCTCCTAACAAAATGCACAGACCCAGATCTGCTGGAGTATTATGTGATGGCAGACTCTGAATCTGTGCAGTTTGCAGCTGGGCTCGACTTATAAGCAAGTACATTCGTTATTATCTGTGTAATGTTTTATTTCATTGTGTCAATGATTTTAAAAAAAAAAGGATTTAACCAATGTGTCAAAATGCAAAACACACTACATTATCCCAATTGCTCATTCCTATTTCTCTGTTATAGGGCTTTTGAAAATGAGGTGGATTTATTATCAGATAAATCTTTTTTCTTTTTAAATTGCTAAAATTATGGAAAAAGTGGTGAATCACTCAGGAGTCAAGACGTGTGTGTGTGTGTATATATATATATATATATATATATATATATATATATATATATCCCTTATTATAAAACAGTGGTCAAGATCCATAACCACCAACCATGTTATGTACCAAAACAAGTTATAGTGAGAACCATGGTACATGTATGTACCAAATCGTGATATGTTGAGAACAGCATTATATCCCAAACAGTATAGCAGAAATGAGTGGCATACTATGGGAAAATGGCACCTGAGGTTATGATGATGGCCCAAAGGGCCAGAATACGAGGCACGAATTTTTATCAGCTGTTTTGGCACCCCAAGACCTCTAGCACCCAGGGCAACTGCCCCATCCGCACCCCCGTTAGTACGCTACAGGCAGGATGATAAAATTTGTTAAATAATGGTGTTTTGAAAAGGAAATAAAGATATAAAACTGAGCTTCACATTGTTTTCTTTCAACCCATGCTGTTATACAATGGTATGATTTTGGTCATGGGATCCAATGTGGTACCACATTATATCCAAAATCGTGTTGTAATGAAGCATGTTATAACGAGGGAGTGTATATATATATATATATATATATATATATATATATATATATATATATATATATATATATATATATATATATATATATATATATATATATATATATATATATACATACACACAAATACACACACACACACACACATACACATACACACACATACATGATAGGACCTCAAGGTGCTATCTCGCAGGCCTCAAGATGTGTGTATATTGATAAATGAGGGAGACAAATACGATTAAGAAGTGAAACATAAAATCTAAAAAAGATGACCTATGCATAAATGTTTTTTTATAAGAAGGCGAAAGATATTGGGAAGTAGAAAGAGAAGATATTTTTATACTGCATTGTTGGATGTGTGTAAAAAAAAAACAAATCTATGAACAGATAGAGAGAAGAAAAAAACATATCATGTCTTTAGATGTTCAAAAAAAAAAAAAACAGAAAAAGCAATGGGAAAAGAAAAACTTTGAATGTAAGTAAAAAAACGAACAATTATCAACAACTTGTATATTCAGTCATCGAATGGTTATTAACATTCCTTTTTTTCCTTGGAGTAAAGGTCCGCAATACTCTTCTGTGTCTTACATGAAAGCATGCCACATTTCCTGACTTTTGCTTACCTGTATACAAGCTTAAAATGTTCTCTGTGTGAGAAAAGAAAGCACAAGTGAACTTTGTCAGAAAAGTTTAGAAAATGCATGACTAGGCAAAGTACACCTTACTAGCTACCTATACTAGCTAGACCCACACTATGGTTTAATGGCATGCTATTCTGCTTGCCTGACTACAGGATAAAAGAATCCATTTTGCATTAGATTAGTCAATTTTGTGCTTAAATTGCAGTGTCAGAGTCGGAAATAGAATTTGTTGCAATAATGAGACTAAAATATTTCTGTCAGATAAAATAATTGTCAGATAAACGAATGTTGCATAAAAAGGTGGCTATATACATGTATACCGTATGTACTCACTTATAAGTTGAGTCCAAATGCAAACTGCGCCAGCAGATCTGGATCAATGCTTTTTGTTCAGAGTAATCAGTAGAACAAACAACATAAACCCTGATCTGCTGGTGCATTATCTGACAGCAGATCAGGGTCTATGTTGTTTGCAATTGGACTCAACTTATAATCAAGTATATATGGTATGTGTGTTGGTGTGTGTGTTATCATGAGGAAGAAATTTTTGATTTGATTGATATATAGTGACTGAGAAGTTTGGATAATATATCTGTGGTAAATCAACATTATATTATAATTAATTTTACTTATCCAACTTACCTTTTTACTAGGTAAAAAGTGTATTCAGAGATATTTCTCTCCAATGCTCTTTCTCCCCTCCCCCAGTGTATTTTGTATTTAAAGAGTTCATCAATGTCATCATTTTATTTAGTGAAGCAGTACATTAATTTTCAAGAGCAAAAGGAGTAGAAATTACATAAAGACAATACCTGTGCATGCAGTTTAACAATGCTTAATGTATTGCTACAAGTATTGCCAATCATTATAATTTCTCGCAAGATATTTCTTTTGTTCACATTGATATCCGAATATTTAAATATTTTAAAAACTGTATACACTTACTTATAAGTAAGGTCCAACTGCAAACAACACAGACCCTGATCTGCCATCGCATAATGTGCTGGCGAATCAGGGTCTTTGTTGTTCGTTCTACTGATTAGTCCAAACAAACTGCGTAGACCTAGATTTGCTGGCACATTATGTGATGGCAAATCTGGGTCTATGCAGTCTTATAAGTGAGTATAGATGGTAATCATAATTGCCTTGCAGTATACCAATAGTCGTACAGAACTGACACCACAAAAATAATTCTTCAAACTTTGTTCATAATGAAACTTGCAATGGCTGCATCACAATTTGCTTGCAGGACCTTAAACAAAAGGACTTCTGATAGAAAACCTAAGTTTGGAGATGATGAGCATGCAGGGGCCATAACTCTTATAAATAATAATATTGACTTCTGGAAATTCAGCTCATTCAAGGTCTCTTCAATATAAAGGTGCATGATAATTTTAGTTGAAATCCAACAGTTCTTACTAAAGTAATACTGCGGATACTAAAGTTAGGTGGATGGGCAATCAGAGACCTTAACTTCTAAATGATAATGTGGCACACGTGAAATTCAACTCATTCAAGATCTCACCAAAATATTGCTGCATGCTAAATTTGGTCAAAATCCAAAATTTCTTAATAAAGTAATGCTGTGAAAATCAAATAGAGAAGGATGGGCAATCAGGGGTCATAACTCCTGTAAATGATGTTGTGCAATGCTGGAAATCAAACTCATTCAAGGTCTTATCAAGATAAAGATGCATACCAAATTTGGCTAAAATCCAACAAAGCTTTGTAAAGTTATGCTGTGGAATCCAAAGTCAGAAGGACTGGGAGTAACTCTTATAAAATGATGTCATGGAACACTGGAAATCAAACTCAATCTAGATCTCATCAATATAAAACAGCACACCAAATTTGGTTGAAATCCAACAAATGCTTCATGAAGTTATGTTGCGGAAACCACAGTAAGGAAGACTGGCAATCTGTGGCCGTGACTCCTATGAATGATGTTGAGGGATGCTAACTCACTTAAGGAATCATCAAATTAAACTCCATGCCAAATTTGATTGAAATCCAACAAAGATTAGTCAAGTTGTGCTGTGGAAACCATAAGAAGGATGGTTGGCCATAATATCTCCACTAAACAAGACTAAATTCATAAATGACACATGTAAGTCCATGAGACATTGTTCATACCAATTGCATTTGAATCAGAATATGCTGAATGGTTCTTGAGCTATGCCAGTTACAAGCAATATCCCAAGTGAAGATACGACATTAATTTTCAAGGGTCATAACTCTATCCAAATTGGAGATGATGAGACAAAACCAATAAAAGGCACATCCAGGTTTATGATAGAATCTACACACCAAATTGGAGATGATGAGACAAAACCAATAAAAGGCACATCCAGGTTTATGATAGAATCTACACACCAAATTGGAGATGATGAGACAAAACCAATAAAAGGCACATCCAGGTTTATGATAGAATCTACACACCAAATTGAGATGATAAGACAAAACCAATAAAAGACACATCCAGGTGTATGATAGAATCTACACACCAAATTGGAGATGATGAGACAAAACCAATAAAAGACACATCCAGGTTTATGATACAATCTACACACCAAATTGGAGATGATGAGACAAAACCAATAAAAGGCACATCCAGGTTTATGATACAATCTACACACCAAATTGCATCAGAAAATGTTTAATGGTTCCTGAGCTACAATGGTTACAAAGATCTGCTGTAGTGGAGATTTAAAATTTATCAAAAAAGGGCAATAACACCATCAAATTGAACCTGAACAGAGAAACCCTTTAAAAGGCATATCTGCATGTAATAGGCAATTCACCTACCATATGGCATACAATTTTGTGTGGCTACAAGAAGTGTGAAACATATAGACAGATGGATGGGCAGAAAAGGTAGTTGCTATAGGACTCCTGCATCTAGATGCAGGGCTCTAATCAACAAAATATTTGAGAACTTCCCAAAGTGAAGAAACTGTATGGTATGTGCAATCTGTGCAGAATGCAACCTTAATACATGTACTATGATGGTTCATAACATTTTAGAAGGTTTGCTTTTAGACAAAAGTAACCTGAGAATAAGTAACCAGTCAATATGACATTTTGAATTCAAAATTTGATTTCCCTTGCTCATGTATAACACATGCCCATGTTACTACAAACAGTGTAGACCCAGATGTACCATTGGACCAGCCTGGATCAACTACCATGGCATGTCCTGGGACAAGACAATTTACTCTACTTGCATTGTCATGATATAACCTTAAAAGTATTTTTGTGCCATCAAACACCAAACCACAACAAACCAAACCAGATCTGCCAACACAAAATGTGATTGCAGATCAGGGTCTATGCTGTGTACACATTATACACAGGTACATACACCGTCTATACTCGTGTATAATCCGGGTCCAAATGCAAACAACACACCCTGATCCGCCGTCGCATAATGCACCTACAGATCAGGGTATATGTTGTTTGTTCTACTGAGTGATTAGTCCTTACAAACTGCATTGACCCAGATCTGCCGGCACATTATGCGACGGCAGATCTGGGTCTATGCAGTTGCAGTTGGTATTGGCTTATACACAAGTATAGATGGTAGTACTGGTTCATAAATCTGTAGTAAAATTACTGATCAGGATTTTTGTGCAAATACAGTTTTAGTTAAAAAAAGAAAATAGAATGTTGGTAATATCAGAATATACATGTTGGACATGTCTAATATACATGTATATGGATCTATTTAGCCCATTTAACCATGTATGATGTGTCAAACTCAACTGTGAACATACTCATATTGCTTCTCACATAATAGCACTGTTACATCTGGGTTAAAATGTTTGCTTGAAATCATAATTTGATAACAATTATGGGCTTTTGTTTCACTCAATACATTGATTTTATTGAGCTGTGAAATATAGATATTGGCCTCTTCTTCATGTTAGCTAATATCATATTCACAGGTCAATAAAACAATGTGCAGAACTCTAACAAAAAATTTTAATTTGATTAATTATGGTTTATACACGACTTTTCTTACATAATTCTCATTGCCTAATACACAGCTACATGTATATATTAATAATTGTCATTATCCCAAACATTTTTATCTTACTTTATCAATATTGTTAAGTAATTGGGCCTGCGTAATACTTAACAAGTGGCATATATGAAGAGGGAATATCTGACTCACTGTAACACCTCTGGTTCATGATGTTTAGAATTTGATAATGTTGTTCACATGATTATGATTTTGCAGGTCTGTTGGTCGGACAGGGAGAGAGAGAGTACGTAGTGTCTAGTAGCATTTTACAGCACCTCAATACAACAGTAGCTATAAGGTGTAAAAATGTAAAATTGAATATTACAAAAATTTAGGAAGATAAACCCTTCCAAATAAATGTAAACATGAAGTATACAGCAAGATAAAATATACAATGCAACAATGTTAAAATTCTGTAAAATGTATATCAGATAAAATATAACGGTAACAAATGTAAAATCTTAAAACATGGTCAAAATTTGTTATATAAACTGCTTTCCCTAAAAAAAATCCAATATTTTCTTGGGTCGTACATCATCATACAGTTTCTTCATGTAGTTCATGACAAAATACTTCTGTCTCACAGGGTGGAAGTCGACACACTCGGTAAGAATGTGTTCCACTATCAGTGGACACTCGCATGGTATGCACTCTGGCTGAGGTTCACCTTTCATGAGATATGCATGAGTCATGTACGTATGTTCGATATGCGATTGGCAAGATACCATTTCATCTCTGCAATTTGTTCTATATGAGGGATGCCACTCTCCAGTAGCGGGCTTGATATTTGTTTGTGGAGTTTTCATTCCACATATTTTGTCAAGTATGATGATCACAGTGATTTATATAATAATTGAAGCAGTACAGTATATGGAATTTTCCATTCCGAATGAGTGGCTGGAGAGCAGCTTTGGCTGCTTTATTTGCCTTACATTACCCTTTATACCAATGTGACTAGGCAACCAACAATACAGAATACTTTTCCCAGACTATATTGCCGCATAACCTTTCCCTAATATCTGGGATATTAATGAGTTGTCAGATTTAACATTTGCAAGGCTTTTAATGTGGAAAGTGAATCTGAAAAGATGAAATTTGATATTTTGAGAGGTTTCAATGTAGTTCAAAGCTTTTAGTTAGTTAGTTTATGGTTAAAAATTAGGCCTAAAAATGTGGTCTCCTCCACAACTGGCATATGAAGTGAATACAAACAGTTTGAGATTTAGAGACAGCAAGATTTAATGTACATAGCATTTTACGTCGAAAATAACTGAATATCAAAGTAGAACATACTTTCTGGTTTCAAGTTTTGTATAAAGCCCATAACTGTATATTTTCACGACATTACCACATATTTGTATGATATCATGCAGTTTAAATTGCATTTACACCATACTGAAACAAACTGAATTTTAAAAAAATTTCATAAAATCATGTAATAAAACAATTATAGACCTTGTTTCAGTGAATATGAAGTTTTATAACTAGTCAACCTATCATATGGATCTCTGCTTTGCAATACTAGGTTTACTGTTTCATAAAACTTCATATTCACCTAAACAAAGGTCAATAATTGTCCGACATGACTTCTGTGCATGCTATATATGTTAATATACTCATATCATAATTTTTCTAGATGTAACACATATGATGACACCTCATGATGTCACAAACGTCATAACATCACAAATGATGTCATGACATCACATTAGGCAAAGACATAATTGCAGATTTATCTGAATATATTTCAAAATCTTTTCATTACAATGTTCTGTGGTTTTGTCAAATTAAATCAGCCTTTTTCATCATGTGGTAAAATATAATCTTACATTTGTACTAATTTAATATGAAATTCATTAAACTCAAATAATTCCAATCTTCCGCACATCAAAGCTTACAAAATATAGAATTATTCAACTTTTTTAAACAATTTCATTTTAAATAAGCACTCACGTATGATCCTATTTATATTTGTGGTGGGAAAATTATTTAGCAATGGTTTCACTTGCAATGGTCCTCAATATGTTTGAATGGAAAATTTCTGAAATCCCTCTGATGACTGAAACATTACTTTCAAAAAAGTTAGTATTATTAACTGACAACAAATGGTGTCCTTTAATGTTGATATGATATTATTAACTGACATCAAATGGTGTCCTTGAATGCTGACATGATATTATTAACTGACATGAAATGGTGTACCTTGATGTTGATATGATATTATTATGTCATCCAAAGTAAAAAATGTAATGGTGATACAAAATGAAACAATTTGCATTTTGAATAAAAAGTGAATCATTTGCTTTTCTTTTTTCATTCTGTATTGCTATCTCTCTCATCTTTATATACAGTCACATTGTTTTATTCTTCTTTTGTTTGTATTAACCAGTACATAAATACAACCAAATTACAGAATCCAGCCAATACTACTTATTTTTAATGTGATTATATATTGTGATTATATAATTTCATTGTTTTCCATGATTGTGACAGTTCATTTACACTCTGTAATTTTTAAGAACATACCTTACAAATGAAAACTGCCAAGAATGGTTTATACAATGAATGGATCACATGTAAGGCATAGATTTTTCTAGATCACATTGTTCTTCTCATGATGCGTCTACCATTTATACTTACATGTAAGTCGGGTCCAACTGCAATCAGCATGGTCCCTGATCTGCCATTGTATAATGCTCCAGCAGATCAGGGTCGATGTTGTTCATTCTACTGATTAGTCCAGATCTACCGGCACATTATGCGATTGCAATGACATATCTGGGTCTGTGCTGTTTGCAGTTGGATTCGACTTACACACGAGTGCATACAGTACTTTATGCTGATTGGGCTCTTTAGTAATCCAACCATAATCAATTAATGTGTTTAATCCTTTCTGAATTACTTCTCACCACATGTCGACAAACTTCAAAAACCGACGCCAACCGACCGTACCAACAAAATCAAAGGGATGTTAATTGTTTTATGCTGCTTGAAATTTGCCACGTCTGGCCCTGCTTAAGCCAGTTCACAGTCACGTGATCACCGGCGGTATTACCATATACTACATTGTAGGCAAGGTGTGAAGTAAATGAGGAAAAGAAAAAAATAAATAATAATTTTGCGGTCGCTATTAAAGTACCAGATGTGGATTTTTTCAAAGTTTTTGAAAAGGCACTTCTAGTACCATGCTTGCACTCAGTTTTTACAGTGGACCATTTCAAACAGCCAAAACTTCATTTAAGTACCGCACAACATGTTTTTCTCTGCCATTTTATGTGTCTAGGAAAAAAATCTGCAAGCAAAGGTACAAGAAGAATTTGTACAACATTTTTTTCTTCTATTTTCTTATTTTGAAATACATGTAGCATATATTATGACTGTGAATTCAAATAGTTGTGTGAGAACTGTAATTGGACAGATTAGTGCTATCACAAGCTGCCTCCTTTACATGTCTATCGAATGTCACAAGCCTAATGACTAGCATTACATTTATTGTAAAAATGCAGATCCCGTGGATTTTATGGCATTTGGAATCAAAGTATGTAGGACTTTTTGAAATTCCTGAATGCAACAATGATTGACATTATGGGCTTGTAATATGCATAATGGCCTGTAAGCCTTAATAGTGTGCAAAACAAATTATACATGTAACAATTTGATTTTGTCTCAGTCTGCAATTTACATCTTCTTAGCTGAATGAAACTGACATAAGGAAAACCCTACATGCCTGCCTACACCAACATTAGACAATAATTTAACTTTGCACTGGTATGTCAATGTGTCACTTTGGCCAATAAGGTGTCCTTTCTTACACGAATTTTGGGTACATTTGAATCAAAATGGCTGAAATACCTTCCGAAATTAATATACTCTGTACCTTAATGCGGAGCAAACAACATGATGCAAACCACTGAGAGTGACATACTATTTAGGTTTCAGGTTGTTTTTTTTTTAAATCTGCTGGTAGCCCACCAAGGCTATCAGGAAAATTTAGTACCCATGGGATGGCTTTTAAATACAAGAGACCCAAGTGTGCCCGATATTGCACACCTGGCATACTTTGGTCTAAAGCAGGGCTGTCAAACTCATTTGCTATGGCGGGCCAGATTTGATATAAATAATAATAAATAATGAGTCTGGCGGGTCGTATGTTTGACACCCTTCATCTAAAGAGCAAATGTAGTAATAATGCAGGTGCCTTTGAGTTGAAAGACACCAATGTCTGGATAATTTCCAGCTATTGGTAGAAATTGGTGGTATCTGATATTGCTTAGCTGTATTGCTATTCTGAGTATCTTTAGCTGGACTAGATGGTGCACTGGCATCTTTTGTATGAATGTGTAAGGTTGTTCATGCTAGGAATCTACCTAATACGTCTGGTCTGATATGGTAAGGCAGTTTTGAAGAAAAAGTCTTTGTGTCATTGTATTGTTTTTTGTTTTTTTTTTTTGTTTTGTTTTTTTGTTGTTTTTTTTTTCATATATAAGTAACAGCCATACTTGACAGGGGATAAATATCAGTTGATGGTCTTTTCACAAAACTGCTATGGAAGCCACACTTTTGCTAGGGAAGCCATCCCATACAAAACTTTGATAATGTATGCCTGGAAAACATTCTATACCATGTTTGATCAAACTGGATAAGAAATTAAAAATAAGTTTTCCACATGTTTGCTATGAAAGCCACACCAATGCTAGGGGTGATACTTTAGACATAATTTTGACATAGTAGGTCCAAGCAAACACTTCTTTTCCAAGTCTGATCAAAATTAGTTAAACCATTCTAAAGAAGAAGCTGAAAATAGGCTGTCTACCTGGTTGCTATGCAAGTCGCACCATTTCTGGGGAAGCCACCCTGAACATAAATTTTATACAGCATGTCCTAAAAAACATCCCTACCAAGTTTGAAGAAAATTGTCTCAGCCATTCTGGATAAGATGTTGAAAATAGGTTTTCCATGCTTGCTATGGCAGCCACACTGTTGCTAGGGCAGTCATCCCAGAGAAATTTTTTTGATAGAACATGTCCTAGCAAACATTACTACGAGACTTAGCAAAATTTGCACAGCCTTTTTAGGGAAGAAGTTGAAAGTAGTGTTTCCTCCTGGTTGCTATGGAAGTTAAGCTGTTTCTATCGGAGCCACCATAGAGAATATTTTGATAGTGCATGAAATAATAAACATTCCTAATAAGTCTGAATGAAACTGTTTCAGCCATTCTGGAGAAGAGGTTACAATAGGTTTTCCACCTGGTTGCTATGGTAGCCATACCATTTCTAGAGAAACCACCCCAGACATGTCCTAATAAACACTCCTACCAAGTTTAATGAAAACTGGCTCAGCCGTTCCAGAGAAGAAGTAAAAACTAGGTTTTCCAACAGGTTGCTAAAGAGGCAACACTATTACTTGGAGAGACACCCAAACATAATTTGATACAGCATGTCCTAAGAAACATACTTATCAAGTTTAATCAAAATTGGCTGAGCCATTCTGAAAAAGTCAAAAATAGATTTTTTATTTAGGTTGCTATGAAAGCCACATTTGTTGCTAGGGAAGCCACCCCAAACATAATTTGGTAGACCTATTTTTATAACATGGAGGGGTAGTATCAAGGATGAAAAATATCCTTTTTTAAAAAAAAAAATGTTTACACCTGGGAGTGATTTTTTCTTGATATAAAGAGTTAAAGAATTCCTCAAAATTGAGGAAACACAAACAAATTTCTAACTTTCAATACAGTACTGGTCAGAAAAGGACTTCTAGGTAGGCTAATGTATATAGTGTACAAAAAACTATCTTGTTATGAACTAAACAATGAATGCAAAACTTAACAAAAAGTCATTCAAAACATGAAGTATAGGTCACAGTAACTTTTCTGTTGTCAGAGAAACATCCAATAATCAAGCTTTATGTCTCTACTTTAAAGGGGCTTTTTGTGTATTTGTAATGAATTTCTGACATATAAAGATCGATTTAAAAAAGTGTAAACCTCAAATACGTCCAATAAAGTTATGAACTGTCTGTCAATTACACAAATGTAAAGTGTATCATAGCAAAAATATTGTATTAAGAAAATTAAAAAAGTGAATCTTTCGACCAAAAAAGTAATCTTGATTTTTCTTGCCCTAAGCCGAATGTAAATGTTGATGAATGCATATTAGCACATCAGAAAGAAATGAACCAGTACATGCAGCCTTGAGAACAATTTGGTTCAGCATTTACCCATTTAGTGAACGGGATGTGTGTATTATCTTCATTACCAGATAAGGCAATGTACATGATGATTATGTTTTGTACAACTGTTATTCAATATTGATTGAAATCTAGTTCCTACCAGGTAATAAAATATGTTCCAAGGCTTCTGATTACAGATAAATCTTAATATAATATAATTTGTTTTCAAGGATACAGTACACGCATTGCGGATTACGGAAAATCCACGTTTGGGTGGAAATTAATCCGTCCACGCTATTCTCCATCACGGACGGGATATAATGGTCGTCGTGGATGTCCACGTTGTGGCTTGTAGTGACTGATTAAGTTTTATTGCCCCAGCTAGTAAGTCGCAGCAATATAATTATGTAATAATAGACGTCCACTACATCGCATGGAACTTACCTGTCGGCTTAGCTACAGCAGAGAGTGCAGACTGTTCTTTTTAAGTTGTACAAAATGCTATTTAATATTCAAAGACTCGCCTACTAAAACGCTTGAACATAACGTGTATTGCAAGAGATGAAAGATACATTTTGAGCAAAGAATCCCATGAGAATGTTTAGGTGCTTTACAAAATATACAAAGTATCATGATACAGTGATTTTATAACCATATGTGTTTGTGTGTGTGTGTGAGAGAGAGAGAGAGAGAGAGAGAACAGATTCTGCTTTTAAACAAAAAGAAATCAAACGTAGGTATTAGAGGTTCATACGAGAAAAAAGAAGACGCTGAAGCAATCTATAACACAAATGCTTGGACTATTTATTCAGTCGCTAAAATAAAGAATGCGTGAATGATGTGAATTTTCGTCATTCCCCCGGTACTTTTAAATTGTTCGCTTAACATGTTCCCACACAATGATATATATACATTGCGCAATCCAAAATGCAACCTCTAGTGAGCCTCTGTGTGGTACTTTTGCACCATATATACATGTCCATGCGACACATTTTCTCAAGAACTGAAGAGCAAGATAGACACGTGTTTACCTTTACCGTAGACCTACTGGGTTCTACGCAGACTTTACTAAGGACATGCCTCTGTATCTTTCTGCCAACAGCTGAAACAAATATACATATGACTGCTGGTTTGGTTGTCTGTCGATGAGTTTAATATTACCAAATGGATGGGTGAAAGTGATTGAAAAACATAATCACTTCAATTATAAACTTGTATGTTTATTTTCAGGTGATGTAATTAACAACTTCATTTGGTACAGTACATTCTTTCAGTCCACTGACAAATACTGCAAATCTGTTCCTGAATGTCAAGCGAATATTGTTTTATTAACATTGTAGACTAGTTAATAACTTGTTACATTTTCCCCCGATTACCCTTTTTCAAGAAGTTGGCGTCAATACAAATAAAACATTTGTCGCCAAAGAACACTTACAAAATGCATATTACAAAATGCATATTACAAAATACATATTACAAAATGCATATTACAAAATGCATATTTAGATAGGGTTTAGCAATAAAGTCAACCAGTGGCGTACTAAGGGTAAATGGCGCCCAGGGCGACGATGATAGCCCAAAGGGCCAGAATACGAGGCCCGAATTTTTATCAGCTGTTTTGGCGCCCCAAGACCTCTGGCTCCCTGGGCAACTGCCCCGTCCGCCCCCCCCCCCGCCCCCTCCCCCGTTAGTGTAGTATCAGTTAATGAGGCACAGCCATGTGTAATTGGAGTTTGAGAGACAGATAAAGGTTGACAGCTTTAATGCTAGTAAGACCTAGGGTCAGTCTAACTAGAGTCCAATTAGTAACAGAATGCTTGTGATGTACATCATTTATTTTATACTCTCCCACCTTTATGTTCACTTGGTTTTGGGCCTTCATTTAGTTAACAGGATTGTCTGTATATAATAAAAGTAGTGTAGAGAATATCTTGTGTTTGTTCCTACATAACCACACAACATCATGGTGTCAGAAGTGGGATTTGCCTAAGACACAGTGGATTATCATCATTTCTTGGATATAATCGAACTGAGAATCATTTTCACAAAAGGAACGTTCCAGTTCAGATTTAATTTATCAAACAGTTTCCAGCAATGGCGACATTCCAAGTTCCAAGTCCAGAAAAATTTGAATTTTCTAACCCAGAGTCTTGGTCAAAGTGGATTCAGAGATTTGAGCGCTTTAGACTTGCTTCTGGATTAAATGACAAGGAAGAAGAATCGCAAGTGAACACTCTGATCTATACTATGGGGCCTCAGGCAGATGACATATTTTCTTCGTTTGGCTTAAGTGATGACGACAAAAAGAAATATGAAATTGTCAGAGAGAAATTCGAAGGGTATTTCATCACGAAAAGAAATGTTATTTTCGAAAGAGCTAAATTTAACCAGCGACGACAAGAGGAAGGTGAATCCGTCGATACATTTGTTACGTCATTACACTGTCAAGCAGAATACTGCAATTTTGGAGTTCTTAAAGATGAATTGATTCGAGACAGAATTGTTGTTGAACTGAGAGACACGCATTTGGCAGACAAAACTCCTACTTGATAGCAAACTTACCTTAGAAAAAGCAATCTATTTATCTAGAGAGAGTGAGGCCGTGAAGAAACAGCAACCTCTAATCCAGGGAGGGATACACGTAAATTCCCATTTGAATGCTGATGGAATAAAGTCAAAAAAGAAGGTACCATACCAGTCAGTTCTAATCCACAAAAGAGGAACAATGTTGCTTCAAATAAACACAGTTTCAGTCAAGTATGGAGAAATAGCAAATTGAACTACAGTGCTGAAAGCTTGCGGAGATGTGACAGATGTGGGAAAAATCCTCATAGCAGAGACAAATATCCTGCAAGAAAAGCGACATGCAATAAATGTTCAAAGATGGGACACTTCTTATTGATGTGCTGAACTATGAAAAATGTTTCGGAGGTAGAGAACCCCGATAATCCTGAATCTTGTGGATTTCTTGGCGGAATTGATTCTGGAGCGAAACCCTGGATAGCAAATGTCGTAGTTCAGGAACAGGAATGTGCTATGAAAATTGACACAGGTGCAGATGTTACTGTAATTTCAGAGGATTTGTACAGAAAACTGCAGAGAGTTAGACTCATCAAAGCTGACAAAATCTTGTTTGGACCAGGACAGAAAAGGCTCAATGTCCTTGGGAAATTAAGGTGTCACTTAAAAGTGAGCAACAGAAGTACAGTACAGGACGTGTATGTAATCAAAGGTCTCAAGCAATCGCTGTTGGGAAGACCAGCAATAGAGGAGCTAGGGATCGTCATTAGGGTTGATGAGATCACCAATACAGACTATAAATACAGAAGAATGTACCCACAAGTATTCAGCGGATTAGGGAAAACTGAATGGGAGTACAAGATAAGACTTAAACCTGTTTCAGTTCCGTTTGCACTCAGTGTACCTAGGAAGGTGCCTATTCCGTTAATGGATAAAGTAAAATCGGAATTACAAAGAATGGAGAAGTTAGCCGTCATTTCTCATGTGGATCACCCAACGGAAAGGTGCGTATGTATGGTCGTGGTGTCAAAAGGTAATGGCAATGTTCGTATTTGCGTAGATCTCACCAAACTAAACGAATCGGTAATGCGCGAAAATCACCCAATACCGAGTGTAGATCAAACTTTGGCTCAGTTAACTGGTGCGAAAGTTTTCAGCAAGCTAGATGCCAACTCCGGGTTTTGGCAAATTATGCTTTCACGCGAGTCTCGTGATTTAACCACTTTCATTACGCCCTTTGGTCGTTTTTGCTTTAACAGACTACCATTTGGAATTTCGTCCGCACCTGAATTTTTCCAGAAACATATGTCCCAAACTCTTGAGGGAACTTCGGGGGTAGTATGTCATATGGATGATGTTCTAGTATTTGGGCGCGATCAATCGGAGCATGATGAACGGTTGAAAATTGTTTTGGGTGTGATTGAAAAGGCAGGAATTACGCTCAGTGAAAAATGTGAGTTTTCCAGAGCCTCGGTGAAGTTTGTAGGGCACATTATTGATTCTACGGGAATTAGGGGCGATCCAGAAAAAACGCGCGCGGTCATTGAAATGGAACAACCCAAAAATGCCTCAGAAGTCAGACGATTTCTGGGCATGGTTAACCAACTAAGCAAATTCTCGTCAAACATAGCAGAAAAAAACAAAACCGCTGCGAGATTTACTCAGTAAAAACACCGAGTGGTTCTGGGGTCCTTCTCATGAGAAAGCTTTTCATGATGTAAAGTCGGAGCTTAGCTCTACACCAGTGTTAGAACTATACAATCCCAACTACCAGACAGTCTTGTCAATTGATGCATCCTCATTTGGCCTAGGGGCTGTATTGTTACAAAAACAGCTTGAAGCTAAGGTCAAAGGTTGTGAAGCTTGCGCAATGCACAGTCTTGATCGTGCAGAGCCATTAATACCTTCCAAAATTCCGGATAGGCCGTGGCAAAAACTTGGTACTGATTTGTTTGAGTTAAAAGGTCAGCAATATTTGCTTGTTGCAGATTATTTTTCAAGGTTTATTGAGCTACAAAAACTGTCTGCTACAAGCTCAGGAGCTGTAATAAACCACTTCAAGTCTATTTTTGCTAAACATGAGATTCCTGAGATTCTTATATCAGATAATGGACCTCAATTTACTTCTGATCCATTTGCAATCTTTGCGAAAACCTATGGCTTTGAGCATAAAACTAGTAGCCCAAGATACCCACAGAGCAACGGGGAGGCAGAGAGATGTGTACAAACAATAAAGAAGATGTTACAAAAATCAGAAGATCCCTATCTGGCTCTGTTACACTATCGTGCAACACCGCTACATACTGGTTACAGCCCAGCTGAACTCTTAATGGGTCGTAAATTAAGGACTACCGTACCAAACCCAAGCTCAAACCTAACTCCAGGTTGGCCATACTTAGAAAGGGTTCGAAATTTTGAGAATCATGCAAAGGAAAATCAGAAGAGACATTTTGATAGTCGTTTCCGCGCACGAGAAATGCCCAAATTCGATCCAGGTGATAACGTTTTTGTTAGGGATATGCAAAAGACAGGTGTGGTTCTGTCAAAGGCATCGTCTCCACTATCATACTTTGTGCATACCCCTGAGGGTGATCTGCGCAGAAAGAGACGACATTTAATTCAGCTACCTTCAAGTAGGTTTGCAAGAGTGCAGGAAAATAAAACCTTGCAACAGTTAAATGATGAAGCCAAGGATGGTTTGAACAACAACACTGAGAGCAATGATGACTCTACAAAAAGTAGACATGAAAAACAATCTGTGGAAAAGGGAAATAATTCTTCAGAAACACCGAAGACAAGTTCTAATCATAGTTACAGGACAAGATCAAATCGACTTGTTATTCCACCAAAAAGGCTAGACTTGTAAAGTGTGTTGTATAAGCTAAATGTTTTATTACATTTCTTTAGGACTGATACAACTGTTCATGTCAAGAATAGCATCGACAACTATATACATATAGTACATTCAGATTTCTTCAGGTCACAGATGCATTGTTCCCAGAAGGGGAGATGTAGTATCAGTTAAAGAGGCACAGCCATGTGTAATTGGAGTTTGAGAGACAGATAAAGGTTGACAGCTTTAATGCTAGTAAGACCTAGGGTCAGTCTAATTAGAGTCCAATTAGTAACAGAATGCTTGTGATGTACATCATTTATTTTATACTCTCCCACCTTTATGTTCACTTGGTTTTGGGCCTTCATTTAGTTAACAGGATTGTCTGTATATAATAAAAGTAGTAGTGTAGAGAATATCTTGTGTTTGTTCCTACATACCCACACAACAGTTAGAACGCCACTGAAGCCAACAATGTGAAATTACTCAAATTATGTCCATAATCGCCCAAATGGCGTTTAATCTTTGTGAACTAAAACTAAGTTTAATGTCACAGGAACAAACTGTAGACTCCGAAGTTGAATTAAAAGCAATAATAATGCAAGGATAAATGCATGAACATACACATGTACTGGGAACAGAGAAAAGGGTGGGGCCATTTTGTAGGTGCTGATGGGAAATCAAGTTTGTGTTTTTTCATATTGCAGTGGCAATTAATGTCTCGGACATCTATAGTATTATCAAATGCCTACTATAACGCAAACTCAGTTGTGAAATAAGTATCTGTAGTAGATACAATTGTATTTACTGTACAATAATTGGCTTCTAGATTTTCTGCGTCACTTTAGTTTCAACTTGATATAAGCGAAAGTTCTTCTTATTCATATTTTTTTTTCTTGTTTAACTTGTACTGTATTACGCAATAGATAAACACATCATATTTATGAATAATGCATTCTATATCACCCGAAATCGCTAAGCCACGTGTTTGCCAAGGCTATAAAATCTATCTCTACTATCATTGATTGCTATTAATATGTGGCTTAATATTTGTAATGGCTTTAAACAGGTATCCCTGGTAGAACTTCTTTATCTACTCCGAAATGGAGGTGGAAGAGGATTTGGCTTCAACGGTTGTAAATTCCAATTATTTCCTGTTCATTGTCAACCTTTCGTATTAATTCTAAGGTCGTCGCGAATATTGTCAGTGTGTTCATTTAGATTATTGCAGCAATTATGGTTCATTCGACCTTCAATCTATTATATTTCTGAAGTTTTTAAGTTCGTTTATGCTAATTAATATTATGTTGCATTATAGAACCAAGCTAGAAATAACAAGAAACAATGAAAAGCACAATAACAGCAGGTTAATAACCCAGTTAATTACATAAATTCTTTTTAAATTCAGAAAGAATTGCGAAGCTGCAATTTACTTAATTACTTATTTTGAATAAAGAGCAGTATCAAAATTTATTTATAAATTTTGTCAGTGGACGAATTCCGAAATGAAGATTATTATTGCAGCACATTTTGAAAACGCATACTCTCTATAGATCAATGTCATTTTCAGAATTAGCGAAAAAAGCAAAGGGTTAAGTCGATCGAAAGTTACGATGCATAATCTCTCTCTCTCTCTCTCTCTCTCTCTCTCTCTCTCTCTCTCTCTCTCTCTCTCTCTCTCTCTCGTTTTTTGTATATAATAAACTTATTTTATTACAAAGAAAGATGCACTTTTTAAAAGAGAAAGCCTGTAGTGTAGTAGAGCTTTCGTTAAACATGTCATAATTATGTGCTCTGTGATAGACTTCTAATATATGCGCTGCGTCGAAAGATTAACTGGGAAAATAAAATTTTTATTGGTTTATATATCACAAGAAACAAATTTTATGCGAAAATATCATAACTTAACTTCATTGCACATCTCAGTTCAAAATTTATTGATGATAGATTCACGAAAAAAGTGACGAACAAAGTAAACTTTTTCATGAAAATCACCTCAATGATGACATGAACAGCCACTTATAGAGCGCATCGTTCAATACAGTGTAGATGAATTCTGTGCATTTAAAAATTGTCATACTCTCAAATAATCAATGTCATTTTCTAAGTCTAAGGATAAAACTACATAAGAACATTTTCTATCATTAGCTCAGGTATGTTTTTGTATTATGTCAATATATGATGCCATGTTATTCTAACGGAATAAACTTGAGAAAGAATTATGACATACATGTCATTATACTCCTTGTACTTCATCGTGCATGTACATTATAAATAGTACAGCATTTTTTTTGTTTTTTTTTTTTGTTTTTTTTTTTTGTTTTTTTAATCGCTACTGGTCATAATTATTACCCTTAACGTCAATCTTCTTTTTCAAAATGTAGATTTTTTGGTAAAACTAATTTGAATGATGTAATACTTACCAATTGCTATTGCGTAGCTGGTACTTTACTGGGCGGAAAATAACCCGACTGTATGACGACAATTTGTCCTCCCATTAGGGTGAGCCAGAAGATTCTAGAACACCTTGCTCATGTGCACTGTCCTTCATTCTGTTTAGGACGCAGCCTAAACTAGTGGGACATCAGTGCGGAGCGGGAGGAGGGAATCTGCCAATAGTAACAGGTAAGTATTATATCATTAAAAGTAGTTTTACCCCACCCCCACCCCACCCCCCAAAAAACTACATTTAATATCAGAATTTGTCCGTTTGGTGAGAGGCTGATGATCCCACAACTGGCCTGTAGAATAGAAGGCTACTGCCGGATGGTGTCCACATGGGTTACTTTTTGAGCTACGACAATCGGATCCAAGGAAAATATACCTTTGCTTTGGTAAGCCAACGAGCGAAGGTAAAAAGAGAAGGTAGTGTGAGATTGTGCAAAAGCGGCTTCATCACATCCTCCAGACATTAATGAATTAGACAGGCCCATGAGACTGCAATGGCTCGAACATCATGAGTTTAATTTCATGAATGAAAGGTCACTCTCAGTAAGGGACTACTAAGCTCTCCTCATAGGAAAAGCAATCCATCTCGAATGGTGGAAGCTGAAAGATCGGCGAAACCTTAAGGGGGGGGGGGCGTTTCCTACCCTTTCTTCTCCCTTACAAACTGCCAAATAAAAGCATAAAACTCTAACTGGACGTAAAAGTCTAACTGGATCATCCCCAGCACATATACGACTGAGACTGGGGATCTCAATCGGAAGTGGAGCAACCGATGGAAGCTGGTGTTTGCTAAAATCCTGGTTGGCAAAGGAAATTAGCCGACTCATAATTCCACTGAACCTCATACAGTCTGGCTCTATGGACAGGCCATGAAGCTCGCTCCTTCTTCGCATAGACGCTAAGGGGAGCAAGAAAACAGGCTTGAGGATAAGGTTCTCGAAGAAAGCTTACCCAATGGTTTATAGGGGGTTTAGTTAGAGACCGGAAGATGCAAGAGAGATTTAATCTAGGCATTAGCGAGCGAGACCCCTGTCTTGAGCATTGTTTCTCTTCAAAAGGGAAGAGAAGAAAATTAGCCACTGCATTTATAGAAGGACAGCTAGGATTGACACGTTTCCTACTTCATCAATGCCTAAAGATTCTCCACTTGGCATCATAAACCTTAGACGTAGATCGTCTCCTGGACTGAATAATGAACTTGGCAACTTGTTGAGATCGTTTGAGATGAACCAATGGAAAAAAGGGGTGGAGAATTTGTGGGCTTTTGTGTGGAGGAGGTGAGAACCTGTGCTATGACAGGAAGTCCCTCCACTGGGGTAATGTCCTAGGATGGTCCACCAGCAGGACGAGAAGATCGTTGAGCCACGATCATTGGGGCCACAGAAGGGCAAATAAAGTGAACTGAGCAGTGGAGTTCTTCACTTGTGAAGTACCAGAGGGATGATCCTGAAGGATGGGAAGGCGTAAGCGAACAACGATCCCACTCCAGGCTGAAAGTGTCCACTCCCCACATCCTCTGGATGGCGACTGGGAAAAGAAAAAATGGGAGCTTGTTGTTTAACCTTTAAACAAGTCCAACAACGGTGTCCCCAAAGTTGGAACAGGGAATCTGCTATGGATTGGTGTAGAGACCATTCTATGAGGATTTCCTTGACAGACTGGCCGCCAAAATATCTTTTTACGAGGAATGTGGCTAGCTCGGAGAGTAATCCCTTTCGAGGCACCCAGCAAATGAGGTTCCAAACCTCCACATACGGAGAAGGGGCATATGTGCCTCCTTGTCTCGTAAGGTACGTTGCCACCGATGTGTCGTAGAAGGAGACCGTTACGCAGCGAACTCTTTATTTATTGACGCACCTCTGAAGGGCCAATTATTATGCCCTTATTTCCAATTGTTGATGTGGATGATAGATTCTTCTCGGAACATGAACCCTGAAGAATCAGTCCTTTCAGCTCCAGATGAGCGCCACATCCTGAATCTGACGCACCTACGAACTGATAGGAGTGGGGTTCGAGGACGTGCACGGAGACTCCGGTAGGACACCAGCCCCGATTTGTCCACCAAATTAGATGATGGTGGAAATGCACACCTAGAGAAATCTGAGTATTCAGAGTGTCCCTGTGCAGTTTCCAGTTCGCCAAAAGGAGAAACTGGAGAGTGCACAAGTACAGTCTATCTCGGGAACCACGTCAGTTGTGGAGTACATGGTCCCCAGCAGAGAAAGAAAAGGACGAGCCGACGACATGGCCATTGCTCTAAGAGCCTACAACAGGGACAGGATCTTGCTAACTCTGTCACGAGGGACACGGACTAATCTTTTTTGTGAGGAAATTAATCCCCCATAGATGAAATCTTGAGATGGAGGAATCTCCGATTTCCCTAGGTTGGGAGAAGATCTAGCTTACTATGGCCCAACAGCGAGACATATCTAGTCTGAGGGATTCTATCCGGCCATTATGGATAAACCAATCTACAAAAAAGGAGGATTGGGATACCTAATGACCTTAAATAGGCTGAACAACATCTCTACTGCACCCTTTTGAAGAAGGGAGTACGCCTCTTCCTTTAATCGCACCAGATTAAACTGATGGAAGGACACGTGGGACCTAACTAGAGAATAGACATCTCGAAACCGAAGCAGATATTCACCTTTATGATAGAAAGGACCCAGCCATTGACCGTTATGCCATACAAAGCCTCAGAAAAGAGGTCTAGCCTGGTACTACGGGAACCAACAAAAGAGGAACACCCTGCAGGAGTGGAGGCGAGTCCCTAGGATTGTCCACCCTTGTCCTAGTGAAATGGGGTTGTTGCTTTGACTGAGACTTCATGGCTTTAAAGAACTTCGCCAACGGATCCTGTGGTCAGTCGCAATGATTTCGCTTCTTGGTTGGTTCGATGGGCAAAGAGCGAATGCAAAAGACCGCTGTTGCTGGTCTCTGATACACTTAGAAGCCAAAGAGGAGATGAGCCCCCCGAAGATAGCCTCTGCTTCCATGGGAGCAGCCCTCAGAAGGTCTTACTGTGCTCTAATATGTCCTTGGATGTGTCCAAAGCAATATTCCTGCCGAAGTGGAGAAGCTCCAGTGACAAGGCATAGAGAAGGATAACACATGTAAAGAGGTTTTCGCCGCTGCTTCCACCAAACGATGAAAGGCAATTAGCGACAAAGATTCCACCCTCAGAAGATTGAACGGTGCTGCTGAAAAGTGGTCGGCATGCGAGGTTAAGGTTACTGGAGACCTAGCCTTTTGCCCTAAAGTGTCCAGTCTTTAAACTGGGAGGCAGACCCAGGTCCCCATGGAAATACCCACTTCAGTTGCTTCGGAATCCAAATGGGAGAATTAATTGGCCAGGAACGGGTATAAATCATATACTTTGATGCAGAAACCAAGGGTCTCAACCTGGAGGGAGAGGGGCTCTTCTCTCTTCTTTTTCTTACAGGCATCCCCTAATGTGGTTAAGCAAAGTCCTGGTCCTTACTAAACCTTAGGGAAAGCAACTTAAACGTAACCAAGTGAGGAGCAACAAGGGATCTGGTTGAGAGTTTGATCCAAAACGTTTCTCAAAGCTGAAAAGAATTTTAGTGTCACCAGACTCTGAAGGCTTGGGATACAGATCACTGAGCGAAAGACGGTAAGACTATGCAACCCATTGTCCATTTGTTGCGGGGGAGACTTGGGAATAAGACGGACCCGAATCCGTAACTCCTGACGTGGAGCTAACGGATTGTCCCTAGTAGAAGGTTCAGCAGGTGGGGGAGAGTGATTCTCTACCCTCCTGGAGCATTTGGTGGAAGAAGGCCCGTGCCCCGCCCTCTTTTTTGACCCAATGTCGTAAGAGGAAGATGTAGGTCTACGGCCAGCAGCATCGACCTCTTTACCAAGTGGCCAAGGTCCTGAAGGCCATGGCTACATGCAAGGAAAGGGCCAACCGCTTCCCTGCGGTGGAAAACCTTACATGCCGTAGGAATTCAGATTGATTATAGAAGAAAATAAAGAGAGGGGGTATGCTTTAATCTGAATCCCTTCCTAGCCTGGCTTCTGTATGCCGATTCCAAATCCCCAACGGGATGAAACTACAGTCTGGACAGAAGGGGGACTGTACCCGATCCTTATTCCAGTGCCGAAGGGGCTCCAATGATCGGTGACCGGCGCCCGTCTACCGGTCAATGCCTAGTGACCAGAGTTCGGTTACCAGTCAATCACCAGTGACCGGCGCACATTGCCCGCTTAGGCGACTCAGATCTGTTGGAAGACCCTTCCCCAGATCTGATAGACTTAGATTTGAGCTCTCCCCTGATCGGGTGACTCAATCCCATCGCCGATAACAGGCCCCGGGGACTGAAAGGGTGCTGCTCCCCCCTTACGGCGAGCGCGACTCACTTTCAGCTCTCACAGAGCTGTGGGCGAGTAGAAAGTGCTACGGGGCGGGGGGGAGCGACTCTCTGCCCTTTTGGACGAAAGAGGGTGCTGCTCCTCCCTGAGGGAAGGGCGCGACTCGCTCTCTGTCCTAGTGGAAAAAAGAGGGCGCTCCTCCTCGCTCACGGGAGGGCGCGACTAGCTCTCTGCCCTCACGGAATGGGGAAAGTGCTGCTCCTCCCAAACGGAAGGACGCGACTCAGTCTCCACCCGCTTATGACCTCCCTTAGGAGGGGACCCACTAACCCTAAGAGTCTCCGAAGAGACTAAAATAATCTTTCCCAGAGACCCGATGGACCCAGAAAAGGAAAACACCGATTTAACACTGAGGAAGACGAGGAAGAAACTCTGTTCCTTTCTTACGTACGACTAAGTTCGGCCAGGTCCCAGACCTCGTCCAACCTGAGATAGGTAAGTGGAGTGGTATCACTCACCCACTCCCTGCCTAGTCATTGCTGAAAGAGAATGCTGTAAAGAAGATTTAATCAAAAACTTCTATACAAGTAAATGTATAACTGTATAAATGCATTTGCGTGGAGTAAGTCTACCATAATATGATAACAGCAAGGACTCACCTTTCCAATGTGTTGTCTCAGAGAATTAAAACAATCACTGATATTTTAAATGCAAAAAGGAAGCAATGCTAAGCTGAGAATGAATGGTGTTCGATAACTAAGCACACACCATAAAGGCAAAAACTGGTGTCCGACCTGCCTTTCCGAGATAAAAAAAATAGCACAAGTCACATTAACAGAAAATGTGAAATATGAAGATTCGTTACTGTAATAAACAAAAAACAGAATCAATATCAGTCCGCAGACCAAATTTACTAAAGGCAATAAAACCACCAAATAATACTGAAAAATAATTAACAACAAAGACGTCGACCAGCTTTATTCGAGAACTGGCGACGACTAATTTAGCAAAAAACCAGTATAGTACGATCGCTAATAAAAAGGACAATAAAAAGAAATGTTGTCCGATACTAATTATGAGAATGAACTGGTTTCGATAACTAAACGCACAACTTAAAGGAAAAACACTGGTTTGCTACCTGCTTTTCCCAGATAAAAGTAAATGTGAAATATGAAGATTCGTTATTGTAATAAAACAAAAAACAGAATCAATACGAGTTTGCAGACCAAATTTACTTAAGATAAGGCAATAAAAAGAAAATAATACTGGTGATATTAATAAAAATGACGTCGAACAGCCTTATTCGAGAACTGGCGACGACTAATTTAGCAAAAAACCAGTTTGGTAAGATTGGTAATAAAAAAGATAATAAAAAGGAATACTATCCCACACTAATTCACACAAAAAAATGTGAAGTGAAATATCGAGATTCGTTACTTTTCGGCAAGGATAGGGATATGTAATTAAATACCTACCCGAGCTAGAAATAAATTCTCAATAATAATAGTCACGCTAACACCCCTGTGGGATAAGAACCTAAATGCAAGGCCACGCCAAACGTAACCAGAAATGCTAAAAGCTCACTTGAGAGCTCAATACGAGCAGTGCAAATGAGCCTGAGATCGCTCACCTGAAATCTGCCTAACAGTCACATGCAAGAGCAGCTGGCCAAGAAATCTGGGTTAGTAGAATGCTCTCTGTTGAAATTTCTCCAGTGCTATTGATTCCATATGTTATAAAAACAAATGTTTCAAGGTTTCTCAAGTTTTTGTATCCTCATCCACATTTGATTACACATCATCATCGTTCGCCCAATACTGAAAGCCCCCTATGCCAGGATGCTTGGTGTCAAAATTCGTCAAATTCTGTTCAGCATTTTTTTTTAAAGATAAAGTTGTGTAAATGTGTTTTAACATGTAATAATCGCAGCCATATTTGATGGCAGAACTGCATCTTTTGTGTAAATCTGAAAGGCGTTCAAGTTAAGACACTTTCCGTCAAATTTGGTCAAATTCTTTAAAGAGGTTATTTATAAGAAGTTATTAAAGGTTTTTCTGCCAAGTTTAATCAAATTATATTCAAGTCTTTTGGGAGAAGAGGTTATTTCAAGATTTTTTTACTATTTTAATAACGGTGGCCATATGTTATGGCTGATTGACATCATTTTTAAAACTTGTAAACTCTTCATGCCAGAATGCTTTCTGTAGTGTTTGGTTAAATTGAATTCAGTAGTTATCAAGAAGTCATTTAAAGTTTTTAGTAACAGTGGCCATATTTCATGAAGGATCAGAATCATTTTGTATAAATGTGAAAGGTCTTCATACTAAGATGCTTTCTTTCAAATTTGATCAAATTCAATTCAGCATTGTATTATTTTTTTTTTTTTAAATTATTTATTTATTTTTTTTTTTTTGTAATGGCGGTAATATTTGATCGTGGATTAGCATCATTTATATCAATTTTAAAGGCCTTTATGCCTTGACCTCTGACCTTTGGTCTTCAAAATCAATAAGGTTCTTCCTTACACAAAATGCAAGTCATCCACAAAGTCTGGTAACCATAGATGATGGAGAATTCCAGTTATTGCGTGAAAACCATTTGTCTTCTTTCAGTCAGAGTGACCTTGACCTATGACCTTATGAGCCAAAAACTGATAAGGTTCTTCCTTACTCCATGTGCAAGCAATCCACAAAGTTTGGTAATCATAGATGATAAAGAACTCGAATTATTATGCAGAAACCATTTTCTTTTTTCAGTCAAAGTAACGTTGACCTTTTACATTGAAATAAATGCGGATATTCCTTACCACATGTGCAAGCTATACACAAAGTTTGGTAACCATAGATGTGGAGAACTCGAGCTATTGTGCAGAAACTATGTTTTTTCTTTCAGTGACAGTAACTTTGACCTTTCAGTTTCTGAGACTAAAATCGATAGGATTCTTTCCTACTCCAAGTGCAAGCCATCCACAAAGTTCTGTAACTGTTGATGGTGGACAACTTAAGTTATTAAGCAGAAGTAAAATTGGTAACAGATGGACCGACCGACATACAATATAATAACATAATACACTCCGACTTATGGCAAACATATAACAAATATTTCGAGCACTTTAATATGGTAATACCATTTAAAGATATTCAGTTGCTTTGGTAAGTTCTTATTGGCCCTTAGGAGTAAAACCAAACATACAGCAAATTCATTCACATGATTGCATACACTACATTTTTTTCCAAACTCATTTTATCCATAATTTATTGAAATAATTATCTTGTTATTTGTTATATTTCTATTTTATACTGTTTCTTCAGATTTAAATTACAGATTATTCAATTTAATCTCTCTGTATTATTTTTTTAAATTTATATCACTTGCTTTATATAATTTCTACTTTGTTTTAAAAAATTTGTTTTAAATTTTTTCTGCAAATAAGACAACTCGGTGCAACCCCCAAACTGATTCTCAGTAGCCCTCACCATAGGTTATTTTCCTTGCTTTAGTAGGCAAACTGGAATGTACAGGATGCTTTCTTCAAGTATGGTCAAATTTTATTCAATGGTTTTGAAGAAGTCATTTAAAATTTCTTTTCTATGTTCAGTAATGGTGACCATATGTGACGGCGTATCAGAACCTTTTGTATAGATATAAAAGGTCTTCAAGCCATGATGCTTTCCGTCAAACAAAGTAAAATTCTGTTCAGCGGTTTTCGATAAATCATTTAAAAGGGTTTTCTGTTTTTAGTAATGGCAGTCATATTTAAAAGCACTCGATACGAGGATGCTTTCTGTCAAATTTGGTCAAATTGCGCTGAGCAGTTTTAGAGAAGAGGTCATTTAAAGGTTTCCATTTTTAGTAACAGTGGCCATATCTGATGGTGGATCAGCATCGTCTGAACACATTTAAGAGACCTTCATGCCAGGATACCTTCTCTCAAATTTGGTCAAATTCTGTTGAGTCATTTTTCAGAAGTTGTTTTTAGGTTTTTCTATTTTTAGTAATGGTGGCCATATTTCATGGTATATTGGCATCATCATTTGTTCAAAATTGAAAACCATCGATGTAAGGATTCTTTCTGTCAAACATGGTCAAATTCTGACGAGTGATTTTTGTGAAAAAGTAATTTAAACGCTTTTCTATTTTAGTTACGGCAACTATATTTTATGGTAGATCGGCATCATTTGAAAAAAAATGAAAAGATCTTACCAGGATGCTATCTGTTAAATTTGGTCGCATTCTGCTAAGTGGTTTATGAGAATTTGTTTAAAGGTTTTTCTATTTTTAGTTTTGGTAGCCATATCTGACGGTGAATCAGCATCATTTTAACAAATTTGAAAGAGCTTCATTCCAGGATGCTTTCTGTCAAATTTAGTCAAATTCTGCTGAGTGTATTTTCAGAAGAAGTTGCAAATAATAACTGTGAACAGACGATGCATGATGGACAAAGGACCATACTATAAGCTCACTTGGCCTTAGGCCAGGTAAGCTAAAATTAAAAGGTGACCTTCTCCAAGACCCCAGAGCCCCACTCAGAGACATAACCTTGTTTGTATTAAGAGGTTCTTAAATGCAGCATCAAGTACCATTTGTGACACCATGAAAATAACTATACAAAAAAACAGACAGAATTAAAAATAAAAGGTGTCCTTCATACTGGGCCATGGGACTAGACCCAGAGGCAGGGGTGGTAAAGAGAGAAAGGTATATGTATGATGATTCATTCTTAATACAAATGAATTGGGTATATAAACAATTAAAAAACTTGAACCAAAAACCGTATCCTCTCCCCCTCCCCCCCCCCCCCCAAACAAATCCTATACATACTTCTTGACTCCGTGGTCCCTAAGAGGGGCAGGGGTAAAATCCATAACATCTGTGTGTGATGACATAATATTCCAAACAAGAAGGTATTAGTTTCGAGATTACAAAAATATAAGTGAAGAAAAAAAAACTGAACTAAAAACTTGAACTAAAATGTGTCCCTAATCAAATTTTTTAGCCTTGAGGCAGAACACACAGGGAGGAGTGGTACTACGAAAAAGGTACCATGCAATGCTATCCAGTTCTAAATATCAAGTGAACCAAGAAAGGAGCTGTGGAAAATAAGAGGCCAAAGTGAACCTGAGACTGCTCACCTGGCTAATATCTGCCTAATAGTCAAATATAAGAACAGTTGGTCAAGAAATCAGCCATTAGGATGATTTCTGTTGAAATTTCTTCCAATATGAAAGCAACTCTTTGATGGTTTATCTGCATTTTGTATCTTCAGCCATATTTCAGGGCACGTCACTATCATTTGTTCAATACTGAAAGGCACCTATGCCAGGACGCTTAGTAACAAAAATGATCGAATTATTTTCATTGGTGTTTTTGTTAAAGCTGCGTAAATGTTTTCCTACTTTTAGTAACGGCAGCCATCTTTATGGCGGAACAGCATCATTGGTATAAATCGGAAAAGCATTCAAGCTAAGACACTTTCTGCCAAATTTGATCGAAGTCTGGTCAGCGTCATTTTAGTAAAAGCTATTAAAGGTTCTTCTAATTTTAGTAACAGCAACTATATTTGATGGCAGATTGGCATTACATGTACAAATGTGAAGCCCTTTAGAGCAAAATGTTTTCTGCCAATTTGGTAAAATTCTAAAGAGCGGTTTTTGATAAGAAGCCATTCAAAGCATTTTCTATTGTTTAACCCGTGTCCATAATTGACAGCAGGTTGGCATCATTTGCATAAATTTAAAACGTTTTCATGACGGGATGCTTTCTATCAAGTTTGGTTAAGTTCTATTCAGCAGTTGTGAAGAAGATGTTGTTTGAAGATTTTTCAAATTTTTTTTTTCGTTTTTTATATATTTTTTTTTTTAGTTCTTATTTTTTTGTTGTTGTTGTTGTTCTTGTCATGATGGCTATATTTGACGGCCGATCAGCATCATTTGTAGAAACTTAAAAGGTCTTCAAGCCAAGATGCATTGTATCAAGTTTCGTCATATTCTATTCTGTGGCTTTAAAGAAGAAGTCATTTTAAGGTGATTCTATTTTTAGTAATGATAACCATATTGATCGGAGATTGGCATCATTTGTACAAATATGAAAGGTCTTCATGACAGAATGATTTCTGTCAAATATGATCAAATTCTGTTGAGAAAAACAATCATTTAAAGGTTTTTCTATTTTTTAGTAAAGATGGTCATAGTTGATAGTGGATCGCCACAACTTGTACAAACTTTAAAAGCCTTTATGTCAATATGTTTTGTGCCAGGTTTTGTCAAAACTGATCTGGTGGGGTTTAGCAGAAGATGAAAACAGCAATTGTTAATGGGACGATGAATGATTTTTTTTTCTTCTAAGGCAGATTGGCATCATGCAAACAAACGTGAAAGGTCTTCCTGCTTGGATGCTTTCTGTCAAATCTGATCCAACTCTGCTAATGGTTTCCAAGGAGAACCCATTTACATATTTTCTCTTTTCAGTAACAGCGGTTCGCCATCATTTCGACAAATTTCAAAGCTCTTCACGCCAGAATGCTCTCTGTCAAATTTGGTCAAAACTGGTCCAGTGGTTTTTGCAAAGATGTTTAAAATAGCATTTGTTGATGGATCATGACGCATGATTGATGATGGACACAGAGCCATACCAAAATCTCACTAGGTCTTACAGCCAGGTGAGCTAAAAATAAGTGATGAAAAATGAAATGTGTTTTTAGAAACACAAAGTATGCTCGGAGATGAACTGTCAATATATCAAAGGGCATGACCACATGGGCCCCAACAAAAGACATGAACCAAGGGCTGGGATGCTACTGGGAGTAAGGGAATATACAAAAATGTTATACTAATATACTAAATTTAGTTTACTATCATTAATGTAAATATCTGAACATTAAAAAATAATTTTCTCTCTGTCTAGATAATTTATGTACTAACGAAAATTATATATAAATTTCCCAGAATTTCATATCTGGAAAATTCATATCTCTATTGTTTGGATTCTGTATCGAAGTGTCCAGCAAGTTTAATGCTGGTTGGAAGTAGTCTAGGTAAAGCAGGTTACATTATATCGATGCTTGCCAGTAAAGAACACTTACATGATAATGTATTGGTATTTAATTTTACTTTAGTGTTTAACTGTACGAAACCAAATTCTTGATTCTGGTTGCGGTTCTGGGGTTTGTTTTTCATTTTGTTTCTAAACGATGTCAATCTGTTTTTTTATACAGACGTCGTACCATTGGTGCACAGTACCAAACCATTCACAATGGCCAGCATTAAATGACATAAGTACTTGAATTTCAGTAAACTTACGGGCAAATTCACGAACCGTGGCAGATATCATTATGGTCAATATGTTTCAATGGACATAACAGCATTAACAAAATCAACTAATTAAGATCCAACAAATTTCAATAATTACTAGAAATTGATCTATGATTATGACCGTGACCCAGCTTATAATAATGTGTGTAACTGATGATTGCAATAAGTTCAAATAACAAAGATTGTTTAATAACATAAAGATTGTATATATGACAACAGAATGTATCGCCTAAATGGTATACATCTATTCAAATTATCTAGCATCTGTGAAAATGTGAAAGATAAACCATATTTTCTTACAATAAGAGGCCAAAATGGGCCCCACATAGCTCATCGTTTGTTCAAAATTAAGAGTTGACAATTTCTCTTAGCCGGCTTACGCAGTATTGTAAGAACACGATTCATGCAAATTATCTCCCAAACTTGATATCATTTTGATTTTACATATTTTACAATTTTCTGAAAAAAAATTTATTTAAAAGATAAAGGTATAATTAATATGCACAGCCTTTTGCTCATAATTGGAGTCATCCACAAACGCAACAGATCAAAAATATGACTTAAACAGTGGTGACAGGGTCAGCCAATCAGTTGCAAGATCACACCATTAATATCCGTGGATCCCACTTACTTTCGAAATTGCCCAAGATCTTGACGATATAAGCCCTAATTTCAATTTTGATCAAAATGATATCAGAATTATGGCTTCCTGCGTGGTAATAAGCTCAACCAATCACATGCAAGATCACCTCATAAATATGCACGGATCTCGCTCATTACTGAAAGTCAAAACTCTTGATCATATAAGCATATATTTTAAGTATGATCAAAGTCAGATAAGAAATATGGCTTCCAGAGCGGTAACAAGCTCAGCAAATCAGGTACAACATCAGATCATTAATAGGTGCTGATCTTGCTCATTATCAAACCGACCCAGGAGGTTGATGATATAAGCCCGTATTTCACGCCTGATCAAATTGATTCAGAAATATGGCTTCTAGAGTGGCAACAAACTCGGCCAATCAGATGCATAATCAACTCATTAATATCTATGAATCTTGCTCATTAGCAAACTTGTACAAGATCTTGATGATATAAGCATATAGTCCAAGTATGATCACAGTGGGATCAGAAATATGGACTCTAGAGTGTTAATAAGGTCAGCCAAATAGATGCAAGATTACCACATTAATATGCATGGTTCTCGCTCATTATGGAATCATCCTAGATCTTCATGATATAAGCGCATATTTTAAGTTCAATGAAAAATGGATCAGATATATGGCTTCCAGAGGACTAGCAAGCTCAGCCAATCAGATGCAACATCACCTCATTAGTATGGGTGTACCTCGATCATTATTGAATCTATCCAAGACCGTAATGTTTTAAGCATATTGTAAGACACAAAGGAGTACCGAATGAATCAAACAACAACTATTGCGTGAGTCTGGTTAGAGGTCCATTTTTCCCCTATTTCCAAGGATCTTAAGATAACCGTCATTGTCAAGTGGAGGGTTCTTAAACGTGCAAATACTGCAAATAATTTACCTCTAATCACCTAATGACAACACATTGCGAAACTCAAATTTCACACTTGCATCTTGCTTCATCAGTAAGCCTTTCCAAGCTACCGGTAAATGTTGGTACTTTACGCCATGTACAACAAACTCGACCCAAAATCGGACCAGAAATACGGCCTCCAGAGTGGTAACAAACAAAGCCAATCAGATGCAACATCATCTTATTAGTATGTGTGGATCTCGCTCATTATCGAACTAATTGGAGATCTTAATAACATAAGCATATATTCCAAGTATGATCAAAACTGGATCAAAAATGTGGCCTCTATACCGGTAACAAGGTCAGCCAATCAGATGCAAGATCACTGCATTAATATGCAAGTATCTCAATCATTATCGAATTTGATGATATAAACCCATATTTCAAGTTCGATTGAACGTGGATCAGAAATATGGACTCCAGATTGGTACTAGGTGCGCTAACAATGCTTGAAATAATCTCAATACTACAACTCCAAATATGGCGAGGATCCTCCCAAATATGCAAATGAGTCAAATTACTTAGACTGTTTCAGGAATTTAATCACAGAATACAGTTATTTTAATGCTACAATAGCTTTAAAGACCGAACCTACTATATCCAAAATAAGGCTATCAAAGGCAAATCTGCTATGGAATAAAACTGGCACGACAACAACTTGTTAAGCTCGCGTGTCAAAGATGTTGACCACTTTGTTTAGGGAACAGCATGATCTTGAGTTATGGAGCATGTGATCTATTTTACTGTTGCCAATGACAATACTATCAGCAAATCCACACGATAATAAGGGTAATCAAAGCAGTTTCATGGTCTGACAGTCACCTTATTCAATCAGCTGTATTTGAGTATGTGAAAAAAAGTCCATAGTTAACATTCCAACTCGATTTTTTTTTCTTTTGTCATCTTTTAAAGATGGATTTTATGTCCAGAAATAGTATAGGCTATTGAAATTTAGTCCAAATTTTGAAAACAATATGTCCAGAAAAAGTAAGGGCCGAATATTTACATTAATTATGGCAAAATGGATAAAAAAAACAATTGAAATATAAGTTATGTACTCTGGAATGGCATCGTCCAAGGATATAGCCCATGCAATGAAGTGATACAAACTAGGTGACAGCTAAGTATGTGATAATATTATATTTCTAATATGCATTGACTCAGGAAAGACCTAACTGAAACATCCTTTTGACAAAATGTAATCAAAAGGTGTCATACTGCTTGATCTAATGGGCCACACCCAGGGACATAACCCTGGGGCGAAAGTGGAGAAAGGAGATATTGAATCTTATAAAAAAAAACAAGTGGAGAAAGGAGATATTGGATCTTATAAGATTGCAAATATAGGATGAATTAAGTGAGCGGTTATTACATATTAGAAAATAAATCAACCAAAAGTGTCCAACTTAACCGCATGGCATCATCCAGAGGTATAACCCAGGGGACAACTGTAGTATAGAAAGAAAGGGAAGTTCGGGATCATTATTATATTATTTCCAAGCTGAAATGAACTGATACAAGTTATTATTAAAACATAAGATGATAGAATCAAACTTTAAAAAATCTTAAAATGTCTGCATACATATCTTGACCATAGAGTACAATCTAACAGGTCTGTGTGTGATGATGTTATATTCTAAACAGTAAGTGTCTTAGCAATGGAATTATAGAAAAAAGAACAAAAATGAAAATATATTTTCAGAAACAAAACTGTAACTACAATGTAATTCTTGACCCCGTGACCTCAACCAGAGGCATAATCCAAGGGCAGGGCTGATTCTAAGAGAAAAGAAGCATGTAATGAAGTGAAGGAGTTACAGAAAAATAAGTATATGAAAAAACTTGAACCAAAATATGTACACAATGTCATTCTTGACCCAATGGACCCACCAAGGGTCAGAAACTTGAGGCAGGAGTGGTACTGAGAGAAGGAGAGCATGTGGGAACATGTAATGCTAGTATATTCCAAATACGAAGAGAATTGAGTAAGGAGTTACAGAAACGTAAGTGACAGAAAAAACTTGAATGAAAAACTTTGACCCAATAGTATTCTTAACGTAATTCTAACTGTCAGTACTCGCTTATAAATCGAGTCCAGCTGCAAACATCATTGACCCTGATCAGCCATTACATAATGCACCGACAGATCAGGGTCTATGTTGTTTGTTCTACTGATTACTCCTAAAAAAAACTGCAGAGATGCAGACCTGCTGGCACATAATGCAATGGTCCATGCAGTTTGTACCAGGACTCGACTTACATGCATATGCGATTATACTACGGTAACCCAATGGTCCCAACAAAGGGAAGACAACTGGGACAGGAGTTGTACTGACAGAAGGAGAGTATGTGATGTTATATTCAAATATGAAGTGAATTAGGTTAATAAAAATGACGCAAAACTTTAAAACGTGTCCACATTGTAATTATTGGCTTAATGGAATTACGTGTAGGGGGGTGTAGGTGAGTATATGATGATATTACATTTCAAATATGAAGTGAATTAGGTAAAAAAAATGACGCAAAACTTTAAAACGTGTCCACATTGTAATTATTGGCTTAATGGAATTACGTGTAGGGCAAATGATATTACATTTCAAATATGAAGTGAATTAGGTAAAAAAAAAATGACGCAAAACGTTAAAACGTGTCCACATTGTAATTATTGGCTTAATGGAATTACGTGTAGGGGAGTATATGATGATATTACATTTCAAATATGAAGTGAATTAGGTAAAAAAAAATGACGCAAAACTTTAAAACGTGTCCACATTGTAATTATTGGCTTAATGGAATTACGTGTAGGGGAGTATATGATGATATTACATTTCAAATATGAAGTGAACTGAGTAAGAGGTTACTGAGATAGAAGTATTTTTTTTAACCAATGCTGTCCACATCCACATACACACACCAATATATCCACTAACGGGCAACCCAGATTCTAGATGCCCCTGTCTCGGGGGCATACAAGGTTTAACCAAAGTGTGGTCCTAATTTAGTTATTACACACAAAAATGCCATAAACTTATGTTGTTTTTTTTTTGTTTTTTTTTTTTTTTTATATTATTTCTACTAAAATCCTTGCTTAAGAATCATTATTTGCAACTTCTTTAAAAACACAGGGTTATGATTTGTGCATTTATTTAAATCTTACTAAACTCAAAAGTTTACATTAGGAAATACAAGAGTAAATACGTGTAATTTTCTATTGCATACCGTATATACTCGCTTATACATCAAGCCACCTGCAACTGTTTTTTGTTCTACTGATTACTATCAACAAACTGTATAACTAATTACTCCCAATAAACTGCATCAACACAGATCTGCCATCGCATAATGTCTGTGCAGTTTGCAGTTAGACTCGACTTCAAGAGAATACATATCATACTTACTTCTTTGGCTGAAGATATATAAGTATCTGTCAGGTAATTTTTCTGTTGTATACTTCCTTCTTTGGCTGAAGTTATATAATTGTTTGTCAGATAATCTTCTATGGAATAATGACAGACAATTAGGAATCAAAATTAAGTACACATTTGACAAAAGTAATGTGAGCTACTAAATGCCCTCTAACAAAGGAAGAATAAACAGCTAAAACAACCTGAATCAAACGACACATCCAGTACTTCCAAACTGCAACAAGCAGAAAAAGTGATTGCAAAATACAGAATTCTTTTTTAATTGGTTAAAATCGCTGAAAAAATGCCATAACATTAGCATCAAGTTCCAGTTTGCTAAGATCTGGTTACCTGCAAAGTCTTGACCAAGAATGAGGTCGTGTATCATGTATGAACAAGGTTAGTCCCATTGACCCCTCCCCACCTACCCACTACAAAAACCTTTGGATTATATTACAAAAAGCTAGCCTAAAAATATTTTAAGGATGGGCTGACGATGCAGAGCAGAATTGAGAGCTGTATTGTTTTACAACTCAAGAAAAGTTTATAACCAACCTCTCAGGACCACCAAATTTACTCTGCTGTATCTTTAATTCACGACGTCTCTATTGTTGTTACACTTCAAAGGAGACGCAATTTCATTTCGTACAAACTTTACATTTCTTGTCTCCACGTTTGTACTAATTCAAGTTCATTGATTCTTCATCATTTGTAACATTAATTGAATTAGTGCCACGCAGCTCTTACGCATTCTTCTGATTCCACTAAAAAGAGGATTTATCAGTCTGAATGATATATTAATACAAGTGGGATGTGTCTAGTGCCATTAATGGCAGTAGCACATTTGATTTAGAGCAGGCACTCTAACGATTGCAGCAAGCTGAGAAGACACACACAAACTGCCAGGGTCAGCTATGCCAGACAGCTTAGTTAGTAGCTGAATTAAAAAACTGACACCTACATGGTAGCCTAAAACCTACAATTTTCATTTACTTTAATTGTGGGGTAACAATGTTGCTTCAAACCACAAATTTAAAGACCGAGTACAATTATTATCCACTTATAAAGACCCACCACCACCTAATCAAAACAAAACTTTTGTTTTATCCATTAAAGACAGACCCAAAAAGTTTTGCATCCATAAATATGACTTTTAGCTTACCCACACAAAATTGCTACTTTCTAAAATCAATGACTTTGCAGTAGTTATTTAAATACATTTTCTGAATCAAAATAACTGAACTCCAACAGGTTCTGAAAGGTAATTTTCAAAAATGGATAGCCAGAGAAATGTTTTTTTTTTCTTCTTTTTTTTCTGTTTTTTTATGTCTGTATGTTTTGAGGGGTTTTTTAGGTGGTGGTAGTGGGTGGGTGGGTGGAACTAATTTTACTGATCTAATACTTACCTGTTGCTATTCCGTAGCTTACTCTTTCTGGGACGGAAATTACCCTCGACCGTAAGATGAGAATTCATACTCCCATAGGGTGACTTCCAGAAAGATCTAAAGTCATCCTTACGTCACTGGCCCATGCACAGTAGTCCTCATCTTTTTTTCCAAGGACGCAGACTACTAGTGGGACATCAGTGCTGGGTGCGAGGAGTAATCTGGCAATAGCAACAGGTAAGTATTACTTCATTAAAATTAGTTACCTCAACCCAAAAAAAATTAATAACTTTTAATATCAGTAATACCTCACCTGTTGCTATTGCGTAGCTGAATTTGTCAGTTCGGTGGGAGGCTGTTGACCCCAAAACTGGTAAGGAAAAACAAAGAAATACTTGTCCTTACTGCAGATATGTTCGTTACTGTTGGTTGGTATCCTCTTGAGCCACTTTCTGTGCCATGGCTATCGCCCCTAGAGAAAATATGTCTTCCTTCATGAGGTAGCAATGGCTCGGACTGCATGGTCTTTAATCTACAGCAATGAAAGGTCCTTCTCGGTAATGGAATGATATGCTCTCTTGATAGTTAATACAACCCACCTCAAAATATTGGATGCCAAAATATCAGCCAAGTCTTTTAAGGGATGGAAAAGATCTTTTATACCCTTTCTTCTCCCTTTGGAGGATTCCAAACAGAAACTAAAGGCCCTAACTGGGCATAAACGTCAATTTGATTATCCCCAGCACAGACACGATTGAGACTGGGGACCTCTATAGGCAGTGGAGCTACCGACAGAAGCTGGTTTTTTGTTCGAAAACCTCTCTTTGCGGAGAGATCGTTTGAGATGAACTAAACGTGAAGGTGGAGAATCTGTGGGCTGTTGTTGTTGGAGAGAGCCCCTCTGCTGTGACAGAAGGTCCCTCCTCTGGGGCAATGTCATAGGTAGGTCTACCAGCAGGTTGTGAAGATCGTTGAACCAGAATCGTTGAGGCCGCAGAGGGGCTATCGAACTTAGCTGGGCGGTGAACGTCCTGACTTCTGAAGCACTTGTGGAATCATTCTGAAGGCTGGGAAGGCATAAGCGAACAGACGATCCCACTTCAGGCAAAAGCGTCCAGGCTCTCTTGTCTGGGACTGCGGAAACGTTAAAGGGGAACTTGTTGTTTAGCATTGTCGCAAACAAGTCCAGCAAGGGTATACTCCATAGTCTTAACAGGGAATCTGCTACTGATTGATGCAGAAACCATTCCATGAGGACTCCCTTGCCTTTCCTGGACAGACTGTCCGCCAAAATGTTCTCGCCCGGAATATGAAAATCCCAATGGGCAATCCCTTCTGAGGTTGCCCAGCAAAGGAAGTTCCAAACCTCCAAACAGAGAGAAAGTATATGGGTGCCTCCTTCTTTATCCGAGGAATGTTACTACTGATGAGTTATCGGAGGAGACCATCACGCAGCGACTTCCTATTTTGTCGACGTACCCTTCTAGGCTAAGAACGCTACCCACATTTCCAAATTGTTTATATGGAGGGAAGATACTTCGTGGGACCACGAACCATGAAGAACTAGCTCTTCCGACTCCAGATTTGCGCCCCACCCAGAATCTGACGTGTCCGTGAATATATAGGAGCGGAATTCGGGGGAGGGCATGGAAACTCCGGCCAGAAACCGATCCCGATTCGGTCACCAATCCATATGATGGTATAAATCTGGTCTGGAAGTGGGACACGCTGCAGGAGAGAACGCGAGTTCCTACGGCTGCCCCACCCCAATCCCTTAGAAAAAGGGGGGAGGGAACATAAACTTCCTACCTGGGCCTTTCCAGTGACCCCGTCTGGAGCCCGACTGCCGAGGGGGAAGTCTGAATTGTGGCTGTTTCTTAGACTGGTGTTGCATGACTGGGTTGGAACAACTGTTAGGGGTCCATGGGCCTTAATTGTATCTGAAGAGACTGATCCCATATTCTCCTGGATCTAGGAGTGCCCTTCTGCTCCAAAGGACTAAGAATTCTTCTCTGAGATCCAAGGGACTCAGAAATAGAAAAACCTCAAAATTCCGATGAAGAGGAGGAAGGTTCCTGCCTCCTCCCCTTATATGTATGTCTGTTTTCAGCGAGGTCCCAGACCTCTTCTGACAAGAGGCATTAACAAGAACAAACATTTGTCCTTTTACAATTGGTACATGGCGGGCAGGTGGGATGAGTGTCCCAGAGGGCTTTCTTATGCCCACACCTCCCCACACTCTGTTTAGACATTGATGTAAAGAAAAACAAGAACAATACTCTTGTATAAAGGATTTTTATGTGTGAGAATTTGTGTGGAACTAGAAGTCAGTGCAAATAAAAATAGTAATACTTCACCTGCACAGCTGTGTCTTATTCGTTGAAGAAAAACAACAACAACACTAGATACTCCTTCAATCACAATTACGTCAACATTACTTAATTCTGAGTACTTAAGACGAAAATCACAATGACATCAACAATACTTAATTCTGAGTACTGAAGATGAAGAATAGCAAAAAAACAGCAATGTAATAATAATAAAAATACTATAAAAAAAAAGAAATAATATCCTCAGTAACTATATAATTGACAGTGTTTTATCACTGAACACACAATATAAAGCTGGTATGAGACCCCATTCTGAGAGTTAAAAACCTAGCATAAATCAATGGAATGGAATATCAATTCCAATGATTAGTTAGTCAAAAAGGAGGTCACAAACCAATCCGGCAAGGATAGGGGGACTAAATACCCACCCGAATACTTGATAAACAAATCAAATAATTTTCAAGTAACAATAAAAAGTTACTGTAACATGCGCACGCACTCGCATGCGTGCATGTGTGTGTGTGTGTGTGTGTGTGTGTGTGTGTGTGTGTGTGTGTGAAATAAAAGGCAAAAAGAAATAAAAAAAGTAACATATAAGTGTCAAAAACTCTCAAGAGAACTAATTCCACTAAGGAATAGACACTTGTTGATCTGAGGGTAAATACACTCAATGATATGATGCACGTATTAAACAATGCTCAATTCGCGCAGAATGAGCAAAGTGAAAGCAAATTTATTTTTCAAGAGCATAACTGCACGACTTAATTATGTTGTCAACTGGAAAAAAGATGAGGACTACTGCGCTTGGACATAGAAGTCACCCTATGGGAGGATGAATTCTCATCTTAAAGTAAAGGTAATTTCCATCCTGGAAAGAGTAATAGCAACAGGTAACATATTACTAATATTAAAAACCTGACTTCATCAAGGTCCTACTCTTTGAAGATGCTTGTCAGGTTGTTAGACCCTTCCAAAGATCATAATATCACTAACTGATGATATTAAGCTATATTTATCTATTTACCTGTATGGTGGAAAGTCTACCAAAATTTCAGTTTTCAACAAGATATACGGAGACAAAATCAGCTTGTTGTTTGCTCTTTATACCCGATGTATCATTATATTTTCTTTAGATTAAAAGAATTTATTTCAACTGCCACATACGTTATATAAGCAACAGTAACATCTGTCAGTGCTCTACCACTATGGTTGCCAATGATTTCATAAGAAGGTAATGTATTGATATAAAGTCGTTCTCACCACAAACTAATAAAGTTTGATGGCACAGTGTTGGGATTAAATCCATGGAACTGGTTTAACTTTCCTGTCGACTCTATCATCCACTAAACAATTTCCAAACCAGTACCTTCTCTTATTGTCAAGATTATAGGTTGCACCAAAAGTTTAGACCTGTAATCAGAAACTATAGATCGGTATCAGCTGTATCATGCTTCAATTGGTATGGTTAGTCCAATATATCTGACCCCATTTCATACCACGGAAGAACATTATTGAATTACGGATGTGCTGACTGTGATTGACCAGTTGTTTCATGCGTAGACTGATCGAGTTATCTGACCAAGTTTCATTGATAGACTTGTTCATATCTGACCTCTTTTCATGCCATCTGGGATTCTCTATGATCATTTATTGTATTGGTCCGTGCTTGACAGTTTCATAGTTGCATCAAGGTGTTTCTTTTTAATAATAATAATAATAATAATAATAATAATAATAATAATAATAATATACTTTATTTATTCTCAATGGACTGTTGAGCAGAAGGCTCATACCACTCGGGGTCGAGATGCATTAAAATGAACATTGTTCACATTATGCACAATACAATACATGAACTGCATAAGTATTATCACAGCCTGGAGGCAATAAAATATGGCAAGTTGGTAAACAAGAGTCCTTTGATGGGACTGACACTCTACTGACTGAGAAAAATATCCAGGAATCCAAGATAAGACCGTTTCTTTAACTTCTACGAGTTGAAACTATCTGGTGGCCATATCATTAGTAAAATCTGCACCATTTCATTTAGGACCAGCTAAACATCATAAGAAGTCTTTGGGTGAAAACCCCATGTCGATATGACCATTCATTCAGTAGTAACAACAACAAAATTTTCAAGATGGCCACCATGGTGGCAATACTGGATATCAGATTGATGACATCTTCATTTAGGACCAAGCAGACATAAAAAGATGTCTTTTAGTAGGAACCTCATTTCAATACCATCATCTGTTCATGGGGGAATAGCAATAACAATATTTTTTCAAAATGACCACCATGACAGCCATATTGAATGTCGGATCAGCACCATTTTTATTTAGGAGCAACTAGACATCATAAGAAGTCATTTAGTGAAAACACTGTCAAATATGACTACCCATTTAAAAGTAGCAGTGGTAACAAGATTTTCAAAATGGCTGCCATAGCTGCCGTAAAAGATATTTGAGGGGCAACTTTTCATTTATGTCTGTAAAGTTTCTAAACTTGTGCTAACCAACAACAGATGCTGAACAACAAATGAAAGGTCATCATATAAGCTCTTCTGGTCAATGACCAGTAGAGCTAAAAAAGCATAAAATTATATTTTGAAAATTATATTTTGTGTTTTAAAAAAAATGTTTTACATTTGTGTTTGAAAGCAGCAATGATTTTGCGTGATTTGTTGTCATTAGGTGAGATATTCCATATTAAAGCGCCATTGCATGTAAAACTGTTAAACATTTCAGTCTTGTGTTTTGGGATACTTAGCTTATTTTTTTACCAGAAAATAAAGTGATTCGACTACAAGTTGTGGAGATTTTAATAAAAGTATTCATATAATCTGGTGCCATGTTCTTTTTTTTTAAACTTTTTACATGAGGACTGGATCACTGTATTTTACTCTATCTTTAAATAGTAACCATTTGAGTTTTTGAAATAAAGTTTAAATGGGTGTTGAATATTTTTCCTCTAAATGAGTTCTAGTCACATTCTTTTGCTGGCATTCAATGCATTTTAAAATATATTCCCAATTATTGAACCAATGATCAAAATTAGGTAGCATGAAACAATTGTGAAAGTAAGTCTTGATTTTGCCTTTAAAAAATGCTTAATTTTTTTTTCATTACAAAAATTCAACGAAATTTTGCTACACACAGAGTAATCTGTTTATTCCATGATAGAGTGTTGTCAACTGTGACTCCTAAAAGTTTTTCATGAGTGACGTATTCTAGCTTGTCAAATCCACAGTACATAGAAAGATCTTTTTCCATTCTCCATTTCTATTGAGTAGTGCCAATTAGTAAAACCTTGGATTCTTTTAGAATTTATTTAGCACTGTTGGTACACCAAATTGAAAAGTATGTCAAAATTGAGCATAATCTCAGTTAATTAATATTTTCTACTTGCAACATGAGCATCTGCATACATAAACATATTACATGTAGCATGGTCAGATAACAAGTGGAGATAATTGATAAAAAGAACAAGAAAAGTGGTCCTAAAATTGAACCTTGAGGAATTCTGACAGTAACATGGGATGGATAACTTTAAATGCCATTAAAATAGATATTTTGATATCTGCTGTTTAAATATGAACTAAAAGAGATAGTGTTACATTTGAACATATATACATTCCTAATTTCTGTAGCAGAATATTGCCATTGACCAGGTAAAATCTTTTCTAAAATCTTTCTGTAATACACTAATCAGATTCCCTTTTCTTTGATAAAGAATTAGTAATGTTTGTTAAAGACGTTTGACAGGAGTGGAAAATTATAAGGTGATAAAAAGAAATAAAATGGGCATATGATTATAGGCATGTGATTCAAATAGTTTTGATAGCATGGTAAGAACAGAATCTACCCTAAAATTTGATTAATCATGTCTTGCCCCTTGTTTCAAGATAGGCAAAACTTGAGCAGATTTCCATTGGTCTGGAAAAGAACCAGTTTGATAGCATAATTCACAATGGAGGCAATGCTTTGATGGATATGGTCAGCACCAATTGTTCTTTTTAAAAAAATGTATGATTATTTGTTTCATGGAAGGACTGGTATAGATCAGTACACGTTTGACCATGTTTCGATGTTTGTCTATGATTCTCCATGTTTGAATGTCATGGTTGTTCATAGATAAACTTTGTAAACTAAGCCTATCTGTGTTTGGTTCATGTTTCATTATTCTATACAAACACAGACACTCTATGGACAAACATGTATAAACCAATCACAAATGACAATCACTACGGTTACATCATGGACTTCCATGGTGAAAATGGACAACATGAAACTGACGTATAGCTTCACTTGATGAGAAAGTTCTAGATTCCTCGCATGTATTGATTGTATCGGTCACTTTTTTTATGCTGCCTACAAGTGAGCCTTCCTAATGATGTGAGCCTTCTTAATGACGAATCTGTTGGACCAAATCCTGCACTATCAATTATCGCATTTTTCATCAATATAATTAGTGACAGGAAGATCCTTCATTTGATGTTCAGGTCAATTACAATGTGTACTCTTAAAATATACTCTAATTTGTCACATCCTGCTTTATTATTTATCATAAAAAAGATTACCTTAAATCCTATGATCAATTTTCTGTTTGGCAACCGTCACAAATTACTGGTATTGCACTTGTTTTCAAAAGCTTTCTTCGACAATAAATGCCACAATAATAATGCATAATGGACCATGTGGGTTGTCTATCTATTTTCCAAAGATACAACTTGAATAGCACACCTTATAAACGTGAAAATAAAATCCAGCTCAAATGAATCGCTATAATTATTTACAATCTTAGTACTGATACTATTGCTTACTTAATAAGTACCATATGTACTCGCATATAAGTCAAATACTACTGCAAACTGCATAGACCAGATCTGCTGTCACATAATGCAGTTTGTTAGGATTAATCAGTAGAATAAACAACACAGACCCTGATCTGCCAGTGTATTATGACATAGCGGATCAGGGTATGTGTTGTTTGCAACTGGACCCAACTTATATGTGAGTATATTACTTTTCGTTCAGTAATTTTGGTAGCTGTTCTATTTGGAAATATTTTTAAAGAGAGAGAACTCTAAAGTTGTTTTTTATACTTTTTTATTGCACAGCACAGCAACACAAGTAGATTATATAGTACTGAGGTAACTGGGGTAAAATCCTTGCCTTAGGACACAGCATTGTTACATAGTTGCTGACTCTGGTTGATCCAATGGTAAGATTTGAAACCATACCCTTTTGGCCACGAGTCCAGCATGCTAAACACATAGCCACCATGGCTTTTTAAATCCAAAAGGATTTTAAGAATTCATACCACATTGCAAATTAATTAATGATGAAACGAAGGCATATTATAATTTGTTAATTTGTTCATGAAAAGCATACACTGTAATATATAAAATAGCAGATCACATCATTTGTGAAAATTTGTATGTCACTAACATGCTTAATTAATTGCATTCATGAAAATTTTATGAAATTAAAACAGAATGATTTACAGAACGGGTGCATCATCTAAAATGATGCCATAACAATATTTTACTATTAGCTTTTCAGTTACAGTTAGGAATATATGTTGCTTCTATTCAAAGACCATCTGTCTAGAGTGTCTTCCTTAACATGTACAGGCACATACAGTGAAACACCTAAAAACTACACCCTCGGTATACTGGAAACCCCTAATGATCAACATTGCCAGTGCTTTCCCAAACTTTCCAAGAAAATGGCCTCGTGTCCTCTAGGTAAAGTTTATGGCATCCTTTGCACCTTCAGTGGGTCCTACCTATTATTTATTTACTTATTACTTGCTTAGTACATCAATAAATACTGAACATTCACATAAAGTTTCTTTAAATTACTGCTGTAAATTCATACTATTAGTTCTCTTTGATGCTACTAAATTATTGTTCATTTAATGTTCTTATTCAATATCAGAATTTGTACAGGTACATTAGAATTGACATAACAGTGCCTACACATTCAGTGCCGCTATCATGGGTGTTTTCTTTAAATTGCTGCAAAGTTATTAACAAAATTAATTTTTTTTTTTCTTCATTTTGAAGATGACAATTTTGTATTCAGGGTATAAGCAGTGCAATTATTCCATTTTCTTGTGCATTTTTATTCTGATTGGCCAAAATATCACAAACAGTAGTGGTATGCTGAGGCAAAGTCCCCACAAAATATCACAAACAGTACTGGTATGCTGAAGCAAAGTCCCCACAAAATATCACAAACAGTACTGGTATGCTGAGGCAAAGTCCCCACAAAATACCAAAAACAGTACTGGTATCCTGTCTCCATTGTCATCGTCATTAATTTTAATTAAATCATTTCCTATGATCTCCAAAATAAATAATACTAGTTTATATCAGAGCATCATTCGTTATCACCTTCAATTACTTAACTCTTTCAATACTTAATAACTACAAGAGAAAGACTACCATTCAGTGCTACCTGTAAGTAACTTCCAAGATGTTTAATAGATATAGGCAACAATATTTTTAATGACATGTAAACATTTCATTTCCTGTGATAGGAATACATAATTGGTACCACTGTAAAGTAGACAAATTCAGGTCTATGCTAATATGCTCAAAACAAGTTTAGGTGATTATACAGGTAAATTAAAAAGTTACAGGTAAATTTCATTGCATTCTCTATCAACATTAAGAAAAGATTTTAAAGAGTAATATTTGGTCTGTTTTGATTCATTGTGGTGTTCTTACAAAATCATGGTTTGAATAAATGTAATGTTATCTGACATTTCAGGGACAGCTGCAGGCGTGTACATGATATTTGTATAGGTGTTAAAAAATTGAAATATGCATGTTTTTTATGTTCTTTTAATAGAAAAAAATATGAACTAAAAAAAGTTCTGACTTTGCACCAGATGAATTTCACAGAGTCAAAGACAGTTCTTTGGCAAGCACATCATTTAGATGTACATGCACGCCTGTATACTATTGTTATGTAATCATGGAAGCAAGTTCAGCAAGCACTTTCAGACCAATACAGTTCATCTCTGTTAAATTTCATAACCTCCATAAATATTAAAAGGACATAAAACTATACCTGCCATATTCCCAGACAGTGCTGGGGGTTTTGGGAACTCAAAAAGTGTGTTTAGAGGTCTCGGGGGGGGGGGGGGGGGGGTCAGTGTGAATGACCTAAAAAAAAGTGACGTCAATTTGAGAATAAGTTATCGTTTCATATAAGCCTATATAAGATTACCAGAAGTTCAAATTTGATAAAAAAGAAAATAATATATTTTTTCTCTAAAGCATTTAATATACTTACAAACCAAAAACAGTTGGTGGACTTAGCACTGTCCAATATCGTTACCACACATGTAAACATGTGCCCGCACTCACATAAACACAACAACACAAAAAATTACATTTAAAAAAAAATAACAAGTTTCTGTCTTTAAAATCCATTGGACAGTAGAATATTTTTCTAATTAGATGCAGTCTTTGCTGCTCTCAATAGTTCAGTGGGTGGGGTGGGGTTTGAAGACAATACAAATGCCATTTGCGTTCATCTTGGCACTCATCTGAGACCGGATGGTACTGTTGTTCAAACTTCCCCAAAGATCTTGTTAAATTTTTCTCAGCATAGAAAATGATCTTTCTGCATCTGCATTGTTGTGAGGGAGTGGCAAACATGCTGGGTGGTGTTGCTATGTCGACGGATGTTGTACACTCCAGAATGACTAATGTCGATATGATGTTTGCAGTGTGTGCATAAAAAACAAAATGCTACCCCTTGCTTCTGTGCCTCACAATGACTCCATCCAGGAGTTCTGAAATTTATTTTTGCTGGGCTTTACTCGTTTTGCAGATGGCTCATCGTTTCCTAAATCACAGCTGCATTTCGGCATTTTGCCTTAAAAAATGAACCACACTTGCACACTATTCCGACTACCGAAATAATCGTAGTTTGTGCTTTATATAGGGAGTAAAATCAAACTTCAAAGAAACGTTACCACTGATCACAAACTTGCCAGTAATCTTTAATAATGATGGCTTAAACATTCTCATTAAAGGCAATGATGTGTAATAACTTCTGTTCTTCAAAACGCATCTCTGTGATTGTACCTACAATAACTCAAAACGAATTGGGTTGTTCCACTTAGTGTACTTTACCTATGCCAATGAGCCTAAATGGGCTCTCCCACAGCAGTGTTTAAAGGACTTGACATGGCATCATCCTAGCTATTCTCAACCAATTAAGTAATCTGTGAAATGGTGGTTGCTTCTCTCTGACTGCCTTACCTCCATGATAATCAGCTGTATAAACTGCCCTGAGGATAGTTTTACATGGGCTGTAAGCAGGACTGTTTACTATTTATACAGACTACATGCTTCGGACATGTAAATGTCGGGGGGGGGGGTCTTCTTTTTTTCTCTAAGATTATTGACAATCATGTTTTTCGAAACACCATTGTGTCTGGGGATTTGGGAATAAAAAATAATGTTTTTCGCGTGACACGTCGTGTTATGGCAGGTATGTAAAAGGCCTTTTTTTCAGTAATGTGGCATCAGTCCAAACACCTTTACATTCTTATTCGTAAATCCTGCTTTTTCCAAAAACACAAGAGTCACCATAAAATAACTTTATTCCCAAGAGGTGTTCCAGATTCATCAAATGTTCAAGATGAATCGAACATTCGAAAAATTGGTGAATATTACAATCAGCTTGATTTTTAGTCCACTGACAATATTCAGGTGTCTCATACACATCAGCGAGTTCAAAGCCTGCAGATTCCTTATTGTCTATCACCAAAAAGATTCCTCCATTCTTGTTATAAACATTCCTGCTCTTCTTGATTTATGTTCACAAGACCAAACAGCCAATATTTACAATTATTTCATACCCGGGCCATTTAGATTCATCATCAAATGAGTCCACCATTTTGGATGTATTTCAGCTGACCTCAAAGATTTACATTTAAAAAGATCGGAAAACACCCCTTACTTGTTAATAGCCTACCTCAAAGTCACAATATGTATCCAAATAAATCATACTACCGGTACAATGTAATTATTTACTAATGGGGTATCCATGAAACTGTCATTAATGGTTTTTCTATTTCTAGTAACTGCTATTAAATTTGAAGGCAGATTAGCATCACTTATAAGATACTGAAAGGTTTTCAATGCAGGATGCTTTCTGTCAAATTCAAACAAAGAAGACTCTTAAAGTTGTTTATATTTATAGTAACTGTGGCCATATTAATGATGGGTCAGAGTGTCAGTGAGTACATATAGATACATCTTAGTCAAAGTCATATTCATAATGCCTTTGGACATAGACTATGCAAGCATTCATTCATATTTACTCTCATATATGAATTAAAGTTCTGCTGCTGTTAAGTAAAAAAAAATTCAGTTTAACCTTAACATTCTCAGGTTTAGCACAGTGTAGTTGCTGACATCCTTGAAATCAATTAAGCTTTGAAAATCAAGTTTATAATTGCTAGGAATTTTTCTTGGGTGATTGGGAATGGTGTTGGCCCATAATCTGAAGTAAAAAGCTGACCAGCTGGGAACAATATTTCTTCAGGAGTATATTTTCATTGGGGCAGGGGCTAATTATTGGTTCTTGAGAACCACTACATATTACTGAATGCTGTATGCTTTTAATGACATGAACATTTTCTTAGAAATGCAAAAGAGCACTGGTTAAGGATTTTATACAATACTGATGCTAAATTTATAAATATAAATTATTAACCAGTTAGTCATGTCTCCAAAAGCACCAAAAACTGTGAAGTTCTGATTACTTAAGATATGATTTATTTATTGTCGGTATGATTAAAACAACAATTAAACATAAACTCTAATGAGCTTTTAACTGACATTACATAAAAAAGAATAAACACAATAAGTAAACATGATTTTCAAAGAATATGTTAGGATCTACAGGATGCTAGATGCAGATTAACTCTCACCTACCCACATAAAAAAACAACAACATAACCTATTAAAAGTCTAGGTATCTTAAATTAAAGGGAAGCACAGGTCCAAATTTTAGAAACATGCCAAGATGCAAATTAAGCCTTACCATACAAAGAAAAGGAAGTTAACAGTAGGGCACTTGATAGTACATAAGACAAAATAGTTAAACGGTGACAAAATTACGTTAGTCATCATCATGGCAGAAGAGTTGGGGGGGGGGGGGGGGAGGGGGATATTATTCACAGATACTACATTTATGGTTTTTACCATTCCAGAATAGCTCATTCCACAGAATTGCAGCTGCATATCTAAAAGATATGCTGAGGTTTTAAATCTTTGGACATCTAAAATATTTGAATATCTAGCATTGTATCTATTGTGTTGAAAACATCGCAGACCATCCAAACATTGGATAGCAAATTTATTCAGAATTTTAAAAGTTCTAGAGTCATTGACTTAAGCCTATGCACTTTCAGGGTTGGCATTTTTTTGCCTGAAGTAAGAGTTTATGGTAACTGCTTGTTCAATCATCATATACAAATCTAAGAACACACTCTGATATTTTTTCAAGTTTAGCTGTGTCGTTATCACAGTAGAAGTGCCAGCCTAAGGATCTGAAGCTGAAATTGGAAAGGATAAAAGAATGTAATATTGTCAGTTTGTTGAGTCTTGTTAAGTTCTGACACATATGTTTTGAAGCTTTACTACAAAGATATTTTTTACATGTATATCAAATTGCAGTTGGTAGTCAATATCAATTTCTAGCATTCTGATAATTTCTCCACAGTTTATAACGGCAATGCTTATGTTAAGCACGGGTTTTATACCAAATGTCCTTTTACCAACAACCAGTGCTTGAAACTTGTTAGCGCTGGCTTGCATTCTGTTCACAGACAACCAGAACAATGTACCCTTGTTCAAGTGTGCCAATCAGAGTGTCAAAGTCGATGGAGGAAAAGGACAGAGTGTCGTCATCGACATAGTTATACTGAGAGCCATATTTAATAAGATAAAAAATATAACTTATAAAAATATTAAAAAGTAAAGGTCCAAAGGTTTACCCCTGTGGAACCCCTTTTTGATGTCAGTTCAGCTACTCAAAATACACTGGATCTTAATTTGCAACTTACAATTTGACAGCAGGGGTGCTGTCTGTATTAAAATTACAAACTAGGATTAGCCATCACAAAATCCCATGCATTATTTTTGGCATATTATAAACCACTCTCTCATTCCACCCACAACCAACCCCCAAGTATCCAGCCCCTTCCCCAGACAGCGACTATGTCTGCATATATAATTTTGGCCAGAAATATTTAAAAATGTCACCGCAATTGAAATTTGTGTACTGTACATCTGACTTTTAACCCCTCGCAGAGAGCATGGATCATACTCACTTATGGTGCAAGAGATATGGGGAAAATAGGAATGCCTTACCTTAAATATAGAACAATTATAGGACACAAATTAACATTTCCCAATGTGGGTGAAAAGAATTTCCAGGATTTCAAGATAAGACCATTTCTTCCCTTTAACTGCTGAGTGCTGAAACCATCTCTGATATTCTTCAGCAACAACAAGATTTTCAAATCTGTTGCAGTGGTGGACATATTAGATGTCAGATTTGCACCATTTTCATTAAGGACCAAGTAGACATCATTAGAAGTCTTTTGGTGAAATCTATATGTCAATATGACCCTCCATTCAGGGGGATTTTGTGGGGTTTAATGCCATTTGTCAGCACATGATAGGCTATACATGGCAGCAAGTATATTTGGTGGAGGAAGAACCCAGGAAGGCCCCAGGAAGAACCACTGACCCACGGAAAGCTACTGGCAAGCTTTCTCACATACCCACATCGGTTGAGCCGAGACTTGAACCCACGCGGACAGAGGTGAGATGTGTTATAAATCTGTAAAGGCAAGCACCTTAGACCACTCAGCCACCTGGGGCCCCCATTCAGGGGTTGTAGCAACAGCAAGAGTTTCATGGCAGCTATATTGGATATGCGATTGGCACCATTTTCATATAGGACCAACTAGGCATCATAACAAGTCTGCAGGTTGAAACCCCATGTTGATATAGCTATTCAATTGGAAAGAGTAGAGATAACAATATTTTCAAGATAGCCACCATGGTGCTAACAGACTGACGGATGACAGATTGCAGAGAACAGACAACAGGTGACAGATGAAAGAGCTAAAAATGTAAACAATAAAACCAACAAAAGATAACAGTTCTGTCCACCACTTGTTCAAAGAATTGTTTATTTCTGAGGGCTAGTTTGATATGAGCCAGGTGTGGAGGTTCAACATCTCTTGGATTGGATGGAAAACCTGCATTTCCAGTTGTTTCAGCAGGCAGAGAGAAGAAAGGATTTACCTGGGAATCCTCACTGCTAGGTTCAGAATGTCATTGATCCATAATGTTTCCTAATTGATGGTATCAATCACGATTAGTTAGCACACCAATTCCCTCATGTATGCATCACGACTATTCCAGTTAAGGAAAAGGGTGCTGACTACCCAGATTTTTGGATCACTGACTCTCGAGTGGAAGATCAGGAACATGGCATTACACCTCATTACAAACAGGTCCACAAGAGGGTCAACCAGAGTTGTCAGAGAGAATGAGGACACACTTTTCAGAAAATGTCTCCTGCCACAATCAAAAGGCATTCACTATTGATTTCATCTTCAGAAATCTATGTGCGCTGAGCACACTTTAACAGGCCTATGCCTTCTGGCTTCTTGGAAGGAGGGCAGGAGGTGGGCACTCCTGTTATGCTGACATCAATGCATATCTTGATATCTGGCAGTTGATTCTGCAGCAGTATACCCATTGTAAGCCAAGTATGGTCCTCCAATTTTGCTTAGACCGGACCTGATCAAGTCCGAAACTTTGATCATTTGGTCGAAAAGATAAAGTTCTGCCTGCCACTGGGATAGAAGCATCATCTGCATGGGCTCAAGACAAATAGATCCACAACCACATCGAGAAGATCCCAAAGGCAATGAAATTTCTGGGCAAGATTTGATTCTTTGAACAAATGGTAGACACTATCAAAATTATTTTCAAGGCATATTCCTAATTGAGACAGACTCAGTTCAAGACACTTTTTAACTTCATGCCCCAGGTGAATGAAATGCTGGGATGGAATGAGATTGGATTTGTCCTTGTTGACAAGGAATCCAAGACAAAGCAATTGCAAAAAAGGGATTTCATGCCTTGGTATAAAAGATTGCTCTCCTGATGCTATCGCAGATTGCTGTCAGGTAGTTCAGTGTCACGGATGTGGAGGTGATTTTGAAGTGTTACATGACTCTGTCACTGATTCATGTGAAGACCCAGGGACTGAGATTCAGACCAAAAGGGAACTGGTACATGGTGTCCCTGTATGCAAACGTCAGGAATTTCTGGAAAGACTTGTGAATAAGAAATATGAAGGTAATGCATCTTACAGGTCTAGGCTGACTGCAAAATCGCCCTCCTGAACAATGTTGAGAACTGATCTTGGCATCTCCATTCTGAATGGTGGTGCCCAAATGTGTTGGTTAGGACAGCACAGATCTATGGTCAGACAAAGCTTGCCATTGGCCTAGGGAACTGGGAAAATCTTTAGTAAAATCCATGTGAGTCTGTGAAGTGAACAATTACTACCACCCTTTTGATATTGAGAGTGTTTATTTTTTGCTGCAAAATGTTAGCTTTGTATGGGTCTCTATGAACATCTGTAGTGAGGGGAGTCCTTGACAGTAGCTGAACATGATCTGAAGACCCTCTGAAGCAAATTAAAAGACCCATTGGTCATTGGGGCAGCATCTCTCCCATTCTAAGGCAAAGTGTTGAAGTCTTCCCCAGGGATGTTGGAAAAGGCCACATGAGCCTGACATAATTTTCTCTGGGAAGACTGATGCAGAGAGAAGCTGGGTTGAAACCAGTCCTAATCTGGAAGGTTTCCTCATTTAGTATGACTTTGGACGGATCCTTACTAATCCTCTGATCTCTCTTAGGTTATGAGTACTCGGCTCCAGGTTTTGGGTTGCCAAGTCCGTGAGAGATTTGTCTCTTTTGGGGCTCAAATTTAATGTTCATATACTAACAAAATGAGAGTTAATTGTAGAGAATGTGAGTTTAGATTTAAAACCCTTCCATCTTTTTGCTAGTGCCAAATTTTCCAGCGATATACAACTAATCATTAGTAAAACTCCTTAAAGTACGTAAATATAGCAAAATATACATGCATCATTCCAAAATGTAAAATCAAAGACATCTAAACAAAGCTTGACATTGATTCCTATATCCAGAGACATCTATGTGCTATAGATGTCAATGTTGTACCATGAGACAAATTGCTTAGCCTGTAACCTAATACTTTGGCCATGTATGTACCTACTGATAATACACAGTGGACAAGGACACAACTATTATATTTTCAAGTCTCTATCATGCACAACAATTTTATTTGCAAATACCTAAATATTTCTATAATATTATCATCATTTAGGTAAAATTGGTTACTATGTCTCCTTTGATGACTTGCTCTGCTGGTATTTTTTGCTGGACGGTCAATTACAGACATTTTGTTTCACACATTATCCTCTCCTGGAAAAACTAAATGATTGTCCCTAATATGTGCTTGTTCAGTCTGGTGAGGCTGATTGTTTTAATTTGTTTATGAACCACTCAGGTACATAATTACAATTATGGGTATGTGCAATTATCTTGACTAGTTCAGTGCTACATGTACATCATAATGACATTAAAGTGCCAACAAGCATCAAAATAATTATTTTACAGAATACAATGCTAGAGTTTTGAAAAATCCATCAATTTGGGATTTTTTTAAAAAAGATTCAGCACTTATGATTAATAATTAAAGCAAAACAAATCCAATCTATGATGGTTCTTGGGAAAAAAACTAAATCTGTAACTATCCATTCAAGCAATGGGTAATTTCTGGGTATATTCAAGCTGATTTCTACAAGTTTCTTTTTATTTGGTAAAATTGTAGCAGGGGATTTTTGTAGTGTTTTTTTTACAACCTTTGTAAAAAGTTATTAATCTGTTTTCCAATCAACAATGGTTTAAACACTTCCAAGACAGCTTATTCAATACTGAGGTCATACTTCCTGGTGTGTTTGTTTTGTTTTGTTTTGTGGGGTTTAATGCCATTTTTCAGCACATGATAGGCTATACATGGCAGCCAGTATATCTGGTAAAGGAAGAGCCCAGGAAGACCCCGGGAAGAACCACCAACCCATGGAAAGCTACTGGCAAGCTTTCTCACATATCCATGTTGGTCGAGCTGAGATTCAAACTCACATGGCCAGAGGTGAGATGTGCGAGAAATCTATAAAGGCAGGCACCTTAGACCACGTGGTCACCTGGAGCCCCTTCCTGGTATGCAGTCATATGGTGAAAGACCACTATAAAACAATGGTCAGGGTCCACAAAGTGCCATCGTGTTACGTAATGTATCATGCAATATCAAAACAGTTCATTTAACTGAAGAAAATATTACATGTATATCCTCTTAGCTATATAAGACAGTGGGGCGGGTGGGGGAGGGGGTGCAAGGTGCAAAACAATGGCCTTCATTAATGCAGTTACCAACTTCAATTGATGCATACTAAACAAGAGATACTTAAAACAGTGATTACATATAATATTTAATTTTTTGGCAGAAAATCATGCATTGGTACATACATATGTATATATAAGAAAACTGGCAACTGAATAGTGTAAATAGTTAGAGTACATGTACTCACCAACTGATCTCACTGTATCCATAATATTAATTCCATGGATAATGTGACAAAGAAACAAGATAACTGGGAACCAAAGAAGGGCAGGTAATACTTACCCAAACACTTGTTACTAAGAAGGGGAACAATGAACAGAAGCACCGCCTGCGGAGCAAGGTGCAAATGTTCTTCAAAATTAGCAAAAGGAACACAAAAAAACATTTAAATAATGCAATGACTGGGGAGAAAAACACTTAATCAACACAAAAAGGCAAATGATTGTCTGAAAAAACATTTGAAAATGACAATGAAGTCAAATTTCAATGAGCAACTTGGCACACATGTTACTTGCACGAAGTCCAAGGAAAAAGAGGAAGGTATTCCATACATTGGCCATGACTAAGGAATCAGACTGGGAACATGTTCTTTTCAACACTAATTGGAAGAGGGAATATTGCTTGGAACAGGGACTTTGTGTCCCATATAAGGTAAGCAATGCAATGCAATAGTAGGAGGTATGGTATTACTAGCATTAAAACTGGTATTTATCTAATAAAATTCATACCTCTTGTCAAGTCATTACTCTAACGTAAAAGCTAAGCAAAGAAAAAAAAACAGGTATATTTTACACTGATTGAACCCTGCAGACTTAGTATAACATCCAGCTGAACTATGTGATGATGTACGGTTTCAATCACCCCATAGCAGTCAGATGCAGGCCAGCAACAGAATAATACATTGCTCTTGGCCACAGCAGTGACCTAAAATGAGATGTCTATTGTGTAGGATAAATACATGTTTCTCCCCATGATTTAAATAGAAAGAAAAAAGCTATTCATGTCACAATCTACAATGGATGGTCACATAAATTTCAATTTGTATTTGTATTTTCTCTATGGAGGAACTTGTATTGATGTCAAGACAATCATTTCCCAATTTACAGTACTAATTACATTATAGTAATTCCACATATAATGGGACAAAGAAATCATTTACATAGAAAGAAAAAAGCTATTCATGTCAGAATCTACAATGAATGGTCACATAAATTTCAATTTGTATTTGTATTTTCTCTATGGAGGACTTGTATTGATGTCAAGACAATCATTTCCCAATTTACAGTACTAATTACATTCATTTATATGTAGACTATTATTATATGAGCATTAAATTAAGATCATGAATACATGATCCAATCTGGACACCTACCTGCAAACAGTGAAGACCTAGATATACCATTGTGTATTGTCTTGGTAGATCAGGGTTTATGCTGTTTACATGAAAATTATAAGTAAACCAAACAGCATTATATGACAGCAGATCTGGGTCTATACTTTTCACAGTTTAGTGTGCTTGATAAAGAAGTAAACACAGTACTGACTGAGATAATTCCAAGACCAAACTAACAGCACAAAACTGTTTTTATCAATCTGCTGCTCAGTGGGATTAATTTTGCACAATATTAATGTGTATTTTGGTCTCTCCTGATTTCTGTAATTGTAAATAGCTAAATAAATACAAATTAGGATAGAAAAAAATAGGTTATCTCTCAGGAATTGAAAAAACACAAGGGTTTTCCAAGAAACACTTTATCTAATGTTTGTGAATGGTGTTGATTCATCTTACTCAGAAACTCCTTGCATACAGTCAAAGCTGACATACTCCTTGCATACAGTCAAAGCTGACATGCTCCTTGCATACAGTCAAAGCTGACATACTCCTTGCATACAGTCAAAGCTGACATACTCCTTGCATACAGTCAAAGCTGACATACTCCTTGCATACAGTCAAAGCTGACATACTCCTTGCATACAGTCAAAGCTGACATACTCCTTGCATACAGTCAAAGCTGACATACTCCTTGCATACAGTCAAAGCTGAAATGGTGGGAACAATTAATGCCTCAGAGATTCAAAATATCAAAGCGTATGGAGGCAAATGACCTCCATTCACCAGGATTTTGCACGATGCTGAGTCTAGATCATGTTTGAACTAGCGTTTGAACACCTGGTGAATGGATTCAATCGCCTGCCTTCACTTCAGTATTATGACTTCATCATATTGATTGTTTGCACCAATTTGACTCTAGCTATATAAGGACAAAATTTTAGACAGTAATAGTTTTACTATAAATACAGTTGAATATAGCCACTTAGATGTAGAAGATATGTGACTTCCAAAAACTTTCACAAAGCACCTTAACACTGTTGACTTTCAAATAAAGACCTATTTAAGGGGGAAATAAACATAATCCTTAAACAAGAACTGTTTTCAAGGAACAAAAAAGCCAGACCCAAGCACAAAACTTAACCAAGGTGTGATGAACATGACGGCTTACTAACAAACAAGAGTGACACTATCCGCCCTTAACACTGTAGTGGTGGGGCATACAAATATTTTGTTACTGTCCTCAGACAGACACATCAAAATTGCTAAGACTGACTTTTTTCCCCAGCATTTGGAAGCACATTTTTTTAAAATTCATAATTCCAAATGTTGTTTAAAATCAGATGAAATACCGTATATACTCACATATAAGCCGATACCAACTGCAAACTGCATAGACCCAGATCTGCCGTCGCATAATGTGACAGCAGATCTGGGTCTATGCAGTTTGTAAGGACTGATCAATAGAACAAACAACACAGACCCTGATCTGCTGGCACATTATGTGATGGCAAATCAGGGTCTATGTTGTTTGCATTTGGACCCGGCTTATACATGAGTATAGAGGGTAAATATGCAGCTGGAAAAAACTACAGTTTACCTACCTATACTCACTACATTGTACTATAGCTTCAAATCAGTGAACAGGAAACCAAAAATTTGTTCAGGTTGTCCTCACATTTTGTTGGTGAGATCAATAGCATTTGCAATTATTTATCATGATAAGAACCTTCTTCTGTAATTTTAATTAAGTTTAAAACAAAACTTGTTATCAGCACATTCCTTATTTAGTAATCTTTACTGACACCTGAAAAACAAACATTTTTAAATCTGACTCCCCATTCTCAAAAAAATGTTGAACCTGACTTCATATTCTCCAAACATTTTAAACCCTGATTCCATATCCTCCAAACCTTTTGTGCAAGAAACTCCAGCTCACACTGAAAACACTAAAATCAGAAGTGATACTTGTAGCATACTTCTGTCATGGGGTAGAACCAGGGCTAAAAGATCCTAAAAATTTGATAATTCTGACTTAATCATTTTAAAAGTTACACAATTTTCCGACTATAAGCTTTTTGTCCAAGAACTTTAAAAATACAGAGCTTGATCATGAACTAGAATATGTTTGAAGAAGTGATTGTTAATGAAACTTTCTACACATTTTTTTTTTTATAGTTCAATACATGTAATAGATTTCCTAATTACAAAATGTTTAATTGTCATGTTATACCAGAGGTTCCCAATCTCAGGTCGTGACCCTAATCAGGGTCGCGAGGGCCTCAGTAGGGTTGCGAAAAGTCATCAGAAGAAATTTTGTTTAACATATTTAGATCATATCATAAGCCTGAGGGTTGGGAGATCCTGTTGGTGGCTAATTTAGAGTCACAGCAAAAAAAGTTTGGGAACCGCTGTGTTATACTGTGCTTTAATTTGAACAATGTACAGTTTCCTGACTTCACGATCCTAATACCCATCACAGTTTACACAAATCACCAATCATTTTTTTTCTGCTTTTTTCTGAAGTAGGTGTATTTTTGAGTACAAATACTGACAGATGTTCGATACAAGAAAATAATATTACTTAATATGTATATCTGAAGAAGTTGAATTTTGAAAATTTACACTTTATGAGGATTACGTAGGTACAATCTTCACTGATACATATTTAACGACTGAATTTTAACATGGTTCAGATATGTCTCATATATAGAGACACAAGTTCATTTCTCCACATCAACTAAACATAACAGCATATTATTGAAGGTTGACTAATAAAGGAAAACATCACAAGAAGCAAAAAGCAAAATGAGAATAATGTATCAAATAGATACATAGTCAAGCAAGAGAACAATCAACAATAGAGCAAATTTTGTATTTTAGACATGGTTTTTATTTCATACATGTATGCAATTATTTTTACTACCAAAATATGAGCTGCGGTGATTAGTGTACAAGAATCACAATCAAAAGGGTGTGCAGGTTTCAATACTACCTTCAGATCAACCCGGATTGGCTACCATAGTGTGTCCTTGGGCAAGGCATTTTGTTCCAAGAGCCTCAGCACTAAATAACCTACTAGTGTCGCTGTGATGTAAAATACCAAACCAACCAACCAACAACAAAAATACTGGAATGCCTGTATCTCCTTACCTTCCAAAATATGCAGAAAAATTTAAAGTGCAGAGATGCCAACCCATAAGCATGCTTATCAGGAATCCTTGCATTCATTTTTCAGAATCTAGGCAGCCCATCCAGAATGGATAAGACATTCATTAAAAGTAACAACCTTCTATAAGGTCATATTGCATCTTGAAATTAGCCTATACATACCAGTAACAATCAAGGTCCAATGTGCATAAATGGTGAATCCATTCCTCCAGTTCCAGGACCTTGAATTCCCATCAACATTTTTGACCAAAACAAAAACAATAAACATTAGTTTATTCATGAAGTATCAGAATTTTTTTTTTCACCTCACCTCTGCATTTAGGACAAACCAGACAGCAAAAGAATTCTTTCAGTGAAAACCTCACGTCGATATGACCATCCGTTTCGGATGAGTAGCAAGAACACGATTTTCAAGATGGGCATTGTGCCAGCCATATTGGCTGTCTGAATGGCATAGACCTTGGGATAAATGTACATGTAAAGTTTCATAGCATCCTCCAACTAGTAGTAATAACAAACTTGTGCTAACAGACAGACAATGGATAATGGACAACAGACCATCACATAATTTCGTCTGGTATATAACCCGTAGAGCTAAAGACTGCAATTTAAGTTGAGTTCACAAGATTCTGTCTTACGCTGCATTTAGAAAAAGGACTAAAAGGCCATAACTAACAAAAGTTGCAAGAGCAAAGTGATTTGATGATATGCCCATCTTCAGGTGATGAACATTGCATTTATCAAGTTTCATGGTAATCCATTAAACAGTGGGACTAGTTGTGCTAATGAGATTCTGTCATACATTCATTAAGGTACAAGACAAAAAGGGCAACAGCTACTAAAAAAATTGCAGGAACATAGTGATTTGTTGACATGTGCATCTTCAGGTAATAACCATAATATTTACCAAGTTTCAGGGCAATCCATCAAAAACTGTGGGACTAGTTGCTCTAACAAGATTGTGTCATAAATTGCATTAGGCTACAAGACAAAAATGGCAATACCTCTAACAAGAATTGTGAAGAAAAGTGATTTGTCCATATGCATAGTTTCAAGTGATGACTGTAATATCTACCAAGTTTCATGGCAATACATCAAAAACTAAGCAGACTAGTTGCGCTAATGGGATTGTGTCATATACTACTACAAGACAAAAAGAGAAATAACTCTAACAAAACTTGAAAGAGCAACTTGATTTGTAGATATGCACACCTTCAGGTGATGACCATAATTTTTAAGAAGTTTCATGGCTATCCATCAAAACTCTGGGACTAGTTTTGCTAAAGAGAGAGCATTCTGGCCCTCTTTACATACTACTTCATGACTAGAAATTGTCTAGATTACATGACTAGAAGTTGTCAAGATTACATGACTAGAAGTTGTCTAGATTAAGGGACAATTTTGGCAAGAATATGGTAATTCCTTGGAGAAATAAAAAAATCTTCAGATTTGGTTATCTGCCAGTTTCTGGCCCTCTCAGCTAGTACAAAGATAAAAAGAAGCTGGGAGGACCAGAGGAACTCTGTCTATAATTAAGGTAATCAAAGTAGTTTCAAGATCTGAAGGTCATCTACTTAATCAAATGTTTTTGAATATGAGTAAAACATTCCTTAGTTAAGTTCCAACTTTTTGTTGTTGTTTCCAACTGTTAAAAAAGCACACTTACTCTCCAGAAATTGTACGTACTATTGAAAATTATTACAAATTTTGAAAGTATGGTGTCCGAAAAATTGGAGGGTCTGGATATTTAGATTCATGATGGTAGCTTTGTTTAGTAAGCTCTTCCATAAACAAGATAAAATACTGGGATATTATTTAGGCTTGAGTTGTCAGATTGACTCAAACTGCCTTCAGAAAAGCAAATCTGAGATGACAACAAGTTTTATTGCTGTAGCTGAACTATTTGACTAATTGCTAATTGATATATGGATACATATGGCACATTGACCAGTTAGTAATCTACTCCCAGAGTGAAAATTGATCACAAAGACATTCTGTAGAGATTATAGACTGCATGTACGTCTTCCAGTAAACCACTCTAATTTATCACAGAGACAGCCTGTAGAGATGATAGACTGCATGTACGTCTTCTGGTCAATTACTCTAATTGATCACAAAACAACCCATAGAGTTGATAGACTGCATGTACATCTTCTGGTCAAACACTCAAATTGAGACACAAAACTACCATATATACTCGTGTATAAGCCTATACCAACTACAAACTGCATAGACCCAGATCTGCTGTCGCATAATGCGCTGGCAGATCTGGGTCTATGCAGTTTGTAAGGACTGATCAGTAGAACAAACAACATAGACCCTGATCTGCTGGCGTATTATGTGATGGCAGATCGGGTCTATGTTGTTTGCATTTGGACCCGGTTTATACGCAAGTAATACGGTACCATATTTCTCTAAGCATGATACTCTAATAAACAATATAAGTAATAGGAACAGATCTGTAATGCTACTTAATTTTTGTTACCTATTTTAATTTATGAAATTAAGAATCATCATATAGAACTATTTTCTACCTATTATCTAATTCTTATCATGTATCTTGATTTTTTGGACATCAATTTATATAAGGGGCCCCAGGTGGCCAAGTGGTCAAAGGCACTCACCTTGACCAATCACTCACATATCACCTCTGTCCTCATGGGTTCAAGTCTCAGCTCAACCAACAGGTGTATGTGAGAAAGCTTGCCAGTAGCTTCCTGTATTTCGGTGGTAATTCCCAGGGTCTTCCAGGGTTATTCCTCCACTATATTCACTGGCCACCATGTAAAGCCGATCATGTGCTAAAATATGGTGTTAAACCCCACAAAACAAAACCGAAATTGATATAACTGCAGCAATTTTTTCTGTAACTCTGAAATACAATTTCCTGGAAGCCAGTCTTCACATTCAACTTACAATATCCTTAGCATCACTGTCATCCAAAAACTATGGCATCATGCTCCAACAAAATTGCAATTTTTATCTTGAAGAATTTTGTGACATTCACTAGCTGTGATTTTTGTAAATAGATGAAAAAATTTCAGAATACATTGTAACTTTAACAGTCTGGTCCCAAACAAAAACTATAAATAAACAGAGAGGAACAGATGCACACACTAACATGGCATAATTGAAAGAACCAAGGTGCAAGACACAAAACCAAACCTGCCACTAAATCAGGGGTCTTAACTCAGTCAAATTTTGATGGAAAAAGGTGAAAACTGAAATTGACCTAGTCTTCTCAATATTTAGCAAATATCAAATTTGATTTAGGAAAAATAACATTAATGATATACATGTACAGAATGGATGAATGTAAATGTATGTACATAGAGACAGACACAGATAAGATTATATGCCCTTGTCCACGGTTTGTACAGCCCCAGTGAGCTGTTTTTCGTTTGAGTTTTCAAGGAGTTTTCAAAGACTTCCATGTTTACCAGGAGAAATTTTTCTTACTGAAATTGAACTTTCTCCATATGTTACTTTTGCTTACAATAAAACACAAGTACAATAAACTGCACATTAACAAAGTAGTGTGCCACAACAGCAACTGCAAAGGGACACTGCTCCATCTGGTAACTACTTGCATCAAGTGTCATTTGATTCACTCAATTTTATCCCCTTTTAGTGTGTGTATTTCCTTAGATATATTCAAGAAGTTCTGGGAAAAATCTATGGAGTTTTTCAACAAGTTCAAAGACTTTTCAATGATAAAAAAACAAATTTTTAAAAATTCAAGGAGTTTTCAAGACAACCCCTACAATTTAAGGATTTTCACAAGGTTGTATGAACCATACTTATCCAAGGTGGGGCATAAAAATTGTATTGAGGTAATAAATAAATAAACCTGCCACCTGGTCTCAACAATAATTCTCATTCCCCCCTGTGGAATTTTCCCTATAAAAGTAAGGTATTAAATAGTCACCTGCTAAGTCAATGGCCATGTATTTATAAACCAAACAGTGGTTTCAAACTACTTTAAGCATAAGTATATTGACCCTGACAGCTCCATGTGTGCAAATTAAAAACATCTGTTTTGCAAGAAAGACTTTGTTTAGATAAAGACATGTCATGCGAATTTATGTGTAAACATGTCTTATTCTATATTCACCATATTCTGTCAGTGTAACTTTAAACTGACTAATCTAACCATTGTTACTTTAAGAATTTGAATCAAGTCACAATATTGCTTACAAAATGTATTGTTGGAGTAAATACTCAAGGTAAACTATCCTTCTTATACCTGCCCACCCACCCCTTTGTTGGGGTGAGGGAGTGCACTGATGGCCTCATTAAATGCATTCATCATAAAAATTTAATAGAGAAATAATTTTACCCTGAATTTGCTTTAGTTTATCAAATTTGACCTATTCAAATCTGACCTATTCAAATTTGAGCTATTCAAATTTGACCAATTCAAATTTTTTTACCGGTGTTTGCTGCATAATAATAGTTTGGGGATCAAGACTATATTAAGCTCTTCCAACATATTGTTTACAATGGAAAAAATCAAATTTAGCTTTCAAATACAGCTCATTTTTGTTCAATATCATAATTATTGTAAGTAAAAAAAAACAAAAAACAATTGTACCATAAACAATTAAACAATGCATTATATGTCTGTCCTGTGTTTAATAGTCCTCTATGTAGATAACTGAAGCTTGTGTACAGAAACCACTTTTCTTCTTTCAGTCACAATGAGCTTGACCTTTGGATCCCAGGATCAATAAGCTTCTTCCTCACCCTCATTGTCACAAGCCATGGGTGATAATCTGCTATGCTCCTTTATCACCCATGGCCACCTATGTGGAGATTTCCTCGTTTCACATGAATATGCATAAATGTGCTTAACCAATCACTGCGAGCATGAGTAAATTACCCAAAGTGCAAGAAATCCACAATGTTTGGTAACCGTAGATTGAAGACAACTTGAGTTATTATGCAGACAGAATATTTGTAACAGACATACAGATGGACAGACAGAACAACATAATAACATAATATGCTCCACCTTATGGCGGGTGTATAAAAAAAAAGCTAAAGCATTATAGCAGTATGGAAGAGTCAGCATAAATCCATGTACACCAATGCATTGTGGTCCAAAAAACTGAACAGAGAATTATAATGTATATGCCTGATCTTATTAGCCACTAATTCATCTGAAACATTCTGCAGGTACAAAATTTTCAAGGAATGCTATGCCAAATTTTGCATGAACATTTAAATGAGGATGAAAACTTGTTCACATTTTATAGTAAATAAATGATGGGACCAGTGTTTCAACTTTAAAGCAGAATTCATACAGCTGTTGGTAAAAAAACATTCCAGACCTTTTTCAGACTGGTTTGCACTTGTTTTTAGACCCCTCTGACACAAAGTTTATGTCATTATAAATGAACATGTAGTATCCGCATAATCTAAAATAGTATCAACCAATCACAAGTGGGTGATAGGTCATACGTGTATCGCCTACCGCACTGAACCAGTATGCAGCAGCTGATGCCCTAATGAACCCCACAAAGATAAACATCAGTGCAACACATGAAGCAAGAACTAAAATAAAACACAGCAACCTGAAATTCCATACTTTTTCCAGACTTTAAGGGCAAAATCTTTATTTTCCATGCTTTTTCCAGGTCTGGAAAAAGCACTCTTTTTATCCCATACTTTTTCTAGACTTTGTATGAACCCTGATAAAGGCATCACAGGTCTTTGAACAAGGCTGACCTGCTAATCAGTGGGATGACACTTTCTATGGCCTAGGTCTGCTATTTCTGAGACAGCTGACACCAGCTGCAGTATACAAGCATCTGAGCTAACTGCCACCTTACAGCAGCAAAAACACAAAAATGTACTACAGAGGGAAAGCTTGAAAAAATTTATGAATGAAACCCTTTTCCATCAGAATTTACGAATTATACAAATGTGCAGTGAATTCTTTTAACAGACATATATGCCAATTTACTGAAAAATTTCCCCAATAAAGGAATTTAAAAAGCTCTGCAAATTTTAAGAATACTGATTGAAGATTTTTTTTAGAATAAAACTGAAACTTATTAAAGTAATGGTAACAACAAAAACAACAACAACAACAATAATAATAATAATAATAATAATAACAGTATTTGGTGCACGATATTTGTTCAAAAGCCAAGTTTGATAGTTGAACCTCCATTCAGAGGTCACTTGTGCTAAGAAGCCAGTTTTAGCTTTTCCCAAAGGTGGCTGTTTAAGAAAGGTTGGGCTGTACATTTCAATTATTTCAAATTTGTAAAGATCAAGAATAAACCATTTCAGAGTATGGAACTTTCTTAAATACGGTCATCTCTTGCTACAATGATCAAGTTGGTAAATTACAGCTATATTTGTCATTGTAACAAATCTGCTGTTGTAAAGAACATGCCTTAAAATTTAGAAGAGTTACCTCCCTTATCTTAATCATGTCAAACCAGCAGGACTGTGTACATAAGATGAACGAGTCAAAAATAAAACCACATTCTGGTACTTCATAATTTTATGACACCATGTGCCACCAAACACATCTAAGACCCCAAAATATGGGGATGTAAGTGATAACTATGTCATTCTTGTTAGTGATGAGTACCATCAGTACTTGCTTATAGGTCTGATCATATTGCAAACTTCACAGACCAAGATCTGCCATCACATAATGCACCAACAGATCTGGGTCTATGCAGTTTGTTAGGGCTAATCAGTAGAACAAAACAACATAAACCTGATCTGCTGGCGCATTATGTGATGGTAGATTGGGATCTATGGTGTTTGCATTTGAACAAGACTTATAAGCAAGTATAGACAGTATGTCATAACGAGTCAGTTCACACTTGCAATGTAAAAACCAATATAGCGGGAAATATACAACCTGTTTGTTACCAGGAAATTGATTCTGGATTCTGAGGCTGAATATTTCATTCTAAAGATCAACAGTACCATTGAAAACATTTATTTCCATAATATTTCTGAACCCAAATTGCCCCTTGTACTGAATGAGTGTTTACTGTATATCAAAGTGAAAATGTCTCTATCTATGGCACACTCCTTTCAGTCACTTACCTTGATGTTTCTTTCTTTGCTCTGGAGGCAGCAGTGGTCTTTCTGTATCCTGGGATTCTGGATTTTCTGGATTTCTTGACATTCTGTGGTCTGGGCTCTGATTCCCCTTCACTTTCATCTGTTTTTTCTACATCTGTGGGGGAACAATATTTTGCATTCCTTGTAATGATCAGTTTTCAAGACCATTTATGTCATTATTTATGGAAAATTTATTAAAATATAATAGACCAATCAAACATTTACAAATTAAATTGCCCTTTTGCTTCTGACATTTAAAACCTAGATGGTATCTTTGCACTACTGATCTAATGGCCAGGCACCTGCACCAAATGTCTGAACTTGTGATTACTCATGTACTCTCAGTACCCTTAATGACATATGTAATGGTGTCAGAGGTGTTGGGGAAAACAAAGAACCCAAAGGACACCACAATTCTCTCATTCCCATGTATGTAGGACAATGTTTTCCTGTGTAGACAACATACCTGCTAGATCAAGCCATGTCACACAAAAAACACTATTTTTCACTCCCAAACCCAGATTTCCAGTTAATCTTGAGAAAAAGTGAGAACCCAGAGAAAACCATAATTCTCTCATTCCCATGTATGATGGACCATGTTTTCCTGTGTGGAACACCATACCTACCAAATCACGTGTCACACAAAAAACATGATTTTTTACTCCCAAACCCCCAGACATGATCATATTTATGAAAAACACGATTTCCAGTAAATCTTATTTAGAAAAAAGAAGAGACAGAGAGAGTGAGAGAGACCTTTCTTGATACCATAATATATGCCTGTAACCAGCTAAACAGTAAACAGTCATAATTCGCATAGCTTCATGCTTAATGCTCATGGAAAACTACTGGGCAGTTTATACAGTTAATTATATAAACAACCAACACTCCACAGATTACTTAATTGACAGATAATACCTAGGGTGATTTTATGTTTGCTACTACCTACTACTTGCAGCATTACAGTGCGAGAACCCATTTGACTAATTTGCACAGCTGAAGTACACAAGTGTAACAACTCAATTTGTTTGAAGTTAGGTACAGTACACGCATCACGGACATGGACACTGGGGGCAAGGGATTAAATGTCCCCTAGGAATAGTGGATGTCCACACAATCTAGTGAAACTCAGTCATGGATTTTATTGCACCCCTTGCTGATTTTATTGCATTCATCCCACGAGTTGACACACTAAACAAACAGATGGGAGAAACCCCTACACAGTAATCCTGACCATGGCAGGTGTCAATTTCATACCTTTACCTGTACAAACTATGCAGTAGTAACATTTCTTGTGGTATTTAGCAGTGGCCTAGCAGAGCATATGCACAGATGAGCATGCATAATGAAGAAAAAAATACCATGTTTTAAATTTCTTGGCTCTCCTCCAACTCCTGCCCCATGGCATAGCATACATCAGACAAATTGCCTAGCTACAACAAATATCTTTGTTGATAAACTACATGTACCTGTTAGCATATACACATGCAGAAATGTATATTCTGTTTTGCATCAGGAAATACCTTCCATGTCCTCTCTCCATAAATGATGTTATATAAAAGTGATGGTTGTACTGCTTATAAATTTGTCATAGTTTCTCTTTAATTTCCATACTGTTTCCAAGATCCACTTTGAACAAATTATTGAAAGCAGTGTACAAATAAAAAACAAAAAGATTAGAAATGAACACCATACTATTTATACCTTACATGTAAAATAAGTACATGGAACATAATGACATGTAATGTTTAATCAATAAGAATAATGACATGTAATGTTTAATCAATAAGAATAATGTGGCATCATATATTAAAATAATACAAAAAGCTATGTCAGCTGTGCTAGAAAATGTTCTTCAGTAGATGTATCTGTTGCAATGACTTAGAAAATGACACTGATTATTTGACAGTATGACAATTTTTAAATGTGTGGAATTCGTCTACACTTTAGAGACAGCGGCACTCTATCAATGGCCATTCATGTCAAAATGATTTTCATGAAAAAGGTTACTTTGTCACTTTTATCATGAAGCAGAAGCCGAGGTGTGACATTCTTACTTAAAAGTCAGACACTACATGTGTCAGCTTCCTACCTTTTTTGTCAACAATGGTAAGTCAGGAAGTACATGTATTCACAGTTCCTAACAGCCATTGAAAGGTGCTAAGTTTCAGTGTTTTTATTAGTACCGATGTTTCAAATTAAACATTAACTGCCGAAAGAAAATGTTTCAAGTTTGTCACAAAAACAAAATATATAAAACAAATAAGATATTAGTTTGTGAAAAAAGAATTTGGACTTGTAATCTAGACTGAGAAACACAATAAGATTAAGTTGCAATGTTTTATTGCAAAATTGGTTTCTATTATATATAGCAAACCATATAAAAAGTTTATTTTCCCCATTAAGCTATCTAACACAGCAGCACATAGCTATGACTTGTGTAACAAAAGCTCCACTACACTACAGACTTTCTTTATTTAAAAATGTATCTTCCATATATTTGTAATAAGATTAATTTTTTTAGATGCAAAAATGAGAGAGAGAGAGAGAGAGAGAGAGAGAGAGAGAGAGAGAGAGAGAGAGAGAGAGAGAGAGAGAGAGAGAGAGGGAGGGAGAGAGAGAGAGAAAGATTATGCATTGTAACTTTTGATCAACCTAACCCACAGCTTTATCCATTAACTTGGAAAATGACATTGATTATTAGAGTGTATGCATTTTTTAAATGTGCTGCAATTATCTTCATTTCAAAATTCTTCTACTGACAAAATTTTGAAATAAAAATTTGATCCAGCTCTTTGTTAAAAAGTTAATAAGTAAATTGCTGCTTAGCAATGCTTTTGGCATTTAAAAAACAATTTATGTAATTAATTGGGTTTTTAACCTACTATTTCGAGCTCTTCTTTTTTCTTATTATTTCTAGGTTGGTTCTATGGTCAAACTTGGTCATGATTAACATAAACAAACTAAAAGCTTCAGTAATTCAATAGATTGAATGTCAAATGAGTCAATATTGCTGCAAAAATCAAAATGAACACTGACAAAACAGTGTATTTTGTGACAACCTTAGAATTAATAACTAAGGTCCACAATAAACATGAAATAATTTTGATTTACAACCTCTGAAGCCAAAACCTCTTCCACCTCCAGTTCGGAGTAGATAAAGAAGTTATACTATGGATCCCTGTTAAAGCCATTAAAAAATATGAAGCAACGTATTAAGAGCAGTGGCAGCGAGGGGGTTTGAGGTACCCAGGGGCAATGTTCTTTAGTGGCACCCCTACTTTACCACAGAGAACAGTTTTTATGTAAGTTGCCAACCTCGAACCCCCCCCCCACACCCCAATTACAGCTGCAAATAAAAAAGCTCCCAACGGCACCCCCCTTGCAAGGCGCCCAGGGGCAATTGCCCCCCGCTGACCCCCCATCACGCCGCCACTGATTAAGAGCAATCGATGCATTTATAGCCTTGGTAAACATGTAGCTTATAAGGCTGCAAAATTTACCAAAATTCATAAATGTTCACATGGTATACAATAACCAAAACGATGCCACCTAATTGAAATGATTAGAAACTATAGCTTTCCCCTATCTACTAGTGAAGCTAGATGTTCATCTGACAACTATTTATATGTAAGACATTGACAATGTGTATGTCATACCTCACTCAACTTGAGATTGTTTTTTTGCTATATGTCTTTTACCTCTTATTATGACTAATTTAGTTTGTAAGACATGTCTTTAGTGAATTCCTGTATATATGACAAATTAGGTAAAACGTCCTTGTGATCGTTGTGATCTTGTATCCCAATGTTATATACAGGTACATGATGAAAAAATGGATAATGCAATCAGATGTACTTCCTGCACATGTGCAAAAGATGCTTTCATAAGATATACAGTGATTGCAGTGCAGTGGCATTTAAAGTTGAATTGATGTTTCTTTAAAATGAAATGTTACACATCAAAGGTCCTGTTAACAAATATATTTTTGAAAAGGTAAATAATGCAGTTTAAGGAAGTTTGTGCCATCATTACCAGTGAACCAACCTGATGTGTAATGTGCAGTACAACCAATTTTTGTCTACTTAGGCTAATTCCTAGTGATGCCACATTCTATTTGGAAATAATACATACTTTAAGAAAAGAATTAAGAAAAAAAATTCCTACCAAACAGTCCAATTAAGCAGAGAAGTGGAAATATCCAATTTAATTGGAACTTTCAGTTACTGCATTACTGAAAGCCATGTGCGTGTTCATTTACAGGGTTAATGATTTTGTAAACATTACAGCCTTAGTAGCCTAGCAATATCGGGCAATATACAATACATTGTTGATAGACATGATGTGTTCAGCTTATGCATAATACAGTACCAGTTAAACAAGAACCAATGAGCAAAAAAAATAAAGACTATTTATTGGACAGTAAATACAATCATATCTATTGCAGAAACTCATTTCACATCTAAGTTTTTATAATAGTAGGCATTTCAGTTCAATTTCAAAAGATGATGATGATGATAAAATGCTTGTCCAGGAGAAATTAACCACTACTGTAATATGGCAAAAAAAACTTTTTCATCAGCACTTACTAACTGAACCCACTCTTCTGTCAGTACTGTGTACATGTATACAGTTAACCTTGGATTATTATTGCTTTTAATTCTACTTGGGAGTCCACAGTTTTTTAAAGTGACTTTAAACCGAGTTTTGATTCCCAACAATTCAACGCCGTATAAACAATTATGGAACATAATTTCAGTAATTTCACATTGTTGGCCTAATAAGCTAAACCCAGTTAAATATGTAGTTTGCATATGTTCCTTGGCAAAAAATGTTGTTTTTTTTTATTCAGGCCAACATCTTGGAAAGGACAATCAGGTCAAACTGTAACAAGCTAGTAACTTAACTGATAATAAATCAATATTCCCTTGAGACTCACAAACAGTTTTGTTGCATGTGTCATGTGGGCTGAAAGACTGTACTGTATCAAATGAAGTTTATCTATATCAACTTAAACTAAGTATAATAGTTTAACTCCTACCTAAAATATTTAAATGCTTTTTCAACACTTTTACCCTTAAATTTGGTAATATTCAACTCATCAGAAGCAGCAATCATAAACGGATATTTTTTGGAGCTGTTGGCATAAGAATATAGAAGCATGTGCTCAGTAGAATTTGTGTAAAAACTGTAGGACTAAGGTAAATGTAAACATGCATCTATCTTGCTCCTCAGTTCTTGAGAAAATGTGTTGCATGTAAATGTATATTTGGTGCGGAAATGCTATGCAGAAGAAGGACTTGAGGTTGTATCTTGGATAACAGTATTTATATTTCACTGTGTGGGAACATGTCAAGCAAATAATTTTAAAGTGACTGGGGGAAAGAAGAAATAATAATCACAGCACTTCCAATATTCTTTATTTTAAATAGTCTATGGAATCATGTTACATATTGCTTCAGCGTCTTCTTTCTTCTCATATCACCCGCTACTACTTGCGCTTTATCTATTTTTCTTTTTGTTTGTTTAAAAGCAGAATCTCTCTCTCACACGATTATTAAAATCACTGAATCGTTCAACATTTTATATTTTGTGAAGCACCTAAATATTCTCATTTGATTATTTCGATAGTTGCAATGATAAAATCAGACACACTGTAGGAATGCTTCATTTTGGAATGCGAAATTTCAAAATGCAGCTGTGATTCAGGGAAAGATGAGCCATCTCCAAAGCAAGCAAAGCCCTGCAAAACTAAATTTCAGAACTTTTGGTTGACAGAGTCTGACTTTGTGAAGCACAGCAACAAAGAGGAACATTTTATACGTTGCATATACCGCAAACAATATATCAACATTAGTCATTCTGGAGTATATGACCTCAGTCGATACAGTAACACCACCCTGCATCAGGGCAGATGTAGAAAGATCATTTTCAATGCTGAGAATATTCAGCAAGATCTTTGTGAAAGTTTAAACAACAGTACCCTCCAGTCACTAAGGAGAGCAAAGATGAATACTAATGACATTTGCATTCCCTTCAAACCCTCCAATGAACCAATGAGATCAGCTAAGTCAGCAATAATATAATACTGTATTGAAGAACTGAAGAGAAAGCAGTGATCGTGTTGTAATAAAAGGTTTATATGTTGAGAAAGTTTCATAATTTTGTTAATTCTACTCGAGTTAATATGCTTTTGTCTTTCAATGTTTCAATTTTTCAGACGCTGAATAAAGATATTTTGACCTTGTATTCCACTGTTCAATGGATTTTAAAGACAGAAACTTTGTGAATTTCTTTTTAATGTATATGTAGTTGTGATTTTGTGTGTGTGTGTGTGTGTGTGTGTTTGGTGATGATATATGAGAATGCTAAGTCTACCACCTATTTTGTGTTTGAAAGTGTATTAAATGCTTAAAAGTAAAAGACATTTTATTTTATGTTATTAAAATGTGAATTTCCAATTCATTTTTCTATAGGCTTATATTCAGTAAATAATTTAATCTCAATTGTACAATGTTGTTTTTATGGGTCATATGACCTGACCTCCTTGGGACCCCAAAAAACACTTTGCCAGTATAAAAAAAACATCTTACATTGCCTGGAAAGTTGGCAGGTATGGAACGCTCATGCATTCTGTCCTATTTAACCTGACTGTTATCTTACCTTACATAATGTCATAAAAACTTTTTATTGGTACAATGTTACTATGATTTGTTTTTATGATGTCATTATATGCACCATGACATGTCGTCTGCTATTTTTCTATCAATTCAATTTCAAGTTATCTATCTGTCTTTAACCACATTTCCAAGTTTTGGTTAAAGACCATAAAACACAAGATAGATTCCATCTGGGCATAAGAGAGTGGGAGACAGGTCTCTGCAGCTCAAAATACTTAATGAGATCAGCAAGGTGCGAATCTGAACCAATTACCGTGCCCTGAGAGAATTTAAGTGTGTTGTAAATGGCAGCTTCATAGCCCTTGATAGTCAATACTGAACGTCTTTTGGTCTCGAAAGGAAACAAAAGGAAATCAGCGACAGAACTCACAGAGGGACAGTTAGGATCAATGTGTTTCCTACTGCACCAATCACAGAAAATTCTCCACCTGACCTCAGAGACCTTTGATGAAGAAGCTCTCCTGGCCTGAATGATGCAACCAGCAATCCAGCCCGAAACTTTGTTCTGGCAGATAGATTGCTTGAGATGAAACAAGCAAGAAGGTGTAGAATGTGTGGGATGTTGTTTAGGAGCGAGCCCATGTTGCGACAGAAGATCAATCCTATGAGGTAGAGACTTGGGTTGATCTATCAATAGATTGTTGAACCACTATCATTAGCACCACAGTGAGGCTCTGAGAATGATATTAACAGTGGAAGTTCTGACTTCTGTAGAACTTCAGCAGCAGTCGGAACAGTGGGAAGGCGTATGCAAACATACAATCCCACCGGAAGCTGAATGCATCCACTGCCCATGTTCTCTGGTTCGGGACTGGAGAGATATAAAAGGGAAGTCTGTTGTTGAGCCCGGTCACAAATAAGTCCACCAGAGGCTTTCCCCGCAGTATGAAAAGAGACTCTGTTAAGGAGAGGTGAAGAGACCATTCTGTGAGAACTGTTTTGCCTGTCCTGGACAGACTGTCCGCTAGTACATTCTCTTTACCTGGAATGTAGTGGACTCAGAGGGTTATGTTCTACAAGGTTGCCCAGCAGAGGAGGGTCAAGACCTCCATGCAAAGAGAAGGGGCATGTGTGCCTCCTTGACATCAGAGATACGCTGCAACAGATGTGTTGTCAAAGGAAACCATGACACATATAATCCTAACTCTGTTGATGCGCCCATGCAAATCTAGAAATACGGCTTTCATTTCTAAATTGTTGATGTGGAAGGACAAATCATCCAGAGTCCAATGACCCTGGAGAATTACACCCTCTGACTCTAAATGAGTGCCCCAATCAGAATCTGATGCATCATCAAACAGATAGGAATAGGGGTCAGCAGTATGCATGGGGACCCCAGTCAGGAATCAGTCCCGATTCATCCACCTGTGGAAGTGGTGATGAAAATCTGGTCCTAGTGGAATCAGAGCTGATATAGAATCTTTCTGTGGTTTTCACCTTGCGAGAAGGAGAAACTGTAGTGGGCACATATGGAGACATCCTAAGGCAACCGGATCTGCAGCAGCATTCAAAGTTCCAAATAGGGATAAATACAATTCAGCAAACAACAAGGTTTTTGCTCACAGCACCTTTTGAAGTGCCAGGATTTGATCTATCTGATCCCATGAGACCCAGACTAAGTTCTGGTTCATGAGGAAGTTCATCCCCACATAAACATAGTCCTGAGATGGGTTACTGTAGACTAGCAATGGAACTGATCTTGTTGGATCTGAACATTGTGTACCTGAACATTGTGGATCAGCCAGTCATCGAAAAACTGGAGAATCTGAGTTCCCAGTGATTGGAGGTATGCCGTTACTACTCCCATAATTTGGGTGAAGAATCTGGGCGTGGAGGCGATTCCAAATGGCAGAACCCAGAATTAGAAAACTTCCTGGTCTAAGCAAAACTGGAGCTATTTGTGATGTGGAGGAAATATTGGGATCTGCAAGTAGGGATCCAAAAGTTGATGGAGACCGCCCAATCTAAACGATGCATTGCTTTCAGATTAAGGACGTGGTCTCCATCTTGAAAGGTTTCTCCAGAAGAAACTGGTTCAAAGGGGAGAGATCGATCATGAGACAAATCTGACCCCTTTTCTTGGTGACCAGGAAGATTCTGTAGGACAATGTGGGAAACTAATTGTACAGGATCCTCACTGCCCATTTCTTCAAAAGGGCATGCACCTCTTCCCTAAATTTCACCAGACTGGATTGGTGAAAGAACATGGGGGTCCTTGACATAGGGGGTTGTTCCCAAAACTGTAGTTGGTAAGTCTCGCTCACAATGGAAAGGACCCACCCATCATCTGTGATGCTTGACCAAACTTCTAAAAAGCATCCTAGACAAGCACCTATGGGGACGTTTGGGAGAGTAGTGCATGGCAGAAGAGGGTTTGAGTCCCCAGGGCTAGCAAGGAAGGAGGGTTAGAAAATTTAATCCTTTGGGCTCTTTGACGACCATGCCTTGAACCCAACTCTCGAGAAGGAGGTCTAATTTGAGGTTGAGGATTGGACTGAGGTCATGGCTGTTTGAAGAACTTTGCTATGGCACCTGGTGGTGATTTATTTTACCATCCTTCTGGGCCAAATGTGACTGGACAGGAGCAGTTGTGAAGGACCTATCCTGATGATACTTCAGATCTTGGGAAGCCATGGTAGGAATGAGTCCTCCAAAGAGGGTCTCAGCTTCCAAGGTTGCGCTCTACAGTTTCATACTTTGAATACAGGTTATTTTTTAAGAAAAAGAATTTCCCAGGTTTTCCTCACTGGTTATCCTAACTATTTAAAAAAGACCTTGTATATCTTAAGTATTGTTAAACAAACTTTTAATTCCCTTTTTATGGTGTATGATGGGTGTAATTTGGGTCATAGAGTATACAGCTTGGCCATACTTCAGATGTGAACCTATCAAAAAACTCCTAGTTTTTCGGGATCAACCAATCTGATCAGCTGTGTGCTTAGATCATGCATGATTTCCACAACTACAACATGTAAAGAAATTTCAGCCACAGTACAAGAAAGTAGCATAGGGGTATGCCAACATTCTCTCCACTGTGAATGTTGCAAATGCAAACAACTTCACCTTACACCTGTCACTGTCAGAAGTACATAATATCTTTGGAGTGCCACCACAAAGACCACATAGGTATTATTATTCTATGATTTAACTTTTGCTGTACGTAGAAGTACGTAATATCTGTAGAGCACCCCTATAAAGACAACATATATTATTATTATTATATGATTTGATTTTGGTTGTATAGCTGAAACATTTAAGCTGGAAGCTTCTAAACAGTCCTTTTGAATAATTCTCATGTATTTTTTCAACAGAACAGTATTCACTAGAAACAACGTCTATCACAAGCCCAGCACCCCCGCCCATGATGAAAAAGGGGCTATATTAAAAATGTACATTGTATTTTGTCGACATAGCAACCAATGTTATGCTAAAAGACAGGAACATGAAACTTGCCACAATTATTCCTGAGATGTCACTAATAAATTTTACAGTTTGAACAGGGATGGTACAGATCAGGTTCACAGCGGTCAAAGGTCAAAGGGTAAAAAATTTGCTAATTCTTCTAACACTAGTATGTGGAAGAAAGCGAATCTGCTTTGTCATCATTTTCTACTAAATTTTATTACAAATGAATGAAAAGAAACATACTATATTTTGATTCACTTAATGCAACAGTTTTAAATTTGACTTTACTTCTGTGTTCTAAGACTTCTAATTTCCCCATAATTAAGGTCATTTCACACACAATACTGCCACAAGGCTTATTGTATAAGCAAGAGCAAAATAGGCATAACTAGCTTATTTTCATACATAACATCAATATTAATGTACCATTTTGTTGAGAAAATCATACATGATGATATGAAAAAGAGAACAGCAATTGCACACATTTTCATATTTGTTTTAAGGTTGCACTCTACAGTTTCATACTTTGCATAGGGTTTAATATTTTTGAGGAAAAAGAATTTCCCAGATTTTCCTAACTGGTTATTCTGGCTATTTAAAAAAGACCTTGTATATCTTAGGTATTGTTAAAAGAATTTTTAATTCTCCTTATTTTGGTGTAGGAAGAAGGAGGTCTGGTTGCGTTTGGGCCACTAAGATCTTTTCTAAAATGGAAAGAACTTCTTGGGCTGTGTGCCAGATGATTTCAGGCCCAACTCCATGGGTAAGAGGCAGAACACAAAGTTAACCCCCTTATCAAAGGACCAGATCTCCTCCTCATCATCATCCAACCGCAAGGAACTAGTGGGCCTGATATGAGGTGTCGATGGAGCTGCTTCTACTTCAAACTCATTGAAGTCTATGAGGATAGAGAGGGCATCATCATCTAGTACGCTCCAAACATGAGAGTGGCTGGCATCACTATGTCTCTCAGGTGTGTAGGTAACATAGAACCACTCTGCGCCACTGCCCTTTGTTCATCCTTGTGAGTAGGGGCTCTGTGTACTAGAAGTTCCAGTGGGAAAACGGTACTGCTTGTCTTTCCTGGATGGTGCTATGCCTCCAGCCTATCTGGTTGATCCCACCTCACGAGGAGGCGATTACCCTTTTGTGGAGTACCCCACATTTCACAAGGATTCATTTGGATAATAGGGAAGGCGGAGATACCAATCCATTCCCCTTCCTTAGTCTGAACCAGATGGGTGACTTCCAATTCTGCACAGGACGTGACAGTAGAGTGGGGAAAGGGGGGAACTTGGTTCAATCCATATCCCCCTACCATGAAGCCTCTGAGTGATGACCGGTGAATAGTTGGTGACCAGTACAAGATGACCGGTCATCAGACATTAACAGTGACCTGTCAGGCAACATAGATATCACAGATGTCATAACCTGGTTTGTCTGATTCATCACTCCATAAAGTGCAGTACTACTCCTCCCACTCGCAGAGGGCACAACACATTACCCTGGAAGTGTTTGTCTGATTCATCACTCCGTAAAGTACGGTGCTGCCCCACCCTCTCGGGATGGCATGACATACTACCCCAGAAGTGTTCGTCTGATTCATCACTCTGTAAAATGTGGTGCTGCTCTTCCCTCTCAGGAGGGCACGACACACTACTCCGGAAGTGTTGGGTGCAGTGCAGCTCTTCCCTCATATGAGGGGACGATACGCTACGCAGGATGCAAAACATGCAGTGCATCTTTTCCCTCGTGGAAGGGAGCAACATGCTACTCTGAACATGAAAAGTGTTCAACTTCTCCTTCCTTCCAGGGGAGGCAATCTACTTCTTGAACGTTCAGTTCCTCCTTCTGGAGGGACCTCACCTGTCTCCGAAGATTGGTCCCATAAACTTGTCGTACCCAGGAGTGCTCTTCCAAACTGAAGAATTAGTCATCTTGCAGTGGGCTCAAAAGAAACCTGAAAAGTCAGAAGATGTGGGTGAGAGATGTTTCCTCCACCCTCTAGAAGTGAGCCTGGAATCGGCCAGATTCCAGATTTCATTAGACCATATTTTGCAAAATGTACAACGATTTTTTCATGTGCACTTTGAACATGTGAGGCAGTCCAGATGAGTGTTTCAAGGACCCTGCTTGTGGCCACACTTTCCGACATTGTTCTCTGAAATAAAAAAAATTCCTTAAAGAGAACAATAAATAATGACAATATGTTATTCTGTCATGCGTGAACTCACCTGTTTGTATAGTGTGTGCTATATACATCCCCGTGTATGCACAAAGTAAACAATGAACTCTGTCATTAGGAATTTACCCGTCTTTTCTTAGTAAAGTAAGAAATTTCAGTTGTTAAACCTTTATTGTTCTCTAGGAGCAATGCAGACATACACAATAACAATGCAAGACAAGTCATGCAAACAATTAATAATATACAATGGCGAAAGAGAAAAAACACTGAATTGATGTTTAATCAATTATTTAAAAGAAAGGAATATGAATTCCTACTATGTTAGGGTAGGGCCTCTGTTGCATTATTTCTGAACACAAAACACTTACCCATAACTATTGTATACTGATGAGAATATGGGTGTATCCTAACCCCTAAAGGGTGGGATACAATGTGATAACCTAACAGGTCCCTTGAAGAACTAAATTCTAAAAGGGGGCAGGGGTTACCAGTATATAAACAGAATATGGAACAGATAATTGTAACACTGAGATATAATATTGTTGAAAAGGAAACTGCAGTGCAGTAAAACACTCACAACAAACAATTTTTCTCTGGTCACGATCTAGGACACATCAGTTAACATGGCGTCCTTGAAAAAGATGACTATTCTGCGCATGGGCATGCGAGGTGCACAAGTGGATAGTGTATTATTTATAATTCTCCACTCCATGGGAGGATGTATTCACATCAAACGGATGAGATTTTCAGCATGAAAAAGTAAAAGCTACACAACAGCAACAGATAAGATATTGCTGCTATTAAAAAGCTATTATCACTGTTCATCCCTAGAAGTCACATATTACTTGGTGAAAGTTACAGGCTTTGAGTAACCTTCAGTCACAGCCAGCAGTATATAGTTCATGCATCAATAATTACCTTGACTAACCACAGGTGAGACCTCACATGAAAAGCATGCAGTTCATTCACCTAATTCCTATACTCATTCACATGTACAGTACACAGTTAACCTGCTGAAGGCAACATATCACAATATACAATGTATAGTTAATATCTGAAATTTACCATTGAATAAACATATTTATTCCTACTTCCAACTGCCTTGGTCACAATGGGCCTTCTGAATAGAGTAGGATGTATATAGGTCTAGCAAGGATAAATCAATGTGATCATAAACACAAACACTTAACACATGTTAGTCAAGCATAAAATGTAGGTCACAGTGACCTTCTTGGGATTTAAGGGCATTGCAGTAACAGAGATGCATATAATTATCAAGTTTCATGACTGGAATATAAACAGCACCCAAGAAATGAACTTTAACACAAAATATGAACAATGTCACTGAGCATGAAATACAGGTCACAGTGACTTCTTTTGGCAAAAAGAACATAGAACTTATCAAGATGCACCCACTCACCAAGTTTCATGAGTTTAGGTTGGATAGTATGTGTATAACATGGCAAAAATTTGTGGTCAAAACTAAATGCAAAAACTTAAGCAAACCCAATAAAATATGAAATATAGGTCACAATGGGCCTCTTTTGTTGTAAGAGTGTCATGGTAACAGAGATGCATATTATCATTAATTTCACAATTACAGAATGAACAATCATGAGAAATGAACATCAAACACAAAATTTAATCCAAGCCAGTTAAGCATAAAATATGGTTGATATTGACCTACTATTGAAATGAGGGAGTAGTGCTCATAAAGATGCATTGCCAAGTTTCATGATTTTATATAGGATAACATGCACAGAGCATGCCAAAAATCTATATGGTCATGACCTAAATGCAACAATTGAGTCTAAGCCAATAAAATGTGAAATATAGGACACAATGACCTTTTTCAGTATAGGTATGGTACTTTGAGAGATGTATAAAATCACCTGGTTTAATGAGTACAGCAATAACATAAAAATGTCAAACTGTAACAAAATCAGTGAAATTTGGGTCACCGTGACCTCCTATTAAGATTAAGGTGTGGTACTTACCAAAATGCACCCTCTCGCCATGTTTCATGAATCCAGGTATAGCAGTATTATACAGTAGATAAAGTACCAATGTGGTCATGAGCTAAATGCAAAAACACAAGCCAATAAAATGTTAAATGTTGGTCACAATGACCTTCTTTTGTTGTAAGGGTGTGAAACTAACAGGGATGCATACAATCACCTAGTTTGATCATTTTAGCATAAACAGTGCTTGAGACTGAAACCAAGGCATTGAAGCATGAAATATGGGTGAGCTAATAAGAAATTATAGTATATACATACATCAGGGCTGATCCATTTTTTTGTCAACCACTTGTCCAGGACAAGTGATTTCAGAAAATTTACTTGTCCCACCTACATTTTCACTTGTCCCAAAATTTCAATCTCTTGCCAAGATTGGATGCGATGCATGCATTTTAATCCATAGAAAAAACAAAAGAAATAATGTACAACATATTTATTTCTTCAAAGGCTTCCCTTTTTTTAGCTTCTTTATTGTCAAGGTATCTTACATACACTATTTCTTGCTCTGATACGGTAGCAACAGTATTTCCATCAGCAAGAATAAAAAGGAATTTACTGGAATTCAGACTTTCCCAAATTTCTTCTCTCAAGACTCGATCAATTGACAGAACAAAGTCTCTTTCCCTGAGTCTGTTCCTATAATTAGGAAGCCTCATGTATATAGACATGTATATATAGACATGTATATTTAACATATTAATGCAAACAAACAGATTAACACATAGCTTACTATAGATAGACTGGCAAATAGAATTAAGTTAATATTCAGTTTTAGAAAAAGCTTTTTGTATAGTTTCCATTTGGTATCAAAATTTTCCTATGGACAACAAACATATATGTAATCAGTACACATAATCAGCACCTTAATGGCAGATATGTGTAGTGACATGTAGTGGCCAGGGAGAGGTAAATAGGAAAGAACTTTCACTGTAAAGTTCTATAGTGTCACTTGTTTGGATAATTATTTCAGCTTATGGGTGTGAGATTTCACTGTAAAGTTCTATAGTGTCACTTGTTTGGATAATTATTTCAGCTTATGGGTGTGAGATTTCACTGTAAAGCTTGTGCAGTGCACTTGAATTGATCTCAACTTTGTGCCTGCTAGTAAGCCCAGAGGAATAGTGTATTCATTCTGCTTTAAGATGTACCATATATACTCGCGTATAATCCGATACCAACTTCAAACTGCATAGAACCAGATCTGCCGTCGCATAATGTGCCGGCAGATATGGGTCTACGCAGTTTGAAAGGACAAATTAGTAGAACAAACAACATAGACCCTGATCTGCCGGTGCATTATGCAATGGCAGATCAGGGTCTATGTTGTTTGCATTTCGACCCAGGTTATACACGAGTATATACAGTATTAATGCTTTGTTCTAGCATAAAACTGCCATTCAACTAATGGGGAATACATGACCCACCCACCCCTGGTATGTGAATTTGCTCTGTAAGAGCCTAGATCAGAAGGAGAAATAGTGACTTAAAATAATTCAAAATAGCGACTTAAAATAATTCAAAAAGGTTTATAAATTTTTAAAACTATTTTAACTTCACACATTCAATTATTTAGTAGGTTGTAAATTGCAATTTACTGACTGATCTTGTTTCAAGTTAATAAAAAATTATTGTAGTTGATTAACTAGACTACCGTACAAAGTTACATTTAGTAGTCATTAATCGAAATGGCAACTAAAAAAATGATGTCGTAAATCATGTACATGTGTTATTAGATAAGATTTATTCTAGGTAACTTTGCACTCAGCTCCATTCACAATATATGAACAATTGTTCTTTAATAAAATCTCAATACATGATATGACACAAAAATTGTCTACCTATCTATAAATCTATTCTCATGTATCCACAAATAAACATGCAAACACACTGATGTACAAAGTATGTACCTAGAAACAAAAATTCACAAAGCTGCATGAGTAAAGCCGTTCCATTTAAAGGATACCTGTATATAAAAGACAAATGTGTCCTGTTCCATGGGTGTCCTTTAGAGACAGAACAAAAGTATCCTGCTATGTGGGTGTCCTTTATAAATAGGCAAAAGAGTCATGCACACTAGGTGTCCTTTATAAACAGGAAAAATGTGTTTAACCCCTGGGTGGCCTCTATAGACAGGTTTACTGTATTCCAGACTGAACCCACCTAGATTGGAATTTAGACTTAAATTCAGTCGCCTTACGACCTTAAAAAAATTCCTGCTGTATCGTTAATTCCTTAGGAAGTCACAGTAGTCCAGGTTTATCCAAGGGTCATGGGTTCAATAACCGCCCAAGCCAGCCTGGGTCAGCTGCCTTGGTGTTTCCTCGGAAAAGGCACTTAGCTCACACTCTCTCTGCATGATGTAACTAGTAATGTGTGGAAAACACCATTAAAAAACCAAGCAAGCCCTTCTCCTAATGGTTCTTTGCACAACAATGTAATATAGTGCATGCACTGATCTTAAATTTAGACTCATACCAATTGTAGCAAAATATGACCCTGCCTTAATGGATACCTCCATATCAAGAACACGTGTTCATAAAAGATAAAAGTTACAAATCCATTATCCTAATTTCATTATTAAATTCAACCTCTACATAAGGAACATATGTCCATGAAGGATATACTTTCATGGTCCCTTTATTGTTCTTTAATGACAGGTTTCACTGTAGTTACCTCTCCTTGGTTCCGGTTTATATTTGTGTAGCTGTGACCCAGTATCTATGGTTGTTGAACTGCTGCCCACATCTGCCGTAGAAGTGGACTCCTTTTCTTCTGGCCTCTGCAAATATACAAACATATTATCGTGGTGTGAAGATATTGGGAAGCAGTACTGTCTATACTTGCATATAAGCCAGGTCCAAATGCAAACAACATAGACCCTGATCTGTCATCGCATAATGCGCTGGCAGATCAGGGTCTATGTTGTTTGTTCTACTGATTAATCCTTACAAACTGCATAGACCCAGATCCAGATCTGCCGGTGCATTATGCAAGTATATATACGGTAGTAAGTACAATAAAACAATTATAAAACATAGTGGGAGACATGGATTTGTTGAATATAATACATTATGTCATAAAGTATGCATGACTGTGATAAAGCCATTACCATATCAACTGAATGCAATATTACAAACTGGAATTAAACACAAATTCTACATCTGCAGGCAGTAGTCCAAAATGATCATGCTGAATGATGAGAAATTAAATATATTTCACATGTTAAAAACATTATACAAACAAGAATCCACTGAAGGGACTGATGTTCTACTGGCCAAAATGAATTTCCATGAATCAAAGATAAGACCATTTCTTCTTTTTAACTGCTGAGTATTGAAAATATCTCTGATATTCTTAAGAAATTGAACTGTACCAAATTTAGTAACAAAACTATTTTCTTTTGTTTGAGTTAACATGTTCAGAAGATACCTGTATATGCAGAATAAAATTCTTTATCATGGCCTTAGACCTTGAACCTGATATTACTGACCCTTAGACCATGTCAAAATATAACCACATGCTAAGTTTGGTCAATCTATAAGTAATATTTCTTGTAAAACAAGGAAGCTACTGAAGTGGTATCATTCAAGGTGTTCTTCAAATATATCCACGAACTGGGTTCAATGATAAAAATCCATTCATACTTGTTTATTTTTCCATGCTTAAAAGCCAGTACAGCTAAAAACATAAATCGACACTGTTAACCTTAAAATCAATGTGATAGTGTTGACTATCAATTTCTTCACTGGAATGTAACTTAATACAAAGTCTGGTCCAAATTCATTTGTATATGTGCAAGTCTCTGTATTCAAAAAGCTCAATGAAGTATAAAACTGTGAACAGTAACCACTGACTTGACAACAAGGTCAATTAGGTCTGGTTTTGAAAACTTGTTCAAAAAAGTGCAGATATGTTGGTGGCCAGATATGCATCTTTATTCAGAAAGAATTAAATATTACAAAAAGTTGTTTTTTTTGTCAGTGTCACCATTCATGCAAGTGGAATAGTGATAAAGAGACTTCAATATGGCTATGGTGCCATGCTGGAGGTCAAATAAGATCATCCATTCATAAGAAGTAGCCATATAAAGATTTTCAGTATGGCCATCAAGGCAGCCATTTTGGAGGTTGTATCAGCATCAATTTAATACAGAAACAATATACTGCAAAAAAAAGTAGTTGCAAAAATTTAAAAAATCTTGGTAAAGAAATCCATTCTGGAAGAAAAGCTTTTTAGAAGATTTGTCAAATTTTGGAAGGTCATATTGGCATTATTTTCATTTTGGACATGCTACACTGAGTGAGAAGTGTTTCAATGAAAGCCACATGTCAATATGACAATCCCTTAAAGAAGTCTAATGATACAAAAATTTTCAAGATGGCCATTATGGCCATCATGTAGGTGGTCTGACGAGCTACAAGATTTTCAATATGGCTACTATGCCGGCTACATTGTATGTCAGATTAGCTTCATATTCATTTAGTACCAACCAGACAAGATTATTAGTGTTTTGGTTAAAACACCATGTAGCTGTGGCCTTCCGTTTAGAAGTAGTGACAAAAAGATTTGGTGGTCATGGTGGAGATCTGATTGGCACCATCTTCATTTAGGACCAAACAGACACCATAACTAGATTTAGTGAAAACTCCATGTCAATACTCTTACCTGTTCAGGAGGAGTAGCAATAACAAGATTTTTTGCAATGTCCAACAAGCACCATTTTCATTTAGGACCAACTGTATTTCATATGAAGTTCAGGAAAAGTAGCGATAACAAGATTTTCAAGAGGGATGCCATGGCGGCCACACTGGATCTAAGATCAGCACTATGTTTATTCATGAGTAACTGGACATCATAAGAACTCTTTTAGTGAAAAGCCCATGCAGATATGAACATCCATTCAGGAGTAGTAGCTATAACATTATTTTCAAGATAGCTACTGTGGCAGCTATATTGGATGTCAAATCAACACCACTTTCATTTAGGACCAACTACCGGTAGATATCATAAGAATTCTCTTAGCGAAAATCCCATGTCAGGAAGAGGAACAAAATTTTCAAGATGGCCACTATGGAGGCCATATTGGATGTCATTGGGGCACCATTTTCATTTAGGATCAACAAAACATCATAAGAAGTCTTAGTGGTGGCCATATTGGATGACTGAGGGCATGTCCGATGAATACCATTTTCATTCTGGACCAACTACACATCATAAGAAGTTCTGCAGGAATAATGATAACAAGATTTTCAAGATCGATACCATGGTGGCCATATCAGTTGTCAGAACGGCACCATTTTCATTTACGATCAACAAGACATCATAGGAAGTCTTCCATTGAAAGCCCCATGTCGATATGACCATCAATTCAGAAAAAGTAATAATAAGATTTTTAAGAGGGCAATATTGGCTGTCTAAGGGGAACAATTTTGATTTAGGACCAACTAGATATCATAAGAAGTCTTTTACTGAAATTCTGTGTGATTTTCAAGATGACCCCTGTGGCAGTCACAATGGATGTCCGAGAGGCACCATTTTAATATAGGACTAACTAGACATTAGGATGAATGTGTTGTAAAGTTTCATGGCAATCCTCTCAGTAGTTTAGGATTAGCAACTATAAACTTATGCTAATAGACACCTGATGCCTGAATGTACAGATTTCAACTGAATGCAAATATAAGCTCTTCTGGTCTATGACCTATAGAGCTACATGTACTAAACTGACCTATTAAATAATTTCCATGAAAAACACTTTTCATTTGGAAACATGAAATTATATGATTTGCAATAATTCATGAGATAGCACCATTGTGACACCATAAAATATTATGGCATCATGCAACTGAAATGGAATTTTCACCATATAACAAAGTGCATTATAACTAGGGAGAGCGATATTTAACTTTTTGAAAAATTGATTTACACAACAAAATATAGACTTGTAAAAAAGAAATGTTTAATACATCCCTTGTAAGAAAATAAAGGTTACATGAGTATACTGCATTCTCCCTCTCAATCCACAGCACACTTTATTCATCATTACAAATATTCTACCAAGTCAAGATGTGTTAAATATTAAGAAAAAAAACAAAATAAATAAATAAACAATAACTTTACTACTTAAACAAATACAAATTTGGTGCTCTCTCAGCTAGAATCTGAATGAAACACTTTGTACATGACTATGATGATTCCCAATCTGTGATAGGCTGATCCCAGCATTAGTGTGTATTCTGGTCTAATCCCAGCTTAAGTGAATCTATGCTAGTCTGATCCCAGAAATTGTGTGTATTATGGGCTGATCCCAGCTTGAGTGAATCTATGCTAGGCTGATCCCTGCAAAAGAGTCTTCTGGTCTCATCCCAGCTTAAGTAAGTCTATTGTAGGCTGATCCCAGCATTAGTGTGTATTCTGGGCTGATCCCAGATTAAGTGAATGATCCTAGGTTGATCCCCACATAGGTGTATTCTTGGTTGATCCCAGAATAAGCAGAATAGTGCTAGACTGACCCCTATGTCTTACTATCAATATGTGCTAGGCTGATCCCAGCATTAATGTATATTTTGGTCTGATCCCAGCTTAAGTGAATCTATGCTAGTCTGATCCCAGAATTTGTGTGTATTATGGGCTGATCCCAGCTTGAGTGAATCTATGCTAGGCTGATCCCTGCAAAAGAGTATATTCTTGTGTCATCCCAGCTTAAGTAAGTCTATTGTAGGCTGATCCCAGCATTAGTGTGTATTCTGGGCTGATCCCAGATTAAGTGAATGATCCTAGGCTGATCCCCACAAGTGTGTATTCTGGGTTGATCCCAGATTAAGTAGAATAGTGCTAGACTGACCCCTATGTCTTACTATCAATATGTGCTAGGCTGCTCCCAGCATTAGTGTGTATTCTGGTCTGATCCCAGCTTAAGTGAATCTATGCTAGTCTGATCCCAGCAATAGTGTATATTATGGGCTGATCCCAGCTTGAGTGAATCTATGCTAGGCTGATCCCTGCAAAAGAGTGTATTCTGGTCTATAGGCTATTCGTTCAAGGGTTTGTGACAAGGGATGGATACTTGGTTAGAAGGTCACCTATGAGATAAGAGGCTTGGTACTATACTCTCATAAGGCTAATTTTATAATGACTTTATTAATTACAATACTAGGTCATCAATGACAAACCATAAATTAACAAGTTATATAACAATTTCCCTATTAGCACACGAGAAACTTCAGTACAACTTAGAACTTTTTCCTATATATAAGTTATTGAGACATTAAGTCAAACTACTATTGCACACTGCAGAGCAACCACACCATGTATAATATAAAACTGAACTCAGACTCTTAATTCCAAAATATGGAAACATAACTTTGTCTTTTAATCTCTCTCTCTCTCCACCTTTATCCAGCATTCTCTTATCTGATGCTTTTATCTGAAAAAAAATATTGGGAACCATTTTGTTTTATCATATTTAGTCTTGTTACCACAACCAATCTGATTTCCACTGCAGAGCAACCACACCATGTATTATATAAAACTGAACTCAGACTCTCTTAATTCCAAAATATGGAAACATAACTTTGTCTTTTAATCTCTCTCTCTCTCTCTCTCCACCTTTATCCAGCATTCTCTTATCTGATGCTTTTATCTGAAAAAAAATATTGGGAACCATTTTGTTTTATCATATTTAGTCTTGTTACCGCAACCAATCTGATTTCCACTGCAGAGCAACCACGCCATGTATTATATAAAACTGAACTCAGACTCTCTTAATTCCAAAATATGGAAACATAACTTTGTCTTTTAATCTCTCTCTCTCTCTCTCTCTCTCTCTCTCTCTCTCTCTCTCTCTCTCTCTCTCTCCCTCCCTCTCTCTCTCTCTCTCTCTCTCTCCCTCCCTCCCTCCCTCCCTCCCTCTCTCTCTCTCTCTCTCTCTCTCTCTCTCTCTCTCTCTCTCTCTCTCTCTCTCTCTCTCTCTCTCTCTCTCTCTCCCCACCTTTATCCAGCATTCTCTTATCTGAAAAAAAATATTGGGAACCATTTTGTTTTATCATATTTAGTCTTGTTACCACAACCAATCTGATTTCCAACTCTGACAATGCAATTGGGGCCAAATATACACTGATGTACTGCAAACTGGATTTTTTTTTATCCAGGCAAGCGGATTATAATACCATTAGAAGATGAGAAGTGCAGGTTATGGTGCACTTGATATTTTCAAATCAATTCAATTAGCAGGTGTGTAAAAACAAGATTTCTTGAACAACAGGGAGTTGATGCTATTATCTTTACTACTCTGTACTCTATAATTTGAAATCAATTGGATGATTAGAAAAGAGGTTTCTTGAACACGGGGTAGGAGTGGGGGGTGGCTCTCAAACAGCTAGCTCAGTGAATGGAACAACATTTGACAGAAGGTCAGCACAGAGTTAATGTGCAACAAAAGCATGATAGCAGAGCACATACAAAAACATGATAACCCACTCCATGAAAAGCATGATCACAACACAAAATAATCAGCAGCAAAATGCATATTGAAATTCTGCTGGTTAAATAAATCAATGATGAGTTTATTCCTTGATTTACCGATTCCAAAGAACGAGAAAATAATTACAAGTACCATTAATAAATCTTCTTACTGAAAAAAATTAAGATGTATCAATAAACCAAATGTAAACAGAATCATAATGAAAAGACTTTGAGATTCATTCAAAAGAAATGTAAATGAGTACAGATCTTACAGTGGCAACAATCAAGATTTGTATGAATTTTTCAATGGCACAGAACCATACTTGAAGAAAGTCATAATTCGGAAAATGTATCCATTTGTTTCTGTAAAAGTTCAACTGGATTTATTGAGCAGACTTGTGAAATGGACTACTCGAGAAGTGGAAAAAATTCAGTACTGAGAATTTTACCACACAAAAATAAGTAACAGTGAACATAATGAACAAAGATGAAAAGTGAAATGAACAGTGACACTGAACATTTATTTAACATTTTACAAACCAAATTTGGACAAGAAATCAGCAAAACTATAAAAATGGATGTTTGATAATATTTACCATATATACTTGCGTAAAAACTGATACCAACTGCAAACTGCATATACCCAGATCTGCCATCGCATAATGCACTGGCAGATCTGGGTCTATGCAGTTTGTAAGGACTAATCAGTAGAACAAACAACATAGACCCTGATTTACCGGAGCATTATGTGACGGCAGATCATGGTCTATGTTGTTTGCATTTGGATCTGGTTTATACGCAAGTATATACGGTAATATTTAATATTTAACATTGCACATACACAGGTATCAACCACTCTGTGGAAACTCATATATGGATTTGCCAGAATGGGTAAAAAATTAAAAAAACTTGCATCAATGTAAAAAATAAAGATGATAGATGTTGTTCTATACTGTAAAATCTGTGTTAAATAATCCCACAAAGAACCCTGACAATACAAAATACAATTTGAACAAGTACTCTTAGTTGGTTTAATAGCTGTCTGATGAAAATTGAAGACATATACAAATTTGAAAAAGAATTTGATAGACAGTACATCCGTGGCAGATTGCCCACTCAATATGGTTGATGTGAACACAAAGGGCAAGGGATTAAGTGTCTACTATGAATAGTTGATGTATACTATGTCTGGTGGATGTTCAAACAGCCTAGTGGACATCTACTCAATCTACTGGAACTCTGTCACACATTTTATTGCAGCCATAGTGGGTTTTATGGCACCCCTCACTGATTTGATTGCATTAGCCCCATAAGTCAACACACTAAATAAACAGATGGGAGAGGATCCAGTGCCATAAACCCGACCATGGCATGTGTCAATATCATACCCTTATACAAACTATACAGTAGTAACATTGTCTGTGGTATTTCTCAGTGGCCTAGCTAGGGATACATACATATGAACATGCGCAACAAAGAAAAAATACGAGGTTTTAAATTTCTTGGATATCCTCCCACCCTGTCCATGACAGAGTGTACATCATCGGGGGGGGGGGGGGGGCGGGGGGGGGGGGGGGAGAACTAATTTTAATGATGTAACACTTGCCTGTTGCTATTGCGTAGCTTACTCATTCCAGGACAGACATTACCCTCAACCGTATGGTGAGAATTCATCCTCCCAAAGGGTTAATTCCAAAAAGATCTTAAGTCAAACCTATATCACTGGCCCATGTGCAGTGGTCCTCATTCTTTTTCCGAACACATAGACTACTAGTGGGACATCAGTGCGGAATGGAAGGAGGGAATATGGCAATAGCAACTGATAAGTATTACATCATTAAAATTAATTTTACCCCCCCCCCCCCATTTTAATATCAGTAATATGTCACCTCTTGCTATTGCGCAACTCAATTTGCCAGTCTGTTCGAAAGCTGGTGAACCCCAAAACTGGTAAAGGAAAATAAATAAAGAAATACTCACCCTTACTGTAGAAGTGTTCTCTACTTTAGGATGGTATCTTCTTGGGCCACTTTTTGCGCCACAACGGTGGCCCTAAAGAAAATATGCCTTCGCTCTGGTGCACCAAGGAACGAAGGTATAATAAGAAAAAGGTAGTGTGAGATTGCCAAAATGCAGTTTTCTATCACATTCTCCAAAGATGAATGAGTTTGAAGTAGCAATGGCTTGGACTTCATGGGGTTTAATCTTCATGAATGAAAGGTCCTTCTCGGTAAGGGACTGATAAGCCCTTTTTAAGGTTAATACAATCCAACTTGAAATAGTGGATGCTGAAATATCAGCCAAGCCCTTTTTGGGAAGGAAAAGATGTTCCTACCATTTCTTTTCCCTTAGAGACTGCCAAATAGAAGCGTATAACTGGTATAAAAGTTGATCTTGATATGCTCCAGCACATACATGACTGAGACTGGGGATCTCTATAGGGAGTGGAGCTACCAACAGAAGCTGGTGTTTTGCTAAGAAACCTGGTTGGCAAAGGAGAGACACTGACTCATAATTGCCACTGGGCATGAAGCTCAATCCTCCATCTCACAAACACTAAGGGTAAGGTTCTCAAAAGAAGATTCACCCATAGGTTCATAGGGGATTTTAGTTAAAGACCACAAGACACACAAGAGATTCCATCAAGGCATTAGAGAACAAGACACTGGTCTCTGCCATTCAAAATACCTGATAAGGATGGCAATGTTAGAATCCTATCCGATGGCCTTTTCAAAATTTGAGTGTGTTTGATAGGGCTACCCTTCATAGTAGACACCAAGCATTGACTCTCTTTGAAAAGAAAGTGAAGAAAATTGATCACTATGCTCAAAGAGGAACAGCTAGGATTAACACATTTCCTACTGCACAAATCACAAAAGATTCTCCATTGGCATCATAGACCTTGGACTTATGGCATCTCTTGACCTGAATGATGCATTTGGTAATTTTGCTTGAAAACTTGTCCGGGAAAATAGAGCACTTGAGATAAGCCAAGTGTGAAGGTGGAGAATCTGTAGGCTGTTCTGCAGGAGAGAGCCCTGTACAGCGACAGAAGGTCCCTGCTCTAGAAGAGAGCCCCTGTGCTGTGACAGAAGGTCCCACCACTGGGGCAGCAAAGTCCTGGGTTGGCCTACCAACAAGTCGAGAAGATTGTTGAACCATGATCATTGAAACCACAGAGGAGCTATAAAAATGAGCTGAGCAGTGGACATTCTGAGCTTTTGAAGTACTTGTGGAATCATCCTGAAGGGTGGGAAGACATAAGCGAACATATGATCTTACTTCAGTGTCTCGTCTCCCCCGTAGCCTGAACAGGGAATCCGCTACAGATTGATGCACAGACCATTCCATGAGGACTACTTTGCCTCTCCTGGATAGACTGTCTGCCAAAATGTTTTTCTTGCCCTGAATGACAAACCCAGAGGGTAATCCCTACCTAGGTTGCCCAGTGGAGGTTCTGAACCCCCACGCAGAGCAAAGGTGCATGTGTGCATCCTTGTCACCTGAGGTATGCTACCACATATGTGTTGTCAAAGGAGACCATCATGTGGCAGCTTCTTATTTTGTCGACACACTCCTGAAGTGCTACAAACACCGCTATAATTTCCAAATTGTTTATATGGAAGATAGATTCTTCCCAGGACTATGAACCCTGAAGAATAAGCCCTTCCAGCTCCAGATGAGCACCCCACTCTGAATCTGACATGTCTGTGAACAGATAGCAGTAGGATTCAGGGGTGTGCATGTGGCCAAAAACCGGCCCTGATTGGACCACCAAATCAGATGTTGGTGGAAGTCTGGTCCTTGAGAAATCTGAGCTGTCAGCGGATCCCTGTGCAGTTTCCAGTTTTGCTAGGAGAAAGTGGAGAGGGCACAAGTGCAGTCTGCCTAAGGGAACCAGGTCTGCCGCAGAGTTCAAGGTTCCCAGAAGTAATAGATACAGACGAGCCGACAATATGGTCTTGGCAATCAGTGCATCGAACAGTGCCAGGATTCTGTCTGCTCTGTCCCAAGGGACACAGACTAATCCTCTGTTTGTGAGAAAATTCTTCCCATGTATGGTGGCACTCTACAGTTTCGTATTTTGCATAGGATTAGATTCTTAAAGAAAAAGACATTCCCAGGTTTTCCTCACTGGTTATCCTGGATATTTAAAAAAGACATTGTATATCTTAGGTATTGTAAAAAGAACTTTTCATTCCCTTTATTTTGATGTATGATTGATGGGTGTAATTTAAGTTATAGAGTATACAGCTTGGCCTTACTTCAGATGTGCACCTATCAAAAAACTGCCAGCTCCACTTGGTCACTTTCATTTCCTGGACTTCAAAGGTAAATTGTAAAAAAACAAGCTGATAACTTTTTTTACTCTTTATATATTTTGTAATTCATTCTTTGCACTTTCAGAAGCCGTTATTGCCTACCCTTGCAAAATTCATTTTCCCTATTTTAATAACTGCTCAAGTTAGTGTACTTTGGACTAATTCAGGCTGATTTTTCGAGCACATGGGATCAGCCATTTTGGTCAGCTGTGAGCTTAGATCATGTACAATTTCCACAAGTACAATATGCAAAGAAATTTCAGCCACAGTACATAAAAATAGCATAGAGGTATGCCAACATTCTCTCCAATGTGCATGTTGCAAATGCAAACAACTTCGCCTTACACCTGTCACTCTCTCAGAAGTACATATCTGTAGAGCACCACCTTGCTATGGGACCAGCTCCAATTTCTCCAGGTTGGGTAAAAGGCCCAGCTTGGTCACTATGGACCAACAGCGAGACAGATCTAGTCTGAAGGACTCTAACCAGTCATAGTGGATCAACAAGTGAAATATTGGAGGATAGGGTTCCCCAGTGACCTTAAGTGGACAGCACCTATTCCCTTGACTCTGGTAAAAGCTCTGGGTGTGGAGGCTAGATAAGGGCCCGTAAACTTCCTCCCTAGGCCTTTTTGGTGACCCCTTCTGGAACCCAACTACCAAAGGGGAGGTCTGAATTGGGGCTGCTTCTTGAACTGGGGTTGCATGGCTCTGAAGAACTTTGCTGACAACTCCTGGATGCATTCAGAATGACCTCGCTTACTGGCCAGTTTCAATGAGCAAGGGGGATGCGAGGGACCAGTATTGTTGGTCCCTCAGATCATGGGAAGCCACAGAATGAATGAGTCCTTTGAAGAAGGTCTATGCCTCCAGGGAAGCATCCCCCACAAGGTTTTTACTGTGCTCCAGTAAGACCTTAGAAGTGTCCAGAGTGACATCCCAGCGGAGGTGGAGAAGCTCTGCTGATAAAGCCATGGACATGGATAAAGCATACCTAGATGTTTTGGCCACTGCCTCCAGCAAGCGATGAAACACAGCTGGTGACAGAGAATCCTCCTTCTGCAAAATGAAGGAGGCTGCTGAGAAAAGATTGGCATGCAAGGCTATGGTAACCAGTGACCTAATCTTAAGTTCTAAGGCCTCCAGTATTTTGACCTGAACACGGGCCCAGGTCCCAAAAGAAATGCACGCTTGTGATGCTCCAGCAAAAGGGCAAAGCAGGAGTGTGAACACTAAAAGCTCGCTGCAGAGACTAGATGTCTCAACGTAGAGGAGAGGGCAGACCACCCTTTATGCTGCCTAGCAAACTCCTGACCCTTATTAAACCTTTAAGAAAGCTCCCTGACCATGGCCAAGTGGGGGAGCAACAGAAGATCTGTGTGGGAGGAAGCCCCAGAGAGTCTCTCCAAACTGGAGAGAATTTTAGTTTCCTTCGAGCCTGAGGGCTTGGGACACCAATCCCAGCGTAGAAGATGGTAAACTTCATTGACCGCCATCTCAGCCTGTTCTGCATCAAACTCATGAGAATCCATGAGGACTGACAGGACTTGCCAAAACCAGTTAGAAGCAAAAGTTTAATGAACAGCAATAGCTCAGTTGGTTGCATGCTGGATTGTCAAACCACTAGTTATTTCTGTGTTCTTGGGCAAGACAAAATTAACTCTACTTGTCTTGTCAGTCATATGGGAACATTAACTGAAGTGTTAGTCAGCCATAAAACTGAACTCGCTCTCACAATAAACCAGCTTTATGTTGTGTTGCATTCATGTAAGGTTCAAAGTCTGTAAAATGGTTTAAGTAAAGATGATGGGAGGCCAAGTAGTATAAAGAAAATTTCATACTTATATATTGGCCAGGATTGCTGTAGTTTTAGCTTTATCTTATAAGCACAATAACTCTTTTTGCAGCAATGATGCCAAAGACACTACACCAGTCATACTTAGAGAAAAGAAGCCATTTGTTCTATCTGAAGCTGTAATACAAAGACCAGGACCCATGTTTAAATTATTCAGATTAAAGTGGGGTACTGATGTATACTTTAGTAAGGAATATCTGTGAGTGAAAACAAGAAACTTATATGCCATAAAATATGCAGATGGCAAATCGGGTTTGGTGGAGTTTTTTTTCTAGAGATTGGAGGTCAGCTGTATGGTTATATTTGCTTTTTGGAAGGAGAAGAAGAACCAGTGAATGTTTGATCACATGACATAATGCAGAAATACCAACAGTTACGATTGTGTCAGCATATAACAAAAGTTCAAGCTTCAAAACTGTAGATTAATAAGTCTTACTGATTTTAAATGCAAATGTATTCTTACAAGTTTTGACCAAAAGATGTATATTTTGATGCCTCCAAATCTGCTTGAATATATCTCCAAGGCATCGGAAAAAAAGATACAGAGGAGAATGTACAACTTCCATATAAGAACATTAACATGAACATTGGGCACACATTTAAAGGATCCAGTTTGTATTTTTTTCCTGTAGTTGAGATACTATTCACACAATCTACATATATATTATTACTTCACTTGTGTCTAATGGTCAGCTGTATTTTTTATTTAAGAAATAATTTATTCCTAGTAATGTGTCCTGTAATAATTCACATGTAAAAGAAGTATAATTTTTATGCATCTGAACAACAAGCAGTGAATTATTAAATACAATAAATCACTGCATGGGATAAATTATTTCAATTGGAACATGATTTAAAACCTTTTTAAAACGTCTTCAATGTTACAAAATGCTTTTGCTACCATTTTTATAGACTTCTGCATAAAATCCAACGGCCGACAAAACAAGCGTTATGTCAATGAGAGTATCCACTTGCGATTACATGGGTATTGGTTACATATGTATTTAATCACTGAATGTTTTTGTGGACCAACGGAACAGCGTAAACAAAATCAGGTGATTTATAATATAATATACAGTTTTCAACGATGTTTATATTTGCAAAATACTATGGCTGTGTTAGAATTCTGAGTAAAATCAGTGTAATTATATCATGACAAACTTTTGTTGTGGCTGCGTATGGATCGAGGGCTCATTCAAGCAATCACAACAGCATCACAGAGTTTGTACATTCGAAAGTCCAGTCTACAGTACAACTTCCATATTTCATGTATGTCATATAACAGCTGTATAATTTTGCTTCATCTATATTGAAATATTACAGTGGTTAATAAAATGCTGTATAATTCTTATCTATTATTTCATTTGAAACCTTTTGAAATGTCAGTGAAAAATTACTGAAATGTCAGTGAATAATTACTGAAATTTCAGTAAAACACTATTGTGATGCTGAAATGTCACTAATATTTCAGTGAAATTTCACTGGTAATTCAACGAAATTTCACTGAAAGTTTTGGTCAAATATTTTGTGAAATCTCACCAAAATTTCATTAAAATTTTAGTGAGATCTCACCAAAATGTCAGTGAAAGTTTTGGTCAAAATTTTAGTGAAATCTCACCAAAAGTTCAGTGAAATTTTAGTCAGATCTTGCCAAAAATTTCAGTGTAATCTCACCAAAACTATCAGTGAAATTTCACTGAAATACCAGTGAAATTTCAATGAAATGTCAGTCCCATTTTCACTTGGGAAGTAAATAAGTAAACTGCTGCATAGCAATGCTTTTTTGTATTTAAAAAGAATTTATGTAATTAATTGGGTTATTAACCTATCATTATTGCACTTTTCTTATTATTTCTAGTTTGGTTCTATAGTCCAACTTGGTCATAATTGACATAAACAATCCAAAAGCTTCAGAATTTAATAGATTGAAAGTTGAATGTGCCATCATTGCTGCAATAATCAAAATAACCACACTGACAATATTAATATGAAAGGTTCGCAATAAACAGGAAATAATTGGGATTTACAATCTCTGAAGCCAAGACGTCTTCCACCTCCAATTAAGAGTTGATAAAGAAGTTCTACCAGGGATACCTGTTTAAAGCCATTAAAAATATGAAGTCACATCTTAATAGCAATCAATGCAATCAGAGATAGATTTTATAGCCTTGACAAATACGTGGCTAAGCAATTTTATGGCAATATACAAGGCATTATTGATAGATATGATGTGTTCAGCTTATGTATAATACAGTACAAGTTAAACAAGAAAAAGAAAAAAAAATGAATAAGAAGAAATTCGGCTTATATAAAACTAAACCTAAACTAACATACAAAAACTAGATGTATTTTATTGTACAGTAAATACACTGTATCTACTGCAAATACTCATTTCACAACTAAGTTTGCATAATAGTAGGCATTTCCATTCAATTTCAAAAGATGATGATGGTACGATGGACATCCAGGAGAAACTAACAACTACTGCAATATAGAAAAAACTTTTTTCCCATCAGCACTTAGTAACTGGCTGCACCTATTTTCTGTGCTGTGTACATGTATAACTTCTGCCATTTACCCTTGGACTATTAATGCTTTTAATTCTACTTCAGAGTCCACAGTTTGTTCCACAGTTTGTTCAAGTGACTTTAAACTTAATTTGGGTTCCCAAAGATTCAATGCCACTTGGGTGATTATAGACATAGTTTCTGTAATTTCAAATAGTTGGCTTAATTGCTAACCCTGCCTAAATATGCATTTTGTATGTTTTCTTTGGTGACAAAATGTTTTATCAGTATTCAAGCCAACTTCTTCAAAAAGGATAATCTGCTCAAAATATAACATGTTAGTAACAAAACTGATAATAAAACAATATTCGCTTGACATTCAGGAACAGTTTTACAGTATTTGTCATGTGGTCTGAAAGAATGTCCTGTACCAAATGTTGTATCTGCATCAACTGAAAATAATACATACAAATTTGTCTCCTATTGAAAATATTTAAATGATTATGCTTTTTCATCACTTTCACCTGTCCATTTGGTAATATTACATGTAAACTTGTCAGATGACCAAACCAGCAACTATAAGTATATTTTTTGAGCTGCTGGGAAAAGAATATAGCAGCATGTGCGTAGTGGGGTCTGAAGAAAATCGGTAGGTCTACAGTAAAGGTAAACATGTCTAGTTCTTGAAAAAATGTGTCGCATGGACATGTATATGTGGTGCAGAAGTAACACAGAGGCTGGACTAGTGGTTGTATTTTAGACAGCGCTATCTATATATATATTTCATTGTGTGGGAACATGTTAAGCGAACAATTTAAAAGTGACTGGGGGAATGACAAAAAAAATCACAGCATTTCTCACACTCTTTATTTTCAATAAATGAATAAATAGTCCTTGCAATTATGTAACATATTGCTTCAATGTCTTCTTTCTTGTTGTATGAACCCACTAATATGTGTGATTTCTTTTTATTTTTTGTTTGTTGAAAAACAAAATCTCTCTCTCTCTCTCTCTCTCTCTCTCTCTCTCTCTCTCTCTCTCTCTCTCTCTCTCTCTCTCTCTCTCTCTCTCTCATTTATTAAAATCACTGTATCATTAAACTTTTTATATTTTGTGAAGCACCTAAATATTTTCATGGGATTCTTTGCTCAGAAATTTCTTTCATCTCTCACAATACACATATGTCAATGCGTTTTAGTGGGCGAGTCTTTGAATATTAAATGGCATTGTGTACAACTTAAAAATAGCATTCTGCCCTATCTACTGTAGCACAGCCAACAGATAAGTTCCACACATTACCTAATTATATTGCTGTGACTTTCCAACTGGGACAATAAAACTGAATCCATCCACTATGAGCAATGATGTGGACATCCACAACAACTACTATATCCGCCCCATGATGGACAACAGCGTGGATGGATTAATTTTCACTATGGAAATGTGGATTGACCATAATCTGAGATGAATGTACTGTATCTGTAAATGTGTACGAAATACTGGAGTGAGGAGACAACAAAGTTTATAGAAACTACATTAAACCTCATAGACTAAATGAGACATAGAAACTTACCATATATACTCGTGTATAAGCCAGGTCCAAATGCAAACAACATAGACCCTGATCTGATGTCGCATAATACACTGGCAGATCAGGGTCTATGCTGTTTGTTCTACTGATTAGTCCTTACAAACTGCACAGACCCTGATCTGCTGGTGCATTATGCGACGGCAGATCTGGGTCTATGCAGTTTGCAGTTGGTATGGTCTTATACACGAGTATATAAGGTAAGTCAGATACCCAGACATGCTGATCATATCACTTCAAACGATCGTACTGGGTAATCAGTATAAATATGGAAGGTATCATTTACAATGGAATAAAAGATTTATTAGGACTAGTATCTAGTTCAATTAATCAATACAAAAATAAAAAAAATGATATGCAAAAAATCTTTGCATATTTTAATAACCCACAAACAACTACCATATATACTCACATATAAGCCGATGCCAACTGCTCCTTAGAGACTGCCAAGTAAAAACATGGAGCCCGTACTGGACATAAAAGTTTATCTTGGTCATCCCCAGCACAGGTATGGCTGAGACTGTGGATCTCAATTGGGAGTGGAGAAACCCAAGGAAGCTGGGGGTTTTCTAAAAACAAAACCTGGCTGGCAAAGGAGAGAAACTGATTCATAATTCCCACTGAACCTGATACAGCCCATAGGGCAAGAAGCTTGCTATTTCATCTTGTAGACGCTAAGGCGAGCAAGAAAACCATCTTAAGGGTAAGGTTCTCAAAGGAAGCTTCACCCGAAGGTTCATAGGGGTTTTTATTTAGAGACCACAAGACACAAGAGAGATTCCATTTAGGCATTATAAAGCTAGACACTGGTCTTTGCAATTCAAAATCCCTGATCAGGTCTGCTAAGTGAGAATCCATCCCAAGGGCAGGGCCTTTTAAAATTTGAGAGCGTTGGAATGGGCTGCTTGATAGAAGAGAAGAAAATCAGCCACTGCGCTCACAGAGAGACAGCTAGGCTTGACACATTTTCTACTGCACCAATCACAAAAGATTCTTCATTTGGCATTATACACCTTAGATGTCAAACTTTTCCTGGACTGAATGATACACTTTGCAACTTTCATCAAAAACTTGTCTTTGTGGAGAGATCGTTTGAGATGATCCAAGCGTGAAGGTGGAGAATCTGTGGGCTGTTATGTAGGAGAGAGCCCTGTGTTGCGATAGGAGGTCTCTCCTCTGAGGTAAGGTTTTGGGATGGCCCACCAGCAGATTGAGAAGACTGTTGAACCATGATTGCTGGGGCCGGGCTATCAGAATGATCTGAGCCATGGAGTGCCTGACTTTGTGTAGGACCTGTGGGATCATCCTGAAAGGTGGGAAGGCATAAGCTAACATATGATCCCACTTCAGGCTGAAAGCATCCACTGCCCAGGCCCTCTGGTTGGGGACTGGGGAAACATAAATGGGGAGCTTGTTGTTCAGCTTGGTGGCAAACAAGTCCACCAAGGGTGTTCCCCAAAGTTGGAACAGGGAGTCTGCTATGGATTGGTGGAGCAACCATTCATTACTGATTATCTTCACTTTCCTTGACAGACTGTCCACCAAAATGTTCTTCCTGGTGGGAATGTGGCAAACTCAAAGGAATATTCCTTCTAAAGCTGTCCAGTGAAGGAGGTTCCAAACCTCCATGCAGACAGAAGGTGCATGTGTGCCTCCTTGTCTACTGAGGTATGCTACCACCGACGTGTTGTCATCAGACACCATCACACAGCAACCTCTTATTTGGTGGATTCACCAATGAAGGCCTAAGAACACTGCCCTAATTTCCAAATTGTTGATGTGGAGGGTAGATTCTTCCCAGGACCATGAACCCTGAAGAATCAGTCCCTCCAGCTCTAGATGAGCGTCCCACCCTGAATCTGATGCATCTGTGAACAGGTAAGATTGAGGTTGGGGGGAGGGGGGTGCATCGGGCACCTGGCCAGAAACTGGTCCTGATTTGTCCACCAATTCAGATGATGGCGGAATTCCTGACCCATAAAAATCGGAGCTTTCAAGAGGTCCCTGTGCAGTTTCCAAGAGGCTAAAAGGAGAAACTGGAAAGGACACAAGTGCAGTCTGCCTAGGAGAACCAGGTCTGCTGTGGAGTTCAAGGTCCCCAGCAGAGAGAGAAAAAGACAAGCTGACAATGCAGTCTTTACTCTCAGTGTCTTCAAGAGGGACAGGATCTTATCTGTGGACTAAATCTCTGTTTTTGAGGAAATTCATCCCCACATAGACAATATCTTGAAATGTACTGAGCTCTGATTTCTCTAAGTGTGATAGGAGACCCAGTCTGGTCACTATGGACCAACAGTGAGACAGGTCTAGTCTGAGGGACTCTAGATTGTCACGGTGGATGAACCAATCATCAAAATATTGGAGTAGAAGGCCGGAGATTGGTTCTTTAACATCCTCTCTACTGCACCCTTCCGAAGAAAAGAATAAACCTCTTCTTTCAAGTACACCAGATTTAACTGGTGGAAGCAAATGGAGAACTTACTAAGGAGGGAGATTCCGGAACCGAAGTCAGTAACCATCTCTTATGATAGAAAGGATCTAGCCATCGATTGTTACGCCTCACCAAGCTCATGAAAAAGGTTTAGTCTGGTGCCAACTGGAACCAAAGGATGAGGTAGTCTCTGCAGGAGAGGTCCCTAGGGCTGTCCAGCCTTGACCTTAGGAAAAGGAAAAGGATCTTCGAACTTCTTCCCTATGCTTTTGTGGTGTGCCATTCTAGGGCCCACCTGCTGAGGTGGAGCTCTGAATTGGGGTTTTCGCTTAGACTGGGGCTGCGTGGCTTCTTGGCTGGTTTTGAAGAGCCAGGAGTGGATGCATGGGACCAATATTGATGGTCTCTCAAATCCTGAGTAGCCACTGAGGGCATGAGCCCTCTGAAGAGTCTCTGCCTCCAAGTGTAAAGCCGACAGGAGGTTTTTACTGTGCTCTAGTAAGATCTTAGATGTGTCCAGAGCAACATCCCTGTGGAGGTGGAGAAGCTTCGCTGACAAGGCCATGGACAAGGACAATGCATGCCTGGCAGTTTTTGCCACTGCTTCCAACAAACAATGGTGATCCATTGGCAACAGAGTTTCCTCCTTCAGCAGGCTGAATGAGGCTGCTGAAAAGAGATCAGCATGCGAGGCTACAGTTACTAGTGACCTAGCCTTTTGTTCTAAGCATTCACATGTTTTCACTGGAAGGCAAGCCCAGGTCCCTGAAGAAATACCCACTTGAGCTGCTTCAGAGTCCAAAGTGGGAGGTTTTTTACTTGGCCAGGAAGGTGTATGAACCTTGTAGCTGGAAGCAGCTACCAAGGGTCGCAACGTATAAGGGGGGACAGACCACACCCTATGTTGCCTAGCAAAACCTTGGCCCTTGCTAAACCTTTGAGAAAGCACCTTGATCATAACCGAGTGAGGAAGGAGCAAGAGATCTGGTCTAGAGTTTGCTCCAGAAAGTTTCTCCAAACTTGAAAGAATTTTGGCATCACCAGAACCTGAAGGTTTGTGACACCAATTGCTGGGCAAGAGGCGGTAAACCTCATTTACTGCTTTATCAGATGACCAGGATTCCTCCCCCTCTGCCTCCTTAACCGGAGGGTGAGAAGAGGTAGGGGATCCAAAGGGAGGGGTTACCATACTGGCCTGCTCTGTTTTAATCTTGATGGTTTCAACAAAGACAGAAAGGACATATTCATCCTGCACTCTCTCCTGGTAGGCAGGAATACGTGACCCAATGTCTCTCTGTTTCAAGGGAGACTTGGGGGAGGAGAAATTTGAACCAGTAACTCCTCCCACGGAGTTAATGGACTGTTTATAGCAGTTGCTCTGCTGGTGGTTTAGGGCAACTTTCCACCCATCAAGAGCATTTTGGGGAAAAGGGTCTATGTCCCTCCCTCTTTTTGGACCCAACCTTGTAAGACGTTGTAGGTCCACAGCCCACAGGAATGACATCACTACTATGCAGCCCAGGCCCATAAGTCCATGGCTGTATGTAAGGAAAGGGCCAATTGCTTCCCTGCAGTGGAAGGCCCACATAGGGATTTAGAGGAATAATAGGGGAGGGGGTATGCTGATCCAATCCCCATCCTAATCTGGTGTGTGCAAGCCGATTCCCAGTCTCCCATGGGATGAAATGGTAGTCTGGAGAGAGGGGGGGACTTGGCCTGATCCCTATCTCCATGCCATCGGGGTTCCAAAGACCCATGCCTGGTGCTCGGTACTTGGTGACCAGTGCCCAGTGCCTGGTACTTGATGACCAGAACCTGGTGCCTGGTCACCAGACACTGTGCAAGGACTCAATAGGTGACTCAGATCTGTAGGAAGATCCATCCCCAGATCTGATAGACTTAGATCTGAGCACTCCCCTTGTCAGAGGGCTCAATCGCGTCACCAACAATGGGCCCCTGGGACTGAAAGGGTGCTGCTCCCCTCTTACTGAGGGGCACAACTCACAATCAGCCCTTACCAAGCTGTGGGTCAGTAGAGGGTGCTGCTCCCCCTTTGTGGGGGGGCAGGGGGTGCAACTCGCTCTCTGCCCTTTTGGACACAAGAGGGTGCTGTTCCTCAACAAGGGGAGGGTGCGACTCACTCTCTGTCCTAGTGGCAAAGACAGGGGGCTGCTCCTCATCAAGGGGAGGGTGTGACTCACTCTCTGTCCTAGTGGCAAAGAGAGGGTGCTGCTCCTCCCTCTTGGGAGGTGCAACTCACTCTCCACCCATTTATATCCTTCCTTGGGAGGGGGCCCTCTAACTCTAAGAGTCTCCAGGGAGACTTGGGTAATCCTTCTCTGAGACCCAAGGTACTCGGAGAAAGAAAACCAGGAAAACTCTGAAGAAGACAACGATACCTTCTTCCTCACTTGGTAGGTTTGCCAATAACTCATCAGACCAAAGCTACAATAGGGACAGCTGTCTGTCCTCTGTGCAGGATAAACTAGTGGGGGGGTCCCAAGAGAATTTCCTGTAGCCACACTTACCCACACCTTGCTTAGACATTGTTCCTGAAATAAGGATGCTGAAAAGAAGAGTTGATGTACAAAAAACTTCTAAGTTTGTATAAACCAGGTAAAGCATGGACTAAGTCTATGCTATATAATTTATTCAGCAAAACAACACCTTACATGGGTGTTTCACCAAGATTAAATGTTAAAAGGAAAGCAACGCTAAGCTTCAGGACAGAAAAAAACAATAAAACAACTCAACTAGGCTACAATCGAGCAAGGGACTACTAAATTAGCAAACAACTCAACCAGGCTACAATAGAGCAAGGGACTACTAAATTAGCAACTCAACCAGGCTACAATAGAGCAAGGGACTACTAAATTAGCAACTCAACCAGGCTACAATAGAGCAAGGGACTACTAAATTAGCAACTCAACCAGGCTACAATAGAGCAAGGGACTACTAAATTAGCAACCTCAACCAGGCTACAATAGAGCAAGGGACTACTAAATTAGCAACTCAACCAGGCTACAATAGAGCAAGGGACTACTAACTTAGCAAAAAACCAGTAAGTTATGATTGCTAACAATAAGGAAAAATTTTTAGGAAGGCTATCCAAAACTAAAATTGAAAAGGAACCTGTGTTCAATAACCAAGCGTGACAGATGAATTGAAAAAGTGGTGTGCAAACCTGCTTACCACGTATAAAACTTGTCTCAATTCACGTTTTAAGTAAGGTAAATTAAATGATTGGCAGGTGAGTTTGTAGACTGCAAAATGCAAGGATAGGGAAATTAAAATAAAATACCTACCATATGCTGCTTTAGAAATTCTTTTTAATAAAAAAAACAACCAAATCTGAAATACTATTGTCCTAAGAAAGGTTAAAAAAGAAAAATTAAAATGCCACGTGTACGGAACAAATGTCTAACAAAAACTCTCAAGAGAGCTTAAATAAACAGTGATAAAAGTTTATCAATGTATAATTCTAACGGTTAAGAAGAAAATTGCACACAAGGCAATTAATAATTCGCTCATTGACCCACAAAGCAGTGGCTAATCTTCTTTATGTAAGCAATGTTGAACATCACAACATAGCGACCGAAAAAATAATGAGGACAACAGCACGCATGCCCAGGATGTGTGGAGTTCTCGTGCAGGGGTGGTCAAGTGTTGTCGATGCTTCTGATTCACCCTAATGGGAGGATGACATTTTTGTCATTCGGTCTGGATATTTCCTCCTGGAAAAGTACTAGCTATGCAATAGCAACAGGTAGGTATTACTGATATTAAAGCTAAATTTCTTAGGAAAGACCTCTACCAATACTAATACATGGGTAGTTTCAACAGATTCAATGAAACAGCAATACAAAGTGAAGAAAATTTATATTCAATTCTAAATGATTCAACCATATCCAATGATGATTTCCAGAGTGTGTGTGATGTTATGTCACACTTCAACATTCAAACATTAGGTGATCTACATGACTATTATGTGAAAAGAGATACTTTTTTTTAGGTACCGTTAGTAGTTTCCACCCAAATACAGTTCATGAAAGGTGCCAACATCATGTTAACACCCTGATCTTATTTCTTTTTTAAATCATAACTGTACACAACTCCTAAGTGCTTGTCTTTCACTAATCTATGGATTGTTCTTCAAATTTTACAGTGATACAATCAAAAAACACTTGCAAGTTATAATAAAGCTTACATATTTCTGATTTTTCTCTTTCTTTTCATCCATATCTTTTTTTTCTCAATCCAGATACATGTACAGTGTTCCAGGATTGTGTGACTGCCATATGCTGACTGTGTTTGTTAGTACACACAAACATAGTCATTGCCATGTGCTATTGACAAATAAGTGGTGATATTTAAAGTCCCTATCTTGTAGAACTAACTAGTGCAACCATATTGATGCATTTGGTTCCACTGGTTTTAATTCCAGCTATGAAGCTTTTTTTCATTTGTATTTGATTATAATAGAGATGTATGGTTTGATACTGAGAGGGAGGCAACTCAAACTTTACTGATGCACAAATTTGTGAGTGCTGCATGTCAGCTTGATTTATATATAAAAAGTCTGTCATCAATTTACTAACTTAATTTGACTTCTCAAAATCAAGCATCCATTTATATTAAAAATGCAAGTCGCCCCCCCCCCCCATTAATATTAACTAATAGTTATTTCCCTTGCTATCTTGCACCATAGCTTATGATGCAGTTGATGTTCATGGATCCTATTGCTTGTGACATATTACTGAGACAGGGCGAGAATGAGGGGGAAAGGTATGATAATAAAGTGCTGCTCTGCTCATTTTCCTTTTTTTTTTTTCATAGTGGTCTATCAAAAATATGACAGTAAAATAATGCTTCATCTTAAACTACTTAAAACTATAAGTAAGAAAAAAATCAAGAAGCACTCATGACTTTAAAAGAAATAAAACTGGGATTTAAAACTGTGTTTTTAAAAAAATATTTTTGGATTGTGTCTTTAAAAGCTTATGCATAACATGAATGAATGACGATTATATGCATGAATCAAAACAAGTAAAATATTTGTGAGAGCAGAAGTTGTAATAAAGTTCAGGTTACTATATATACTCACTTATATGTCAGTTCCAACTGCAAACTGCCAAACCCGGATCTACCATTATATATGCAGTTTCTTAGGAGTAATAAGTAGAACAAACAACACAGACCCTGGACTGCCAGCACATTATGCGACAATAGATCAGGGTCTATGCTGTTTGCAGTTGGACCCGACTTAAAAGCATATAATTATGGTATTTCAAAAATAGCCTTTACCCTCTGTACTTGTGTATAATCTGGGTCCAAATGCAAACAACATAGACCCTGATCTGACATTGCATAATGCGCCGGCAGATCAGGATCTATGTTGTTTGTTCTACTGATTAGTCCTTACAAACTGCATAGACATAGATCTGCCAGCGCATTATGCGATGGCAGATCTGGTCTATGCAGCTTGCAGTTGGCATTGGCTTATATGCGAGTATAGATGGTATATGGTTAAGTTTTACACTGGATACTAGGGGTGAAACGATATACCTGTGCGGTGTATCGATACGATTCACGAAACACAGCCAAGATATGATACATTATCGATTCTCAGTTTAAAGAATAAGAAGGCAAATGACTAATAATTATTCATGACTGCTGAAGATTAAAGTAACTTATATAGGGTAGATATCGTTTTGTATCGATTCTTCACCTCTTGTATCGATACGTGTATCGATATGGCAAAAGTATCGATGCATCGATATATCGATGAATCGTTTCACCCCTACTGGATACTGTCATTAAATTTTAAATTAGCTTTTTAAAAGTTCTGCAGTCTACAGCAAATTTATTTAGCTTTTAAATAACACCCAATATGACTTGACGTAATAGAAGAGGAATAAATGCATAAAACAGCAATTGGTATGTATTTCATACTTATGATAGAAATGAAGTTCAAGTTATCTCAAAGATAACAGTTTTTGCTCATATTTGAACCCATGATTCTGCCCTCAAATTTAAAATGAGACTTTTAAAGTTTTATACAGTACAGAGAAAATTTATTCCACTTTTAAATGACACCAAATATGACTTGATTTAACTAAACATGAAGAAATGCATAAAACAGAGAAATTGGTACATTTGGTAGTTGCAACAGAAAAGTGGTTCAAGTTATTTCAAAGACAGAAATGTATTTTTATGTTTCACCCTTGATATGGCCTTAAAATTAAAATTAGCTTTCTAATTAAAATTAAAATTAGCTTTCTAATTAAAATTAAAATTAGCTTTCTAATTAAAATTAAAATTAGCTTCTAATTAAAATTAGCTTTCTAATTAAAATTAAAATTAGCTTTCTAAAATGTTCTGCAGTTTACAGCCAATTTATTTAGCTTTTAAATGATACAAAATATGACTTGATTTAATGGAAGATGAAGACATGCGTAAAATAAAGCAACTGGTACGTATTTAACAACTGTGATGGAAATGCAGTTCAAGTTTTCCAAAAGATGCAATTTTATTCTCATGTTTAGATTCTGCAAATGGCCACTGCATAAAGTCATTGGAGATATTATGCCCCAGTTTCACTGTTGATGTCACATCCACCCCTTGGACTTGTTACTTGCATAATTAAATCCATTTCTCACAAAATTTAAAAGAAATCATACAAGTGATAATATCATTTTTGTTTCCGTGTTTATATATATACACAATGACACAAAAATTAATAATGGTGCAAATACAAAACTGTTTCCTAACATTTCAAGCTAAACAAGTTCTTCATCAGGGGAAGAAACAATTTACATCCACAAAACAAACACAAAACACAAAAGCAAAGAAGAATTCTTGACTCCTACATTTTTAAATGATGGCAAAATAAACAAACAAATGTTAAACAGCAGAAGAAAGAAAGAAGACAAAATGAAAAGACAGTCTAAAATGGATAAACTACATGCCTGTGTTATGCTACCATCAGCCCAACAAAGTTGTGTAAAAAAATGTCAAAGAAGTGTTATTTATGTGTGTCACGCAGAGGACCAAAGTGTTTTGACCTAATTCCAGGCTTGGAACAAGGGACTGACACCATGCATGGCGAAAAATCAATGCCCTCATCAAAATGTGCAAAGAAAATTATATCCCGGTAAAGTTATGCATGGAGGTACTAAGGAAGTATCACTAGAGCATGGTATAGCGGGATAATGGACAAGAGTTCAAATAATAATAATAAATATAATAACAACAACAATAATAATAATAGCAATAAGAAGAAGAATAAGAAGAATACCAATAATACATGTAAAGAGTTATGGAATATTTACTTTGGTAAATATTATCGCAAAAAATGCATGTCTGATAAACTGATGCCTGACTCTAGTTTTGAAAAGACTGCATTAGGAAGGTTAAATTTTCATTTAGGCCAAACTCCCCATGAGTTTTCAATTGAAGTATCCAGTATCATTCCTTACGTGTGGGTTCTATATCAGTCCAACATAGGTTATATATACAATTTTTCTCACTATGCTGTGCCTTAATTGGCTAGCCATTAGGAATTACTGGACATTAATAATAGGTCAACATGGTTTAATATTTAATTACTTTGATTTTCATATTTTAGGCAGAAGACATTGGCAAAATGTAAACTGGAAGGATGGGTATTCCTTTTAGCTTCTCCTTTGTTACTGGCTTTCTGCTTTGTATTGATCTCTTTATTGATTTGAAATTTATAGCTAAATTTGTGTACATGGTCACTTTTGAAACTACACTATTATCTAGTACATGTACTGATCTACAACTTTCCCTTATCTTGAGTAACAGAATTTCTGCCCATATTAGAGCTGGCATTGGTCAGGTACTTTCATCCACAATCAAGATTCTCTTGAAGTAACAAAACGCAAGGTATTCAAATCTGTACAATAAATTCTCAGGGACTAGGGGACCCCAATAATGATAAGAGACCTTGTCAAAAATTTTGAAAGCAACAAAATTTTCTATATATTTTTTACAAGATACACATTTTGTTGGGAATTTGGAAAAATATATTAGGTCCACATGGGAATATGTTTCTTTAATTCAAATACATCTAACGCTAGGGGTGTTGCTAACTAATAATTCTGAATTAAAAGTACATAGCATTAATGGTGATAATCAGGGTAATAGGCTCATTTTAGATATTAGTGTTTAGGATCTCAAAATGACTTTAATTAATTTGGCCCAGAGATACACCAGTCTTATATGAAGAGATAGCAAGGGATATTATTAATGTGGGTGATGAATATGTACTTTAAGCCAGTGATTTTAATCTTATCATGAACCCTCCTACAGACCAGTTATTTTTAGTATCAATAATCAGAAGGAAGAGAAAAAATCCTCTATCTGTGTCACAAATTTGATCTGACTGATATTTGGATTAAATTATTAAATTAATTAAATATGGATACTAACATTTAAACAAGCTACCATTTATACTCACGTATAAGGCGGGTCCAAATGCAAACAACATAGATCCTGATCTGCCATCGCATAATGCGACGGCAGATCAGGGTCTATGTTGTTTGTTCTACTGATTAGTCCTTAAAAATTGCATAGACCCAGATCTGCCGGTGCATTATGCGATGGTAGATCTGGGTGTATGCAGTTTGCAGTTGGTATCAGATTATACGTGAGTATATATGGTAGGTTAGTTTTTTTTACATCAGAGCATCTATTAGTAGACGTAAAGGAAACTTTGATCAAACCTGGGTACAGAACAGATCACTCTGCGGTGATTATTAAATCTGAATTCCAAAAATTATGAAAGGGAAAAGGTTTTTGTAAGTTTAATAATTTGTTATTGAAAGATGTAGAATATGTACAGCTAGTTGATCAAACCATACATGATGTTGTAGAACAATATGTTGAAAACCCACTTGAGAATTCACATGATGAATGTCAAATACCATTTGTGATAAATGATCAATCATTTTAGGAAACATTATTATTAGAAATAACGGGTAAGACTATTTCTTTTGCCACATAAAAGAAAAAAGAGCATGCTAAAAAAGAAGCAAAGTTATCAGAGGAAATTAAGGAACTAGAAAAAGATTCTGAAACTTTATTTTAGACAACTCTCTAGAACTGAGCAGGAAAATGGAAGAATTGATGGCATAAAGGAGAAACAAAATGAAAGGGGTCATGATCTGTTCAAGAGCAAAATGGGTTTATAAAAGAGAAAAGATTATAAAGTATTTCTGCACCCTTGAGAAAAGAAATTATGTTAGTAAAATGATGCCTATGATAATAAGGTATTAAAATTGGTCACTGATATGAACTCAAAGTGAAATTTTACAAGAAACTGGAATATTCTGAGCATATGTATAAATACAGGAAAGTAGATTCCATCAATTTAAATGAACTTTTTAATAATAAGCTATCTTTAGAAGGTCCTATATCTTGTGAGGAAGCATTACGACGTTTGAAACAGATGGCGGACAATAAAAGTCCATGTTGAGATCGTTTAACTACGGAGTTTTTAAAGTTTTTTTTGAAAGATTTATGTCTTTTTCTTGTCAGATCCATAAACTATGGTTACAATATAGGGGGAACTTTCATCAACACAGAAAGAGGCATACATGCCATAACATGACACATCATGCGAAAAACACGATTTTGGAATTCCAAACCCCCTGACATGGTCATGTTTTGAAAAACACGATTTTCAGCAATCTTAGGGAAAAAAAAAAAATTTCCCACAAAAAAAAAAAAAAGTATATCTCTTGACCACCATGATATATGCCTGTAATCTGTGTATGTATAAACAGTAAACAGTCCTGCTCAGAGCTCATGTAAAAACTATCCTCGGAGTAGTTTATATAGCTGTTTTAGAGGCAATCAAAACGTACAACAGTCAGAGATAAACAGCCACCTTTCAGAGATTTACTTAAATGGCTCACAATAGCTAGGGTGATGTGTCGTGTCAAATCCTTTGAGCACTGTTGAGGGAGAGCCCATTAGGCTAATTTGCATAGGTAAAGTACACTAAGTGGAACAACCCAATTTGTCTGAGGTCTCAGACCAATAATTGAGTATCAGACAAAAGCTGGTATCAGACCAATAATTGAATATCAGACAAAAGCTGGTATCAGACCAATAATTGAATATCAGACAAAAGTTGGTATCAGACCAATAATTGAATATCAGACAAAAGCTGGTATCAGACCAATAATTGAATATCAGACAAAAGCTGGTATCAGACCAATAATTGAATATCAGACAAAAGCTGGTATCAGACCAATAATTGAATATCAGACAAAAGCTGCTATCAGACCAATAATTGAATATCAGACAAAAGCTGGTATCAGACCAATAATTGAATATCAGACAAAAGCTGGTATCAGACCAATAATTGAGTATCAGACAAAAGCTGGTATCAGACCAATAATTGAATATCAGACAAAAGCTGCTATCAGACCAATAATTGAATATCAGACAAAAGCTGGTATCAGACCAATAATTGAATATCAGACAAAAGCTGGTATCAGACCAATAACTGAATATCAGACAAAAGTTGGTATCAGACCAATAACTGAATATCAGACAAAAGTTGGTATCAGACAAACAGAAAAACTCGTAGATCCATGTACCAGCGCTAAACTATATTACATTGTTGCATACAAAAAGGGTTTGAAAGTATTTACAAGAAACTGAACAAAAATGGGGAAATTCCTACTTCAAAAGTAAGTGGTACTGATAATCTGGTCAAATACATGGTACAGATAACTGGCAAAAAATTGCCTTTCTTACATTCAGATTAACAAAGTGTCATCAAATAAGGTGGTTTCAGATAAAGATTCTACACAGAATTTTCACTCCAAATACCTTTTTATTTCAAATTGATATAATTGATAGTAATATGTGCTTTTTGTGGGCAGTTTCCATATGACATCTTTTTTGGGAATGTAACATAGTTCAGAGGTTTTGGGCAGACTTTGTGTCACTGATTACTAATAAATGTACTCATATACAAAACTGTAATTTATCTAAAGAAAATGGTGTTGCTTGGTATATACAATGTGCAAGAGGCAGATGATGTACCATATATACTTGCATATAAGCCAGGTCCAAATGCAAACAACACAGATCCTGATCCGCCGCTGCATAATGCTCCGGCAGATCAGGGTCTATGTTGTTTGTTCTACTGATTAGTCCTTACAAACTGCATAGACCCTGATCTGCTGGTGCATTATGCGACACCAGATCTGGTTCTATGCAGTTTGTAGTTGGTATAGACTTATACGCGAGTAATACGGTATTCAAAGTATTACGTTTATAAGTGCAAGTATTGTAATTCCCATCCTCAGATATCACATTTAAACAAGCTTGAAACAGCAGTTATTTAGTAGAAAACTATAATGCTTTTAAAAGTACCGAAGGTGAAACATTTATGAAGAAATGGATGACTTACATGAATGTGCTTCAGTACAGCGAGTTGTTTAAAGAGAAAGTTATGATCAGTATATCATGTAAAGACATCACATAAAGATGCTATGACTTTGTACCAGAAAATAATTTATACTCTCTCTTTCTTTCCTCCCTCTTTATTTGATCAGTTAAATCTCTCCAATTGTTACCAGTATTGAGAATGAATATACATGTATTTCATACTGAACCACATAGCACATACTCTCTCTCTCTTTTTCTCTCTCTCTCTCTCTCTCTCTCCTAATTTATTTACTTATATAATGATACTTTTGTGTATTTTGTAAAGAGATGAATTCAGGATCCCAACCCTGGCATCTCTATACATGTCTGGGACAATAAAAACAGCATATTGCGATGCCATATTAATATGCGTGCACTTGAGCAGACTCAATATGGTTGCCCCCACTGTGTTCTCACTTATTCCTGCACCGCCACATGATGTCAACAAGAACATTTGATCTGTCAACCAATTGCCAATCTCTGTTATAGATGTTGCTGATATGATACCATATAGAAACAAAATGCAAGTAATGAATTCTCTGCAAATTAAGATGGTATGATAAAATTACAGTGGTGGGTATGATGAGACAAATCCAAAATCATTCATTATCTAAATTAATTCCAATAATCTATATGTTAAGGCCATGACTAAGCAAAATAAAGGCACTGAGTGAATTGCTCACAATGTTGTTGTTTTGTCATTGGCAGAGGCAATGAGGTGCACCACAAGTGCAATTCAACATGTTTATTCCCTGTAGGATGACAGCATCATATAATTTAGCAGGCAAAAAGTTAGCCAATGAGCATGCAGACCAATCCTTCTGATAGACTAGAACATTTCTAATACTGTTTAGATACTGACATAGTTTTATCTTGTTGTTCACTATTAATGGTTGAACCTGGGCTTTGTCCACTTCAATTTCTTTTACTCCTGTATGTACAAGACTCTTTGAAGTAATTTTTGACAAAATCAACAAAATACCAAAATGTCGTTAACTGGATAAAGTCCAATTTGTTTCATTTCTTTTATGTAGTGTGAGTTCAGCATATTGTGACTTTGCAGACTCTGGTTCTTTCTCTAAACATTCTGCTCTAGGTGTTTTTAATTCTTGTTAATATTTTCCCAGTTATCTTCCAAGTCAACTCTACGTGGATCTTTTGGGTTAGGTTCTGTTTTAAAGTTATTATGTACTTTTGAGAGAGGGACCCCAGGATAAGGTGAAGTTGTGTGCATTGGCAACATGCACCATGGAGTGTATGTTACCATACCTCTATGCTACTTTCATATACTGTGACTGAAATTTCTTTACATGTGGTAATTATGGAAACTATGCACTATCTAAAGCAGGCAGCTATCAAAATGGCTGCTCCAATGTGCTCGAAAAATGAGCCTAAACTAGTCCAAAGTACATTAACTTTAGCAGTTATTAAGATAGAGAAAATGAATTTTGTCTGAGTAGACAACACCAGTTTCTGAAAGCGCAATAAATGAATTATAAAATATATAAAAAGTAAAAAAAGTTATCAGCTTGCTTTTTTCCAATTTACCTTTGAAATCCAGGAACTGAAAATGACCAAGTGGAGCTAGCAGTCTTTAGAGAGGTGCGCATCTGAAGTAAGGCCAAGCTGTATACTCCCTAACCCAAATTACACCCATCAACCATACACATGAATAAAGGTAATTAAAGTTATTTAAACAATACTGAAGATATACAAGGTCTTTTTTAAATAACCAGGATAACCAGTGAGAAAAACCTGGCAAGTTCTTTTTTTTATAAATCAAACCTTATGCACAGTGTGAAACTGTAGAGTGGAACCTTATGTGAACTTACTTTGTCAGATTTTTTGCTAACCTTGTTTTCATATTGCTTTTTATCTTGTTAACTTTCCATTTATTTGACATGTAAAGTTAGAAGAAGTTGAATCATTCAAGATTGTTAACTTCATTTTTGAGGAAATCATGAAAAGTTTGACCTAACCTAATTTCCATGTTAGATCTCATCACATGATAAAAAGAGATTAAATTCAAGATAACTATTGTAACAAGTGTGTTCAAGGCACAAATGCATCATGAGCAAAGCAACCAGTACGCATTTTAATTATCAAGTATTTTTTTTGTATTATGCATTGGAAGGGGAGTTTAATGTATAATAATGTCAATTCATGTGTATAAGTACTTAATGTTCATACATAAACACATTTTTTGATGTAACTGATGTTATTACTTGGTTCAGTATTTTTAGCTGTTCCACGGAGATGTTGAACTCTGTAGGGTTGTTTAACCTACATATTGTTCTTAATGGTAACTTCGGTGACATTGGGCAATGAATGATACTTGTCAACTCAGTGTGAGGGACCAAGGTTTCTGGACCAATGGGTCTGCACAGTAGCAAGGTTCCTGAGGGATCCTTCAGTACCGTATATACTCGTGTTTATTCTGAGTCCAAATGCAAACAACATAGATCCTGATTTTTTTAGTCCTGAATTTTTCCTTTTTTAACATCATTTTTTCTCCTGTAAACCAAAACCCCTCAACTATGAATACTGAAAGAAATTTGTATCCCAAATTTAAATTTTATGCCCCCCCCCCCCCTAAAATTGAAACTCACTTAAAACTTGGAAATGTATTTTAGCTGCTAGATTCCAGACACATGCTGGAACAGATTAATTATGGTTACCAAGTACAATAGTAGGCTTATCTGTGAGACAAACACCCAGAAAATGTCTCAAGGGCACACAAGGTTAAAACAATACTTGACACGTGTGCCAACACAGATTTGGGCTGACAATAGGCTAATCTGAAGTCTTTCCACCATAAAAAATGAGCCAGCTTTTAAGGCAAATTATTCATAACTAAATGCTTGTAGGCAAGTCATGTAAGAAAGATTATGTTTATCTGCTTATTATCTAATCGTGACTGATGCTATTCATTTGTATACATGATCAAATGAATATTTTTTGTTTTTTTAATTAAATATTCTGGCTTTATTAAAAAGGCATGTGGCCTCGCTTTTGATGCTTTGCTGACAGAGATCAATAAAACTTTACTCTAAAAGCCTGATTCACTCAACTGATTTTCAAAGAAGAAAAATCATTACACAGATGTATTTCAGTAGCTATGACTGTCATTTGTGTTCATTCACATGTCAAGATGTCAGAACAACCAGCTAAGCATTGTAGGATTGAACTATTCTTACAGGATAAAATGAGTCTGATCAATGTGTATGAATCTGTGCCAAAACCTACACTGAAGAAACTAGGTGAAAAATTTGGCATTGAAACATCTACTGTTTCAGAAATTCTAAAGAAAACGGAATTCTACAAGAATAAATTGGAAAAACAACAGCGATGCAAACAAGCATTGTTTCAACTATACCTGCAAATTTGACAAACTAAATGATCTTGTGTGGCAATGGTTTAGCCAAGCAAGGACCAAAAACATTCCATTCTCAGGCCCTATACTATATAATCTCTCTCTCTCTCTTGTCACAAAAGTGCTTTAAAAAAGGCATCTTTTTTCACAGCTACGAAAACTTCCGTTAACCAAAAACTTCTCAAAACCAAACTTTGTGGGGGGTCCCAAGGGTTTTTGGATTTGAGGGTTTTAACTATATCATTAGTTTTCTTGTTTTGTCTTCACTAGATCCAATCTTACCCAGCTTCCTCCTGTTATATCCATCTACAAAATTTAGTCAAAGCATGTGGCACAGAACTTAAGTAGTTTTGTGGAAGTTGTTTTTCCTTCTTTCAGTCCCTGTGACCTTCACCTTTGACCTCAAAATGTTTAGATATCCTCCTTGTCTCAAATGCAATGCATCCACATAGACTGGTCAAAGTAGATGATAAAAAGCTCAAGAGATACCATTTCCTTTCTTAGATTCATGGTGACCTTGACATTTGATCTCAAAATCAATAGGTTCCTTTTTTATCTCATTTTGCAAACCGTTTACAAAGTTTGGTCAAGATATCTGGTATACAAGTCAAGTTATTGCTTGGAAAGTTTTTCTTTTTTCAGTTCCTTAGACTCTGACCTTTTGAGTCCACAATTGATAGGTTTCTTGAACAAATGCAAGCTACTTACAAGATTCAAAATGCAAGCTACTTACAAGATTCAAAAATGGTAGATGATAGAGAACTCAAGTTACTGTGTGGAAACAAAATAGGAAATAGTACAGACACACTGATGATGGACAGACATCAAAACATGATACACCATGACTTTTGGCAGGCATATAAACAAAATCAGGAGTGGGATGCAACAAGATAGCAAGTTGCATCCAAGTTTCCCATTGTTTTGTTCATCATAATTCTCTAAAATTCTCCATGGAAGGACAAATGTCTATAAATGACCAATGCCAAAATCATATTTATAATTACAAATTTTATTTCATTGTTTGTATACAAAATAATCATTCAGTCCCAATCAGTTGCACCTCTTTCTGTGAGTGTAAATGTATGTGATGCTGAAGCTGTATAAATCTGGTTCCCAATCCTTATCTATTTTTACTTGGAAGAGCTATGTTCAGGAGATGGACCAGTGTATCACATGTGTTGGTGTTTTTGCTTAAACAAAATGGTACATATATCCTGAATTCTATGAAAACTCTTACTGCAGTGTGCACAGGATATTCAATGACATGTTCATTTGGATGTAACAAAATTCAAGTAAATGCGAGAGCATTAGAATATTCATCATTATTTCTGAGAGATGCAAGTTTTAACTGGCCATAAGTTTAAACTGGCTAAATATCTTCCTCTGCATCAGTTACCAATACTCAATGTATGGTTACACAAACTTGAGGCCAGCATATGAAACAGCTGTCTGCCTGCTATACTGCACCCAGTGACTTTTCTGTCAGGCTTGCTACTTTTCTCAGTTTATATCCTGTCCAGCTTTTATATGTTTTAAGGCAAAATATCTTTCTTTTTGTTTTATTTGTGGTTTTTAGTCAAAAATCTGCCCAAAGTTTGAACATGCTTTCTTTCTGGAGTGGACATTTTTATGCTTGTTTGAGATGTATCAAATCTTGAGCTATTTCTGAAAAAATTACATGTAATTTGTCAACAAAATCTAAAATGAATACCATATATACTTGCATATAATCCAGATAGAAATGAAAACAACATAGACCCTGATCTGCCATTGCATAATGCACCAGTGGATCAGGGTCTATGTTGTTTGTTCTACTTATTAGTCCTTACAAACTGCATAGACCCAGATCTGCCCGCGCATTATGCGATGGCAGATCTAGATATATGCAGTTGGTATTAGCTTATACGCGAGTATATACGGTATACACCAGTATATTAATAACATGGATCTATCAGACTTTGCAAGTTCAGTTCAACGTGATTTCAGCATGACTCAGACCAAAATGTATAAGTATTTATCAAATAATGATAACTCAAAACAAGTCTGAAAGCATGGAGAAAACTAGTGAATGGGCTGATGATAAAAGATCATTTGTATGATCCGACTAAGAGAGAGAGAACATTTCTTGGCAAATGGACTATTGAGTTTCTATGGCTTACATGAGACAAAAGTTTTGAACATTTTGCAATATATGGAGATCCTGCCTCATTCTTTAATCAAAATCATTTATTTTGGGGCATATTTCAGTATATCCATCACACTGACAGATGGGATAGTACATTTTGGGGCATATTTCAGTATATCCATCACACTGACAGATGGGATAGTACATTTTGGGGCATATTTCAGTATATCCATCACACTGACAGATGGGATAGTACATTTTGGGGCATATTTCAGTATATCCATCACACTGACAGATGGGATAGTACATTTTGGGGCATATTTCAGTATATCCATCACACTGACAGATGGGATAGTACATTTTGGGATGGACCAGTAACTTTTGTAAGCAGCTGAGCCACCTGGCTAGCAGAATTTCACAAATTATTTTGAACACTGCATCACAATGTAGTAACACTACTCTATGTTTTTTGGAAATTGCGATTTCTCTTATTACTATGTTGGTTCCCAAGTGAATCACAAATCTAATACAGTGATGATCAACTGGCAATATTGTTGCTTTTTTACATCACATTGGAAATCTTGCTTATACAGGAATAACTTGCAATTTTGTTTAGATTCAGCAACATATCCATATGTTTCCATTCAAGAAGGCCAGGGCATGCATGTAAGGCCCACTAATAACACACTGCTATAAAACATGTGAACTTGACCCAAAGGTCAAAAGGGGTGAGCAAGCCTGTAGCAGAATAAATTGTCTTAGCTTCAAGGGCTTTAGATAATATCAACAAATGAAAAAACTTTAACCAAAACCTTAACACAAAATTTATATGATTGTAACCATGACTCCAAGGTCAAAAGGGTGAGCAAGTGTGTCACAGAATTAATTCTCTTAGCTTCACAATTATTACTCCCATGTATGAACCTGATCTATCATGGGGTTTTTGGAAATATAAGCAAATGAAAAAACTTTAATACCTTAATGCAAATTGTATATGATTGTGCCCTTGACCCCAAGGTAAGAGGAGCAAGTGAGCATGTCAAAGAATGAATTGCATGAGCTTAATGATGAATCCTACCAAGTAGGATGAGAATCTATCAAGGGGTTTAAGAAATAAATGCAAACAACTTTAACTAAAACCTGACAAATTTTTGATGATGATGCCTCCAGCAGAAAAGTGACTGACTTGTCTTGCTTCCCACTAACATGGACTTGACAATATAATGTAACATATGTTACTCTGTAAGAAGAATCATAGGTGCCAATTTTATACTTGACAATCACAACTTCTGGAAAAGTCTTTACTACACAGTGTGCATGGAACACAAAATTTTCTGTGCATGCGTGCTAATGTATGCTCAAAATACTAGTGCGACCTCTGGTACATCTGTAATGAAGTCTTCCTAGCATTTATTCTTTGTTCTTACAGCAGCTTGTAACACTAATGCTATTTAGACTAAATTTATACAAAATTAATCTGTTTTATCTCTTTCAGCAGTTTAGGTCCTGACAACAATGACTCTCAGCCTTAAAATATATCAACCTATTTACATACATTTACATTTTTATATTTCTAAATTCTATCCACAAAATTCTGTATGAAAATTTATGAAATTTTTTTAATGTGGCTAGGGCTATGTACCTCTAAAAAAGTGTATACCGTATATACTCATGTATAATCTAATACCAACTGCAAACCACATAGACCCAGATCTGCCATCGCATAATGCGCAGACAGATCTGGGTCTATGCAGTTTGTAAGGACTAATCAGTAGAACAAACACAGACCCTGATCTGCCGGCGCATTATTAAACAGCAGATCAGGGTCTATGGTGTTTGCATTTGGACCTGACTTATACGCGAGTATATAAGGTACACTGCAGGTTTTCACTAAAAATTGTGAAGCAAATTTATGAATCACAATTTTTCCCAATGCTTGGAAAGATTGCTATTTGAGGAAAATACTGTATATACTTTACAGGTGCTTGATGACAGAGATACTGTTGTATGTGATCTAAAAAAAGATTCAAAAGGCCTACAAACTTTCAGTAAGAAATTGTAAATTTAAATGTATGAATTTTTAATTACATATTTGGGTTATTCCTTGAACATGTGTGCAGCTAGTAATTTGTGCATTCCTTGATCTAATTTTTTCCTGTTCAAAAAACTTGCCAACTTGCATTGTATGAATCAAAGTTTGAATCACTGAGACCTTCTGAGGACATGGGAAAATGGTAAAAAGGATTTTCAGATGGGTGGGGGTAAAGGTGTGTTTCAAATAGAAGTAAATTTTAAACTTGAACAGCTTGAATTAATCAACTATTTCCTGCAGTAATACATTGAAAACAGGCCTCACCCTACCATACCATGGCAAAGCAGACTTTATATAGGGCCAATAAAGCTCTATTTTTAACAAGAAATAGATAGTTCCACATACCGTATATACTCACATATAAGCCGGGTCCAAATGCAAACAACATAGACCCTGAATTGGCCATGTTATAAGTCGAAAGTCACTTACCATATATACTCGTGTATAAGCCAAGTCCAAATGCAAACAACATAGACCCTGATCTGCCGTCACATAATGTGTCGGCAGATCAGGGTCTATGTTGTTTGTTCTACTGATTGGCCCAAATCTGGTTGTATTGGCAATGAAGTCCTATATACAACCAGACATCGGTCGAGACAAATGACCAAGGACTTTTTGTCATTCAACTTAATGTCTTGTTACATTTTTGTTTAATATATTTGCCTGATATAATGCGCCGGCAGATCTGGGTCTTTGCAGTTTGTAAGGACTAATCAGTAGAACAAACAACATAGACCCCAATCTGCCGGCACATTATGCAACAGCAGACCAGGGTCAATGTTGTTTGCATTTGGACTAGGCTTATAAACGAGTATATACGGTAAGTGACTTTGGACTTATAATATGGCCAATTGCAAAGCACATATTTAATAAAAGAATAGTGTATGTATATACTGGCAATTCTAGCTCTGGCTCTACCTCTTATCAGGTAGACATTTTTTATTGCAAATTCAAGCTGAATGAACCAAGCCAGAAAGACTTTGGAGACACACTCTTTGTGTATAACGGAAAAGGGGAAATAACATAGTTACTGTATTAAATACAAAGACTAATTAGTGATATTCCTACTTAGAAATAGTTTCTATTATACATTATTTTAAATGATTCTAGATGTGATGCTAAAAGTCCAAAACACACAATACCTTATAGCAGATTATTTTCACGGATGTAAAATTTAGTAATTTTACCACAACTCAGGGGTTTTGAATTTTAGCATTTTCTGACTTAGTGATTGCAGATATAGCTATGTAAGCACTAGCAGTCAAAATCACCAAAGGTGATCAAAAGATTCAGGTGGTGATTTATTTGATCAAAAGATTCAGGTGGTGATTTATTTAATTTAATTCAATTTTATTTTATTTATTTAAATAAAGACAATTTGGTGATTGAAAGTTTTGAGGTTTGTCCAGTTGTGCACCAATTTATACCTTATACAAGGGGTATTTAAAAAGTTCTGAATATTAGTGTGCTGTACAACAAAGTTCTTTAATAACGAAAAGTATGTCAGTGCATCCGCTCAAAGTATTCCCCATGCCCCTCTACACACTTTCTCAGTCTGATTATCCAACTGTTATTTGCCATTTTTATCCAATTTTTGGTATGTTGGTCATGCACAGGAAAACTGCACTTCCAACCAAATGTCCCCCTGTAAATCTTTGATAACAAAATTCAGCCAAAAATCACTTGGAGTTAAATCATGGCTGTATGGATGTCTGAATACTGTGCTCCTTCAGGAAGTTTGTCAGTGGATTTATGTGCCGGTGTGTTGCCATCGAGTTGATAGAAATTTTGGGTACCACTGCATAAGCAGGTGGTGTAGTAGTTCTCCACAACTTTTGGCAACATTTAGGAGGCATAAAAATGTCCAGCGACACTAGCAGTCAGGCACAGGTATGTGGACAAATGGGTCTTTTATGTATAAAACTCTCCTGACAGTCCGACTACGTTGAGCAATTGTGGTCTTTGCTCATTTTCTACAATCCAAACTTTATTTTCTTCTCTTGAGTTGGGTTCAAAATAGAGAATCCATGTTTCAAAACCTGTGACAATCTCAATGAAATGTCTCTGATCACTATTGTCATATTTGGCGAGTTCTGTTTGGCAATTTAAACCTGAATCTGCTTTTGATCAGCCATCAACAAAACCTGGACACATCTTGCACAAATCTTTCTGAGCTTCAAATGATTCTTCAATATATTAAAAACAGCTGATGAATTAATATGATAACAGAAATATCTTCCACTGTGTATCGAGCATCTTCATCAATCATCCCCTTCAGAGCAGCCACCTTCCACTCACCAATTGCAGACAACGGTCTTCGAGAACTTGGGTCTTCTTCCATGGATTTGCAACCATCTTTAAACAATGAAACCACCTCAAAATTGTAGGATATGACAGAGAATTACATCTGTAAACTTTATCCAAGTCAGCCTTGATATCAGCTGAAGAGTACCCTAATAGTGCCTGGATTTTACAGTATGCTCTTCGCACAGTAGCTTAATTTTTCTCCTTCTGTGACATTTTTACATCATTGTCATTTACCTATGTTATGTCACATGCAATATCTGCAGGTGTCCAACACGCAGCATGTGCAGCTGCAGATCATTTTCTACAACATTTTGTCTATTGATTGGCATTACATTTTTTGACAGGTTCAAAGAAACAAAAAATTATAACAAAATATTCAGAACTTATCAAATATTCCTCGTAGACCTTGAATAAAACATGTTCAGGGTTGTATAATAATATTAGCAGCTTTATTTCTTGAAAATATAAGTTAAAGAAATGTTCCATTTTGCATTTGAAAACATATTTTTAAGTTTGCAAAGAAACAAATTCTGAGAAAGAGGAACATTATTAAAGAAATACTAATAGCTATTTATTGATGGGTGAAGACTTAAGTTTATTGAAAGCAAGATTTGGAACAGAAATTTCCAAAGTGCAGCTATTTTCTGGTACACCCAATAAACACACATGTACATTTTTCTAGGACATAAGTTAGTGATTGCTTGGAAATTTCTATTTCCAACTAAGATGTAGGTAGATTTTAACTTCAGTGGGGTCAAACTGGTATTTTTACAAAACACTGAAACTCTATTGATAAGAGATCAAAATGTTTCAGAAGGGGAAAAGAACGTGATTAGTTTATGTCATTTCATTGACTCACAAGTCTTTTCTATTGGAAACTAAAAGAAGAACTGCATTAAACTAATCTGAGTTATTGTCGGGAATTAAAAAGAAAAGTACTCCCTACCCTTTCTATTGTGAGCTTGCTTGGCTAATGCATGTTCACAATTTCCAATCAAGGTGCAAGGTGTGAACAGACCTTAATATTGTCCACAGCAGTGAATAGCTTGCAGTCCCTTGAACTCTTTATTCACAGAATCAATGACAATGATTAATGAATTCTACCTAATGATCAGGAAGCCATTTAATTATTTATTATTCAATTTATTTACAAGTATCAAAGATTGAGTGTTCCAGAGAAGGTTGGAACATTTACTTCGGATAATAGTAATCGTTGAGACATTTTCTCCATGTATGCTGAGAATAAATGTTACCAAATATGAAGTAATCTCAATGAATGAAATGAAGGATTATTACATTGCACTGTTTAAAATCTTTTATGAAGCAATGCAAATTTTTTTCACTTTTATTTCAGTGGATAATACATTTTAATAGGCCACCTGGTAGTTTTCACTATATAGCATATATAATTTCAACTGTTTACAATACATTATTCATCCAATTTTTATTAACTTTTCACCATACCCTTTTTAAGTCCTGTATCAATCACTAGGATGTCTCAAAAAGCAAAACATACATTTTTAAGGAATAGCTATGTTAATAAATATGTGCTCCATTCTCCACTTTCCTGACAAGTCTTCTAGCATGCACATATTTTTAAACTTTCCTCATTTACCCTTAGGAGGCGCTCTACAGATATTATGTACTTCTGAAAGAGTGACAGGTATAAAGTGAAATTGTTTGAATTTGCAACATGCACAATGAAGAGAATGTTGGCATTTCTCTATGCTACTTTTGATGAACTTTGGCTGAAATTTCTTTACATATTATACTTGTGGAAACTGTACATGATCTAAGCACACAGCTGACAAAAATGGCCTCTCCCATGTGCTCGAAAAATCAGCCTGAATTAGTCCAAAGTACACTATTTTTAGCAGTTATTAAAATAGGGAAAATGAATTTTGCCAGTGTAGGCAATACCAGCTTCTGAAAGTACAATGAATGAATTACAAAATATATAAAAAGTAAAAAAAATATATCAGCTCTTTTTTTTTTACAATTTACCTTTGAAGTCTAGGAAGTGAAAATGAGCAAGTGGAGCTCGCAGTTTTTTGATAGGTGCACATTTCAAGTAAGATCAAGCTGTATACTCTATAACCCAAATTACACCCATCAATCATACATCAAAATAAAGGGAATTAAAAGTTCTTTTAACAATACCTAAGATATACAAGGTCTTTTTTAAATAGCCAGAATAACCAGTGAGGAAAAGCTGGGGAATTCTTTTTCTTTAAAAATCTAACCCTACGCAAAATATGAAACTGTAGAGCACCACCATAAACAAATATGAAAATTTGTGCAATTGCTGTTCTCTTTTTCATCATGTATGCTTTTCTCAACAAAATGGTATATTAACATTGATGTTATGCATGAAAATAAGCTAGTTATGCCTATTTTGCTCTTGCTTACACAATATGCCTTGTGGCAGTATTGTGTGTGCAATAACCTTAATTATGGGGAAATTAGAAGTCTTAGAACACTGAAGTAAAGTCAACTTAATTAAAAACTGTTGCATTAAGTGAAAGAAAAATATAGCAAAAATGTATCTTTTTATTCATTTGTAATAAAATTCAAGAAAAAAATGATGATAAAGCAGATTCGCTGTCTTCCATATACTAGTGTTAGAAGATATAGCAAACTTTTGACCCTTTGACCTCTGTAAACCTGATCTGTTCCATCCCTGTTTAAACTGTAATTTTTATTAATGACATCTCAGGAATAATTGTAACAAGTTTCATGTTCCTGTCTTTTAGCATAACACTGGGTTAATATTGTTGACAAAATGTGATCTGCATTTTTTTTAAATATCTCACTTTTCATCATGGAAGGGGGGGCGGGGCTGGGCTTGTGTGGGACTTTGCTACTAATGCATACATGTGACAGAACCAGGATTTCAAACCAGTAGATTTACAAATTTTGATCAGTAGATTGGCTTCTAAAAAGGTAGATTTTTTATCGGCATAAATTTTACGTGTTTTAAGGGGATTGAAAACAAAACAAGTGGGTTTTTTCACACAATATGTATTCTCTTCATATTATAATAAAACACAAATTTTGAACATGAATCCGATTCAGAATCTGATGGAAAATGTTACAATAATAGTTAGTTAATATGAGCCAGTATATTGTCAATTAAATGAAAAAGGAAGAGTTGTACATCCCACAGTTCACTGCAAAGATTTTGTATAAAATCCACAGGCATTTTTAGTTTCCTTCACAAGATCACACTCTGGTGACCACTGGTGACATTCATTGTGATTGTCAACCTTCACACTTAGCAGGCTCTCAATAGTTTTCTGGTCCAGATTTCCCCTTGAATCACTCTAGATTTTCCAAAGAATGGAGAATGTCTTCTCTGTGTCAGCATTGGAATGTGGCAATGACAGGACAACTACACTCAGTCTGGAAAGAAATTCTAACTTAAGTTTTCCTGTTGCTGGGTTTCTGAGGCTGCTGACTGATCTCCAATATTGCTCCAAGCTCATTTCACCCAGAGGAGGAAGTTCCTGGCTTGGACTTAATATGTATTCCTGAGCCTCATCCTCAAGGGCTTGTTTCTCTTCTAGGCTTAGGTCCAAAAATCTGTTGGCAAGTTTCACCACTGTAATTAATTTTAAACAAATTAGATTTAGTCTTGAAATAAACAGTTAAAAAACACATGATTTTAATAATTTATCCCAACTTTAAAATTAAATATTAAGTAATACATTTTTATCATTTCTTCCTCCATATACTATCTTAAAATCCACTTTGCATGAATCACACAATGCAAACTCAGGACCTTTGCTACTCGCCTGCACACACTTAAATTCTGGTATCCAAGCATTGTTAAACTTATTGTAGTATTTCTTAGCTGGTGGCTTCTTAGCATTGGGAGAAAGCGGACATTTCGGCATTTTGACATGAATTGAAAAAAGAATATACAAGCTGCCCTTAAATATTCATCTTAAACCATCGTGAACAATACAAGAACAATTAAAAGACAACAAATCCAAATACTTACTCAAGTGTTTCTGCCGAGATCATTTTTGGTTGGTCTCTCTATTTTATCTTCCTTCCACGACAGGTCAGCCGAGTTTTAATCAAAGACTCACTGTCATCATGGATTACCTTTGATCCTTTTATTACTTATAAGACCTCAAACAACATCCCGCATTTGGCCTTAAACTCTCCAAATTACAACAATAAGGTAATCAATTAGCCGCTTGTTGTGTACACATGCTAGCTGTTCTTTAACAATTGTAACCCGACTACTCATCCACGCATAATCGCACCGGTTGTAGCACAGGTGGAACATTTCCGGTTCCTAGTATACTGGTTCTGGCTGGTTTATCTAATGTGTCGATAGAACACGTAAAAATACCGGAGTTATTTTTATATAATAAAATTTTTCCTTGAAATTTTCAAAAGCGGTAGATTTCGACTACTAAACGGTATGTGCAGTAGACGGCCTTTAAAACTGTATTTTTGGCCTACTGCCGGTAGAATCACATGTATGCTAATGAATACTGTTCTGTGGAAAAAATACATGAGAATCATTCAAAAGGACTGATTAGATGCTTGCGACTTAAATGTTTCAGCTATACAACCAAAATTAAATCATACCATAATAATACCTATGTGGTCTTTATGTAGGCGCTCTACAGGTATTATGTACTTCTGAAACAGTGACAGGTGTAAGGTGAAGTTGTCTGAATTTGCAACATGCACAATGAAGAGAATGTTGGCATTTCTCTATGCTACTTTTGATGAACTTTGGCTGAAATTTCTTTACATATTGTACTTGTGGAAACTGTACATGATCTAAGCACACAGCTGACAAAAATGGCCTCTCCCATGTGCTCGAAAAATCAGCTTGAATTAGTCCAAAGTACACTATTTTTAGCAGTTATTAAAATAGGGAAAATGAATTTTGCCAGAGTAGGCAATACCAACTTTTAAAACAATGAATGAATTACAAAATATATAAAAAGTAAAAAAAGTTATTGGCTCGTTTTTGTACAATTTACCATTGAAGTCCAGGAAGTGAAAATGAACAAGCAGAGTTAGCAGTTTTTTGATAGGTGCACATCTGAATTAAGGCCAAGCTGTATACTCTATAACCCAAATTACACCCATCAATCATACATCAAAATAAAGGGAATTAAAAGTTCTTTTAACAATACCTAAGATATACAAGGTCTTTTTTAAATAGCCATGATAACCAGTGAGGAAAACCTGGGGAATTCTTTTTCTTTAAAAATCTAACCCTATGGAAAACATGAAACTGTAAAGCGCCACCTTAAAGGTATGAGCAAAGTCTTCTTGCAGATGATCTCAAAGTTTCATAAGTTTTGGTACTTTTGTACAAGAGGGACAACTCCTTAAATTGTAAAATTATCCTCATAATAATAGCATGTGTAGTTCTTAGCAAGACAAATGGCAAAATTGTCCCCTCAAACAAAATTACATGCACAAAGTTTTATCTAACGTTTTTTTTTAAAACTTTTAAATTAAAATGATGTAAGCAGTTTAGTGCTCTCACCAGCTACACACAATTACAGTGTGCAACCCACTTGGCATGAACAAAGAACTCAGAATTAAAAGATTCATGGAATTATGGTTATGAATGTCAATATAACCTATTTGTTTATTCCATGTCTTTCAATCGTTTTGGTTTTAATAAACCCAATTCATAAGTCTTTTAAAATTATCTGTATTTCATTGATTTCTTTTTTTTAAAAAACAACAAGGTACAATAAATCTCTATCATATGTGAAAATGTAATTTTCATCATATACTACAATGATAAGATTTGTGCAGTACTATGGCAACATTTTATTTTCATTTTTCCATTATCCAAATTTATGAGGACAGAATAACAGAAAGGAAATTATACTTGAAAACATACCTTTGCACCAAGAAGAAGATTTGAAATTTGTTCCTCCAATTTCTCAAGCCGATTACTGTGATCTGAGCGTGCTGTCTGCTTTTCCTGCAACGACAGTACAACAAGCAGATTGATTCATCATGGTAACTCACTTCAAGATATCCAATATATAATGGCAACTATCAAGAAAATGTTATATTCATGTATTCCACATTTCTGTCTTGCCAGCTCTAGCATAAGTGAGACACAGAAATCACTAATTCTGGCAAGACCTGTGACACCAACATCATTGTCATCAACAGTTTAGGTTTTTGTTCAAGCTTTTCTGTATAGTCATAAGTCTCAAAAACTGGTAGGGAAATCTAAAAAAAAACATACTTGGTCTTTGGAATCGCTAAGCACTGCTTTTTCATATCTATGCATCCCTACTTTGCATATGACCCTCATACAAGTTCAAGGTCATTAGAAAATCTTAGTCAAGTATTTGGTTAAAGTTTGTTTGTGTGGTCGTAAGTCCCAAACCCTTGGAGGGAATGCTATTGTATTGAGATTATAAAATCATTAAGCCCTGTCCTTCCATATTCAAGCAGCCTTACCTTCCCTCAAATTGAAAGACTCGGGTGAGGTCAAAGTCATTACAAAAATTAAAACGTGCCTGTATCAGGGAGGGGAGCAGACAAGACATGTAATTCTTTGGAATTTATTCTTTTGAGTTAATATGAAAAATCTAATTGTTGTTTACCTTACTATCCCTTGGTTTAAAGTTTCTACCTGGAATTGTGATGGAGGAAACATTTGACATTAAACATACATGCATGTATTAACACATATGGATTGACATAAATCACAGAGAAACATATGTACCTTTTTCTGTTTGTTCGATGATGGACTATTTTCTGTGTCAGTGCCTGGCACAGAAGAATGAGCCTCTGGGCTTTTCATTTGCCTCAATCGGAACATCTGAAGCGCTTGAGCAATTCTGGGAGTGTCTCTTTCAGGTTTATCCTGCAAAAAGATAACAAATTCAAGCCAATCTAGTGTCCTGTGAAACAAAATTACATTTTATTGTCTCATTTGCAAAAGCAAAAGTTAATGGCTGCACTTGAAAAAAGTGCCATAAAAGGTTCACACAGAACTAAGTAAAGCGAGAAAGCAAAAATAGTTTTGCAAGCAAAGTACTTCCTGTGTCTCATTTTCGTTTGTTGGAAATACAAAAAAAGAGGTCACCACACAAATAAGCAAACTATTTTAAATGGAATTACTATGTTACAATATATACTCATGTATAAGCTGATACCAACTGCAAACGGCATAGACCCAGATCTGCCGTCACATAATGTGCCGGCAGATCTGGGTCTATGCAGTTTGTAAGGACTGATCAGTAGAACAAATAACATAGACCCTGATCTGCCGGCGCATTATGCACGACAGATCAGGGTCTATGTTGTTTGCATTTGAACCCGAATTATACGCGAGTATATACGGTAATTCACGAATTGTAATGTCTCACCAATCTGTCTGAGGAATCTTGCAGATTTTAATCCATACTCTTCTTGTCTTGGGTCAGTTGTTATGTGATAATTTGATGATTGTTGGAACAATGCACTTCAATGATGTCACAGAGCCCAATACAATGTTCATGGTTGCAATTGCAACAAGTCAATGATCCGATGGAATGCGTAAAAGAATTTTTCTCTCATTAAAAAAAAATGAATTGGTGAGAAAATAATCAATGTAAGGATTAGTATCAAGACCAAGAAAACCCAGTCTCCAAGTTACATTATTTGTCTTCTGCTCGGCACAGCCCTATAGATGACAAAAAATGTCAATCCTAGACTTGCTCCTGACCCTAACTTTGATTCTGTTAGTCTCATTCAAAGCTGTATCTCCTCTGGTGTTTGACAAAGCCTGAAAATGGCAGAAAATAATTCTTTGGCTCTCTTTATAAAAGACAGGCATAACAATTTTCCTGCAGAACTAGATATCTTTCAGAAATCTTTTTGTGGTTTTAGAACAAGCAACATTGAAAGAGACAAAAAATTTCAAAAGAAACAAATGAAGGCTGAAGTAGAATTATTTTTTGTATGCTACTTATAAAGCAGAAATTTTACTTGCATTATAGTATTTATAAAATACTGCAAAAAAATCCTAGTTCATTGGCAATGTAACAGTGGAATCTGTACAACAATATACTGATATACCAGTACAACCGCACACTTCTACTATGCAATATGTAATGGTGAAAGGACTTAATCGCAAGATGAGAGAAGATCTCAATCTCATGATCACCCTAGACCATGGGCATGAGAGAAGATCTCAATCTCAAGATCACCCTAGACCATGGGTATGAGAGAAGATCTCAATCTCATGATCACCTTACACCATGGGCATGAGAGGAGATCTCAATCTCATGATCACCCTACACCATGGGCATGAGAGAAGATCTCAATCTCATGATCACCCTGGGAATGTAAAATACTTCAGCTTTTTGGTAGCAGCTTTGTGTTTCAGTGAATCACAACAATCGTTTTAAGTACAATAAATGTATTTATTTTCATGAATGTTACTTTTCATAGTTTTGCAGAAAATTATATTTTCATTGGTACTTAAATTCATGGATTTGGACTGTGCTTGTTGTTTCAACATTAGGATAATTATTTGTTAGGTCTTTAAATTTGTGGTTTGTGGCAACCATGAAATCCATGAAAACTGATAACCAACAAAAAATAGTGAATTCAAAGTATTTCAAGAAATAAGAGGTACTCTGACAGAAAAATCAACTAAAAAAAATAGCTACTACTTCAGTACGTTAGAATCAAATTAAAGCCAAAAATGCTCCAAATCAAACACCACAATTTTGTACAACATTTTTGGATTCCAGATTTTGCCTCTAGTTTTCCTGTAAGCAATGTTTATGAAACCTATATAGTCCACCAATAATGCTAAAGTAGCAGACATTTATCTTAGCTTGTCTGAGTGACTCTCATTTTTTCAAACACTTCATCCGATGGTTTCAAATGGATGAGATTTAAAGATAAAGCAGAAAAACCTGAAGTGATCCTAATGCCTGTGATGCAAGATTGTGAAACTGAAATTTTGTGCAAGTAAAATTAAGAGTGTAGTGTGTCCCCCTCATAATATGTTTATAATATATGTGGCTATTATTCTGAAGGGATTTTTGTAACACATACATAACACTATGCACCTAATTCTTAAAAGGAATTTCAAATAAAGTAAGCTGGTAGAGCACTGTACTCATAATCCACGGGTCGCAGGTTCAATACCTGCACAGGCCATCCCAAGTCAGCTGCCTCGGTGTGGCAATGGGAAAGGCACTTAGCTCCCATTTACTCGGCATGATATAACCAATAAATGTTGTTAAAAGTGCCATTAAAACCAATAAAAACAAAACTGACTAGAACCTGATTGGTTCTAACCTCCAAGTGTTCAAATTAAGGAGATCACTTGCACAATGTTGGAGTATTTAACTTCTTGAAAAATTAATATTTTTACATAGCTAAGTGTCCAAGCAATCCAAAATCACTTCCAAATTTATAGGTTGGCACACCATTCTTGAATATCTATCCCCAGGTTTGGGCCATTACATTAGCTGAGCATAGGAAAAAGTATCCAAGTTACTAATTGTCCATAACATAAAAACTGAAAGAGTATTTAAAAATTCATCAAATTTGCACAGGTTGAATATCTTTGACTGTTCTTATTAAATACACAAATAAAAGTCTATGTTAGTGAGAGAATTTGTTCAGTACAGCACAATTATTAAAATCACATTACTTTTCCTCAACTGAGAGGCTACATGGCCACTTTATGGCAGTTAGTAAATATCAAAAAATTGACCAAGGTCTCGTATATTTTTCATTGACATTATCATTTTCTTTCACAGGACTAATTGTGATTACGACACCATATAAGATTTATCTTTTTATTATTTAACAAGAGACAGAAGTCTCAAACATGTAATTTTAAGTTCCAATCTCTTCCTTAGTTCATAGTGCTATGATACACATGGACAACAAGTGATATGGTAATGTAATCACATTATTTCAAACTGAGCTATAAGCACTGGTTTTAGAAAGATGGACATCCTTAATCAATTCAAATGATAAGCAAGGATTTTTTTAATGAGTGAGGTATCATACAGACATTCTACTGGGTCCTTGACACAAATCTGAGCCATTTATGTTTGAGGCAACAACATTTTACTAAATTAGGAACCATGAGAATTAATGGATTATTCTTGAATGACTGACAATGGAGTCGGGGCCTATTATTTTGGGGAGAAAAAAAACGGATCTATTGGTAACTTGACTTATAAGCAATGAATGCATCATAAAGGGCCCTGCTCAGGACAATTTGCTTGGCAGGGCTTTAAACTGAGGAACTTGTGTTCGAAAATCAAAGTTGGGAGAATGGGCATTCAGGGGCAATAACTCCTCTAAATATGAAGTATTGCTGGAAATCCAACTCATTCAAGGTTTTTCAATATAAAGTGTATGACAAATATGGCTGAAATCCAACATTCCTCAGTGAAGTTATGCTGCAGAAACCCCAATTAGAAAGAAGGGCAATCAAGGGCAATAACTCTTCATAATGATGTTGTAGAATGCTTGAAAAATCAAACTCATTCAAGGTCTCATCAATATAAAACTGCATGGCAAATTTGGTTGAAATCCAACAATTCAAGGTAAAGTAATGCTGCTGAAAACAAAGTCAGGAGGATGGACAATCTGGGGCCATAACTCCTGTAAATGATATTGTGGAATGCCAACATTTAAAATCATTCAGAGTCTCATCAGTGCAAAGCTACATGCTAAATTTGGTTCGAATACAATAAACATTGGCAAAGTTACGCTGTGGAAATCAAAGGCAGGAGGAGGAGAAGGGTCAATCTGGGGCCATAACTCCTGTAAATGAGGTCGTGGAATGCCAGAATTCAAAACCATTCAAGGTCTCGTCAACAGAAAGCTGCATGGCAAATTCGGTTCAAATCCAATAAAGATAGGTTAAGTTGTGCTGCTTAAGTCAAAGTTAGAAGGATGAGCAATCAAGGGGACATAACTACCGTATATACTCGCTTATAAGTCGAGGTTTGTTACTTAGAATTTGACTCATACAGAGTAGGGGTCGTCTTATAAGCGCGACATTAAAAAAATAAAAAAATCTTGGGGTAATGTTGGAAACTCTAGATGTTTGCAGTACATAAAAATACTGTCAATTCATATATTTTTACGTTTTCATGCCACTATTCCTATGCAGTAATGCATATATGGTATGCACTGTGTTTATCTGTTTCATGACGGTATTCATTACACAATACATGTATCTACAGTTATTTGGATTTTATTAATTTGAAAATATTACCGATAAATTAAATACCACCTACCGCAAAATGAAGTGTCCGTCAATGTTTACCGTGGGTGTTTACTAGTAAGTATATTGCCTCCATTTTCGTGCAAGTCCGAACAACCTGTATTTGTATTAATATTTGTGTTTTGCTGTATAAAGACTGTGCTTGATGCAATAAAAGTTTTGATTTAATTTGTATTTTCCTTTTCCACAAGTCAGATTTAATTCTCAAGTGATATTTCCCAAGTTATCTGCCAGTGCATGTGGGCTGATAAGCCTTTGGCTTGTAAAGGGACTCACTTTGTTTTCAAGTTGACAATCCTTTTGATCGAGCCGCCAATCTCTACTTGTTCAGTAGAGTTCTACAACTTCCTGTGCATATACTTTGACCTTAATCCCTCTGCTTGTAAACACTCCACACTCTTTGTTTTCCCACGTGACAACCCTTTGATCAAGCCGCGAGTTCAGTGCCAAGTAACAGAGGGTGGTTATTTGAACTCCCTGTGATCTTGCCGCACAATTGACATGTGTTCACTTGCAGCCTTTAATAGATTTCTGACTTTATGATCAAAGTGTTACTCACAGAGCCCAAGCTCAGTCTTTGCATAAGCACCTGCATATGACAGTAAAGCCGAAAATCGGAGTCGGACGAGATTTACGATGACTAGACGACGACGACAATTTACAATGACTGGACGACGATGTAGGATTTCAGAACTTTATCAGACAATGAGGATTAATTCTTGGACTTTGTACCAGATGACATTGGATAGTGACATTTATAGGATACCGTGAATCACAAAAAAAGTGGACTTAACTTTCATTGTTTATTTGCACAACGTGTGGAATTAATATATTACAGGATATTGTGAATCAGATCATTCTGAACTTCTATTCTTATACTGGTATGTGACCTATAACTGAATTCGTGGATTTATCATATAAATAGATTCGGAGTCGGACGATGTTTTCAATGACGGGATGACATTGGAGGAATTTATTACTTTATTTGGTAACTCTGATGATGAGGATGAATTCTTGGGCTTTGAACCAGAGGACATTAGACAGTGACATTTATAGGATACCAATTTTATACCTGTATGTGACCTATAATCCAATTCATGGATTTATCATATAAATGGATTAAAAATTTTAAGCTATATGGATTTCATTACACGAAGATGGACAAAATGTAAGTTGTAAATTTATTTGTACATATTCAGCTCAATAATACAATTGTATTTATTCTACATTGGTTTTTGTTTTTATTTGTCCTATCTATCTATATGTCTATCTATCTATCCAGTTTGGCTCGTTTATTTTTCCTAAATGCAGCTCTGACTCAGTGATGATATGTCACCCCTTGCAGACGGATTTAATTTGCAAAAAACACCTCGACTTATAGGAGGGTCATAGCTGAATTGGCTTTTTGCAGCCATGAAAAGAAGGGGTCGACTTATAATCGAGTATATACGGTACTGTAAACAATGTCATGGAATACTGAAATAAAACTAATTCAAGGTCAATAGTATAAAGCTGCATGCCAAATTTGGTTGAAATCCAACAATCCTTGATAAAGTAGTGCTGCTCAAACCAGAGTCAGGAGGATCAGGGGACATAACCCCTGTAAATGATGCCATGGAACACTGGAATTAAAACTCAAGTTCTCATCAATATAAAGCTGCATACCAAATTTGGCAGCAATACAAGTAACTTTCTCAAAGTTCTGCTACAGAAACCAGTCAGGAGGACAGGCAATCAATGAGGCATAACTCCTGTAAATGACATTGATGTACACTGGAAATAGACCTTATTCAAATTCTCATCACTGTAGAGCTGTATGCCAAATTTGGTTGCAATTTAATATACTTTGGTAAAGTTATGCTGCTGAAACATAAGTCAGAGGGATTGGCAATCAGGGGTCATTACACCTGTAAATGATGTCATGGAATGCTGGAATTCAGACTCATTCAAGGTCTCAATAATATAAAATTGCGTGCAAAACCTGATTGAAATCTAACAATATTTTGTAAAACAATGCTGATTTAACCAAAATCAGGGCAATGGAACATAAGGGGATATAACACCCATAAATGATGTCCTGGAATACTGGAATTTGAAATCAATCAAGTTGTCATCAACATAAAGCTACATGCTAAATTTGGTTGAAATCCAATAAACTTTGGTAAAGATATGCTGCAGGAACTAAAGTCAGGAGAATGGGCAATCAGGGGCCTTAACTTCTGTAAAAGATGCAATGGAATGCCAGAATGTGAACTGATTCAGTGTATAATAAATACAAAGTTGCATGTCAAATTTGGTTAAAAATCCAACATATCTTGGTAAAGTTATGATGTTCAAACCAAAGTTAAGAAGATGGACAAAAGGGGGCATAACTCCTGTAAATTATGTTATGGTAAACTGGAAATCAAAGTCAGTCAAGGTCTCATCAATATAAAGCTGCATGCCAATTTTGGTGGAAATCCAACACTCTTTGGTCAAGTTCATCTCTGGAAATCAGAGTTAGGAGGTCAGGCAATCAGGGGCCATAACTCCTATAAATGATCACACAGAAGGCTTATTTTGAAGTCTCATCAACATAAGCTGCATACATACTTTTGGTAAAATCCATCAAGAAGATGGAGTCATCTATAACTCCCATCCTGCCAAAATGTCTGTCAGAAGACAGAAGGATCTGTCAAAAATTTCATATATTGGAATGTCACATTTACAAAATATAGAGGAAAGTGATAGGAATCATGTGTGTGCACTTGTTTAAATTTGGTTACTGTATTATTGGTATATTAGCTTCTTTTTGCTCCAGAAAAGAAAGTGTGTAAGATGGATAGATGGATGGACAGACAGATGGGGAAAAACATTAAAGATATTGAAGCTACAATTTCTCAATAGCTAAAGACTTATCTAGATTACTAGTCATATATATATATATATATATATATATATATATATATATATATACTGAACAGTTTTGGAATTTTGCTCCAGAAATGAAAGTGTGAACAGAAAGATCGATGGACAGATCAGAACTGAAAATTAATGCTGATCCACTGATCTGAGATACATAAATTTGCTGACAGATCACTAAAATCCTAACCCTCACAAATCCTCTCCTTCAGTGAAAAAAAATGTCTCTGGCCACTGTCATAAGTTTACAAGTGGCTCTGTCTTCAATGTGTCTAATATAAACCATGGGATAGTATTCCATTTCATGGTTAACTGATCTGTTTTTTGGTGTTAACTGAGTACCTGCCAAGACCCTAGTTGACAAAGTACAATGAATGCCTGCAGCAAAAATGGCCATGTGTTGTTTCACGCATCAAGTAAATAAGGGTGCTGATTGTCAAAAAAGTCCATACACATGCAAAACTAGCCTGATACCCTGACACAATGCACTAATTTCTATAGTTACAATGTAAAATGATATAGGATATCAGGCTAGTGCCAAAACTTGGCCAATCGGAAAAGGTTGTGTTGGCAGACTTAGCAAGTAATGCAGACTTATACAGAATAACTGGTTTCATTTTTAGATCATTGTTGATAAACATTCTTCACATTGTCAGGTGACAACTGGAAAGAGATGGAAGTAAATTACAAGGTGTACAGCCATCACCAAAATGTCAGAAATTATTTGATGACCAGAAAGAGTGCTATGATAAATATGATCAGGAAAAAGAGTGAGAAAGTACCAGAAATCCTGGGAAAACAAATATGAATCAGTGAAATATGAACCAGAAAAGGAGGTGATGTTGTGCACTTTCTGCACTGAGTATTAGAAATACAAAAGTGCAGAGAGTACATATACTTGATTTGTTGATTGTTGTAAAAACTTTCTTTGATCATCCTTGGATTTTACCAGGATCAGTTAAATTTAGACAGGATCAGTAAAAATGTTATAATGATCCTATGGATCAGTGAAAAAAATCCAAGACCTGAAGACCAATGGATGAACCATACAAAATATTGAAATTGAAGAATTCTTAATAGCAAATGGCACATATTGACCACTGATCAAAATATGTATATAAAGATTCTAAAGTTTCATATAGATACTGTATGTTGAACAATTTTGGAGTTTTCCTGTGGAAACAGAAGTGTGAATGATGGATGGATGGCTGAATAAATGAACATAAACGTTAAAAATATTAAAAACTGAAGAACTGCGTATAGCAAAAGGCATATCTACACCACCAGCCTAATAAGTATAACAAATTTTATAGGGGTATCTTAAATGGTTTGGGAGTTTTTCCCCAAAAATCAAAGTGGATAATAGATGGATGGATGGACAAAAAATGAAACATTAGGAAACTGAAGAACTGTGAATGGCAAATGGCGGATCAAGACTACCAGTCTAATATGTGTACCAAGTTTCAAAGAAATATCTTCAACAGGTTTGCAATTATGCTCTGGAAAAGAAAGTGAGACAGACAGATGGATTCCATATCTGTATCCACTGCCAAGTTCATTCAGTGGGGGATAATAATTCTGAGTATGGTCATCTTGAGAAAACCAAATTGTTGATGGACAGAGAGATGTTCACGGAGTAGGTCCTAATAAAATGTCCAGAAGTAAATTGCTACAATTCAAAATTCTGCATGATTTTAAAATGTCTTACAATGGGATTGGGGGCCATTTACTTTGGGATTATGGGCCTATTCTGGGCTCCTGACAACAACCTAAAAAGTCTGGAATTGTTTTCTATTTTGTGGTCACTGGACTATTCACTAAAAAGTCTGGAATTGTTTTCTATTTTGTGGTCACTGGACTATTCACTAAAAAGTCTGGAACTGTTTTCTATTTTGTGGTCACTGGACTATTCACTAAAAAGTACAAGTTTAAGACTGCCAATGAATGGAAAAAAATCCCCATTTAAGAGGGTGTTCATAATTTCTGCTTCTAGTATGCTACATTGTTGACTTGTGAATGTCATAAGACCCTAAAACTCATTGATATTGTGTTAAGAGGAAGTGGTAATGCAAAAGAAACACACTGGAAAGGTGATTTCAGAGAAATGACATCATAAATCTGTATGACAAACTATAGAACCATTAAAATTAGTAATAAACTTTAAATAAAACACTGTAAAAACAGACTCTAAACAGACCATACTGATTTGATTTTTTCAGTGGTCACTGAGTGTGGAGCTTGTTTAACTGAATAACAACTCTACTTGTTTTGTATCAGAGTTGAATGTGGATCATATAGCAAGCTTTAAAGAATCTGATGCTGTGCAGATTTTACCTTTATCATAAATAAGTTATGAGTCAACACAAGAGTATTAGAAAAATGGACTGATGGATGGACAAAAGCACATATTCAGAGTTCCAGGGAGACTTTGGAGGGATACTGTAAAGTCCTCACCTTTTCTGGAGTTTCACCACCGGATAAAAGATAGTCCATGAAGTCATCTAAACCTGAAAGAAAAAGATAATTTTAGCGCAAACTGAACGAATCCATGTTTTTTATAAGAATCAAACAGGCAGTGTAGAAGAATATGCACCTAGCATAAAAGGGGTATTTAAACAATGCTTAATATTACTGCACTGCACAACACAGTTTTATTAGTGAACAGTACGTCTGAGCATCCCCTCAAAGTACTCCCCAACCACCTCTACACACTTTCTCAGCCTGATTATCCAATTTTTTGATACCATTTTGTATTCACTTTTTGATATGTTGTTCATACACTGGAAAGCTGCACTTACAACCGCATGGCGGCTTTGAAATCATCTGCCCCTCAGCAAATTTTGATAATGGAATTCAGCCAAAAATCACCAGGAGCTAAATCAGGGCTATAGAAGGATGTGGCAAAGTTTGGATGTGGTGCACCTTCAGGAAGTCTGTCAAGATGGCACATTTATGCGTTGTCATGGAGTAGATGATTACCTCGGATATTGGTGCATGAACAGGTAGTTCAGAAGTGTTACACAACTTCTGGCAACACTTTGGAGGCATAAAATATCCACTGATACTAGCTGAAACAGACACAGGTACATGGACAAATGGGTCTCTAAAAAGTAAATGCATGTTTCATCATCTGTGATCTCATTAAAACATCTCTTGTCCCTCTTTTCATATTTCATAAGTAACTGTCTGGCGATTTCAACCCAAGTCTGTTTTTAATCAGCCATCGACAAATGCAGGACACATCTTGCACAAACCTTTCTCAGCTTCAAATGATTTTTCAGTATGTTAAAAACAGTGGCCGAATTAGTGCCCTTGATAATAAAAATATCTTCCACTACTTATTAAGCATCTTCATCAATTGCCCCGTTCATAGCAGCCATTCCCTGCTCACCAATGACAGACATCTTCTTTAAAATAATGAAACCACCTCAAAATTGTAAGATATGATAGAGAATTACATCCGTAAACTTTTCAAAGTTGGCCTTGATATTAGTCATAGAGTACTCTAAGAGTGCCTGGATTACCCTAAGAGTGCCTGGATTCTATAGTATGCTAATTGCTCAGCAGCAGAATTATTTCTCCTTCTCGGACATTTTTACATCATTTGCCTATGTTATATCCAATGCCTATGTTATATCCAATGCCTATGTTATATCCAATGCATATATCTGCAGATTTTCAGAACACTGACACACGCAGCTGCAGATCATGTTATAGAATTTTATTTTGTCTATTGTTTGGCATTAAATTTATTGACTAGTTCAAAGAAACAAAAAAGCTATAACAAAATATTCAGAACATTTCATATACCCCATGTATAAGACAGATCTTAGAACTGAATTCCTAAACACTACAAAAAAACAAAGCAAAAAATGGGGAAAAAAACTAACTACTGTCACCACACCTTTTTAAAGAAAAAATGATGATGCACACATAATGCTGCACAACTCATTCTACACTGTTTAAAATAGAGTTTTGAAACTTTGGGGATATGATTCAGTTGGGGGGGGAAAGGATCTGTACATCTGCATAATGGTTTTAAATCTCAGTTCATCCCCTCGAGGTGATACTTTTGCATATTTTTTCATCCACTAGTCCGGGACTAGCGACTTGGAAAATTTTACTTGCCCGACTTCAAAAATGAATAGTCCGGGACATCGGGCTATGGGATTTGCTCAGCCCTGAAGATGGTTAAGAAGAACCTGCAAGTCTTCCCTCCCATATTTCAACAGAGCTGCCCTCTCATGAGGAAAGTGCCTGTAGTCAAATGCTCCTAAGCATCTCAAAGGTTCTGCTTATATCTCTTTGGAGAAATAGCTACTGCACATTCAGTAGCAGACTTACGTTTTATCCCTCCACTTTCACAAAAATTTCCTGCTCCGAATCGCCCTTATTACCTTCCTTGCGAAAATAATTTAGCAAACTCATTTTATCCACAGAGTAACTATCAGCTTGCTTGACAACTACTTCTAAAGTCATCATAACATACATTTTCTCTTTTAAATACAAACAGAGACAGATCATTAATTAGTGTAATTGTTTCGCTTCAAATGCAATATCGCAAGTGCAAGTTAATCATCTGTATAATCAATTAAAAATTAAAGAATCATTACTGTCATTTAATCAGTTCATAAAGGAAACCAACACTGATGACGGTAAAGTACCTTTCATTAATTTAATTACACTGACTCGCTGGATTAAAATCATAGTGAGCTGCTCGTGAGGATCTGGCTTGAGTAAACACAATGCAACAAAGTCGCTTAAAACACTGCTAATTGATCATACTGGCTTTCTTTTGTTTGACGTGTTTTGATTTGCCGATAATTTGGTCACTTACCACATTTATGTGTTATACAGAATGTAAATGTATACATGAAGTGGGGTAGAATAAAGTATTCAGTACGCCCGGAGGACATGATTGGCCAAATAAAGGTAGATATAGTGATTAAAGCACGAAAATAAGGACTTGCCCGACTTTTTTAAAAAGCACTTGTCCCGGACTAGCGAGTTGGAAAATTTTACTTGGGCGACTTCAAAAATGAATAATCCGGGAATTCGGGCTATGGGATTTGCTCAGCCCTGATATAATTTGTACACAAAATGCGTAGTGATTTCAGATTTTTAACTTTTACACAAAATGAGTAGTTATTTCAACTGTTAACTTGTAAACAAAATGTGTATTGATTTGAGCTGTTTAATTTGTACACAAAATGTGTAGTGATTTGAGCTGTTTAATTTGTACACAAAATGTTAGTTATTTCAGCTGTTTAATTTGCACACAAATGTGTAGTGATGTCAGCTGTTTAATTTGTACACAAAAAGTGTAGTGATTTGAGTTGTTCAAGTTGTACACAAAATGTGCAGTAATTTTAGATGTTTAATTTGTACACAAGACATGTTTAATGTCACACATCTACTCCTACACCTTTTAAAATAAAAGACTTGAAACTTTGGGATATGTTTGGGGGTGGCATGTAAATGCGTAAAATGGTTGTTCAGTTCTGATCCACCATGCTTGGGGTGGAGCTAGTGGGGTTTGGTGGGGCACTTCTGCATAAGGGATGTGTTGCGACGTTGATACCACAGAAGCAAAGTGCAGATTGTTGTAAATGGCACTGCTATGAACGACCAGAATCGCAAAACCCACAGAGACAAACTCCACTGATCTTTATTTCATCCATTGTAAACATGACTGCTTAGGGAAATTGTTCTCAACAACAACAAAACAAAGTTAAATCTGGCTTCCAGTTTGCTGAAATCAGCAGGTATCGTTATATGCTACAGACCGTAAACGACACTAAAGCACATGTCACTAACCGCCATTTTAGTGCCAAAGTCATGTAAATCCCCATTATGATTACTATTCCTCCTTCAAAGTCCAGGATGTACATAGTCATTTAAAAGGTTCATAATGACTCTTTATCTTTTGTGAAAAACCGCACAACGCAGACAATGTCATAATGAGAAATCTTCTTAAAGGCCTGTAGCGGTCAAGTAGATGGTTTGTCTTTGAAGTCATTCCATAATGCCTGGGGCAAATGAGGTCTTTGTCTTTGTCTTTAATAAATGATTATCGCTTTCCGGATCGGATTGTCATTGTAAAAGGTTTGTGATGTTTGTTGCTTTTTTGATGTTACAGTTATTAAAGCACACAAACCAAGCCGTCATATATTCACCGTAATGAGGCCGAATACCTTTGTTTAAGATTTAATCTCTTTATGTCATCAGTGAATTAAGCCTTTGGCTTTTGTCTCCAAATAAATCTATTTTGTTCCTAGAGGGGTAATTCTGTCTTTTGATGTCATTCATTGGTACATAAACACATATATTTCATATTTACCCAAAACCGCTACAGTGCTATTCATACACAAAATAAATAAATATTACCTTAGTTGATTTTGAAAGTCATATCCTAATACATGCACACGTGATCTTCAAATATAAATGTGAATGTTTTATGATAGATGTATATCTTGACTGCTTCATCAAATTATTTTGGAATGAAATGAATGCAATATTTTAACAAAAACTATGAATAAAGAATAAAATGCTTGTACAGTAATTGTGGGTATTTTTCATTCTTAAGCCCTGTTGAATTTTGACCTGGAAAACTGGTCATCTTACACAAACCTGTTATGAGAAACCATCTGTCTTGAAAGACCGCTTTTTGCTGGCAGAAATAGGTGGTCTCTCAACACAGGTTTTACTGTAATTGTGTCAGAGTGAACTACATGAAATTTTCCAGTGGAAAATAAATCGAAAATTGTCATAATTAATTATATATTATTCTTTTAAGTGTTTGTTTATGTATATGTTACTTTGTACTTGGACAATTTGTTATAGTGTTATGTGTTTGTTTTGAATAAAGATATAAAACAAGAAAACTAAAATAATGTGCTGCCACTAGTCTAGATGGTTCACTCCAAATCATCAAATAGAAAAGAAAAAACAACAACCTGATCTTCAAGTGCATTATATACCAGTATTCATGCTGTTCACAGTAGCATGAGCTGATTATACCCCAAAAACATGGGTTATAAACACAGCTTTCTTCAATATTCATCCAGATGGATATGGCAATTGACTGACAGTCACAGTGTAGCAGGGTAACTAAAAATACTGCTATCAAGTGGTGTTTGTTCAGTACTCACCTAGAGGGATATCGGCAATTGAATGACAGTCATACGGTGGAGTTGAGTAACTACAAATATCATTAGCGCATAGTGTGTGTTCAGTACTCACCTAGAGGGATATCGGCAATTTAACACAAGAAGCAAACATAAATGAAGATTGGCAAAGTTACAAAAGACTTTAAACTCTGGTTGCCAACCTATGTTTGGCCCAGTACCTTGGTTTGATTTCTGCATCATTAATACACACAATGAGAGCATATCCTGCATCATCTTTGCAAAATCTGTGTAATGTATGCACTATTTTGTCCGTGGGAGCTCTGGTTAATTTCTACAAAATAATACATTATCAAATTCCTGAGCAGGTTTAATTTTCACAAGGGTATTGTCTATGTTGATTTTAAGTGCTTACATTTCTTGTATAAAATAATAACTGAAATCTGCAATGAAGCACATGTCCATGTGGACATCTTATTTATCTGTAGAAATACACAAGCACATATCCTTGACAAATATGAAATCTTGGTATTTATGGAACAAAAATATTAGCTTGTTTAACCTGGAATATCTGCAAGAACTTCACTTGCTGCTGCCAATCGTCCACTTCTGTCCACCCCATCTAAATACTGCAGCTGTTGCAAGGCTGAGATTATCTCCCTTTGGTAGCCTGTGAATAAAAATCAAGAGTAATTTTTCTTATTTTGAAGCTCCTTGTGTAGTTCTAAAATGTTTTGGTGGTGTTTATATACATATTTTCTTGCATCCTGAAACATATTTTATAAATAACACTTTGTGACCCATACTTCAGTTAAGCTGTTCAGTGTTTTGAAATGTCAGCTGTATTAAGGTATACATTTATCTCTTTTACCTTCAAAAATGACCAAAATTTCTTCATTCCAAAACACCATAATCCTAAAAGCACGAGATTATTATACAGGCTGTAATAAGACAATTACAGATATACAGAGACCCCATAACAACTGTTTTTGCCAGACATGACCAACAAATGAGCTCAAATGACAGTTGCTAACTTTACACGTTAGAAATCATAAGGTACCATTAATTATCCCATGCAATTCTTTGTCGTTATGTTATACTAACTCTTTAAACACTCTATAGTCACAAAGCACAAGACAAAATAGGTGTGAAAGCTGGATTTATCAAAAAATTATAAGTGAACAACTGCCCCATGGTCAGTACTTTAGACATTACATTTTATATTCTCCAAGTACATGTATCATATCTGACTTTGAGAATTTAAGCCCGAACTTGAGTCTTTTGCTCAAAAAGTTTGGAGAAAACAAGCCATGGTTTGACTGTCCTTCAGTTTAATAAAATGTATACATACCATGTATACTCGCTTATAAGTTGAGTCCAACTGCAAAATGCACAGATCCAGATCTGCCATCGCATAATGAACCAGCAGATCTGGGTCTATGCAGTTTGTTAGGTGTAATCAGTAGAACAAATAATACTGACCCTGATCTGCCAGTGCATTATGACTTATAAGCGAGTATACACTATATAATTATTTGATAATACTTTGCAGTTTTTGTTACAAATTATCCCTCTTTCAGTCTCTCCCCTTGCTGGGACAGTGGGACAGGGGGATTGTGACCCAAGTGTAATGTGTCAAAATCCTTTATATGTATTATGTGTCCTGCAGCTTTGACGACATGGACAACCTTCAGTCAAGAAATATTACAAATTATCACTGTAATTTACATTTTTACACATTTGATGTTTGATCCACTCTTGTAGATAGTTTATCATAGGGACAAGATAACTACCATTCTTTTAATAAATTCCACCAAGTAATTTCTTGGAAGATGTGATAACAGACTGATGGATGGATGGATAGAGGGTATCACAATATCTCCATGTTCAAATCGAAAGCATGGTGATACAATTCAAGTTTTGTCATTAAAGTAAATTTAGACAAGTCTGACACCAAGCTTACACAAAAGGTTGGCACATATGTTGAAGAGCTGGGTATCACCCGCCATGTTGTATCATGATAATTATCTTTAGTATAATATATATCACAATAATATTACATACATTAATAAACTGAAAAATATACAAGCAAGTCCATGTTTTGCAAAACAAATATTGCTTGTATTATTGCATAAATCCATTATATTCGTGGGTATCAAATTCATAGTATGGTCAACAAACACATAAAATATTAATAATAATTATAAAAGATTATATCGACATTCACTTCCACACATTTATTGAAACCAAGCTTGGTTCCTACGGTAGTAAGTGGGTTGATTTTCATGGATAAATAGTGACTAACATTATTCAAGGGCACATGTTTTCCAAATTTCATTGGATGGCATAAAGTTTTAATATTAATTATTATAAGTGGATTTAATATGTAAGGCTGCAATTTTTTACCAAAAATTTCTAAATGTGTAAATGGTATACAATAACTGAAACAATGCTGTTTAACCAAACCAATTGGAAACTCAATATTTCCCCCAATCTGCACATTATGTTTACAGCAGACAGCTATATGCATGTTATTCATGGACAATGTGCATGTCATACCTTGCTTAACTTGTGATTGTTCATTTGCTGTATGTCTTTAATCTCTCATTATGTCAGGATTTAGTTTGTAAGACATGCCTTAGCTGAATATACCTGACAATTTAGGTAAAACATCCTTAGGATTGTCTTGATACTGTTTCATGCTTCTATAAATATGTATATGCTGAAAAATTCAATAATGCAACTGGAGATACTGCCTAGACATGTGCACAAGATGCTTTTGAAGGATCTTCAATGACTAAGAAAATGCAGTGAGTGACAAACTTTAAACAGTGTTTCTCTAAAAAAAAATGTTACTCTTCAGAGATTCTGTAAAGAACATGTTTTTTTCAAAGGTAAATAATACAGTTTTCTCAGAGGTAAATAATACAGTTTTTTAAAAGTAAATAATACAGTTTTTTCAAAGATAAATAAATACAGTTTTTTCAAAGGTAAATAATAATTTTAAATAAATGTTGTCAGCAATATCAGAAATTGACCCAATGTGGTATGTTTAGGTACAACTAATTCTCTTCAACTTTGGCTTTTTCTAAAATGATGCAACATTTTATGTGAAAATCATCATTACTTTAAGAAAACAATTAGCAGAAACATTTTACTAAACACTCCTCTCAAGCAGAGATGTGGAAATATATCATTTAATTGGAATGAGTAGTTCCTGCATCACTGAATTTACATGGTTACTGATTTTGTAAACGTTTACAGGCACTAAACTAAACTAAGCTGTTTACACATGTAAATGTTGCAGCATTCATGATATGTGCTTCAGGAAGAAAATAAAGACACAATGTGTGAGGAAGTTTGCTTTTATTACAATAGCATCTGATAAAGTCATTATATTTGCACAGATCTTTCAAGTTTATGAAATTTTGCATGCAAATTAAATTGTAATCAATCAATTTCCATTGTTCCTCATCTTTCAAAAATGTATCATGATATACATTTGTCAGCACCATAAATACCATTGGTATTAAAACAAACAAATAAATGGGCGGTGCTTTACCATTGCATACGGTGGGGAGAGGGGTATTTTGAATATCACCTTCATTCATATGTCTTTATGACTGTAAATTTGATGTCCAGCTTACCCACAAAGAGCATGAAAATTGATACCCCACGAATAATAATGAATTCACGGTATGCTAAATTCTTATAACAAATGAAAAAAAACAAAGTGTTTTCCTTTTCTTTCTGTCTTTCTATTAAATGCTCACAAAACTCTGTGATTGATCAGATAAACTAAAATGATTTAAAAACACATTACTATTTTCTTCTGAATAGATGCACCTGGTGTGTGATAATAAGCAATGAGGGTATCGCTGTTTAAGACCCAAAAAGTTTGAGGATCTGCACCAGTTGCCACACGGAACAGGTTATGGCAGGATCTCTCTAAAACTAACAAAAATACTGGAAAGAATCATTGGATAACAATTGTGTGGTAACTGGTACAGACCCGGTAAAGTATCTTGTTCTCTCTTAGCTCACTTTTAGATACATGTACTTTACAGTTCCCAGCTGCTGACTTGATCAAATAAAGACAAAAAAAGAAATATCACTGAGGCTCTGGGAACTAAACAGAGCATGTGCTGATGTCATTTTCCTACCAAAATATACATGTGTGTACAGAAGACATGTTTTAAATTCATCTGTTCTTGTATATCTTGTTTTAAAAATTGGACATTAAATGATGCAGATTATGCTTTCCTAATGGAATTCCATTATTGGAAGTATCTAAATCAAAGGTAGGCACTGGGGGGAGAGGGCATTTATTATTCAGAATATGGTATGCACTTTTAGGGGAGGTAGATTAAAATAATCAATCCATAGTATGGGCCAAGCATACAAATAAAACCAATACTCAGGTGGAACAAATATTTACCAGAACAAATCAAAATGTACATATAGTATTATTTGAAAAATATTTTCAAGGATTGATACTTGCTATCTTGTGAGAGACATATTCTGAATTTAAAAAGATTGTGTGTATCAGTTAATTAGGTAGATATAGTAGGTACAAGGAAACAGTTTGTATACATATTGTAAACAGCCTTGTTGTTTATTTCATTCAAAGGGATAAAAAGAAGACAAGAAAATGTCTATCTTTGGATAGTTTATATATAATAGATATATCCATACTTTTCTAGCTGTATGAGGAAGTAATTGTACAGTCTTGCTATATACCATTGGATGAGCCCCAAGAAAGCAGCAGAATGAATATCATGGGACAGCTGCAGACCTGTACAATTATTTCTCCATACAGCTGGAAAAATATAGATCACAGAATGATATATCTGACCAACTCCATGACACATTTATGAAAAAATGCATTTTGTGCACTGCTAGAAGAACAATAACATTTTGAACGATTTCTTACTTCACCAAAAAGACAATGGACCATTCCAACTTTGTTATACTCATTCATTAGCACTGACATCATTGCTGTGTGTGCATTGGTTGATTCAATCACATAACCAATTATACATGGCAAAAGATTCTAAAATTCAAGTAAAAGTTGCAGAAGTCATTTTACTGTCTTCTCCAGTGCACACAGCTCCACATTATCCATTCTGACATGGAAACATAAACAAAAATGGTTATAATTAATTGAGATTCATCAATCTTACTGAATGTCATGAAATCTTTCTGGAATTGCCTGGTGATTCTATTGTGAATCCATAGATGGAGAGAAAAACAGACAGAGAAGAAAAAGCCAGTACTCTAGACATTTTATTACATTAATTATGTTGGCAGGTTTACATTCTCCAGGCCGTAATAGAAAAGAAAACAGTAGTGGATAAATCTGATTGAGATTCATCAGTTTTGAGAAATGTCTGGAGAATCACTTGTAGGACCTTCCTGATGATTCTACATTGGATGAATAGAGAAATGTGTGGTGAATCACATGTAGGACCTTTCTGATGATTCTACATTGGATGAATAGAGAAATGTGTGGAGAATCACATGTAGGAAATTTCTGATGATTCTACATTGAATACATTAGAAATGTGTGGAGAATCACTTGTAGGACCTTCCTGATGATTCTACATTGGATGAATAGAGAAATGTGTGGAGAATCATTTGTAGGACCTTCTGATGATTCAATACTGGATGAATACAGAAAAAAGCCAATGCTCTAGAGATTTCATTAAATGTACAAGTGATTCTGGACTAGGTAAACTGTTCTATGCAATATTAACTTTGAATTTTTAAGATATTTTTAATAAAATTATAATTCTCAATTGTAATAGATTGATTTTACGTGTGGGAATGCAGTTATTGTATTCAGCTTCATTGTTACTACTCCTTTGCATTAGAACTATTATTTATTAGTTTTAATAAAATCTATTTTTTCAATTATCTGCTCTCTCTCTCTCTCTCTCTCTCTCTCTCTCTCTCTCTCTCTCTCTCTCTCTCTCTCTCTCTCTCTCTCTCTCTCTCTCTCTCTCTCTCTCTCTCTCTCTCTCTCTCTCTCTCTCTCTCTCTCTCTCTCTCTCTCTCTCTCTCTCTCTCTCTCTCTCTCTCTCTCTCTCTCTCTCTCTCTCTCTCTCTCTCTCTCTCTCTCTCTCTCTCTCTCTCTCTCTCTCTCTCTCTCTCTCTCTCTCTCTCTCTCTCTCTCTCTCTCTCTCTCTCTCTCTCTCTCTCTCTCTCTCTCTCTCTCTCTCTCTCTCTCTCTCTCTCTGGAGCATTCAACTCCTAACTGCTGTCTTTAGCCTGGTGTCTAAAATTAAAACAGTACAATTATCCAAAACTGTACATTTACATTTATCCAAAACTGTATAATTATCCAAAACTGTACAATTATCAGTACAATTATCAAGAAATACATGTACATGTACTGAAACTTCAAATGACAGCTAGACAGCTGAAGATTAACATTTAGTTTCTTTCATTCCACTATCATTTTGTATCAATAGTTTAAATCTGTACCATGATACACTATCACCAGAGAAAATATTGTCATTTATCTATGCACTGATGATATAAAACCACCTACAACATATGTATGTAATCAGCCATAAATATCCAGGAATCCAGACAGACCCAGAAAATCCTTAGGTATTATGAAATGCAATTTTCAAAACATACCAGGTCTGTGGCAGAGGGGATTGGCTGACTCATCCTGACTCAAGACAAGTTCTCTCAAGTTGTCACAGAGACCCAGACACTGAATGACATGTGACGTGGATGCCAATTTGTTGCCATGAAGATCGAGTATAGATAATTTGAACTCTGGCCCAGCTAGATCCTTGAAACCTGTAAGATCTTCTATCTGATTATAACTGAAATTCACCTTCACTAGAGACCTGAAAAACACGCATAGCATTATCCTGAAATAGTACATGTAAATATAAATTTTCATTTTTATATAGAGTTCATTTTATATCAATTTCTATACCAACTGACAATAAATATTTATGAACCAGTCTGTCCATCCATCCATCTGCCTATGAGAATCCTGTCATTGCAATTTTACTGAAACTTTGCAAATTTTTCTAGCCAGGGTAATTCATGTAGATTCTCTCTCTCTCTCTCTCTCTCTCTCTCTCTCTCTCTCATATACACACACACACATGAATGGACATGAGTAAAGAAATGTGTATTGCTCAACTTAAAGTGACAATGATATGATTAATATGAAATGAGCTAGATAAGGTCTGATAGACAAATATTTGTCTTCAACAGATATTGATGCACTGTACATATAGCGTGACACTTTTCTGATATGCAATTACATGTAGAAAACAAATTACAAAATATAATCAATAACCAACAGTGATGTCTTACTTGTCACGGATGCTTTTAGTCAAATATAAATAGAAATATATAAGTGCTTGATACCCCAATTTCATGCATAGCTTTCCAATAATATACAGAACAAGATGATCCACTCAGCTGCAGCAGATAAGGCATTATGACATATAATTAATGAGCACAAGCCTCATGCAATAAATGCCCACACCCATTAATGTTTGTGTAGCCATATATTCTTGTAGTAGAGCGGCATTATGAAAAACGCCAAAAATAAAATCCAATTTTATTCAATTCATTTTACAGGAAACAAGTAGAAAAAGTACAGTTATTTTAAATTGTGACAGAATATCAAATGGTTTTACCTTTACACCATTACGACTGCATATCTAACTGGTTGAAAATTTACTATATATAGATTACATGTGACCTTGTGAGTTTCCTTAGGGTAAAAATGATATATGCAAAACTTCAATCAGCCGCTTTTGTTTTTTCATAACAAAATACTTTATACATGGTAATGAATATTGCACTTTTACTGGGCTGATTTAATAACTTTAATGTATGGGTATGATTCACATTATTGTTTATATTCTGATTCTGTTTCCCCGAGTTCATATATATATATATATATATATATATATATATATATATATCTATATAAATATATATATATATATATATATATATATATGTATATATATGTGTGTGTGTGTGTGTGTGTGTGTGTGTGTGTGTCTGTGTGTGTGTCTGTGTGTGTGTATTTATATAAGGGTAAAACTTATTTATATAAGGGTAAAACTTAAAATGATTAAGGTAATGAAAAAATACACAGGGATTTTTATTTCTTACCATCATTTTTTTTTCTCAGAACATTTTAGTAAAAAAATAGCATAATCAACTGCTTCTTGTTTTTGTTATTGCTGTGGATCTTGTATATTCATGCGCCTCTTCTATATTTAGCTATTCTAATCCAAATATTCCAATTGATTATGATTTGTGCTAAAGAATGCCCCCAAAATGAGATCAGAAACAAAAAAGAAAGAATATGAGCTTCCATACAAAACAGCAATCAACATTTGAACATCAGTTTTATTTAAAGAAACATAAAATGACACTTTTGTGATACTGTGATGGCAATGGACATGTAACGGGTGATCTAAGAAACACAGTTTGTCCTCATTTTTCTGTTTGTTAGGAATGAGCGCAAATGAGTACATGAAATTTGTACACTAGTTATATGGTTAGAAAAAGTGTCTTCTGTCAAAAAATCAAATGTGTTCTCGACCACTATTTTTTGAAAACTTCAAAGATGCAAAAATCAGGCAAAAATTAAGGAACAAAATTAACTGTTAATTTCACACTATTTCATTATAGCACGTGTAAATATGTTGCAGTCGACATATAGTGGATATGGCATAACCAAAATAAATACTCTTACAGATTATTTAATGCATCGCTAATTTGGGAGCCAAAATCGACCCTTATTGAACCTTGTCCTTTGTTCACTATAAAGTATTCAGTCAAGGTAACACAATACAAAAACTTAAGAATGTCTTATCAAAATGACAACATTGTCAGAAAAGGTATATCTATGCATCATCATAAACCACACTAAAGCAGCCATAGCTACTGTGAACTCATTGGTATTAATTTTTGTGGTTTTGCAAAAAAATTACATTTTTGCCAGTACATAATTTCAGATTGGAAAAGGCATAATATTGTTTCCACGGATGGATCACCGATTGTTGGTTCTTTAAATTTTTGGTCTGCAACAACCATAAAATCCACAAAAACTAAAATTTATACTCACTTATAAATAGAGTCCAACTGCAAGCAACATAGACCCTGATCTGCTGTTGCACAAGCACTGGCAGATCAGGGTCTATGATATTTGTTCTGATTACTCCTAACAAACTGCACAGACCCATATCTGTTGGCTCATTATGTGACAACAGATCCGGGTCTGTACAGTTTGCAGTTGGGATCAACTTATAAGCAAGTACATATGGTATTACCCCAACAAAAATACTGAATTCACATTATTTTATGTGGATTTATATAATTTATCCAATATACCTTAGATTTGACAATCCTTCCACTCTTGAAATAAGATTACATGACAAGTTCAACGTCCTTAGAGAAACCAGACCATCCAAATTCTCTATCCGAGCAATTTGATTTGAGGACAAGTCCAAATGTTTCAGAAGTCTTAAATGACTGAGATTTTCAATTTTAGTAATGTAGTTGCTGTGAAGGTTTACAACTTGGAAATGTGAGCGAAGTGGGACATTTTTCAAGGACTGGATTCCTGAATCTATCAGGCACAGCTCATTGGAATCCAGGTCAATTCCATCCATGTTGAATACTAGGCATCCGGAATCTAATTTTTCTGTGTCATCTTTCCGCACAACGTTTTACAGTGAAAGGTAGCCATGATAACCTCTGAAAAGAGAGAGATCAAGTGCAAAAAGTGGAATCTTTTAAGAACAATTTCAATACATCTAAAAATTCATCTTAAAATGACCTTTAATAAGAGAATGATAAAGGCATTTAGTACAATTATTAATGAAGCATTTACTAATTTAACAAGTTCAATGCTTTGAAATAAATGTTTCATATTGCAGCCTGCCCAATTAACCAGAAAGTTTCAGACAGAACCAGTAACTTTTTTAAAATTTTGCTTTTCATTTCAGCATATTTGTGTTTGATAATGACATCTGTCTGTCTGAACATTTTTTTTTGGGGGGGGGGGGAGGAAGGGACAGCATTAATTCATAGAAAGTTATTCATTTTCTCATAAACAGTATCTCCCCTATTCTGACACAGACAAATTTTACAAATTTCAAAATGTTATCCACAATAAAATTCAAATTTACTACTATGCAACATAAGACTTTGTTTCGAAATGACCAAGGTTTACACATGTGGTGTTGAGAGCTACAGTCAGTCAAATGACCAGTGGTGTAGAGAGCTACAGTCAGTGAAATGACCAAGGTTCACACAAGTGGTGTAGAGAGCTACAGTCATTGAAATGTAAACTGCTTGCTAGTGTTGACAGTCTACTGGAGCTGAAATTATTTTTCAATGGGTCCCAGACCTTTGTATCAAATTTATGCTGGATCTGGGTGTATGACAACCGGGTCACAATATTACATGACAGTTACACCAAGCATGTAATACAGTAGATATTATAGTATGCAGTACTAGCTTACAATTATAGCTTATTATTATAAGGAAAAACGAGTGAGAGATTATGCATCGTAACTTTCCATCAACATAAATTGTAGCTTTTAACTCCTACCAACAATATTTAAGTGATTATGTTTTTTCATCACTTTTACCCTTACATTTGGTAATATTAAACTCATCAGATGACCAAACCAGCAATCATAAGTATATTTATTTGAGCTGTTGGCAAAAGAATACAGCAGGGTGTGATCAGTATAGTCTGCATACAAATAGTAGGTCCAAAGTTAAACACATATCTATCTGGCTCCTCATTTCTTGAGAAAATGTGTTGCATGTACATGCATTTGGGTGTGGAAGTACTATACAGTGGCTGGACTAGAGGTTGTATCTTGGACAGCATTATGTATATTTCATTGTGTGGAAAAATGTTAAGCAAACAATTTAAAAATGACTGGGGAATGACACCAAAAAAATATAGCATTTCTCATATTCTTTATTTTAATAACTGAATAAATAATCCATGCAATCATCTTAAACATTGCTTCAACATCTTCTTTCTTCTCATATGAACCCACTGATACTTATGTGTGATTTCTTTTTCTTTTTCTTTAAAAGCAGTGTCTCTCTTTCACAGTTATTAAAACCACTGTATCATGCAAACTTTTATATTTTGTGAAGCACCTTAATATTTCTCGAAGGATTATTTGCTCAGAAATTAATCTTACATCTCTTGCAATACATGTATGTCAATGTATTTTAGTGGATGAGTCTTTAAATATTAAATGGCATTGTTTATGACTTAAAAAGAACATTCTGCATTGTCAACTGTAGCTGAGCCAACATGAAAGTTCCACATGATGTAGTGGATGGCCACTATTACATAATTATATTGCTGCAACTTGATAATTGGTGCAATAAAACTTAATCCATCCACTATGAGCCACAACGTGTACATCCACAATCAACTGTAGCTGAGCCAACATGAAAGTTCCACATGATGTAGTGGATGGCCACTATTACATAATTATATTGCTGCAACTTGATAATTGGTGCAATAAAACTTAATCCATCCACTATGAGCCACAACGTGTACATCCACAACAAACACTATATTCAGTCCATGACAGACAAATACATGGATGGATTAATTTCCACTGCGGAAATGTGGATTTTCCAAAATCTGTAATGTGTGTTCTGTATAGGGCATTATTGATAGTTATGATGTGTTCAGCTTATACGTAAAATACAGTACAAGTGAAACAAGCAAGAAAACAATGAATAAGAAAATATTCTGATTGTTTTATATAAAAAAATAAACTTAGGTACAAAAACTTTAGACTCTTTACTGTACAGTAAATACAATCATATCTATTGTACATACCCATTGCACAAATGAGTTTACATAATACAGTAGTAGGCATTTCAGTTCAATTTAAAATGATGATGATGATAATCTCATGCATCGCAAGAGAAATTAACAACTACTGCAATATGGAAAAAACTTTTTTTTACTACCAGCACTTACTTACTGACCCAACCCTTTTTTGTGTACTGTATATATGAATATCTTTAAACATTTAACCTTGGGTTATTATTTCTTTTAATTCTACTCCAGAGTCCATAGTTTGATCAAGTGTGACATTAAACTTAGTTTTGGTTCCCAAAGATTCAGCGCCATTTGAGCAACTATGGACATAATTTCATTAATTCAACATTGTTAAAATAATTGCTACCCCTGACTAAATACACATTTTGTACAGTATATGTTCTTTGGCAACAAAATGTTTTATTTGTATTCATGCCACTTCTTAATACTTGGGCCAAAATGTAACAAGTCAGTAACTAAACAGATAATAAAACAATATTTCATAACTTTCACCCTTAAATTTGGTAATATTAAACTCATCGCTGTGCACTCCAAATAAGACACTGTCAAGGGGGTTTGAAGTAACAGGGAGATACATATACAGCTGAGAAGTTTGTGGGAAACTTCTTAGAGTGGGGGGAGGTCTAAATATAAGAGGGATTTAATGAAGTCATAAAGGTACAGCCTGAAAATATTACGCGTGATTGTATATAATTCACTTAAAATTTAGGCGCGATTTTTGAAAAACAAACGTCAATGAAACCCTGTTACACCTTCAAATTTTCTGGGAGAACTCCACCAGAGATATGTTAGAGAAAGTTAAAAAAAAAAAAACTTTCGTACTTGAAATTACACTTATTCAAGTCCAATATACTTACGATATCACAGAAAACAAATTTTATATGAACGTATCGACCAGATATATGTCGATGCGTATCTCGAAAATAGGTAACACATTGCCATGAAGATGCAAATGCAACTTTTTACAAAAACTGCACATAGTTTACTTTCAACAACTGAAAAATATAAGTGTGCTCAATACATGCGCTCTTCCGATTTTTCTCCCAACCCAAATATTTAATAGTTACTTCTGAAAGAAAACGCGAATATCCATCTACTGTCAAGTCTTTACATGCCGCTTTTTGATACCAATAACGATCATTGGTTTCCGTAGAGATATCGTAAAACTTTCCAAAGATTCAAGTTTATTTTAGCCACCTAAATTTCCGTTTTAGTCGTTGAAATCAAGAATAATACGCTTATTTCATAACATAAAAAAGAAATCACCTAAAAAGGTAAAACAAACTAAAGTTTACGACTTATTGAAAACCGTTCGTAATATCCTTGAATCAGGAAGTAAACAAATCTTCAGAACTGAAAGTTGACTCCACAACGAGAATGTAAGTTACCAAGAGTTTTGTGATGGTTTGCATGTAAATTCAAGGTATGATTTCCTCTACTTAAGGAAAAGGCTTCGATAAGAACAAGAATTAAATGAATGATTGTGCAGGGCATCAGCAACAACTGATTTTAGATAGGCCTAAACACACAGACGTATATGGAAGTCCTCGCTTAAGTTTTGACCCACTTAAGCACATAGTTTCACCTGTTCAGAATTATACTCCATTAATCGTGATACTTCTCATTACATTTAAAACAGAAGTTATTTTTGTAAAGCATGCATATCAAATGTCAATGATATATTATTATCCATGGTGTAAAGAAAACAAACGAAAGAGACAGTTCTGCTCGTAAGCAACGAGATACAGATGTTACAAGGATAGGTAAACATAAAGATACTAACAGTGAGAGCAATGAGGACCCTAATCCTAGATGGATGAAGGTAATAATGTCTGACGTTGAGACAAAGAAATAATTCACGAGAAACCTCCCCAGATTTAAATCAAAATAGATGTGCTAAGTCCATTTCGCGGGATAAGCGTAACGCATGATATGACTAGAGAGGAATTAGAACTTCAGAAAGCGAAATTGCAAGAAGCCAAGATGAAAATGAAAAATAGGGGAAATTCAAGTTAATGATGAGGGGCCCACAGTAAGGGTGTACACAGGTAAATAGTAATCTTGTAAATACAACTTTAAATGAGTTAATTGTCACTGGTGAACATATTTTAACAATGACTCCAATTAAAAAAGTGTGCAAACTCAAACTAAAATCTATACTAATGCTGACAACTTTATGAATAAGTATGATGAATTAAAATTATGTTATGTGAGTGATGAAATGACAATGCTTGATATTATTGTGGTAATGGAAGTTTTACCAAAGAACTCTAGATATATTAGTTAAGCAAAGCCGAGCTAGCTATAAATGGTTACGAAATGTTCCTAGATAATTTTCCTGTAGAAAGAGGACGAGGAATAGCAGTACAGTCAAACCTGTCCTAACAGTCACCTGTGTTCAGTTGTCACCTGGTCACAACGGTCATTCTAATTTCCCCCTGATAAATTTCTTATATAAATGCCCTGTATTGAATGGTCACCTGCTTTCAGCGGCCAGGTGTTTCCTAACCAAATACTGGTTTCACCCTGCCTTAAGTAGTCATTGGAACATATCAGCAGTGACCGCTCCAAGCATTTCATATCTTGATTGTACCTACCATAGTCCAGTCATGCTGTCAGCCAAACTCTAAGGTATCAACATGTTAGCTTCAAAAGCAAGGCCGTTTTTGTCCTACATGAGAGAAGCAATTCAATTCGTTTGCTGGATAGTGGACAAAGTAGTCATGTAGTTGTAGTTGCAGCAGAAACGGGAGTTGGGCCAACTCAGATCCAAGGGATTATTAAGCGTAACCGAGATATTATGGCCAATTTTGAGAACAATGTTAATCCGGTGTGTAAGAGATTACGTACAATCACACCAAATGAGTAGAGATACATGTACACTGCACTTGAGATAACCCTAACAGTTTATATGCTACTAACAATAGCTGCAGGAAGCTTCATTTCATTCCTAATCATCAAAGGTCTATTGCAAAAGCCGACTGTCTTTTGATCTTGGTGAGTTTAAGCGACTGCTTATTCCATCAATTGTTTGAAGTGTGAACACGTTTTCATGCCTAATTATGCCAGCTGGCCTAACAAAAAGTCAGTCCTGTGTTTGATAGTCACAGGTAAGCTGTCAATTAGTAATTTTATTTAGATGCTGTTTCTACTGATAATTGATGATTTAATGAAGATGATGGATTAAAGTGTAACTTTTTATTTTGTTATTTTTTTCTTTTTCTTTTTGCTAAATAGCTAAATTAAATATATGTAATCTGATAGGATACTACTAATGATAATAATAATGCTAATGCTATTCAGTGCATAGTACATGTATTTGTCATGAACTAATTTTGAGACCTGAACATGCCTTCAGAGGTCACCTGTCCACAGTGGCCACTTTGGCCTTTTCCCATGGGTGGCCACCGTAGACAGGTTTGACTGTACTATGGTCAACATGGAATGCAAGAGATGATACAGATTCAGAATTCATGGAATGTATAGGACTCTGTTATTTTGAACAAATATTTGATAAACCAACAAGATATCAAATAAATCAAGAGCCATCGACATTTAATTTAATTTTGGTGAATGACAGTAACCATGTAGCACAAATCAAGTATAATAATTCACTTGGGTCTAGCGACCACTGTGTTTTAGACTTTACTTAATAATGCTCTAAACTATGACTCTATGACTAGTGTTAAGTATAATTAAATTTAAAGCAGACTAGGACAAACTAAGAAATGGAATGGATATACAGTAGATTGGTCAACAGAAAGAGAAGGTAAAGGAACAAAATACATGGTGGATTTAGTTATAGATAAACTGATTTCAGAAATGGACATTAACATTGCAAAAACTAGAAATACAAGAAAGAAAGGCAAAACCCCATTATCAGCTGAACTTATAAGGTGTATATAAAGAAAACAGATTGTGGACAACATACATGGAAAGTAGAGACAATGGTAGATGTAGAGACTATTGTAAAGGCAGAAACAAGGTGAAATCAGTCACAAGGAAAAAAAGGAAACATCATGAAAAACAAATAGCTGAAAGTGCTAAATCGAACTGCAAAAACTTCCAGAAACACGTACAATTTTCCAAGTCGCTAGTCTGGGACTAATGGATGAAAAAAAAAATTTGTTCAGCCCTGATGATATTCAATAGCAGCTTTCATAGCAGCTTTGTACCCAACAATTGGAAAATTGGTCAAATATCTGCATTTTTCAAAAAAGGTGACAAGACTCTACCATCCATCTACAGACCAGTGAGTTTAATAAGTGTAATATGCAAACTAATCTTTAAAAGATAATACTGATATTCACTTCCATGCAAATAGGCTTAATGCCTACTGCAGTAATTAGGTTGATTAGGTAAATTATTTATTGCTAATACTTACCATGAATTAGGAGATCTAAATCAAGATACCAACAACCTTTTGCATGTACATGTATGTATTAGCTTAATTCCACTACTACTTGTATTAAGACCATAATTAGTTTTTTCATTGTTCAAAAAGACTGCTATTAAAACATAAACTGTCAACCATTATGGATTAGGCCCTAAAATAGCCAATAACAGCAAACCAAGCCTTTTTGAAACACAGCTTCTGTCCTTTCCATATATAAACAGTTGAAATTGAGTTATAATCTCCTAACTATGACAGTGCTGCTGAGACAATGGTAAAAAAGTGGAAAACTTTAAAGGTGCTATCACCCTTTGATGTTTTAAAAGCACATAGCATTGAGAAGCTGCTGTCATGTTTAACATTTTGTTGTTTTTCTTTTTTGTTGGTTTTAACAGCACTTTTAAGATATTACTGGCTATATTGTGCTGAGGAAATGGGAGTCACAATGACTCACCAAGGCAGTTGGCTTGGATGGTTATCAAACCTGCAACCATTGGAATATAAGTCTGATGCTCTACAAACTGAGCTACCATCATATCACTGCTTGCACCAGATGCATTCAACCCCTGGATTTATATGTCATAGCCCAATTTATTAGAAGCTGAGTTAAATGAATGGGAGGACAGTGGAGATGTACTGAAAGATAAGGTTTCAATTGACCTGACGACACATATACCCTTAAATCAATTTACAAAAAGTAATTTTTCTCCACACTTAGAAGTTATATGCATGAAATGTGTTTAGTAATATAAATGTGCTCTTGTGTTCTGTTTGCTCATTGGAATAGTGAATAGTACTTATGATGACCAAAATCAAAATGCTGTGAAAACATTTTAGTTTATTTACAAAACAACATATACAACTCTCCCTCATTATAACACAGTAGTCAGGGTCCATAACCGCTGACCACATTATGTACCGAACCACATTATATTGAGACTGTGATATGTACAGAACCACATTATATTGAGACCGTGATATGTACAGAACCACATTATATTGAGACCGTGATATGTACAGAACCACGATATATTGAGAATAGCATAATATATTGAACAGTGGTATAGCAGGCACTATCAAAATTTGGTAAATTAGGGGTTTTTGACAAGGAAATGAAGATATAAGTCTTAAGTTTCACCTTGTTTTCTTTCAACCCATATTGTTATACATTGGTGTGATTTTGGTCATGGAATCCATGTTAGTACCGCATTATATCCAGAATCGTGTTATAATGAGGTGCATTATAATGGGGAATAGCTGTATTTGATGTTGGATATGTTCAATTACTAGAGACTAATATATTTCAAGAATACATGTGCCTAAAAAGATGCAAACTCTGATTGACATTTAATTTTCTAAAACATTCATGTTTCTCGGATCATTCCTAATTTCACTGGATTGCATAAAGCTATTGTGAGTAATAATTATTATAAATGGATATACAGCAGAACCTGTCTTCAGTGACCACTGCTATGAGAGACCACATGTCATGAGAGACCAGGTTCTCAAAGCACAGATTTATTGGTTATATAGTGTTTTGACCTGTCATTTTTTGGCAAAAGGGGTGGACTTTCAAGTCAAGTTCTACTGTAATATGTTCTTTGGGAAGTACCAAAGGACACAAGCCATGAGTAATTTATTACTATAACATCAGACATATTCATTGCATTAACATAGAGTTTTCAAGTTTATGAAAATTTGCATTCATATAAATCATAATCAATAAATGTCCATTGTTCATTGACATTTCACAAATGTATAAATGTATCATGATATATATTTCTCAGCACAATCAATACCACTGATATTAAAACAAGCACACAAACTATTGATACTTTACCATCAGATACATCAGTTGGAGGAGGGGGTGCTTTCAATATCAGCTTGTTACATATTTTCATTGTGACTTTAAAATCATGGTCTCCTTACGAACGAAAACCATGAAAATTGGTAGCCCGTGAATTTAAAGGGATTCACAGCAAATATTTCATGGTGCAAATTAAGGTCATTCAAAATGAAAGTTGTTCATCTTTTAGAACTAAGCAGGGCTTTAATGTTCTTTTTTCTCTAAGAATCTTGTTTAATTTATTTAGAACTAAGCAAGGCTTAAATGTTCTTTTAGAACTAAGCAAGGCTTAAATGTTCTTTTAGAACTAAGCAAGGCTTAAATGTTCTTTTAGAACTAAACATGGCTTAAATGTTCTTTTTTCTCTAAGAGTCTTGTTTAATTTAATCAATTTATCAGCTAAAACTTTTGATTTATTCATAGGAAGTAAATGGACACAATTTTATATGCTCCCAAATTTCTGATATACTCCAAAAAGTACTATGGACAGTGGAGTACTTTTGCATGTCAAAGCAGGAGTATGAATGTGATTACTTGAGTTCCTTACAAATACGACTACAAGTACACGTACCAGTACTGGGATTTTTTAGTACAAAGGACAAATCTTCTTTGAGAAATGCTGATCTGCTTACAACAATGGCCAAGCAGTGTTGATGGATTAAATGAGTGTTATATTCAACCTTATTCTAGAAGATATCTTGATTACTGTTTGAGAAGCCTTGTACATATTTTTTAATAATCTTTATCCCATTTGACCCCTATAGTGTGATGAAAATTTGCTATACAACTCTTTTAATTGACAGTGTGTTTTGCCTCTTCAAAGTCAAACTTAATAAAAATTATTTCATTAGCTCACCTGATCATAAGGTCAAGGGAGCTTATGGTATGGCCCTGTGACCATTGTGTGTCGTCTGGCTGTCAAAAATTGCTTGTTACCACTCTAGAGTCCATATTTCTGATCTGATTTTAATCATACACCTGATTGGTTAACTTTGTTACCAATCTGGAGGCCACATTTCTGATCCAATTCTGAACATACTTGGAATATATGCTTATATCATTAGCATCTCAAATGAGTTTAATAATGAGCAAAAATTCATGCATATTAAGTAGGTGATCTTGTATCTGATTGGCTGAGCTTGTTGCTACTCTGGAGCCCGTATTTATGGTCTGATTTTGATTAAACTTGGAATATATCCTTATATCATTAAGACCTCATATGAGTTCGATAATGAGCAAGTTCAGTGCATAATAATGAGGTGATCTTGCATAGCATTGGCTGAGCTTATTACCCCTCTGGAAGCCATATTTCTGATCCAATTGTGATCAGACTTGCATTATGGGTTTATACTATCAAGGTCTCAGATGGATTTGATAATGAGTGAGATCTATGCATATTAATGAGATAATCTTAGATTGAATTGGCAGAGTTTGTTACCACTCTAGATGCCATATTTCTGATCAGACTTGGAATATATGCTAATATCATTAGGATCTCAAATGAGTTCAGTGATGAGTGAGATACACACATACTAATGAGATGATCTTGCATCTCATAGGCTGAGCTTGTTACCCCTCTCAATACCATATTTCTGATTTAATTTTTATAAAACTTTAAAATTTAACTTTATATCATCAAGACCTTGGGTGGGTTCGATAATGAGCAAGATCCATGCATATTAATGAGATTATCTTTCATTTGATTGGCTGACTTTGTTTCCACTCTGGAGGACAGATTTCTGATCTGATTTTTATCATACTTGGAATTGATGCTTGTATCATCAAGATCTCGGATGGGTTCAATAATGAATGAGATCCATGTATGTTAATGAGGTGAGATTTCATCTGTTTGGCTGACCTTGTTAACGCTCTGTTGGTCATATTTCTTATCCAATGTTGATTAAACTTGGAATATATGCTTATATTATCAGGATCTTGTACAAGCTCTATAATGAGCATAATCCATGCATAATAATGATGTAATCTTGTATTTGATTGGCTGAGCTTGTTACAGTATTAAGATTGTTTATTATGTTTCAGAGTGGACTGGGACATTTTTATAACATTTAATGGTGAAACATTCTATCTAAATTCATAATTTATTTTTCAGAATGTTTATGTTTGTGTCCATCTTGATGACATTGGACATACATGTAGTAAACAAATTTTACCATCCACTGAAAGTGTCAACATACACGTACATGTACCAGCCGAAAAGAAATTGTCAGTAGTGATCTGTTTTTTATTAATCTGACATTTTTTGTTGCTATGTTTTTCAGTGACATACAAATGCTCATAAAGAATATCAGGTGTGTATCTCTGAGCTTGTAGGTACAGACTAATGTCCACAGTGCTATCTAGAACATCACTGGCTCCAGATACATGTACAACAGCTGGTACTAAGCCATCATCATCCTCACTTTCCACTGATTTTTCAAACTATTCCTTCAGTTGTTGGAATTGCAGATGTGATGTCATAATTAACATAATCCACGAAACAAACAACCTTGTTACCAGACCCAAGTAGGCATAATGCATCACACACCATAACAAGGGGAACATCATTTATCATCATCATTATCACTGGTAATGATATATGTTTGCTCACGAAACCCTGCCTTAACAAAACAGTTTGCAATAGTCTGTGGAAACATCATGCCATGCACAGTAAATTATATTGATTGTGTACAAAATATTTATTTCACACTCAGTTTTTTTTTTTTTTCAAGGCTGGTGAGGTATCTTCGGATTAGAGTACTTTGACATCAGATTGAAGATGACTCCTTGGAACACAAGAGATATTTACTTAAGCTGTGCTCAGTTATTCAGTATACAGGTATAGAACAATAGATAATGAATATTTCTAAATTATTTGGTCAGAAAAGTACAAAACAAAGTATTTTGTTTTGTGCTTTAATTATATTGAACCAGCAACCCATGTTTCTAAAGTACCGATTATGAATGAGGTGTGATTATCATGCTTTTGTTACCTTACGCCTTTGTTATTTCGCAATTATGAATGAGGTGTGATTATCATGCATTTGTTACCTGGCACCTTTGTTATGCCTTTGTTATTTAGTAATTATGAATGAGGTGTGATTATCACACCTTTGTTACCTGGTGCCTTTGTTACACCTTTGTTATTTAGCAATTATTAATGAGGTGTGATTATCACGCTTTTGTTAGTTGACGCCTTTGTTATTTAAATGACCGCCATTGTTTACCAGGCTTCAGCACATCCAGTTATAAAAACATTATAATTGAGCTCATTTTCTCTGAGAGACCACACAAATCAAACGCTGTAACCAATTAAACATTGCAACAAAGAAATGTTATAACAAAGCCTTTGGATTATATAGTAATTGGGAATTTGGCTGTTGAAATTAAACTCAAACATTCTTACAGAGAAATGTTTTATCCAATAATGTAATAAACAGTGTTTACTGTACCACTCTGGAAGCCATATTTGTGATCTGATTTTGATCAAACTTGAAATATAGTCTTCTATCATCAGAATCTTGGACTGTTTCAGTAATGTGCAAGATTGATGCATATTGATGAGGTGATCTTGCATCTGATTGACTGGGGTTCTTACCACTCTTGAAGCAATATTTTTGATCTGTTAGATTTATTATCATCATGATCTTCTATTAATTATGCCTTCATCTTTAGAAAAAATTGGTATCAGAATATAGTAAAATAGGTAAAATCATCATGATATAAAGCTTGGAAGATAGTTTACATAGGATGTGTTTTTACACTACTATATAAAGTTTGTTTAGTGAACTGGTCAACTGTTAAGTTATGTAAGCCAGGTGAGCAATAATAGGTCCACTTGGGCCTCTTGTTTCTGTACTAACAATAAAGTTAACAAGAGAACGTTCCAGTTTTTTTGTACGATAATTCATGAGATATACCGGTTAAGAGAAATTTTCAATGCCGATATTTTTTGAACAGGGAAAATTAAGAAACTTTCTACATGGACTATCAAGAGAAAGGGTGAGTTCCATTTTTATGCAAGTTTATTGGTGAAGAACATGATAATGTTTTGTATCAAAATTTCTCTTCACATTTGTGAACAGTATTAAAATAATAAAATCAGACATTATGCACTTTATTTCCACTTTGAAAACCCAAATTTTGTATCATCATGGAATGATTTGATTGAATCATAGGGACATAGTTTACCCCCATAAAGTCCCAATCGTGCCTATAGTGTTTGTTTGCATTTTTGACATCATAAAGAGATTGGTCTGTTGTACCCTTATATTTTTCACATACATGTAGGTTTACCTGGTTTTGACAGTAATGTGCTAATGAGTTTTCATTTTAAAAGTTTCATATTTATTCCTTTTTATCACCCCAGCATGTAATACAGGGGCATATAGCTATTGTAATGTCCATCACTCTGTATGTCTATAATCTGTTGGTAAACATTTTAATTTCCCGAGTATAACCCACTCCTTTCAAGGTATCACTTGGTACACATGTCAAGTACCGTATATACTCGCATATAAGTCAGGTCCAAATGCAAACAACATAGACCCTGATCTGTAGCCGCATAATGCGCCGGCAGATCAGTGTCTATGTTGTTTGTTCTACTGATTAGTCCTTACCAACTGCATAGACCCATATCTGTCGGAGCATTATGCAATGGCAGATCTGCATCTATGCAGTTTGCAGTTGGTATCAGATTATACACGAGTACATATGGTACATGTAAGTTGCATAGAAGTCAGCTATTACGGCATCTCTGTGATAAAAAACATTGCCTCAGTGCCACATGAATGGAATTTCCCATTATAAAATCATAAGGAGTTTCCAAGGTCATTGTAACTTAGCAAGATGTAAATGTGAATCTCCGTTGCTTAAGTACCTCTTTAAGCGAAGAAACCAATAGAAAAGGTTATGTTTTCCGAGTAAATATCAACCTTAAACACTTTTCACTGACCTATATCAGTACTAGATTGGTAATGAACATAGACTGAGGTTTTTATTAAAACAAGGTGCCCCAGTTTTTAATGGTCATCTTAAGAGGTCACATACCAAATGCACATTAAGTTTAGATTGAAGAAAACAACTCAGAATTACAGTAGGTAATCATATTTCATAGATGACACTTAGTATGATGTGACAAATATATTTTTGTGAGCATATAATTATCTGTTTTTATGTTTTAAACCATCACCATCACCAACACCATCACATACACATATACACAATCAACAAGTTTTCCATTTTTCTCATTTTACAGCAGTTCAGTACATAACAGAGTCAGCATTTATGGACCCCAGTTACTGTGTTATGTTGAGGAAGAGCTGTATCTACAGTTTTTCACATGCTTTTATGATTTAGATTTGTACAAATTTTATTTTAATCTCTTTGCAGACCATGTTGTGACTGAGGAGCAAAGAACATACAAAATGTGGGACTTCTTTAAAAAACGAGGTCAGAGAAGGTCTAGGCACACATCAGAAAGAAATCACTCAAGAGGAGATGACCAGCCTGAGTTTGTAGAATCTTTTCAAAACCTAATAAGATTCTATGGCTCATTTGGTTTACATCATACATCACTGATGGATTATAGATATGGTCAGAGAGGGTTTCAGCGTACATCACAAAGAAATAACTCTAGAGGAGATGACCAGCATAATTTTGTACCATCTTTTCAAAATCGATGCAGATTTTATGGCTCATCTGGTTTATACCTTCCATTATCAATAAATTCCAGATATCGGTTTTCTGAAATTATATCCATGTTTCATCCTCACATACCTAAGTGCCTTGAGAGAATTAGCTGTTCAGATCTTCTTATGGGAAACAGAGTGGAGGATTATTTTGCTGATGTGTCCTCAACAAGTCAAAATGAGGATTCTGCCTATTCTCCTCTCATTGAGGAACAAAATGATTATGACACAGCTGGAAGTGATGTGGACACATTGAGTGGAGCAAGTATCAATTCCCTTATAAATTTTGAAGAGGAGGATCTCAGTATCACAAATGGATACATGCCTGTCATCGAGGCTCCTCCTTATGGCTTTCCAGGAGAGTCACCACCTAGTTATGAAGAGGCCATGGGCCTAGCCGAAGGATGGAGCAACAGGAGCTTACGGTCTTCCTCAAATTCAGATATTGGTTTTTTATGGTAATATAAGACCTAGTCTTCTTTACCACAAGACGTGTGTGTTGAAAATCAAACTTGGACTATGAGACTAAGTTAACCACATATTTTTTGCCAAGTGCAGAACTTTCATTGCTTGTGCTGATGTGCTAGATGCATGAATGCCCATTTTAACGCCCAACCATGGCAGAAGTAGTGCATATAGCGTTACCTTCTGCATCCATCCATCCGTCCATCAATCACACCTTGGTTAAGTTTTGTGTTTATGTAATTTCAGGCACTGTGGTGGGGCATCCATGTTCCATGAATTTATTTCTAGTTGTTGATATATTTTGATCCATAGGTATCTTTATTTAAACATGTGCCATATATACTTCCTTATAAGTCGAATCAAACTGCAAACAAGATAGACCCTGATCTGCCATTGCATTATGCACTGACACATCAGGGTCTGTGTTGTTTGTTCTACTGAATACTCCTAACAAACTGCATAGCCCCAGATCTGCCAGCGCATCATGCAATGGCAGATCTGGATCTTTGAAGTTTGCAGTTGTACTCAACTTACATGTAAGTAGATATTATTAGAGGATGCTAGAGTGTCCTATTAAATTAGTTTTTTTTGGCAGGTATGTTTTTGGGCTGTTTTATTCTTTACCTAGAAGAGTACTTCCATTGTTGGACTGTCTTTCTCATACTTGCACAAAAAGATATAATATTGTAAATGAATACTGTACCTGTCACAATCCCGTAAATTGAACATAGTAGTCTAAGGAGATAGAATATCAAATCTCCCAGTGTGTGAAACAACCGGGTTTCCTTCAGCTTTCTTAGCTGAATGCTAACTGCTGAGCACAAACAGCACTGCATCTAGTAAGCTGAGGTGTTACGCGGATAGTGAAGGTAAAACTATACCTGCCAACGGAAGCAGTGTAGGTAGATACAAATTCTTCTTATTTATTGGTGGAACATATATAATGAAATAGAGACAAACAGTTTTATTTCCTGTTAAATATGTATAAGTGATTAAATATTATGAATTTATCAATGAAGATTATAAATAATCTATCATAAAAACTTTTCAGATATGTCTGACAGTATCCAAACGGTGAATCCACAGACATTTCATTTCAGAATTAAGATTGAATTATGCCCCTTTGTACAATTATTGTACAAAGTTTTTAAGATTTTGTAACATTTCATAATATCAGATTGTAAAATTAAGAATACGGAAATTGTTTTTTTATTATTTGATAAATGAATAGTAAAAAAGAAGCACTATAGAGGTGATTACACATTTTTAAATTGAACAATACTTTTGTATTGATATTTTTTTCACTTTTTTACAAATAATAAATAAAATTATAAAATTTTAGTTCTATTGTTATTAGTTAGGCAATTATCATTATATATACAGCAGTAGGGAAAAAGAAAAGGACCAGGCTGCTGTATGTATAAAGAAAGTTGCCACTGAGAAATAGAAATGACCAAAATCATTGTAAGCAAAATACTTTAAACAAACCAGAGTTTGAGCGTGTGTTCTGACATATAAAAAAGCAGTGGTTTTGATTTTGATATATAGGTATAGGTACTTATTGTGAATAAATCCTATAAATATGACAATAAAAGTTTATGACAAAAAACAGCTGCATTGTAGATCTATAGGTTACCATTGAGAAGTAGAAATACCTGAAAACATTGTAGGCAAAATAATCTAAAGCGGTATCATGTACATATTATTGTGGATTAATTTTTTTATCTTTTATCATAAAAATATGTCAATACAATTTTATGAAAAAAACAACAGCTGCATTGTTGATGTATAGGTTACTGTTGAGAAGTAGAAATACCCCCAAACATTGTAGGCAAAATAATCTAAAGCTGGTTCATCCCAACCAAACCAGTTATTGAGAATGTGTTTCTGACCCACACCAATAACAACAGAAGTGACCAAATACAATAAATTTATCAATCAAGTTCATATATAATCTTAGAATTTAAACCTATTGGATAGATAGTATCCAGAGGGTGAATCCAACATGTATCTTTTAACAGACGTTCCATTTCTGAATTAAGAATATCAGTTACCTTAAATGAAAAATGTTGTAAATTATGGAAGCCGTCATTAAATTGTGTGGAGACATGAGATTAAAAAGATGGACCAATAAAGTTATTTATGTCAAATCTATGTTCATGTGTTTAGATACTTGCTGATGGGTTTGTCCAACATATTTATTTTTACAAGTTATCAAATAAATAACATTAGATGTTTGCACAGTTAGTATTACAATGCATCTTAAGTGTTTCTTTGGAATTACTGCTACTGAAATAAGTATTTTGATTCATGAAAGAACACTGCAAACATCTGGGTCTATTATATTTAGTTGATGAACCATGACTTTTAAACATTTTGCAACCTTAACTCATTTTGTATTGAAATATGCTAAAATTGTGAAATCTGATGTCAGAACCAACATGCCCTACTCTCCAGTTATATTTTTTATACTTAATAGACATTCTTATATTTCATCTTTGACTCGTATTATTATTTATGCTTATGTACATATGTAAAGTTCTTCCATTCAGCTTTATTTCATCACTGTCTAACCTCACTTACAACTTTGTTACATGAAACTACTTTTGCGTCATCTATTGTTGCTTTTCTAAAGTACCAATGTTACTCTTGTATTTGCTGTATTTTTCCTTTTCTACCAGATACATTTAAATATTTCTCTCTAATGATGTGGATACTTTTCTTGATTTTTCCATGAGCATACACAAGTAATCTTCATAAAGAAAATAGTTGCTATATATATTGTACAAGAATTAAATGATATGAATAACCCATAAATATCTATAAAAAATATATTGCATACTCTTTTATTATATACTTAAGTGTGAAATATAGAAAATTATTGGTGAAATATTTTTTCATATTTTTTAATTCCTATACAAGATTCCCATAATGCCACTCAGTGCTTGAATGTGTGTGCCAATAGAAGTTACACTTGCAGCAAGAAAAACGAGCATTTTGTGAGCTTGAACAACAAATGGAAACTGCATTACCTTTCAGGCATGAAAATTATTTTTTGCCTGAAAGGTAATGCAGTTTGCTTCTTGATGAAGTTATGTCCCTTGTACTATCTTGTCAGCAATGTTAATGGCTTGGGTTTTTTTTTGGTCAGATAGCATAAAATATTTTACAAAATGTAATTTGTTACAACAGAGGGGGTAATCCCAAACCTACTGTTCTCTAAAATTGCTGATATTTTTGTATGATCATCAAATGAATAGGATTGAAATTGGGTTGGTGTGCTAAAGTATGAGTTTAATCTTCTAAGTTTTGATTCATGACCATGTCTGATATATAATAAAAAGAAAAAGAACATTTTCTTTCCCTGTGTAATACCGGATATATGTCATCTTGTTTGTGACTAAAATTATGACTTTGTGTATTTCACTAAGAGTAATTTTTTTCACCATCGGTACTATCCTATTTGAAACAATAGTGACTTATAAGGTGGAATATTCGAGTCATTTGTAATGGGTGCATTACAAAGGGTGACACAGTCAAGGGGCATAACTCTTGCAAATGATACAAAATCCATAAAAATCACATTTAGATCATTGAGATAATATACGCACCAATTTGCATATAATATGTTGAATGATTCCTGAGCTATCCTGAAGTTACAAGGATCTGATGTATTGGAGATGAATTTTGATAGAAAAGGGCAATAACTCCATTAAAATTGGACCCAAAAAGACTAAAACTTTAAGGACACATCAACATGTAAAACACAAATCACTTACCACATGGTACTGAATTATGTGTAAGGATTGCAAACCTACGACGGTTACGAGAAGTGTGAATGGATGGACAGATAGATGGATGGAAAAGATTATTACTAGGGCTCCTGTACCTTAATGTAGAGCCCTAGCAAGATTCATGCATACTTGTTTCACTCTTGACTCATTGTATGAAACAATAATGTAAACTTACAATACATGTTCACAAGTCCATGAGTATTCTTAGTAAATTTGGTGCTACATAATGTAATGTCCTTTATTCCGTACAATACTTCATGGTCATCATCATTTTAAAGACATATATGTAGATGAGAGTTAGAGAAATTTTACCATCTCTTATGTACTCAAAATGCAGTATTAACAATTTATTGCCATTCATCATTGTAGAGTATTTAATAGATAGTATAATATATAATGTACATATGAGTAAATTCTGTTTTGCTTGATTCTGATATCGAGTGATGTTAGGTTTTTAGCTCATCTAGCCATAAGTTTTAGTGAGCTTATGGCCCCTTGTCTACCACCCATCCATCATCCATCAACAGGTCCAATTTAAACTTATTACTAAAAAAATGCTGGAACAATTATAACCAAATTTGGCACATCCAGGCATAAAGGCCTTTCAAATTTACAGAAATAATGGTGATCCACCATCCAGGATGGCCACCATGACTAAAAATAGAAAAACCTTCAAATGACCTTTTTCTCCAAAACTGCTGAACAGAAATTGACCAAAGGATTAGGTACAATAAGAGTCAGTTTTGTCCCAATTATGGTACAAAATTTCACCATTTTTTCTATAAAGACTCATCAGGCCTTGTTTTGTGCAAAATTGATTAAAATTTTGTCAAACAGTTGAAACAGAGGTGCCATAAGCATTTGAAATTGGGTTCTCGTCATATGACGTTACTTTCAATTCAGTGACATCATGCATTTTTATTATTTATTTTCAGCACTCAATGTTTAACAATTACATGCACATATATGTTCATTTACAATTCATTTGAAAGGCTGTAGGAAAAGTTGCATTTTCTTTTGTTGTTTTTTATGGCTATGTTGTGGTGTGTGTGTGTGCATGCATATATATATATATATATATATATATATATATATATATATATATATATATATATATATAGATATATATATATACATGTATATATATATACATGTATCTAGATATTGTTATTGCTTCAATTTTCATATCCAAAAACTAATTGCATACTTATTGGCCTTTATAATACTTTCATTTATGTATTTATTCATTTATCTGTTGTATCTTATAATATATTAGAATAAAGATCAATGGCAGTAAAAGGTTTTTGTATTCAGCAACAACATGAACAGCAACAAAAAGTCAATTTACAAATTAAAATCCAATGGGCTTATTATTAAATCCTTTTATTGTATAAAATATATTTTGCATCTAAATATGATACAGTATAATTACCTCCCCCCCCCCTCCTTTGCCAGATAAATATTGACCACACCCTTAAATCTTGAGCATTTTTACCAGTTGAATTTTGTCATATGAGATGAAATGAAAAAAATTAGAGTTTGATATGCTTGTAAAATCTTTTGAGAGTGTGTGTGAGAGAGGGAGAGGGAAAGGTATAGCTATGAAATCAAAAAGGAGGACATATGGTAATGAGATAGTAACAGATGCACTTTAGATAAAGAATTTATATCTGAAGCTATAATTTTGTATCTTCATTGAATCTCTGAATGTATATAAGATATTGCAAACATGCAATGAATAACTTTTTTATCAACTGCTCTTGTTACCTTATACAGGAATTAGAAATAAAAACATTTTTCATATTGTGATAGAAAAAACAAATAGTCCACATAGTAGATCTACCCAGTTTATTGCAGATAAAATAGCTGTACTATAAGAAATAAAAATGTAGGTTGAAAGGAGGAAAGGAATACAAAAATAAAATCAAGAAAAGCATAATTACCATTTTCTTTTAATGAGGAAAGAAGAAAAGCTATACAATCTATTTAATCTGAGATACATTAACTAAAAATGACTTTCTTTAAGAAAGAAATATATATGTGAAAAAAACATGAGTGCTGTGGTGGGACTCAAACAATTGCTGTGTGATAAAACATTCCTTAAAATGAAATACCTGTATACTCATGACCACTGAATTCATACATAATGAATCCTATTATGAACTATGCTATAACTGTGTTGTTTATTTTTCACATCCATAGTAAGCATACAATAATAATATAGCAATAATTTGCTCTTTTCATCTATTTCTTGATGTACAATTAGTTCCGTTGATAGATTGCTATATTTTGCATGATGCCTGACAAACAATTTATATGAAACATTTGGATCTATTTCAAAGATGGTACATAAAACATAACTGGAAAGTTTGCAGTCTGATTTTGACATTTTATTAACTGCATATTTATTTACCTCCAAAAACTTTTGCTTGGATGAATCTTCCAGCAGTTTGGGAACTGAATGCAAAAACCAAATCAGGTATACTATCACGAATGTAAACATGAATGTATACGTGTCATAGAAACCATATACATTTTAATTACTGTGGACAATGAGCATATCTTAAAAGGGCAGAATTAAAGTATTTTCAAAACCCAAATAAACAAGGTTAAAATGCTAAATATTACTCAAGGCTGTAATTTGGTCCTGCAGTCAATTCTCAGTTAACATTTAAACTTTGTTGACACAATCATAAACCATGCAACAACTGTTGTCTCCATGCAATCTTTAAAAAAAAAATCTTCACCTATAATGCTGGTTATTTAATACAAATAGCTGTTTTATGTCAAAATCATTGTATGTATTCATTATAGTAGAAACATCAGTTTGATGTAGTTAATATGTGATCATTATAGAGATGCAAGCTACCAAAGAACACACACACTTAAATTTTCTGGTTTTTCACATGGTCCACATGCAGCAACCAAAACAATATTCTTGACATTCAATATTTACACATACCTTTATATTCTGTAAAAATATGAAATTGGTTGTTGCATGTGGACCACTTTGAACTTTAAAAAATAGCTCCAATTTTTAGTACAAAATGGCAATTTCACAGTCAAATGTGATGTCATGAGCACGTGTGTGTAAGATGTCATTTTTCAATCTTATTTAAACATCAATTGCATTTTTAAGTTTTTCATATGCTGATCACTTTTATGCCATGATCTTCTGAGCTCATTTACTTATTTGAAAATTTGTAAATTTTGGAGCCCAAAAGTGGTCTTTTAGAGCCTACCCCAATGATTTAAAGCATCTTGACTTGAAAACCCTTCAGATTTGTATAAATGACGCAGATATTCCATCAAATATGACCACTTTTACTAAAAATATAAAATCCTTTAAATGTCCCCATCCAAACTATCAAACAGAAACTGACAAAATTTTACATGAAGACCTTTCTTATACACAGTTGATGCCAATCTGTCATCAAATATGGCAACTGTTACAAAAAATAAAAAACCTTGAAAAGACTTCTCAAAAACTGCATGACAGAATTTGACCAATATGTCCTGGAATGAAGGCTTTTCAGATTTGTACAAATGATGCTGACCTGTCATCAAATATGGCCAGCATTACTAAAATTAGCAAGAACCCTTTAAATGACTTCTCAAAAACCACTCAGCAGAATTTGATCATATTTTACAGGAAGTATCCTGGCAAAAAGACCTTTCAAGCTTGCACAAATGATGCTGATGTGCCTTAATACATGGCCACTGTAACTAACAATAGAAAAGCCACTGTTACTAAAAATAGAAAACCATGACGTCTCCAAAACCATTGAATAGGATTTGACCAAACTTAACAGAAAGCATCCTTGCCTGAAGACATTTCAACTTTTTTACAAGTGATGCTGATCCACAATCAGATGTGGCTGCCATTACTAAAAATATAATAAATCTTTAAATGAGTTTTTATCCAAAACTGTTGATTTAGAATTTGATAAAACTTGACAGAAAGCATCCTGGCATAAAGTCCTTTCAAATTTGCAAAATTTAGATGCAGATCTGCAATCAGATATGACCATCATTAATAAAAATATAATGGCCTTTAAACATCTTTTCCAAAACCAATGAAAAGAATTTCACAACACTTGATAGAAAGAATACTTTCATGAAGACCTTTCAAGTTTGTACCAATGATGAGGTCCACCATCACATATGGGTGCCATTACTAAAATTCAAAGACTTTTAAACAACTTCTAAAAAACCGTTCAACAGAATTTGACCAAATTTGACAGAAAACATGTTGGCATAGAGAGCTTTCAAATTTGTGCAACTGGCATTGATCCACAGTAAAGTATGGCCACTGTTACTAAAATTAGAAGAAAAAAAACGTTTTACAACTTCTTCTCCAAAATGCGTTTAGCAGAATTATTTCACATTTGACTGAAAGCATCTTGGCATGAAGACCATTCAGATTTGTACAAATGTTACTGATCCACCATCAAACATGGCCACAATTCCAAAGATATAAGAATCTGTAAATGACTTCATCTCCAAAATTGATTACAATTTAATCAAACTTGACACAAAGCATGAAGATCTTTATAGTTTATACAAATTATGCCGATTCACCATCAAATATGGCCATCATTACTTATAAAAGAAAAACCTTTAAACGACTTCTTCTCTATAACTGCTAAGCAGAATTTTATGATACTTATAGAAAGCATCCTGGCATGAAGATCTTAAATAATTTTGCAAAAGATGTTGATATGGCCATTATAAGTTAATAAAAGTACAAAAACCTTAAAGTAACTTCCTTTCAAAAATACCGCTAAATAGAATTTGACCAAATGTCACAAAGAACATCCTGGCATAGAGGGCTTTTAAGTTGGTACAACTAATGCTGATCCACCAGCAAATATGGCCATGGTTACTAAACATAGAAACCTTTGAATGACTTATTTTAGAAAAACCACTATACAGAATTTGTCAATGTTTAACAGAAAGCATGCTGGCATGAAGACCTTTCAAAATTTAAACAAATGGTGCTGGTCTGCAATCAAATATGGCCAGCTGTTGCTAAAAATAGAATTTTAAAAATGACTTGTCAAAACCATTCAATAGAATTTTACTAAATCTTAACAGAAAGCATCTTAGCATGAAGACCTTTCAAGTTTGTAGAAATGATATATATCCACCATCAAATATGGATGCCATTACTAACAACAGAAAAACCTGCAAGCAATTTCTCCAAAACCAGTGCATAGAATTTTACCAATCTTGATAGAAAACATTATGGTGTGAAGACCTTTCAAATTTATACAAATGATGCAGATATTTTATCAAATATGACCACCATTATGAGATAATAAAAATCTGAATTTGACCAGATTTGACAGAAATCATTCTAGCAGAGATGGCTTTCAAATTGTTCCAATGATACCAATGCAATACTTGAAGTAGGAAAGCATTTACAAAACTTTATCTCAAAAAACAACTTATCAGATTTTGACCAACATTAACACAAGCATCCTGGCATAGGTGCAATTTTGGACAAATTATGCTGATGTGCCATTAAATATAGATGAAAATAGAAAAACTAGAGATAACTTGAAACAATTGTTTTCATAATATGTGCAATCAACAGCATTGGAAGAAATGTAAACAGAACACATCCTACTGAGTCAGATTTCTTGGAAACTGATCTTGCATTTGGCTATTAGGCCGATGTCAGACAGATGAATGCTTGTTGCAAATTATGCCAATCCACCTTTACATATTGCTTACCATTACTAAAAACCGGGCATGAAGATTTGTGAAAATGGTGCTGATCTGCCATAATATACAGCTGATGTTACTAACAATAGAGGAAAAATAATTAATGCCTTTTCAGAAACCACTGAACAGAATTGTTCCAAATTTGACATAAAACAACCAGGCTAATATAAAGGCCTTTCAGATTTGTACAAATAATGTCAATCCATCATGAGATATGGTCATTTTCTAAAAACTGAAAGAAAAAAACTTTTTAAAGACTTTAAAAAAAAACTGTTGAATAGAATTTGACCAAATTTGATGGAAATCATCCTGGCATAAAGGCCTTTAAATTTTATTCAAATGATGCCAGCCTGCAATCAAACATGACCACCTTTACTAAAAATAGGAAAAAATTTCACTGACTTTTTCTCAATAATAGCCAAAACAGAATTTAATCGGATCTGAGAAAAAGGATTCTTGCATAAAGGCATTCACATTTCATACAAATAATATCAGTCTGACATCAAATATGGCGACTTTTACTACAAGTGGAAAAAACTGTAAACAACTTCTCAAAAACTGCTGTAAGCAGTTTGACCAAATAACAGTAGGCACTTTGGCAAAAGGGGCTTTTAAGTTTATACAAATAAAAATGCTAATCTGCCATCAGATATAGCCACTGTTACTAAAGATAGAAAAACCTTGATATTACTTCTCCAAAACTACTGAACAGAATTTGACCTAATTTGACAGAAAGCACTTGGGCATGAAGGCCTGTCAATTTCTACAAATTATTCCGATCCACCATCAAATATGCCCACTGTTACAAAAATAGAAAAGACATTAAATGAGTTATTCTCTACAAAAAAAGCCTTTTAGTTTTTACAAATGTTGCTGATTCACAAATATGGCCACTTTAACAAATTGTTCTTCTAAACTGTGTAACAGAATTTGATCAAATTTTACAAAAAGCTTCCTGGCAAGAAGTTTTTGTTCAGATGTACAAATGATGCTAATCTGCCATCAAATTTGGCTGCATTACTTAATATGAAAAATGCAACTTTAAATAACTTCTTCTCAAAAGCTGCACAACAGAATTTGACATAATGCATCCTGGCCTGAAGGCCTTTCAATTTTCCACAAATGATGCTGACCCTTTATTCAGTATGGCCTTTGTTTCTGAAAATAGACACATTTTTAAATGACTTCTCCCAGAATCTGGTCTGCAGAATTTGACCAGTTTTCACAGAAAGCATCTTTGCATTGGACCTTTCAAATTTGTACATATGATGCTGATCTGCCTTCCAATATGGCTGCCATTACTACAAAATATAAAAACCTGTCAGAAATCATCATACTAACCCAGATTGATTGGTCAACTGCCCATGCATTTGGGCATTAGGTAGATGTCAGCCACTTAGGCCTCTTCTTAAAAAATACTGACATCATAAACAGTTGATTTCATTGCTCTTAATTAAATCTTTTATTTGCATGATTTGTCTCCGTTGAGATGTATTTCACCTAATCATCCAAACAACATTTTTTAACCCACCTGCTGAAACCAATTATTACTGAGGGAGATATTGACTTACTTAGTTTAAAATGGTTATTCAATGAAATTCTACTGTACCTCTGCTTGTGTAGTTTGAACACGAAAGTTTACATATTTTGTTTTCAAAATTACAGTTTTTTTAGGAGTATTGTATATCAACATAAGTAGATTATATTATAACTGGTGTATTTTTAGTAAATAAAAATAAATGTATTATTTAACAACCAGAGAGATTATACATTTAGTAAACTAGGTACTTTACATTGGTTGGACAAGTTTAATTTGGTGATGCAACCATCTAATATAACAATTAAAGTTTGGGGTATACATGAATGTTTATTCCATGTACAAATGGAAACTATTATTAGATTTTTGAGTTTTTGGTAAACTTGATAGAAAAAAATTTAATTGCATCTAAGTTGAGGCACTGCGTACATTGTCGTTTCCACTCACTTGGTGATAAGGTCTAGTGAGCTTATGGCATGTTGATGTGTCCATCATCCATCTGTCAACATTTGCTTGTTACCTCTCTGGAGGTCATACATCTGATCTGATTTTGATTAAACTTGGAATATAGCTTGATATCATCAAGATCTCAAAAAGTTTGATAAATGAGCAAGATCCACACATATTAATGAGGTGATCTTGCATCTGATTGGCTGAGATTGTTACTGCTTCAGAGTCTGTATTTCTCATCAGATTTTTATCAGACTTGGAATATATGCTTATACAGATCGGATCAGATTTTGATCAAATTTTATATGTAAGATTGTACCATCAAGATCTCAGATAAGTTCATTTATTAACAACATCAACACATAATAATGTGGTTATCTTGGATCTTATTTCCTGAGCTATTGAGCACTCTCTAAGCCATTTATCTGAACAGATTTTGATCAGATATGGTATGTAAGTTTATATCATCAAAATTTTTTATGAGTTGGATTATGAGTGACATTTACACCTGTTAATGAGGTTATCTTGCATTAGATCGGCTGAGCTTGTGAAAAATCTAGAGCCCGTATTTCTTACAAGATTTTGATTAGATTTGGTATGAAAGCCTATATCATCGAGCTCTCAGTTGGGCTTGATTATGAATGATATCTATGCGTATTATTGAGGTCATCTTGCATCTGATTGGCTGAGCTTCTGAACACCCTAGAGGCTACATTTCTGATCATATTTTGATGAGATTTTTTGGTATGTAAACTTGCATCATCAGGAACTTGGATGAGTTTGATTATGAGATGCATCCATGCATTTTTAAAAAAAATGATCTTGCATCTGATTAACTGAGCTTGTAAACACTCTTGCGGCCATATTTTTAATAAAATTTTCACCAGATTTGGTTTGTAAACTTATATCATCAATCTTTTTAATGAGTTTGATTATAAATGACATCCAGGCATGTTAATGAAGTGCTTTTGCAACTGATTGGCTAAGTTTGTGAACACACCAGAAAATATTTCTGATCAGATTTTGATCAGATTTCATATGTAAAATTGTACCATCAAGATCTCAGATGAGTTTGATTATCAACACAATCCACACATATTAATGAGGATCCAGGCTGATCAGATGGTGGGAATCATACCTGCAATCCTCTGGTCATGAGTCTAATACCTTAACCACTGAGCCACCACAGCTTCCTAGGGTGGGGATCTCATTGGTCTCCAGGTTGTTACTCCAGGGGCAGGGCTGCAGAAGGGTAAGGACAGACCCAATAATCTATGCTGACTGCACAGATTAACTTATAATGCCAAGTAATTGTATATACCTTAAAGGTTGGACTATGAACAGTTTCTCAGTTATTAATTATAGTCTAGTCCCCAGGGGATGGCAGAGATGCAGGGGATAATGCTGGTTGTATAAGTGACTTGTCCTTTCAGTGCTGAAAAAGTGATTCTATATATATGGTTTAGGAAAGAAAATAAATAATACCAACATTAACAGACAATGTATCAACTATGTTCTCCAAGCTTTTGTTTCCCTCTACAGCTTCAATGCAAGTCAATATATGTTAACTACCCGATGAGCGACATCAGGCCCACTTTGGCCTCCTGTTTTAAAAATTACAATACAAGGTGACATACGTCAACTACTCAAGTGAATGATATCAGCTCCACTTGGGTCTAATGTTTTAAAAAGCACCTTGTGTGTATAATGCTCGTGTATAAATTTGATGTATGATATCAAAACTTGATTACACAATATTGTTGCTCTTTGGAAAAGCAACAGATTGAAACATGTATTCCAGATTTGAAGCTGTATATATAGTACAAAGGTTCATTCAAAGTTCTGTCCTTTTTAAGGTCATGGAACCTTAAGTCTGGTTATATGTATAGTGCACAGTATATGTTCATCATAATGCATGTATTTTAACATTACTGTGTAAATCAGTGGTTCGCAAACTTTTTTGATCGCGACCCTAAATACCATCTTTTGCGATCCAAAATGCAATACCAGTATAGGGTTGTGAGGGTCCGCGCGACCCTCATTTGGGTTGCAACCCGGGGTTTGGTAACCACTGATGTAAATTATACTGTTTTTGTTCAAGTTATATATACATCTACCGTTGTCATAATAGACTCTTAATTCTCTTAGCCAACTAATTCTTGCAGTAGATGTTATAATTAAGGCTTGAATATGCAAAATAAATTTAAAAGCAACTTTTCGTTTTTTTCTTCCATATATGCATTCCTTCTTTTTATTTTTTTCGTGTATTCTTTTACTCAGACAAAGAGATATAGTAGAAAAGATATGCTATCTTTTCTGAAGTAGAATGAGATAACAGTATGCTTTTGGCAGACTGCAAAACCACTCCAGCCAAAGAATTGATAATGTCCATATGTGCATCCATCTGTCTATCTGTCCAGCAAACAGTCCAGCATCAATGTTGAGGTTAGGATTTTTTATTTGTTTTGCTCAAGTTTTCAGATAATTTTGCCTGTAGTCGTGTAACATGGTTATCTAAATGAATTATGATGGGTACTGCACTGTTCAAAAATAATTCTACAATTGTTACCAATTTTTCATACTCTACTTATTTGAGAAAATTTTGCATTTTTCACAGTTTCTCAAACACAATTGCCTGCAGAATCATTTTATTTTTGCAGTTTCTCAAACACAATTGCCTGCAGAATCATCTTATTTTGTAGTTTCTCAAACACAATTGCCTGCAGAATCATCTTATTTTATACAGTTTCTATAACTCAATTGCCTGCAGAATCATTTTATTTTATACAGTGCATGTAGAGACATGAAGAAGAATACAACATTCAGACAAAAAAAGTGTTTTTGAGTTATTTTTCAAGCTCTAATGATTTGTGTTATATTTTGCTGTGAACACGGTTTCTCAGACTATGCTTTGCAATTCGGCAATTTTTTAATGAAATTTTTTTAAGCATTGGTAATTATCATTCTTATTTCAAAGCATATTTCTTTCAGGCAACATCAAAGTGAATCAAAGAACCATATATATGTAAAACAAGCACAGTAAGTAAAGAGTCTCATCAAAATACAGACCCTCTTGTTGTATTGGTATGGTTGGTTGGTTGGTTGTTATGGGTTTAATGCCATTTTTCAGCACATGATAGGCTATACATGGCCAGTATATTTGGTAGAGGAAGAACCCAAGAAAAGCCCAGGAAAGAACCACCAACCCACAGGAAGCTACTGGCAAGCTTTCTCACATACCTATGTTGGCCGAGTCCAAGACTCGAACCCACACAGACATAGGTGAGATGTCAGTGATCTGTAAAGGCGAGTGCCTTAGACCACTCGGCATACCCAGGGCACCTATTGGTATGGTTATGGTTTTCATTTAAAGGATGAGTATTGATTTGATATTGTAAACTTATAGGGCTCCACATCACAGCACTGTAGCAGAGGACCACTGCATCGATGCAGATATTCATTAGAGAACCTAAATATACATGGAAATAGTGTAACAGATATACATATTCGTGGATTCGGTGCTACATCATTTCCACCCAATAAGCTGTCATATGCCAGGAAAGATTTATTATTAGCCAACTTGCAAAGTGAGACAACTAACACACATAAATGATAAATATTCATCAATGCTTGTCAGTCATGACTTATTGACAGCCAGAGAAGGTATCTAGCAGAGTGTATTGAGAAATTAAGGAAAACAACTCTTTCTTATGGATGACATCTTTGTTCAATAGAATTAAATCATACTCTATGGAAAATTTTCCTTGTCTTTTTGTCAAATACATGTTCTGGCATTTAAATATGGGTTTCCACATGGTTAGAGTGTTTACGCCATCAATCCATTATATATTTAATTGTAGTATCATCTCCCTTGTAGAGTTGTGAGGCATTTTGTTTTCCCATTTTGTCATCAGTGCGATAGGGTAGGCCATAACTGCTCCAATTTATATCAGCAATTAAATTATTTTGGATGTTTCCAGATTTCTAGGGTAGGTAATTGTTATCCCATTCATATCCAGAATTTTTTGCAACCTCCGTTTTTCATCTACATATATTTTTTAATATTTGGTTTGATAGTACATTGAATAATATTACATGATGAATATTAGACTCTCTTAGGGATCTCACACCATCATTATCATCAAATACTGTGTTTGGGTGGTCTCACATCAGTCATTATCATCAGTAGTGAGTTTCAGTGATTGCACACCACTCTTTATTATCCATCATTATAATAGTTAGTTTTGCTGGTCTCACACCACTCATTATCATCAATTGACAGGTAGTATATTGCTGGTGTTAAACTGTGTTTGACAGAGGTCTCACGCCATTCATTACTGTTATCAAAATATTTGATTATTGTTTCTTGTTTCAGAAATTTTTCTTTCAGCAACAATAACTGTCACAGAGTGTGGGGAAATGCAGGTACAGGAAAGCCCTTTGGGGTACACACCTAACCTGCCTTTGTTGCACTAGCTGCAAATGTACTGACAGTTGTCCATTCTGTTGCTTGTGATCAACACAAGGTATGGGACCTCAGTGAAAGTACATGTAGATGAACTTATAAGGGGGGGAGAAAGGCCCTTCTTCCTCCTCAGCAGAGAAGCACATGGGATCCTTTCTCCTCACCATAGGAGCACATGGAATCCTTCTCTTACCCTCTTGGGACTAAGAAGAAGAAGATAACTTCTGCCATCCTGGAAGAGGAGAGCAGTGATCTCGCTCTATAAGTTCTTAGGAGGGCTCCTCCATCAGATTAGAGTCACCTGACCAGTCAGTGACCGGTGGCTGGTCATCGACCAGTCACTGGTCAATAGCCAGGTACCAGCCTTTGAGTACTAGTCAATAGTCATTAGACCCCCTGCAATACGCAGAAAAGGATCAGGTCAAGACCTCTCTCTTGCAAGCTACCACATGCCAGACCAGGGAACAGGATCAAATCTGCACCCCCCCCCCCTTCCCTATGATCTCTCTTATTCCCTACAGAATGTGAGGGTATCCATTTCAGGGAAGTGAATTGTCCTTCCCATTTATGCCGCCATGGACATAGCAGTGTTAATGTTGTGAGTTGTGGACCAACATCACCTGATTATGCAGAAAGAAAGAGAAGGTTGTGGGCTGGTCTTCTTTCCCCAGATGTTCAAGGAAGATCAAAAATCATTCTCATCCTCCAGCAGAGTCTATTGCTCCATGTTAGGAGTTATGGGAAGAGGATACCCCTACCCTCAGTTCTCCCCCTCAACAAGGGAGACATTTTAAGTGGACTCGAGTGAGTTGGGCAGTAGTATCGTTCTGCATTTTAAGTGTACTCTAGTGAGTTGGCCGAAGAACATGCCATCAAATCAGGTGGTGGAGGATGAAGAGATCTGGTCATTTGACTTGTGTCCCAAACCCTCGGGTTCAGAGGACAGGAAAATTCTCTCCAGTTTGGAGAGACTCTTGTGGGCTATCTCATACCCAGATCTCCTTTTGCTCCCCCATTCAGCTGTGGTTAGAGAGCTCTCTCAAAGATTTTCTAAGGGCCAGGAGTTTGCTATGCAGAGTAAGGGGTGGTCTGTTCAGCCCTCTATGCTGAGACCTCTGGTCTCTGCAGCTAGCTACAGAGTACACTCCTCTGCTGGGGTGTTGCAAGTGGGGATTTCCACTGGGACCTGGGCTTGCCTTTCCGTCAAGACACTTGAGGCATTGGAACTTAAGGCTACATTGTTTGTCACTATAGCCTTGCATTCTGGTCTTTTTTGACAATCTCCTTCAGTCAAATAAAGAAGGAATCTCTGTCTCCAGCTGCAGTACAGTGCTTTCTCGAAGCGGTTGCCAAAACCTCAAGGCATGCCATATTGATGTCCATGGCACTGTCAGTGGAGCTGCTCCACCTCTGCAGGGATATTGTTCTGGACACTTCTAAAATCTTACTGTATCACAGGAAGAACATTCTTATGTCTGCTCCCATGGAGGAAAAGACCCTCTTTGGAGGTCTCATTCCCTCCCGTGACATCTCAGAACCTGAAGGACCAACAACACTAGACCCGCACATCTGCTCCTGGTCCATCAAAACCAGCCAGGAAGCATGTTTGTCATGATCGCCACTCGTGGTCTTCATTGAAGTCTTTTAAAGGGATGCAGCCCCAGTCCATGAAGCAACTCACTTTAAGCCTTTCTCTCGCCCGTCTGTAGATAGATGAGGTGGCCGGAAAGGCCAAGGGAGGAAGTTTACAGACCCCTTTCCCTTTCCTAAGGAGGGGCAGCCCTAGGGACTCCCTCCCTCTCCTGCCATGCATCCCTCTTCCAAGAATTCCCATGGGTCTTCGGCTAGCCATCTTTTCAGAGGTCTGGTAGAGCATAACAGGCGATTACTGGGTCCTCTCTATAAGAAAGGAAGGATACCGGTTTCAGTTCTGGTAACATCCTTCTCTGATAAGGATCCCCATGCAATTCCATCAGTTAATTATGGTCTGGTTAAGTGAAGAGGTACACAATCTTCTACAGAAGGGCGCAGTAGAGACGGTGTTAGTGACCAGGCTCCGGCTTTCTACTCCGAAATTGTCCTGATATCCAAAAAAGGCAGAAAGTTTTGGCTGATTATCGATCTTTCTGCCTTAAACAAGTTCCTTTAGGAGGACCCATTGAAGACTGAGACTGCAGCTTCAGTCACGAACGCCAAAAGATTGGTAACTGGGCAGTCACCATTGACCTGCAGGATGCGTACCTTCACATCACAATTGTTTCATCCTAACAGGATGTACCTCCGGTTTTGCCTGAACCAGAAGGTTTTCCAATGTTCGGCCTAACCTCCTCATCCGGAGCCTTTACATGAGGTCACTGAGGATCCCTTTCTTCCAGTATTTCGACGACTGGTTGCTCTACAATGGTCAGAGTCGCTTAGACAAGATCTGTCTCGCTGCTGGTCCATAGTGACCCGGCTGGGACTCGATCGAAACCTAGAGAAATCGGAGCTAGGTCCATCTCAGGATTTCGTATACGTGGGGATGAATACTCTCACCAACAGGGGATTAGTTTGTTCTCACAAGAAAGAATAGACAGACAGAATCATGGCTCATTTGGATGCACTGCAAGCCAAAACGTCTTTGTCGGCTCGCATATATCTATCTCTACTGGGGACCTTAAACTCCGCGGTGGATCTGGTTCCCGTCGGAAGACTGCACTTGAACCCTATCCAGTTTCTCCTTCTGGCGGACCGGAAACCGTACAGGGATCCCCTCGGATTTCACTTGGATCATAATTTCACCACCACTTGAATTGGTGGGCCAATCGGGACCGGTTTCTGACCGAAGTCCCCATGCACTCTCACTGAACCCCACTCCTATCTGCTTACGGACGCATCATATTCGGGATGGGGCGCTCACTTGGAGCCGGAAGGGCTAGTTCTTCATGATTCGTGGTCCCTGAAAGAACCTACGCTACACATAAAAATCTAGAAATGAGTGCGGTATTTGTAGCCCTACAGGGGTGCGTCAACCAAGTTAGGAGTCGTTGTTTGATGTTCTCCTCTGGCAACACGTCGGTGGTAGCATACCTCAGGTGACACTGAGGCACACATGCTCCTTCTCTCTGCGATGAGGTTTGGAACCTCCTTCGCTGGGCAACCTCGGGAAGGATTACCCTCCGAGTTCATCATATTAGTATCAAGAATAATATTCTAGCGGACAGTCTGTCCAGGAGTGGCAAGGTAGTCCTCACGGAATGGTCTCTGCACCAACCCATAGCAGAGTCCTTGTTCAGACTGGGAGAGACTCTTGTTGGATTTGTTCGTGATGAGGATAAACAACAAGCTCCCCTTTTACGTTTCTCCGGTCCCGTACCAAACAGCCTGGGCAGTGACCACTTTCAGTCTGAAGTGTGATCGTATCTTTGCTCACGCCTTCCCACCGTTCAGAATGATGCCGCAACTGCTCCAATGAAGTCATGATCTCCACTGGTCAGCTCATTTTGATAGCCCCTCTGTGGCTTCAACAATCGTGGTTCAACGAACTTCTCGACCTGTAGGTAGACCAGCCAAGATATTGCCTCAGAGGATGGACCCTCCGTCGCAGTACAAACCTCTCTTCTGCACAACAGCCCACAGATTCTCCACCTTCACGCTTGTCTCATCTCAAGCGATCTATCCGCTGGGACAAGTTTTCATGCAAGGTTGCCAGTTGCATCGTACCAACCAGGAGACAGTCCACGTCCAAGGTCTATGATGCAAAGTGGAGAATCTTTTGCGATTGGTGCAGTAGGAAACACATTAATCCGAGTTGTCTCTCTATGTGCGCAGTGGATGACTTTCTTCTGTTTCTGTTCGAAGAGAGATAATGCTCGGTTTCTACTATTCAGTCTATGTTTCCAAAATACTCAAATTCTCAAAAAACTCAGCCTTTGATTCGGATCCTCATATTTTCGATCTTATAAAGTATTTTGAGCTGCAGAGACCGGTGTTTCGCTTACTAATGACCAGATATAATCTCTGGTGCGTGTTGTGGTCTTTGTCAAAACCTCCATATGAACCGTTGGATGAAGCATCTTTCGAGAACCTTACTCTTAAAAATGTTTTCCTGCTCTCCTAAGCGTCTGCGAGACGAAGGAGCAAGCTTCATGTCCTCTCTATGGAACAAGGTTGTCTACGGTTAAACGACAATTATGAGTCTGTTTCTCTCCTTTGTCAACCAGATTTTTTAGCAACAAAAAAAGCAAAACAAAACAACAACAAAAACCCACAAAAAACAGCTTCCTTCGGTATCTCCACTCCCTATAGAGAGCCCCAGTCTCGCTCGTATCTGTGCTGTGAATGGTCAAGTTCGACTCTTATCCCAGTTAGGTCAAAAGGGAGAAGAAAGGTTAGGAAGCGTCTTTTCCTTCCTCGTAAGAGCTCTACTGATATTTCGGCGTCTACTATTTTCTTGGTGGATTGTCCTCACAATCAAGAGTGCTTATCAGTTCTTTATTGAGAGGGACCTTTCATTGTTGAAGATTATGAGAGGGACCTTTCATTGATGAAGATTATGAGAGGGACCTTTCATTGTTGAAGATTATGAGAGGGACCTTTCATTGATGAAGATTATGAGAGGGACCTTTCATTGATGAAGATTAAAGCCCATGAGGTTCGAGCTATTGCTATTCCATGGGCCTATCTAACTCATTCGTCATTGGAGGATGTTATGAAAGCCGCGTTTTGGCGGTCACACACTATTTTCTTCTCCTTATACCTTCGGTCTATGACGCACCTGAGCAAAGGCATATTTTCTTTGGGGTCAATAGTTGCAGCACAAAAAGTGACCCAAGAGGATACCAACTCAGGTTAGTAGACACTCCTACCGTAAGGATGAGTTTTCTTTTTTATACCAGTTTTTTAGGACATCAGCCTCCCACCACGACACATATAGTATTACTGATATTAAAATGTGTATGATTTTGTTTTGTTTTTTATTGGTGGTGGGGTTTTTTTTAGGGAGGGGGACTCTTTTTAATGACGTAATACTTACCAATCGCTATCGCCATACTCTTTCATCCCATCCCGTTCTGATGTCCCACAAGTAGTTTGTGTCCTGTCCGTAAAAAAGATAACGGCTACCGCGCAATAGCCTATGACGTGGGGGGAAAGACTGGGTCTGTGTTCCTTCTAGTTCTGGACTTCTAAAACTTGTCATCAAATGGGACGATGGAAATTTCTTGTATGGACTAGAGTAACTCCCGTCCCAGAAAGATATTAACGCATAGCGACGGGTAAGTATTACCTCATTAAAATTAGTTTTACATTCCCCCACACCTCCACCCCACCCCACCCAAAAAATAAAAAATAAACAAACAAATAAAACTACATTGTGTGCTAGAATAAGAATAAAACAGGATATGTTTTAAAAGAGGTGGGGGAGTATCTGTGTGTGCACATGGAATGTGGGATAGTGTATTTACGCTCGCACGTGTCAGTGGGTGCATGTAACATGTATTGATTGATTGATTGAAAATACTTGATCAATAATAATAATAATAATAATATTATTATTATTATTATTATTATTATTATTATTAATACTATTATCAGCAGCAGCATCTTCATGACAGTTTGAAAAATGTAAATTGAACGGATAAATACCTGTCCTACACAATATTAGTTTGCTTTTGTTTGCTTTTTATCATCATACTGGTCACTTAAGCCTCCTTTCCATTGATTATCAGATATATCTTTTCTACATAAAAATGTTGATTGTATTGAAATGAGTATAAAAATTATTCAAATTGAAGGTATGAAACATGATTCTTAAGCTAGTAGCAGACACACCCGCGTGCGTGTGTGTGTGTGTGATTATACAGGTTAGAGAATTTAGAGAATTTTTAATTCTTACTCTACGGAGATTCGAACCCAGGTTCGCTCGCCTTGTTTGTACGCCCCAACCCTTATACCATATCGACTATGCACAGATCACCAAAAATAATGCTACAAAACCGGTTGTATAGGCATTCGCGCGTAGCAGACACCCGCGTGTCGACCCAATAATTAATTCTCATCCAAGTACACAGTCACTAATGATTCCTACGACAGAAATCGAGGTATATAGTGGTTATTATAAAAAATGTAAAAAATACACCAATCAGAGCGGAAAGTGCTATCGCTGGAACCTTCAGGAGAATGCTTGATAACATTAACAGACTATTTAAATACTAATAAATAATATTATCATGCAGGTTATAGAATTTTTCATATCGTACTCCATATATATATATATATATATATATATATATATATATATATATATATATATATATTTATATATATATATATATATATACACACACACACACACACACACATTACAAAATAAAAATAATACGTTGTGTTGTGTACGAAAATACTGGAAAATATATCTTGAAATGACATTAACCACAACACGTGCTCACAGATTGTCGACACAAAAGTAAAGAAGAACAGTTTACACCCATTCTTTGAATCTTGTAGTGGTTTAGAAATGTCCTGAAGTAAAGTCGATTATGAACCCGATGTTCGAGGGAGAAGTAGAAAGCAATTATTGGAACCTTTTGCTTCCTTCCGTATAGTAGCATAATGTAAAGTGGTATCATATTATTTTCGTACAGTATTACAGAGGACTTTCTCGCGATGTAAGACGGTAACATCCTTTCGAGACAGATACGACATCAGGGGAGATGATGTGTGTGTGTGTGTGTGTGTGTGTGTGTGTGTGTGTGTGTGTGTGTGTGTGTGTGTGTGTGTGTGTAAGCACATCACCGAAATCACCACTAGAAGTCCAACCACAGCAAACTCAATAGTCCTCCACTATCCCTCCTAATAGCCAAACCCCGCAGACAATGCAGAAATCCATAATTTTCAATGTGCGTACACAATATAATCGTTTCAATACATGACTTTTTTTCTTCAATCTGCTTGTCTCTGCCCTGGGTTTAAAAAAAAAAAAAAAAAAAACAGAGCAAAGAATATTTTCATCTAAAAATTTGTAATTTATTTGACAAGTAAGCAACCAAATTATGTTTCATCCCAAACATTGGCCTAAGTGGTAAAAGCTTGATTGACAGACAGAGAGACAGACAGACGTTTTCTTGATATCTTTTTTTCTAAGTCTGGCGTGGGGGAAATGATGTGTGTGTGTGTGTTTCAGTTGTGGGCGACCTTAAAGCCAAACGGCAACCAAATGTTAAACAGAGGTAAGCAACAACAAAAATTTATAGAGTCAAACGGGAAGTTAACATTAGGCCGTCATATTGAAATGTATAGTGAAAAATAAATGTAGTGTCTAAAACTTGGATCATGAGTTTTTCACAGGTTGATCTACTTACTATTCAACACCCAGTAATCAACTATCCAACATGATGTGTGTAGTGACTAATACCCAGTTATTTACTATTCATCACCCACACTATACCATCAACACGCCGTTTGAGTGGCAAATATCCAGTTATCTACTCTCTAGCACACATACTATGAACACGGCATTGGATTGACCAATACCTCACACTTACTCAACAACGAAAAGGGTAGGAATATACACACACTATACACACAGACATATATACTATCATACACAGAGTGAAAGGAGAGAAAAGGGTAGGAGTGCATACACCAGGGCTGGTTTAACCACTAGGCAAACAAGGTGGTCGCTAAGGCGGTCAAATTGGGGGGGGGGGGGGGGCGGAAAAAATTTAATGAATAAAAAAGGAAATAGAAATAGCGTAAAATAGAAGATAATAAGTGTCTAAAAATAGGAAGAGAAAAATAGATGCAGAATTTGCATTAATACTAATGCACAATATTCATTTTCGAAAGTTAATTGGGGGGGGGGGCGTAAGGCGGAAGGCTCGCCTAGGGTGCCAAATACCCTTGCGCCGGCCCTGGCTTACACACATACACAAACATACTGATAGACTATCACACAAGACAGAAGGGTGGAGTTTAAGATTTAATTTTGAAAGACATACAAAACATGCAAACAGTTTACTTTTTTTATACTGTTTTTGTTTTTGTCGTCCTAGGTTGAATTCTCCCACTAAACGGCTACATATTGTCGCTTGATAAACATGCAGATAGTGTTTATATGTGTTTTATGTTTTTTAAGTATGGATAAGAAGATATTCAAACACACTTTACTTTTTCTACAAAAGGATAATCGTGAAGTTATAGAGTAATAGGGAAATTTTGATTTTGCTTACAAGGGATCTAAATGTTGTTTATACCCCTTCTTTTACACCCCACCCTGTGTAGATGAATGGGTGTTGGTCACTCCAAAAGGCGTGTTGAATAGTACATGTGGGGTATTGGATAGTAGATAACTGGGTCTTAGGTAGTAGATACATGGCTACTGGTAACTCCAAAAGTGGTGTTGATGGTATAGTGTAGGTGGTGGATAGTTGATCACTGGGTGGTGGATGATGGTCACTCCAAACGGCGTGTTGAATAATAGATAAATGGGTGTTGGATAGCAGATAACTGGGTGCTGGATAGTAGATCATTGGGTGATGGTCACTCCAAACGGCATGTTGATAGTATAGTGTGGGTATTGGATAGTAGATAACAACGTAATAGTCACGCAAAACGGCGCGTTGAATAGTAGATAAATGGATGTTGGATAGTAGATCACTAGGTGTTGAATAGTACTTAAATGAATGTTGGATAGTAGTTGTAGTTTTAACATTACATTTCCCGTTTGGACCACACATGTTAAACATACGAACTTATGAATCTACCAAGCATTCGGTCTTTGGTAATATTTGACGTTGACCCAGTTTTCCCAGAAATAATTCAGCATGACTTTAGCAAACAATCGCCTTCCTTCGTTCTGTTATGCTGAGTTATATTAAAGTCATTTACATTTTGTTATTAGTTTCTTTAAAAAATTTTTAGCAAGGCTTCTCTCAGCGATTTAAAATTGTTGTATTTTGCGCCTTGTGTGTGTGTGTGTGTGTGTGTGTGTGTTTTAAATTGTAAATTCAAAAAGCAGTAAAAAAAAAAAAAAAGTAGGAAGTGGCTCAGAAGTCCTCCATACCTAGAACCATGAGACTTACGGATGAGGTGCATCTTTATATGCACTACACCAGAGGTGTCAAACATACGGCCCGCCAGACTTATTATTTATTATTATTTATATAAAATCTGGCCCGCCATAGCAAATGAGTTTGACAACCCTGCACTACACTCTTATTACAAAAGAGGTCTCTGTGACTCATATATCACACTCCGTTGATTCAGTTGAAATTTGTTTTTAAAGTTCATTTGTTGGGTGCTGTTTATATTAGAGTCATGAAATCTGATAATAGATCCTTTTCACAATCTAGTGTAAATTGTTTCTTTATATCATTAGATGTTCGTTCTTGAATATAACTTAGATTGCGCGATCGTACAATACAAAACTTCATGACAAAATTTATTCTTATTCAAATACTTCCACCTATACATTCAAACATCGTGGCCTAATGTTGATTTCCCATTGTCCCCCAAGTGTAATTTCTTTAATGCCGGTCTAATGTTAATTCACTCTGTCCCTATAATCCGCAGCTACTCATAGGATTTCCGTTAGATTCCAAACAAACTCATCAAGTTAAACCTATGGATGTTTTTTAACATAGTATTTCCCTTTGTCCTCAGAGTAAAACAAAAATGGAAGCCTAATGTTAATTTCTCATTGTCCCCCAAGTGCCATCTCTGTAATGGCGGTCTAATATTAATTCCTATTGTCACTATAATCCGCAGATCCTTATAGAATTTCAGTCAGAGGCCAAACATGCCCATTATGTTACAATGTTACATTTCCACTTCAAACAGACCTATCATGTTACAATGTTACAATTCCGCACACACCCCCTCAAAAAAAAAAAAAAAAAAAAAAAAACCTAATGTTAATTTCTCGTTTGACTCTAGGATTTTTTTTTAACCCTAGTTAACACAGGACTCCCGTTGAGACTCCAGTGCCACGCTATACTACTGACTATCCAGGAAAGCTGAAAAGCACGATGAAATCCGTGTACATAGTTAAATGGCCGCACACGACTATAATTCAAACTCATCATCAGCGTCTTGTCCGAAACAAAGCTCAACACAATCTCAGACCACATATCTAATACTCTACGCGACAAAGCCATCTCCGAAGAAGAGTCCAAGTTTATTCTCGATGAAGTCAACAAATACACAACGATGAAAAAATAAAATACAGTCTGCGTAGTACAAGGTTGGTTGTTTGTTATGGGTTTAACGCTATTTAACAGCACATAATATACTATACATGACGGCCATTATATTTGGTGGAGGAAGAATCCGAGAAAACCCTGGGAAGAACCACCGACCCACGGGAAGCCACTGGGAAGCTTTCTCACATGCCCACGTTGGCCGAGCCCGAGACTCGAACCCATGAGGACATGTGAGATGTCAATGATCTGTAAAGGCGAGCGCCTAAGACCACTCGGCCACCCGGGGCCCCGCGTTGCACAAGGCATACACTTTGGCTGTAATCAAGGCAGTGAGAAAAAAAAAAAACAAAACAACAACAACAACAAATAACACGGAAGAGCCAAAGCCCGCGAGGAGATCATAAAAAAAAAAAAAAAACTCTGGTATTTCATCATGTCTGTCCGAAGGATAAAAACAACAGAGCCATCGGAACTAACAACCTATAAGTTTATCCTAGCATTTCATTCAAATATTAATTTTGGAATAAAAAGAAACTAGTATGATAACAACTACATGCAGAACTGAGTCGGCAAAGGTTTACAGTTGAATCAATACCACAGAAAAGGCCATTTATTTTGACAAATTAAAATGCATTTAGTCAAGGCAAACAAGTACTAGGTCGCAGGAAAAAACGTAAGTTTAAGGTTGCAAACAAATGGCATGCAAATGTTAGTGCGCTATATTTCTTTTACAAAAATCAGACTTGATGACCTTCATATTCAGAGTCTTGTTACTCTTTATGATGCACACTTTAACAGCAACAACTCCGAAAGAAATTTCGCATGTGCCTTAAATGAATATGAAAAGAGAAAAGATTGTTAAGTGTCAGTATGAACAAAATGTCGGACAACCAGGCATTTTCAACCGGCTAACAGTCGGTCCAACGGGCCCCTCAACCGGCTGACAGTCGGCTTTGCAATGACAAATGGGGACCTCAAACCAGCTTGACAGTCGTTCCGACTGGGCCCCCAACCGGCTCCCCAACACTATTAGCCTGGGTGGGAGTAAAAATATACTTCGTTTGCTTACTTCCATTTTCATTTCATTTTGTTTTGCTGATTTTTTTCAATGCGCCTTTTGCATTTCCTTTTAAATGTAATTTTAATTTATGTATTCTTAAATTTTAATTTATTTTATTTTCAATGCCGTATATTTTCTAGGGAATGCTGGCTGATTCGGACCATGGCTGATTTGGCCTATAGCTGATTCGGCCCAAATTAAGGGCTGATTCGGCACAAATGCCAGGCTGATTCGGACCATGTGAGATATTATAAGAAAAGCAATGGAAGACACATACCTGATTTATATTAGTAGTTATTACTGTTTTGGCAAACAAAGTAAGAGAATTAAAAGATTGATTTTCAGCTCTTAAATTTACATAAGATAGTTTTAAGCACATTTTTAACCGAAATCAGAGAAAATAGATAAAAGCTATCGCATTTAGATTTTAGTTAAAACCAAAATAACTTTTCAATGTTTGCAATAAAGAAAATATAAAGTTATTATTTGTATTAATATATCTGAAAAACATTTTGAAACTTTTAATAAATCAGGCCAGTATGGCCGACTTTCAACGCTATAAAACAATAATGCATATAAATTTCCCCATGTTTTTTAAATTTTTTTTTATTAATTTCTCATGTAAATGTCACATTTAAATCCAAGACGAAACATAATAATATTTCACATGGTCCGAATCAGCCTGGTATTTGGTCCGAATCAGCACGTAATCTGGGCCGAATACGCCCGTAATTTGGTCCGAATAAGCCAGGTTCGAATCAGTCATGGTCCGAATCAGCCTGTTTCTTTTCTAAGATATCATTTAATCCGTGCCTGACGCCTGGTTAGGTTTTTCTAACAGAAGGCGAAAGTAAGGGATATTCTGTTGCTCAATTCTCTGACTTATTGCTTTCTCGTTTGGTATCGGTGATGATGACTGCATACAAATGCCGTTAAAGTGTGGTTTGTGTGATAAACAGGCAATCCTTAAAAGGCCCAAAACGGTAAGCTGTAATAGTTACAAAGAAATGGTTTGAAGCAGATTTCGTTTTAGGGGTGGACGAATTTTCAGAAAGCGTTTGACCATTTAGACAGAGCTTACTACACCTACGTAATCACGCTCTCCTGAGTTACGTTGCATCCACAGGTAAAAATCCTTTAGGGATTTTGACTCGGAGAGGGTAAAAAATAAAAATCCAATAAAACAAAAGCCCGAATCGAAATACATGAAATGGTATTGGCCGCAACGTGTTGTAAATTTTTTCCTTTGTTTTCACTGACTGGAACTTGACTGTAGTCATAATCATGAAAATATTAAGTGAGTAGAACATGTTGTTCTATACTTTTTTTTCTATTTGTCTGACATGACCGATTTGTGTTTTTTTAAGTTATTTGTCTGACATGACTGATTCGTGTTTTCTTCGGAACGGACCGTCCCTTATGAATTCTGTCTTAATAGGGTTGTTCTCCGCCACCAGTCTTGTCAGATACATAAATAAAAAAGATTCGAACACATGGTTTAAAGCAAAATTTTGTTCACATGTCTCAAAGCAAAAGTGTATTCAGACACCGACACAGGGCAAGTAAGTTGTAAATAATCACTTGCCCTGACTCAGATTCCACTAGCCTTAACTCAAATTCCTAGTGCCCAAAAGGGCCCAATTTTTTTACTATTATTTTAAAACAACATTGAAATTGCTGTGATTTAAATATGAAAAGGAGTAAACAAAATCATATTAAATTGACTCATCTGTTTATTCAACTCTCAAACTATTGTACATAAAACAATGTTTTCCTCCAGGTCCTAATGTCAACCATTGTCCAATTGCTCCATTGTTCAAGGAGAAATTTGTTTTGGTCACAAGCCCAGGGCAAGTGGCTTTTTTAAAGAAATCACTTGCACAGACCACTTGTCCGACAAGGCCATAGTTGTTACTATTATTTGTACACACCCATCCCCTCCAGAAAAGTTAAATGGTCACTCCCTTATACTTGTGATATTATTGACAAGACTGAACTCTCGTTCACATTCTGATGAAGAGAGGGCCACAACTAATGAGATTTCCAACAATTTCACAATTTCTACATGTTCAGGTGGTGAGTTCTGAATAATTGTGACATACACCTCTGCTTTTGCGATCTTGAATTGTATGCCTTCAGCTCGATATACAGTTTGTGTATTTTCATCATGATCGTTAGGGGAGAGTATTTGGGGGCCATTGAGTAGTTTCATTTTCTGAGTGCTGCAAAAACCTCTCAAAAAGCAGAAATGATGTCAGGCATTGCTCTTTTCCTATATCAGTCAGTAAAAACAGTAGCTTAAAGTTTCGTAATTAGTTCATATGACAGTACTATGGATGTATCACGATTACATAAACACTCACTCCATATCAGTATAATCGGGGCCTACCAACTCTTTGAATTAAATGGATTAAAATATAATGTTATCAGATTTTTTTAGCTCTGGAACAACTTGGTGGTCTAAGAGTGAAGTAGGGTAAACTGTTCACGAGTTGGACAGTTTTAACTTGCATTTAAATTGCACAAATGTCAGCCTCAGCTGCCATCTAGTAATGATGACACAAGTGGGGGTAAAAGTATCATATTTTCACATGCTAGTTGCCGCCATTTGTGCCATATTCAAGATATAGTGTGAAATAGCGATTATTGTAAGACTGATTTAGAGCCAGACGAGCATGGCATAGGTCAAACAGGGACATTTGCGCTACTACAGAATTGTATAGATTGGTATACTACAAGATAAACATTATGTAAACTGTGGATAAATTTTCATATTTATATCATCAATGAATACTTTCCTTTGCATAAAAGTGCAAAAAATTGAAGAATTTTGAGAAAGGGTAAATTGATCTTGAGTCTGACACAATATCTATATTGTGCAGTAAATATTAAGGAAAGGTAACTCATTCATGTTTAAACAGCCTTTTCTGTTCAGAATTTTGGTGCTTGAATGTTGTTGTTATGCATACACTAAATATTCCAGTGGGTATAAAAAGTGTTTGACTCCTGATTATGTCCAACTTTAGATTAGTTTACCCTATCTAGAATTAGTCACAACTGAGACTCTGATGTTAATATATAGTTATTATTATTATTCCATAAGATGGAATAATAATAACAATGTGTTATAAAACATCGCAGTCTCAGCCGAGACTAAAGTTAATATGCAAGTCCATTCTATGAAATAATTAGGGTGTGGAGCTCAAAAATATTCTAAGTGAGTTGTCTACCTATCTTATAAAAAATAAAATGAGCTATCAAAAATTTACCTGAGAGAACCTTGAGCACGCAGACAAAATGCAGCATTTACATTTTGAAGTTATTGAAAGACATGGGTAAATTATTCATATTCAGCCCCCTGCTGGGGTTCCATTTGCTGCTCCCTCCACACTATGAAGATCGTCTGCTTAATTGTGTCAAAAGCTACAAACTTTGTGTACAAAGCAAAGCATGTGACTGATTAATGGGGAACAGTACTATGTCTGTTCTCTGTATGTCATGGATTACCTATATAATTAGTATAAGTAGTTCTCATTTGTCCTGCATGAATAATAATGAGCTGTACCTTGCTTAAGTTAACTTGGTAATACATCACTGGTTAAATATGTTGAGTATTACATATGCGATTGTTTTACAGTCAAGGTAAGGTTTACATTTACTGACCTCCAGTGTAATGATTTTCACCCAAAAGGAACTGAGATAATTACATTGTATTTTAATCCATTTAGTTCAAAGAGTTGGTAGCCACTGGTTCTGTTGATAAATAGAGTGAGTGTTTTCTGTAATTGTGATAATCTACAGTACTATGACATGAACTAATTACAAAATTTGAAGCTACTGCTTTTACTGATTGATATAAAAAAAATACCATTGCCTCTATGACCATTTTTTTTTCTTCAAACTTTGATCGAGATATTTGGAGATTTTTTGCAGAGTTCAGAAAAAGAAACTGCTGAGTACTTGTTTACATCATGATCTGGTGAAAACATAGATTTTACATAGAAAACATAGAAAACATAGAAAACATAGATTTTAATGAAATGAAATCAAATCAAAATTTAGTAGACAAGGTCACACAATTTTGTTCAGAAGTACAATATCTTCAGAGGTAAATGCACATGGAAAATTAGTCAATTTAATGCATTTTAAATTTTTTAAATTTAAATTATAGCAGTTTCAACATTGTGTCAGAGTAATAAAAAAAAAAGTTTTGCAAGTCAGGCAAGTGGATTTTGAGTCGGGGCAAGTGTGTATTTTTAAAGTCATTTGCCCAAAGCTTGTTGAGTCAGGGGAAAATATGGGAAAAACTGCATCCCCTTAAGCAAGTGTTGACATCACCTTAAGCAAGTGTTGACATCATCAAGATTATTACATTATAATGTGCAAAATGTTAGATATGACATTATATAATTTACAAATAAATTTATCTGGAACATTCTTCCTGACAGGTATAAATTTTACTTTTATTTACTTAAAGCATGTGTTTTGGCATGCTTTGATTTTCAGTATTAATTTAATTTGTCAATGCTTATAGTTCAATCTAGCACCTGAACATTTGGCACCTTGTTTTGGTTTCCCTTTTGTTTTTTTACCCAGGCCCTTGTTTGACTTTCCAGTTGCAAAGTGGTGAAAGCCAAAGTGGGCCAGATGACCTAGGTTAGGCTGGCCTGGAGATCATACTCTACCATTCTTGAGTTTCAGTTTGAGGCTTTGATTTTGTTTCATCCAATTACAAATCATGCTGCTTTTTAAATGTCATTTCTGATTTGGCTGATAGACTTGATAGTTGAAACACAATTTCAAACTTAAGCTCAGAGTTTTATGATCTCCAGATTTAAGTTTAAATTCCCAATCAAAGTTTACCCATTCAAAAGTAACTCAGTGCTCTAGATAAGAGTTTAATTACTCCCAGGTTTGGAACTAATTGCAGTTTTTAAAATTTGTTGGAGTATTATGTGAACATTGCAAAACACAAACTTCTTATTCAGGACTCAGTCTTAATCATCAGGATGTTAATCATGCCTTTTAGAATGCTTCAGAAGGCTTAATGAATAAGACTAATTTAGGGTGTGTTCAATTATATGGCTCGGTTTGAGTGAGTGCTTTCACAGTGATCAGGTAGCATCATTTCAAATTTAAATGAAACATCTGGAACATATCCCTATGGGATAGTTTAAATTGATCAAATGCACCATCATAAAAAACGGACTGTGCTTAAGGCAGGAGCAATATGCTGGCAACTTTGTACTAAATTACAACTTTTTAATAATCTTAAAGTTCTTTTTATTATATACCAAATTTGCTCCAGAATCAAAGCTTAGAAGATTAAGCTCGCTCTTCAGCACAACACAACTGCCCCCTTTTTGTAAATTCATCTCACTTTCATTGGCTGATCATATCAAATATAAGTGACTTAAGAGAGCGGTAGGATTGGGATCACCTAATTTGTTACAGTAAATTGTATTTTTGACTTTTTGTAAACTGTTTGATCTTATCTCTGACCACAAAGCTAGTCTGATTCAGCAATGCATCACATCGGGTTTATCAGTGTTGTCAAGAAAGTAAGGGGAAATAACTTCATAGAGACGTGAATGGCATCAAGTCAGATTTCTTTAGCAAAAATTAATTTCCATGTCTGAAATGTAATGCAGTTTCTATTTACTTGATCTAGCTTGCAAAGTGCTCATTTTTGTTGCTGCAGGCATAATTTCTGTAGGCACACACAATCAAGCATCACATGGCATGATGGGAAATCTTATATTTTCACATGTGAAAATATAGGAATGAAAAAAAAATGAACATTATTTTGCTAATAAGTTTCTATATTTCACACTTAAGTAAGTATATAATAAAACATGGTAATTGGGGTCCTTAAATGTTATCCTTGTTGCCTACTGAACTGCTGTATCTTGAAAATGATTGAAAATTTGAAGAATGCATGTATGATTTTGTGTCTATGTGTGTGGGCAAATAAACAAAACAGCAGTAAAATGTATAGTAATAATTGTTCTACTTGCCAATTTATATAACAATTGGGATTAAGATAGTCTCTTGCTTGATGAAAATTAATCATTGTTGTGTAAGAACTTTAATTATGATCTGAAAGCTGTAGGTTTCAGAAACTTACATGGATTATTTTTATATGTTTGTCAGCTTGGCTGATGTTTTGAGTAGTGTCAGGTAAATTAGGAAAACAAACTGTGAGCCATGACGCAACCAAGTAAGATCTGAATTTCTGTTACAATAAAGCATGTTACTGGTAATTCCATGATCTGTTCCCTTGTTTGGACTAACTTTAGAGGCAGAGATTATCCACATGTCCGCAGTGCACCTCAACTGTAAAAGACCATTTGCATGACTACTGTGTGCTGCATCCAACTTCATATAAAAACATGCATGTCATCCTATATAAATTTGCCACAACAGAACATAATATTCAATATGTATAATATCTTCAAGTAAATACTCGGATATCTAGGGACACATCTCCCTCTGCTTCATCAACAAATGGCTTACAATCAGATTCTTGATGATATAAGATAATTTGGAATATTTTGGACTTCTTGTAATGCATTCATATGACACTGTGCAGATACTCTTTGCTGCAGGTACATGTACATGGTCGCTATGGAATGGCCACTTAAACTTAACCCAGATAAACATTATGACTGGAAAATGTTTTGCATATTACACTCATGTGCCCAACCACAATGTCAAGGTCACACCAAGAGAAAATGTAACTCCATGATCTGTTTCCTTCTGAGTCATTTTGTGGTTGTGTACAGTAAAATCTGTCTTGAAAGATCACTGCTATGAGAGATCACTTTTCTTGAGGGACCAGGTTCTAAAAAGTACAGATTTATTGATTATATAGTGTTATGACCGATCATGAGAGACAACCAGTTTTGATCATAATTTTTTGGCAGAAGGAGTGGAGTTCAAGACATGTTCAGCTGTTTTAACTTTTCCTTCAGGGAGATGCTTTGTGCAAGGAGTGCTTTTTCCATGCTTTTGAAGAGGAGATACACAGAACCATCACAGATGCAAACCTCTTTAATAAGGGGGAAACTGTAGCTATTGGCGCTTCAGGGGGCAAAGGTAAGAGGTGGAACATTCTGAACTGTAGGATTAGTGATATAAACCTAGCTGCTTTTGTAAAGTTACCTCTTTCTGAGTGACCTAGAAGTTCTCTGACAAAAAAAATAACCTGGATTGTGAAGCCACTTTTCTTCTTCAAATACATTACCCAGTCATAATACATTAGGAGAACATCTTCCTTGCAGATCTAGCCCTCCCAAGCAGAAAAAGATGTTAACAATGTCTATGGCTTGTTCTGGCAATAAAAATGCTACAACGTCATCTGCTTGCAGCAATGAAGTCAGACAAAAATGGTCTCCCCTTGGGTTGAGGGATTGTCAGCAAACCCCATCATTTGCCACTTTCTATGTCTGATCATGCCTGGCCAGTATGCTCTCAAGATGCCTTGCAAATACCTTTCATTTTGTACTTTCACAACTTTGAGCAACCCATAGGTATACTCCATCTATTTTTATACAACTGCTATAAATGGAACATATTGTGTTGTGGTGTCCATCCATCTATCTGTCTGTTACCAGTTTTGAACTTGGGTTGAGGAAGAATTATATCTATTTTGGGGTCAGAAGGTCAAAGGACAGGGTCATTGTGACTGAGAAGAACAATGGTTTCTGCACAGTAAAACTTGAGTTCTCCACAGTGACCAAAGATTGTGGATGACTTACAGATGGAGTAAGGTAGAACTATGTTGATTTGGGGGACAGGCTGTCAAAGATGAATGTTGCTGTGGCTGAAAGAAGAAAAATAGTTCCTGCATAATAACTTGAGTTCTTCACCATCTACAGTTACCAAACTTTGTGGATAGCTTGCACTTAGGGTTAGGAAAAAGCCTTTGATTTTGGGTCAAAAGTTCAAGAGCACTGTGACTGAAAGAAGAAAAATGGTTTCTGCACAACATTAATTCTGCATCACATACATGGATCAAACTTTGTGGGTGGCTTGTACTTTAGGTAAGGAAGAAGTCTATCGATTTTGGGTTCAGAAGGTCACTAACTGAAAGAAGAAAATGATTTTTGCATAATAACTTTAGTTGTAGACCATGTACCTTGACCAAAGCTTGTGGAGGACCGGCACTTAAGGTGTGGAAGAGATCTATTGATTTTGGGGTGAAAAGGTCAAGGTCATTGTGGCTACCCGAAAAATGGGTTTTGTAGAATAACTTTTGTTTATGGGGAAGTTCCTTGACCAGACTTTGTGGAAGGCTTATACTTAAGGTACTAAAGAAACTGATTGAGTTTTGGGTCTAAAGGTCAAAGGTCATGGTCATTGTCATGGTATGGTTTCTGCGCATTAGATTTTGTTCAAGACCACATACTTTTAACAAAGGTCGAAGTAATTCAGGGTTTTCAGTAGATTTAAAAACTGAAGTCATTTGACCGTCGACCCCTAAAATCTCAAGAGTCAAAATGAAAATCTCAAGAGTCAAAACTGAAATCTCTAGAGTCATTTGCATTTGACAGTCATGAGCTCATAGCTGGAATTGTTCGTTATTCATGAAGCAAATTGATGTTTAAGATTCCTTTTCTTACGTTGAATAAAGAGAAACACTTGTACAGTTTTTTGTAAGAAACATACAAGCAGACAGTGAGACAGACATGGCTATTACTGATTGTCTGATTGTTGTATAATTGTTTTTCTTTCTAATTATGTATGACTGGCAGGTCATTTCTGAGACTGAGACAGAAAAGAAAATATACTTCAATGAGCCATTGTGATTTAACAGTTCACAAATACATCTAATATAACAAAATTATGCAATATAACAAAATTATGTCATCTTGTTATTCAGTCTCGAGTAATTCCAAAGCAAGAAAGAAAGCACTGAGCATAATGTCTTGTAAATTATTACTGAATGATACATTAATTAAAACACCTGAATTTTTAAACATTTCACTGATTGAAGCAAATTAATTGCCAATAAAACACAATTAAAGTTTATCCTTTTACCTTTGACAACTGGCTTTGCAGGCCACCATATTTTCCACAGTTTTGTCTAATTAAGTATAATTTGATGGGCAATATTTGATCAGAAGTTAATCCAGTCAAATCATAACTGATTCCCTCTTCCTCTATCATAAATGTCAAAGATAATCTCAAATTTAACTTTGATCCAATTAAGCACGCCCAGTTCATATTGACTTTACAAAGGTGCGATAATATTGTCCGATAAGGTGTAAACAGTAGTCTAGCAAATGTTGATCACTGGCACATACAGTAAATCTGTTAGGGACAGCACATGCTCAGTAGGAAATTAACCGGAGGCGAATCAAGGGTAATTATGACTGATGCTCTGGCCCAAATCAACGTGCGTCATAAAAACGCACAAGTTGGAATTTCCATGTGTCAGAAATGAGTCAAATTTAAGTTCCAAGTGTCTAAACCCGAGGGGGTGCATCTATTGAGAACCCTGTCGTTGAGTCCTCATTGGTCCATGATCTCCAGAGTCAACCATGCTCAACTAGGACCTACATAGTGGATTATTAAAAACAGGGTTGGTGTATAATGTGCAATTTAAGGTACTCTTGTTTTACTGAGTTTCACTCTGTTCACAAACGTGGTTTAATTGCTGACACTTTGTGGCAAAGTTACTTTTTATATGCATATTAGTTTTCTGGCACATTGTTTGTGGCAAGATCCTTGTTGCAGCAAACAGTTCTAGTAAACTTGTGGCACAGTTTTGGCATACTTACGGCACAGTTCTGGCACACAAATGGTAGGGTCATAGCTACTTTTTTGGCACACAGGCTTGGTTTACATATACAATATGTCTCAGACAATTTTCATTTCTCCATGCATAATGGTAGGTGTGGCGAGAGCATGGGAGAGGATTCAGAAAAGTCCCTCAATAATTTCCAGTGAATTCTGATGGAGTTGGCAATACTTCAAGCGGCAAATAGCTCTGTTCACCATGCTTTCACCATGGATTTAAGGAGGTGTTGATAAAGTGGGCGTGGTTTACTGTTGTACTCCCAGCGAGCATGCTCTTATGATTTTCATTGAGAGAGAGAGGCAGTGTGCACATTGGGGCACTGAGTTGTCTATGTCATTGTCCTAACAAATTAATGGACATAGTCAAATCAAATTTTAGATAACAATAACATGGTGCCATTGCCACATGAACTTTATTAATACTATATATTGCATGAAGCATATATATATATTTTTAAAAAAAAACCATTCTGTGTTATCAGAACCTAAAGAGATATTTATGCATTTATTTCCCTTGAAGTTCGTGGAGCTTTTTTTAACATGGTCATAGGAATGATGGGGATATATTGTACTCCCTCTTTGAAAAGAATGACAAAACATCAAACAAATTTTTTTAAACGAATTGCATTTACACCCAAAAGAAAGGGAACAGAATTGCTTATTCTCTGATACTTATTGAATGCTTTATATTAATGGAGGAATTTGCTTACTTTTTTATCTGGAAAATAAATATGGAACGTCATATCATCATTGGGTTTTCACTAGAAGACTTTTTATGATGTCTAGTTTGCACTAAATGTAAATGATGTCGATCTGACATCCAGTATGGACACCATGGTAGCCATCTTGAAAGTCTTGCCACTCCTCCTGAATGGATGGTCATATCAATATGGGGATTTCACTTAAAGACTTCTGATGATGTCTAGTGGATCTAAATGAAAATGGTGCCAATCTGACATCCAGTATGGCCACGACAACAGCCATATTGAAAATCTTGTTATTGCTACTCCTCCTGAAGAAAAATCATATTAGTAAGAGGTTTTCACTAGAAGACTTCTAGTTAGTGTTAGTTAAAATTGTGCCAATCTGATATCCAATATAGTCACCACAGTGACCATCTTGAAAATCTTATAACTACTCCTCGAATATGTAAAGTCATATCAACATTCGGTAGTCATCAGAAGACTTCTTATACTGTCTACATGGTACTAAATGTAAATGGTGTCGATCTGACATCCAATATTGCCACCATGACAACCATCTTGAAAATCGTGTTATTGCAACTCCTAGTAAATGGAAAATCATATCGACATGGAGTTTTCACCAGAAGACTGCATATGATATCTAGTTGGTCTTGAATGAAATGGTGCCAATCTGATCTCAAATATGGCTGCCACAATGAACATATTGAAAATCTTGTCGTATATTCTCCTGAATGGATGGTCATATCAACAAGGGGTTTCATCAAAAGTCTTCTAATTGTGTCTAGTTTGTCTTAAATGAAAATGGTGAAGATCTTACATCCAATATGGCTGCCACATTGGCTACTTTGAAAATCTTACTGGTCAAGAATATCAGAGATGGTTTCAACACTCAGCAGTTAAAAGAAGAAATGGCCTTATCTTGAATTCCTGGAAATTCTTTTCATACAGCAGAGTGTCAGTCCCTTCATGGGACTCTTGTTTCCTGGTAGACCACCAGATTTTGAAAGTTTTTCAGACACAGAGGCATCTGAAAGGAGAAAAATAAAATATATGAAATGTCTATAGATATATTATTTACAGCCTGTGTTCTATTTCTGTATTTTAACACAATGGCAATCTAATTAGTAAACTTGTTCATGCATTGTTATATGATATAGAGTACTGTGGTTGGAAAGTTTACAAAGTCCAAATACCTGTAATGCAAGAAAGATGGAGGCAACACAAGGCAAATGGCTTGAATACCAGGACTAGTTTTTAGATCTACTGGTCATAGATCAGAGGAGCTTATGGGATGGTATGTTGTCTATCTTCCATCGTTCAACATCCATCTATTTGTTTGTTATTGTTACTTCTTCTAAACTATTTTGAGGATTGCCATCAAAATTTGCACACACATTCATTCCAAGGTCTTGTTGGTCCCAGATGAAAATATTGCCACCACAGCAGCCATGTTGAAAATCTTATCGCTACTTCTCCTAAATGGATGGTCATATCAGCGTGAAGTTTTCACATAAAGACTTTTTATGATGTCTAGTTGGTCCTAAATGAAAATGTTGCTGATCTGAGATCTAATATGGCCACCGCAATGAACATATGTGAAAATCTTGTCTCTAATTGTCCATAAATAGATGGTCATATCAACATGTTGAGTTTATCCTCATTGAAAATGGTGCTAATCATACGACCAATATGGCTGCTAAAGAGTCTGAATTGAAAATCTTATCACACAAAATAATCAGAAATAATTTCAGCACTCGATAGTTAAAAAGAAGAAATGGTATTATCTTGAATTCCTGCACATTCTTTTCAGGCAGTTGAGCATCAGTCCCATTGAGGGACTCTTGTTAGCTCTACTTGTCACAGATCGTAAGAGTGTAAATATGGGATGGTTGTATGTTGTCCATCATCTGTTGTCTGTCCAGCACACATTTGTTATCATTACTCCCTTGAAACTACTTGGAGGATTGCCATGAAACTTTACACACATATTCATCCCAAGGTCTAGTTGGTCCTAAATGAAAATGGTGAGGCTTGAACATCCAATATGGCTATCACAGAGGACAACTTGAAAATCTTGTTCTGGCCTCTTCTTCTGAATGGACGGTCATAGCAGCATGGGTTTTTCACTTAAAGACTTCTTATGATGTCATGTTGGTCCTAAGTGAAATAGTGAAAATCTAACATCCAATATGGCTGTCATGGCAGACATCTTGAAAATATTGTTATTGGTACTCCATGAATGGAAAATCATGTCGACATGGGGTCTTTACCAGAATTGTTACAATGTTTACATGAAATAGTGCCAAACTGACAACATGAAATTTTGCCAAACTGACCATTTTGAAAATCTTGTTATTACTACTCCTCCTGAACAAAAAGTTATATGAACATAGGGTTTTCACCAGAAGACTTTCTATGATGTCTAGTTGGTTTTAAATGAAGATGGTGCTGATCTGACCTCAAATATGGCCATCTTGAAAATCTTGTTATAGCTACACCTCTTAGATGGATGGTTATATCAACGAGGGGTTTTCACAAAAATGCTTCATATTATGTCCCATTGGTTCTATATATAATGGTGTAAATTTAACATCCAATATGGCCACGTTGGCAGCTATCTTGAAAATCTTATCGTTACTGCTCCTAAAAGGAAAGTCATATCAACATTGGGTTCTCACCAGAATACTTCTTATGGTGTCTAGTTGGTTCTAAATGAAGATTAACTGACATCCAACATGGCCACCATGGTGGCCATCTTGAAAATCTTATTATCTCAACTCCTCCTGAATGGATGGTTATATCGACATGGGGTTTTGAAAACAAAATGTCATATATCTAGTTGGTTCTAAATGAAAAAGTTGCTGATATTACATCTTGAAAATCTTTTTATTGCTACTTGTCCTGAATTGATGACCATATCCAAATTGGGTTTTCACCAAAAGACTTCTAGTGATGTCTAATTGCTCCTAAATGAAAATGGTGCCGATCTGACATCCAATATGGCCATCATGGTGGCCATATTGAAAATCTGTTTACTGCTCCAGAATATCAGAGATGGTTTCAACACTCAGCAGTTAAAATGAAGAAATGGTCTTATCTTGGATTCCTGGAAATTAGGTCAGGAGAGCACGAGTCCCTTCAAGAGACTCCTATTCAGTTCAGTTTCCTGTGTCATTGTGAAGTTACATGGATGACTAGGCAAGAATTGTGAATCAAGTATGCAATAGTCAACTTGCAGTGTTTAAAGTTGAGTTTCCAGTCCATTGAACACACAATCTTCAGACAGAAAAGAAATACATGATGTATATCATAGACCATGATAATTTTTACCTAGTAGTAACTTTGCAATGGAATTTGCATATATTAAGTTGTTCCATGATGTTCATCCCCACTCCCCCCATTTCTGTTGTACAGCGGGTTGTACATAGTGATACTGTCTTCATTAATTTTTAGAAATAAGTGTTTATCAAGATTTTAGCATAATTCATGATCATTGCATTTCTAACAGATTTATTTCACCAATCCTGATGTATTTGTTCAGTATCATGTACATCATCAGAGTCAAACACAGCAGGAAAAAGCCAATGTCTGGAAGCCCAGGACAGGGATTTGAAACTTGCTTCTTGTGCCCATCGATTTTGATAGAATGAAGATGACAAATTTGGAATATGACATGAGAATTCATTTGAAATATTTGATTGTTTTAGCAAAATAAACAATATATAAGTGATATGTCCAACAAAACCTCAAGTGACAATTTATAAAATGTCTTGTGTATGAAGCAGATGATAGCTACATGTAGTCAGATTCCTGATTTTTGTTCCAGATTCCACAGTGCTGGCTTATGTGCTGAAGGTTCTGAATGAGAGGCATGACTACAACTTGAATTTGGTCCTGCTTTCAGTCGATGAAGGTATCACAGGGTACAGAGATGATTCACTAGAGGTGAGTTCTCCATGGATCACTGGAAAAAATAAGGCCAGGTGATTAAATTGCTTAACTTATCATAAGAGTTATGGAGAGGCTTGTGTAACCAACTTCTCTGCAGTCCCTCATCTCTGTATTTTGTGAAAACAATTAGGAAACTTCACGTTCACTTAGATTTAGGTTCTTGGTTTAAAACAAAATATTCTTCAGCTACAATGGTCAATCAAAAACCAATGGCAGAAATTATGTGAATTTTCCTAGCATCATGTCTTTAATTTTCTGAACTCTCTAATTTTTAGCTGCCTGGGCATAAGACCAAGAAAGTTTATGACATAGCCTTGCGTCCACCATGCATTGCCCATTGTCTGTACTGAACAATTGCTATTTGAAACTTCTCTGCAAAGACCACAAGACAGTCTTTGAACAAATTTATCACAGAGCATCCTGGCATGGAGAGCTTTCAAATTTGTACAAATTGTGCTGATATGCCATCAAATAAGTATGCTATTACTAAACATAGTATAAAACGTTTAAACAACTTCCTCTCAAAAACCGCTGAACAGAGATTATTCAAATCTGACAGAAAGCATTCTGTAAGGAAGATTTTTCAAATTGTACAAATGATGCAGACCACCTTCAAATACAGACGACCATAGCTACATGAGGTTTTCACCAAAAGACTTCTGATGAAAGTTTGGTTGGTCATAAGTGAAAATGATGCCAGTCTGACATACTGTGTGGCTGGAATGACCATCTTGAAAATCTTGTTTTGGCTACTTGTCCTAAACAGTTGGCCATAGCAACATGGGGTTTTCACTAAAAGTATTCTTATGATGTCTATCTAGTTAGTCCTATATGAAAATGGTAACATCTGACATCCAGTATGTCCACTATGGTGGCCTTCTTTAAAATCTTGTTATAGCTAGTTCTCCTAAATAGATAGTAATACTGACATGGGGTTTTCACTGAAAAACTTATGATATCAAGTTGGTTCTAAATGAAAATGGTGCCAGTCAGACAAGTATCTTGTGAACATGTTAAATCGAACATAGGAAAATAGTTTTGTAACTGAATATGGTATGTTGGAGTTTCTAAAGAAAATCAGAGATGGTTTAAATACTCAGCAGTTGAAAAAGAAGAAACAGACTTATTTGGAATTGCTGGAGATTCAGTACCAGTTTCTTCAAGGGACTCTTGTTATCAACGTATTATAGTATGTTTACTTCGATATATAAAATGAATGTTCTTTTTTATTGTTTTATGTCTTTAATGCACTGTCACAGGGGCCAACATTTCATTCTCAAGATCACTTTAGTATGAATTTTTATTCTGAACAATAATTAATGTTTACATTGGCTGCTGGAGACTACTACAAGCTTCATAGAGGTAAGTTATGTAACTGTTGATTACATTCTGGTTGCAGGTGTTAAACAGTAGTAAACATTTAGAAAAGAAAAGCAAATTGTATCATCTGGATTATTTCCAGTCTGTATTGATTCATTTAAATTGCTGAAAAATAGCAGGCATCATGTGGGTAAATTTCTATATTCGCTTTCAGTGTTGGTTGTTTTAATCTTTTACAGACTGTGAAGAGAAATGAAATTCAGTATGATCTGCCACTCAAGATTGTATCCTACGAGGTAACGATTATTCATTAACTATGCACCATTTTTAGTAATAAGCAAAAGGTTCTGATGCTTACTTCTCCGTTGAACTCACATGCACTTGATTTCCCTCTGTATTAACATACTTCTTGTGTTATAAGTTCTTCCACGAGTAAAGCCTTCTAAAATAAATTTTGAAATTCCACAGTTGATTGGTGCCATCTAGCAACAGACAAGAGTATTAGGTTAGCTTCATCTGTAATACATTATCAAAGAAGAATGATCTACAGAAAAACATACCTGTATGTGATTCATCATCATGTCCAGTTATATTAACTAGAATTGACTTTACTTTGAATTTGATTGTGACTCTTTCTTCATTGATGGTTGAAAAGTGAGGCTGAAAGTTTGCTTTTGATTGGCCTATGCCAATTCTTGCTACCGCAAATTCTGTCAGTCTTCACATCCAGCAATGCAATTAATGGAATGTAATTGCCTTGACTTTGATTGTACAGCAGTTTTTAACAAATAATGCCCAGTTCTATCAAGAACCCACACAATGCCATGAGGTGGAGGAAACCAATGAACATGAGTGAAAGAGCCCAGACTAATCTTTGACATGAATTGACTAAAAAATTAAAATAGCATTATGTAGCTGGTTCTGAATGAAACTGGTGTTCACCTGACCACCAACATGGCACCATAGTGGCCATCTTGAAAATCTTGTTATCACTACACCTATTGCATGACTGATAGACATTGACATGGAGTTTTCACTAAAATAATTCTTGCAGTATTTAATGGGTTCTTGATGAAAATTGTGCAGATCTGATCACCAACATATCCATACTTTTGTCAAGGAGTTTCGAAAACCAGATCTAATTGATGTTTTGGTCAAGTCCAAGGTTGTTGCTTTTTTTGTACTTCATTGAACTTATGAACACAGTGACTTGTACATGTACTAGTGAATTTTGACAAGACTTTGTATTTAGTTGCATTTTCCAATGAACAAGTTGATAGTCAGCACTTGGACATTAATTTTAAGGTCCAAGGTCTTGACTAAGGTTATTAGCTGTACTGGCTTGTGAACATGATAACACAAACAAGTATGAATGGATATTTATTAAATCCAGTTTATGGATTTATCTGATGAAAACCCTGAATGATGCCACTGATATAACCATTTTTCTTCAGAACATCTTAATTATAGATTTAATCAAACTTAGCATGTAGGTATATCTTGACTATGAGACAAATTCAATGATTTTCTATCCATGATATTGCTTTCAAGGTTAATGACCATGACAAGGAATTCTGTACAGCACTTACAGGTATCTTGTGAACATAATAACATGTAAAAATATATTTTTTGTGACCAAAATTCAATATGTTGGAGTTTCTCAAGAATATAAGAGCTGGTTTCAGTACTTCTTAACAGGTAATAAGAAAAAATAGTATTATCTTGGATTCCTGGAAATTCTTTTTGGCCAGTAGAGTGTCAGTCCGTTCAAAGGACTCAAGTTTTTCAAAGTTTCCCTTTAATTTCCATACTATTTCCAGGACCCATACTTTTACCAAATTATTGAAACCAGAACAAAATTTAAAAACTGAATCTTATCACAAATACATAACACAGTCAGATAGCTATCATTTATTGCATTTTTCCTTTAGATTAGATAACAAGTTTTGCATGAAGTACACAGTTTATTCAAATAATTTACCAAACCGAATAAATGTCAGAAGCCCAAGAAATTGTTATTTTATATCTAAAGCTTCAGCAGTAGACAAAAATATTCATTAATGTTAAGATACTGAATATGATATGCAGAAATAATCATTAATGTTAAGGCACTGAATATGATGTACACACATATTCAATAATTTTAAGGCACTGAATATCATGTAAAATATTATTCACTAATGTTAAGGCACTGAATGCAATGTACAAAAATATTCATTAATGTTAAGGCACTGAATGCAATGTACAAAAATATTCATTAATGTTAAGGCACTGAATGCAATGTACAAAAATATTCATTAATGTTAAGGCACTGAATGCAATGTACAAAAATATTCATTAATGTTAAGGCACTGAATGCAATGTACAAAAATATTCATTAATGTTAAGGCACTGAATACAATGTACAAAAATATTCATTAATGTTAAGGCACTGAATGCAATGTACAAAAATATTCATTAATGTTAAGGCACTGAATACAATGTACAAAAATATTCATTAATGTTAAGGCACTGAATACAATGTACAAAAATATTCATTAATGTGGGGGACTATCATTACATAATTTTATTGCTGTGACTTTCTGGTAGGGTCAATAAAACCTAATCCATCCATTCCCTGACATGGGCAGTCATGATGACAACTATGCTAAGTCCGTAGTGGACACAAGGTGGATGCATGTCCATAGCAACAACATAGTTTTCAGAAATGCACAATGCATGTACTTGTGTGGAACTGAACATGGAAAAAATTAACATGAAAGAACTTTAAACCCAATGGCCATCTTCAAGCATAATTATTCTAATATCATTTGATTACCGTATATACTCGCGTATAAGCTGGGTCCAAATGCAAACAACATAGACCCTGATCTGCCATTGCATAATGCGCCTGCAGATCAGGGTCTATCTTGTTTGTTCTACTGATTAGTCCTTACAAACTGCATGGACCCAGATCTGCCAGTGCAGTTTTCAGTTGTTATCGGCCTCTATGTGAGTATATACGGTAGATTTAATCTTTTTCAGGAGCTCTATGGATGGACAATGGATGCTATTGTTAAGCAGATTGGATTGAAGAATAACTGTAAGTTTACAAAGATATGATTTCTCTATAACATGCATTTTATATATGAGAGTCTTCCACCAAAAAACTTTACCTTAACTTTAAAGTTAGATTACTTTCATAAACTTTGTCTATTTGTAAAAAATGGGTAAATTTAAGTTTTTAGCTTACTAGGTCATGTGACCCAGTGAGTTAATGGTATGGTCCTGTGTTTGCTGCACATTGTCCATTATTATTATTTAAAAAACACCAGACCAATTTCAGAGTAATTTGACAGAGCATGTGCAAATGATGTAGACTGTTGGGAATCACAGGTTTGTAACAAATGTAAAATTTGAAATAGATTTAAGATTTTTTTTTTTTAACACTATATCATACATAAATTTCAATAAAATAAGTTATTTAAATTATCAAAATAACACACCTTAGGGATTAAATTTAATAGTCTGTAATTAAAAGCAGAAGAAATATATATAATAGAAATATAACAAGTAACACTCTCAGTAGATAAATTCTGGACAGTTGTAAGCAGTCTTGGGAATGAATTTACTGTATTTATATCTCATTGCCCAACTTTGACTAACCAATGCTACTAAATACCTTCAAATAGTATTGCCATATTAAATTGTTTTTAGTTTTCATGTTATTGTATGTAAATGCATTATTTTTGTCATTTCATATATTAAATGCCATTAATCACAAATTATTTTAAGTTTTATATTTTTGTCTTTTTAACTTTTAATAAAAATAAAAATGATACAGTATAACCCAATATGCTTTTCTCTTGAAACGCTTCCAGATTTAATTACTGTCAATAGTCCTAGTATCTGGACCCTCCAATTTTCTAGATGCTGACTGTATAAATTTTCCATCCATAAAAAAAGAATTAAAAAACACAAATTCCATATTTTCTGCATGTTGTGACCAGATTGCATTTCATTTCATTCATATGTAACAGAATTAGACATCATGTCCCTTAAAATGCTTACTATTTCTCCCAATTTTTAGTGCCCCCTAGAAACTGGACATAAGTAGAAAGTATGATTCAATATTGGCTACCTTTGTGTGCTGTTTGCTAATTGCAGTCAGTTCAAATTTACTGCAAGTATATCAAATGCAAATTATTTAAGTAATTCAATAGAGAGAGAGTGCATATGTAAATATTGTATAACATTTTGTGGTTGAGTAATACTGACATGGTCTTTTCTCAAAGGAATAATATTAGGTCATGCAACCATGGTTTCTTTTTGGTAAATGGAGAAGAAAAAATTGTTTAAAAAAAATCTTCTTCCAACAGACTGGCCCAATTTTTTTTTAGTATGAAGCCCAGAAACACATATTAATATTTTTAGGCAATGTGGCAACTTAGTGCACCAAACTTTTCTTTCCACTCCACAGTTTCAATACATGTATGAATTTGCTTTCACAAGCTTACATATGTCAGTTTCCCAAGTGTGCGATATTGGGCCCTCTTGGGCCTCTTGTTAATGTATCATCTGTTCAAGGATAGTAGATTAATATAGGAATTGTTGCCCCCTGATAATTTGCCTACAAGCCAAATAATCCTATTTTAAAAAAGCTTGACGTTCAGTGGATCTTCTCATTATTGGATATTTTCCATTTTCAGGCACATTTTGTGGTGTATTTCGGCGCCAAGCTTTGGATAGAGGGGCACTTATGCTAAAAGTGGACAAAATAGTCACAGGTAGATAGTAATTACTTGAAACTAAAATACATTAAGATAGACTCTACATGGCAGCCAGTATATTTGGTTGAGTAAGAACCCAGGAATACCCTGGGAAGAAACACCAACCCATGGGAAGCTATTGGCAAGCCTTCTCACATACCCACGTTGGCTGAGTCTAGACTCAAACCCATGTGGACAGAGGTGACATGTGAGTGAGCTGTAAAGACAAGCACCTCAGACCTCTCAGCCACACAGGGCACCTTTCATACTTTTTAAACTATGACTTTTTGTGTGAAAACCTTATTAGCAACATCACACAGGAACCGCTTGACCTAGGCAAATGAAATTTGATATACATGTTTATGTTCATGTGCCATGTAAAGGATGTTTTTGTTTTATTCCCCTCTTCCGTAAATATCACAGGCATATAGCATTTGGCTTGTCTGTGTCTGTCTGTCCCATATATATGCATGTACATGTACATCTCAAAATTCTTATGTTTTGCATCTAGTTTACATCTTTATGTAGACTAGATTAAAAACTTGGCAGGCAGATATTATTGACAAGGGTCAACATGTGTTTATTGTTCTGTAATCATGCTTTGATGCATTTCTCCAGAGTTATGTACCATTTTGATGTTAAGTTTATATACAGTTTGTGGGGATTTTCGTGTTATCAACTAGTCCCACAGCTCTTAATGAATTGACCAGAAACATGTTATACAATTATGGACATGAGATTAACATGCACATATTGCTCTGTCATCATGCCCTAATGCATTTTTGCAGAATTATGCCCCTTTTTAATAAAGTTATATACTGTATAATTTTTATGATAATTCTTGTGTGTGCAACTTGTATCATACTTTTAATGAATTGCCCTGAAACTTGGCAGACATTACTGATATCAGGTGAACTTGTTCTGTCATCACACTTTGATGATTTTTTAGCTCTACTGGTCGTAGACCAAAAGGGCATAAGGGAAGGTCTGTCATTGGTTGTCTGTCCATGTGTTAGCAAATGTTTGTTATTGCTACTATTCCTAAACAACCTGGAGGATTGCCATGAAACTTTACACACACATTTATCCCATGGTATATTTGATCCTAAATGAAAATGGTGCCACTCAGAAATCCAATATGGCCACTATGGCAGCCATCTTGAAAATCTAGTTATCACTACTCTTCCTGAATGGATGGTCATATCAACATGGGGTTTTCACTAAGATACTTCTTATAATGTCTAGTTGGTCCTAAATGAAAATGGTGCTGATCTGATATCCAATATGGCCAACATCTTGAAAATCTTGTTGCTGATATTCCTCCAGAACAGATAATGATATTCACATGGGGTTTTCACCAGAAGACTTCTTATGTCCAGTTAGTCCTAAATGAAAATGGTATCAATCTGATGGCCAACGTGGTAGTGATCTTCAAAATCTTGTTGTCACTACTCCTCCTGAATGAAAGTCATACTGACATAGGGTTTTCACTAGAAGACTTCTTATGATGTCTAGTTGGTCCTAAATGAAAATGGTGCTGATTTGACCTCCAGTATTGCCACCACAATGGCCATCTTGAAAATCTTATTATTGCCTAGATGTCTGGTCATATCAACATTCTGATGTCACCAAAAGACATCTTATGATGTCTAGTTGGTCATAAATGAAAATGGTGTGAATCTGATATCCAAAATGGCTACCATGGCAGCCATCTTGAAAATCTTTTTATTGTTATTCCTCCAAAACGGAAAGTTGTATCAACATGGGGTTTTCACCAGAAGACTTTTTATAATGTCATGTTGGTCAGAAATCAAAATAGTGCTGATCTGACTGTCAATATGTCCACCATAGTGGCCATCTTTAAAATAAAGTTATCGCTATGCCACTTGCATGGAAATTCATTTTGACATGGTTTTCATTAGAAGAATTTGTATGGGGTCTAGTTGGTCCTAAATGAAAATGATGCAAATTGGCCCTCAATATGGCTACCATAGTGGCCGTCTGGAAAATATTGTTATCTCTGTTCCTCCCAAATTGATGGCTATATCAACATGGGTTTTTCACCAATATACTTCTTATACATAGTTGGTCCTAAATGGAGATGGTGCCAATTGTAAATCCAATATGGCTGCCATGATGTCTGTCTTGGAAATCTTGTTGTCACTACTCCCCCTGAATGGATGCTCATATTGACATAGAGTTGCAACCAAAAGACTTCTAATGATGTCTACTTGGTCGTAAATGAAAATGCTGCCAATCGGACTCCAATATGTCCACCACAGCAGCTAATTTGAAAATCTTATTATTGCTGAAGAATATCAGAAATGGTTTCAATATACAGCAGTTAAAAGGAAGAAATGGTCTTATCTTGAATTTCTGGAAATTCTTTTTGGCCAGTAGAGCATCAGTCTCTTTGAAAGACTCTTGTTGAAAGGAGTTATGGCCCCTTATTACCTCTATTAAACGTTCATTTTGCTTGTGCATACACATATGCAGACATTACACCAAAGTTATTTTCTCTTTTCTAGTTGCACTGTTCTAGCAAGGGCAGTAGTGGGGGCATTCATGTCACAAAGATGTAAGCATGAAAAATATTAGAATTTGACTTTTTATATTTTGCAGGTCACAATGCAGATGATATTGCTGAGACTGTTATAATGAATGGTAAATTGTTTTTAACAAAACCTCCTTGATATTCATTTTCTGCTCTGGAAAAGCAGTTTTTGTAGTTCAAAACCAAAATTCATCATTTTTGGTCTTGTGATCAAAGTTTTTGGAAACATGAAGATCCAAATGTTAAGTAGTAGTGATTGTGCAGATTGCAGATATCACTTACTAAACATAATCTTTTAACATTAATAAATTATTTTCTTCCCAATAAGTATTATGGAAGAATAAAGAAATTGCTATGTTCATATGTTAATATGTGTATTTCTATCTTGTCTGTCTGTCAGTAAACATTTTAATGTTTGGAGTACAGCTCTCAAACCGTTTAAGGTATTTCAGCCAGACTTGCTACACATGTCAAGCAAGATGCGTTGAGGTGCCTTTTCATTCTTAGAATTTTTCTGCATTTGATTTTATTTATGCTACCATTGAAACTAAAGTGTAGGGTAAAAAGTGCTGGACCATTGCATACTTGAATCATTAGTAAAAACATTGTCAGTGTTTGAGTATTGGGTACTTTCAATAGTATACTTGAATCATTAGTAAAACATCGGCAGTGTTTGAGTGTTGGGTACTTTCATAGTAAACTTGAATCATTAGTAAAAACATTGGCAGTGTTTGAGTGTTGGGTACTTTCATAGTATACTTGAATCATTAGTAAAAACATTGGCAGTGTTTGAGTATTGGGTACTTTCATAGTATACTTGCATCATTAGTAAAAACATTGGCAGTGTTTGAGTATTGGGTACTTTCATAGTACACTTGAATCATAAGTAAAAACATTAGCAGTGTTTGAGTATTGGGTACTTTCATATTATACTTGCATCATTATTAAAAACATTGGCAGTGTTTGAGTATTGGGTACTTTCATAGTATACTTGCATCATTAGTAAAAACGTTGGCAGTGTTTGAGTGTTGGATTCTTTCATAGTATGCTTGCATCATTAGTAAAAACATTGGCAGTGTTTGAGTATTGGGTACTTTCATAGTATACTTGCATCATTAGTAAAAGCATTGGCAGTGTTTGAGTGTTGGGTACTTTCAATAGTAGTCTTTACATAAGTGGTGACTGGGGAAATATGTCATCTTTAGATGACTCTTGTTGTCAATCCAGCATTATTAAGAAGTGAGACATAGCAGCACCTTTTGGCCAGTAATGGCAGTTGCAACAGTTCATTAAGGTCTTGCTTAAAGTTTTCCACTTGCATATATTTCCTAAACACCTTGATAAATTTTCATCATATTTGATATGATTCATTATGAAGTTTAGACAATTTATTGTAATATATTCTAGCTCACTCCTTTTTTCTTGGGATCAAGGTCACAGTCATAGAAAATTTGCATTATAGTTTTGGTTAAAGTTTTTTCATTTACTTATATTTCCTAAACTTTCTTCATACTTGGGATGAATCGTTATAAAGCTAAGACGATGATTCATACTGTGATATGCTGGCTCACCTCAAGGACATGTCATAGAAAATTTGCATTACGGTTTTGGGTTCTTTGCTCACATTTTTGAAGTAGAGGAAAGCTATTGTACTATTCCCCACGTCACATTTCCAGTAAGGCTTATTATAATGTCTAGTTGGTCCTAAATGAAAATGGTGCTAATCAACCTCCGATTTCATGGCCATGGTGGCCATTTTTGTTGACAGGCTTTTACCTAAAAGACTTTTTATGATATTTTTCATTGGTTCTAAATAAAAATGGTGCTGATGAGACATATAATATCTACCATATATACTTGCGTATAGGCTGATACCTACTGCAAACTGCATAGACCCAGATCTGCTGTTGCATAATGTGCCAGCAGATCTGGGTCTAGGCAGTTTTTAAGGACTAATCAGTGGAACAAACAACATAGACCTTGATCTGCTGGAGCATTATGCGATGGCAGATCAGGGTCTATGTTGTTTTCATTTGGACCCTATTATATGCGAGTATATATGGTAATTTTCTTGAACAGATGGTCGTACAATCAGGGTTTTCACTGAAAAACTTCTCATGCTGTCTAGTAGAACCAAAATAAAAATAGTGATGATTAATCTTTAAAATCATGTTATCACTACTCCTCCTGAAGGGATGTTCCTATTAACATGGAGTTTTCACAAGAACACTTCTCAATATATGTAGTTAGTCCTAAATGAAAATGATGCAAATGTGACCTTCCAAAATGTGAAAAATCCCCCCTCCCCCACCCAAAACTACTTCTTCCTTGCTATATATAGTTATTTATATATTAAAATGATGCTGATCTAACCTAAAGAATAGCTGCCTTAATGGCCATCCTGAAAATCTGTATATTGCCACTTCTCCTGAACAGATGGTCTTATCAGAATGTGGTTTGTACTAAAATGCTATATTATAGCAATATGTAGCTGGTTCTGAATTAAAATGGTGCTCATCTGACCTCCAACATGGCACCATAGTGACCATCTCAAAACTCTTGTTATAACTACTAACTACTCCTTTTGCATGAATGGTGGCATTGGCGTGGAGTTTTCACTAAAACACTTTTTGTAATATTTAAATGGTTCTGAATAAAAACAGTGCATATCGGATCACAAAACATATCTACCTTTTGGTCAAAGAGTTTTGAAAACCAGACCTAATTGATGTTTGGGGATACATGTGAACCTCCCGCACAGGAGGGTTTTGCTCTAGAATTTAGGGGTGTATCCCATCATTCACTGAAATCTGCCTGATATGCAAAATTATTAGTGAAAAATTGAATTTTTTCCATTTTTTCACACTTTGGTTCCAGTGTAGTATATTTACGATAATACTGCCTGTGATCACATGACTGTGAACTGGCTTAAGCAGGGCAAGACAGTTCAGTTGCTAATTTCACCCTTAAATCCTGTTGGCGTGGTCAGCTGGCTTCATTGTTTGAAGTTTGTTGAGGTGGATTATACTATGTATGAGCAGACGTAATTCTGAAAGGATTAAAGATGTAAATTCATTATGGTTGGGTTACTGAATGGCTCAGTCAGCATAAAACAATAAACATTACTTTCATTTTCTCTGCAAGGTATGTTCTGCTTCTGTGCTTAAAATTGTAGTGATGGATTAGTGTCTATACTGTGTATGTTCAAAAGTAATTTGGACAGGATTAAAGATGTCGATTGATTATGGTTAGATTACTCAAGAGCACAAGTGGCATAAAACTGGGTTGGTTTGACTTCGGTCTTTAAAATTTGTCGAGATGTCTAAGCATGCCAATGCCAAAACACCAAAATCCAAGCAAGCGAAATATCACTCAAAATTCAGTGATGGTTGGAAGCAGGAATTTCAGTGGTTGCAATCAAGTTCAAAGGGACATGAATATGCATTCTGCTTTTCCTGTAAAGCTGATTTTAAAGTGCCTAGACACTATTTGCCAGCTGTATAGCTCAACATAATCTCTGTTTACGTTAGCAGATCATTTTTCAGATCTAGTCAAAATTACATTCCCTGACTCATAAATTGCACAAAAGTTCTCATGCGAACAGACAAAAAGTACTCACATAGTGACTGTTTTATTGTTCATAAGAAATCATAATCTTAATTGTAGAATAATAATAATAATAATAATAATAATAATAATTTATTATTTAAACTCACTGTCATGAGTGACCATCTGCAAAACACGACCAGCGACCATGATTTTTAATAAAGATATGCGTTCTACACTACTACGAATGACGCATCTCAAAAACTGATATAAACGCCACTGACCTTGATTTAATCCTTTGTAAACATGAATGTAAACCAGACTGAAGTACATGTCACTAACTGCCATTGTAATCTGTAATTCCTAGGATGAGTGAGGTCTTTGTCTATAATAGTAGTAAGCGATAATCGTTTTCCAGATTTGATTGTGGTGATAGTGATTATAATGATGACACCAAAGGTGTTTGCAAATTAGGCTTAAAGTCACAAAGTGTGTGATGGTATAATGTATGCATTTGTGCTTCATGAGAAGAATCTTACTGACATTAAAACAACATTAGACCCAGAGAGTACCAATCTTGAGCAGTTCTGGCAGGCAGTCAACAATCTGAATCTATGCACAGTCAGGAAACAATTAAAACTGCTTGGTGGACTCAGTAGAGTTGTACTGGCATTGACACATTTCAATGCAGAAACTAAAAAGGACACTTTCCATTCTGAGGAAAATTTAGGCTGACTCTAGAGGAAATCTATATCCAGTAACAGTCATCATCTCATAAGTGTTAAGATCAACAGTGATGATGACTGCGACCATTATAATCCAGCAATGATCTCCTAAGAAATGCTAAAAATGCTTGTGGTACATATAAGAAGACTATGAATGGCAACAAGTTACTGTGAAAGGACTGATTTGATGAGATGATGTGCATATTTTAATATTACAAAAATGTAAATTTGTTCAATATTTGTAATTTTTGTCCATTTGCATGCTAAAAATCGGATTTATGAAAATCTTTCAAGGTAAAAACTCCTGACCAAATTTTGGAAATCTCCTGATCTGTCCTGACCTGACCTGTCATTTCTGTCACATGTATGTTTGGGTCAAATCAAAGGTTATTGCTTGCATTTTCATACTTCATTGAGCATATGAACATAGTGACTTTTACAAGTAAGGTCAAAGGTCTCGACTCATGATTTTAGCTGTACATGTTCAGGTCTGTAAGCATGATAACACAAACAAGTATGAATGGACTTTTATCCAAGTCAATTGTAGATATAATTATTGAATATCTTGAATGATGCCACTTAAATAAATAAAAAAATTCCCCAAAAAGTATTTTAATTATAGATGTAATCAAACTTGGCATGTGGGTATATCTTGACATTGCCCAAGACAAGCTGAATGCTTTTCTATCTGTGATATCGGGTTCAAGGTAAAAAAAAAGTGACAAAGAATGTTGTCCTGCACTTACAGGTATCTTGTTAACATATTGATTCAGACATATAAGAAAATATTTTTGTGACCAAAATTGGTATGTTGGAGTTTCTCATATATTTTCCGAGATAGTTTCAATACTCAGCATTTGAAAAGGATAAAAGGACAGAAGAACTGATCTTATTGTGGATTCGTGGTAATCCATTTTAGCCAGTAGAGCTCAGTCCCTTTGAGGGACTCATGTTATCAACTCATTATTTGTGCCTATATTTTGACATCATAGAATAAAATATTTTTGTATTCTTTTAAGATTTGTATGCTCTGTCACCAGTAGGCAGGTAGGTATGTCAGCACAATACTGGCATTATAATGCTGACAAGAAGTTATAATTTTCAATTTCAAAAGAATGAAAGTTAAAATGTAAAGAGAAAAAATTACCCCCAAAACATTTCATTGTTAAGATCACTTTAGGTAGAGCGTATATTCTGTGTGATAATGTTCATAATAGCTACCAGAGACTCGTAACAGCTTCACAGAGGTGAGATATGTAATCATTGATTACGCTCTGGTTTCATTTGCCTGTATTTCCAAATCCTTTTAATAGATTCTCATCATACTTGTCATAATTTGTTATGAAGCTAAGATAATTTAAAAAAAAAAAAAAGACTCTAGTCTGGGATGATCAAGCAAAAGGGCAAATCTTGTGGGTGCCCAAAATACAGGTAGATAGATTTTCAAATGCATCATTTCATTTTAATTTGTCATTCATCATTCTGCATTCTCTTCATTGCATTTGCATTTATTCTGCATATGATTTTCATTCATTCTGCATTTTGTTAGCATTCATTCAGCTTTGTATTTGCTTTGTATTTTCATTTCACTGGTAAAATTACCCATTTTAGGGTCTCTAATTAACATCTTGCATGCCAAACACCTTGTCAAATATTTTCATCTAGGTCCATATTTTGCTTTTCAAACAACATGCATTTTCAAGAGTCAAGTCCTTGGAATTCTGTAACTGCATCAGTTATAAAAGACTTTGAGATTATGTAAGAACCACATATACATATTTGATCCTGGAATTGCACAAATAATTATTGGGTGAAACAGTAATGTTTACTCTATTTTCCAGTTCTTAGAGGTGACATTGGAAGGTTAAGACGATGCACAGCCATCACAACAGTAAGTTTATTTATAGTATAGATGACTGAAATATAAGTAATACAGTAGGACCCCGCTATAGCATGATGGTCGGGGTCCACAAAACGGGATCGTGCTATGTCCCGAACCGTGCTATAACCAACCTAGACAAAACCAAGTCATTTAGCTTAAGAAAATGATGCATGCACTAAAAAAATGTGTGTGTGTGTGGGGGGGGGGGGTAAATTGTGGGCTCAAAACAACGTGCTTCATTGGCACAGTTACCATCTTAAATCAATGCATAATAAACGATAAATACACATGCAGTAAAAACAGAGATTGCACATATACTATTTTACTTTATTCAGAGAACCATGCATTGGTACATTTATATGTACATGTCTATTGTATAGCATGAATAGTTAAATGATCAAGACGTGTACTCACCAGCTGATCTCATGGCATGCGTAGGAGTGAGTCCATAATAATTCCATCGAAAATATGCACACAGAAGTATAATATCATTGTCTGATAAAGTTCTGAAATCCTACATTGTCGTCTAGTTATTGTAAATCGTCGTCTAGTCATCGTAAATCACGTCCGACTCCTATTAATCCTCAGCTGTACTGTCATATGCGGGTGCTTATGCAGAGACGGAGCTTGGGCTCTTGCAAGTAACACTTTGATCATAAAGTCAGAAATCTATTAAAGGGTGCAACTGGACACATGTCAATTGTGCGGCAAGATCACAGGGAGTTCAAATAACCACCCTCTGTTACTTGGCACTGAACAAGTATTAAACTCGCGGCTTGATCAAAGGGTTGTCACGTGGGAATACAAAGAGTGTGGTGCCTTTACAAGCTAAGGGATTAAGGTCAAAGTATATGCACAGGAAGTTGTAGAACTCTACTTGAAAACAAAGTGAGTGTTTTTACAAGCCAGTGGCTTATTGGCCCACGTGCAGTGGCAGATAACTTGGGAAATATCACTTGGGAATTAAATCTGACTTGTGGAAACACCGGACTTAATCCTGTCCATGGCTTCAAGCTTCTCTTTAACAGAAAAAGCTCAACGTTTCTGTGTACTGTTATCCATTGTAAATAACTACTAATTAAAACTCTGACACCTATTTGTTTGAACGACCACAGCAAGAATAATTGTTAATCTACAATGGGGTCATTTTTATAGGGAATGTACAATATTATTCACTGGTCAACTGATTGCGTGGCGATTGTCTAACAACACCGCCAAGCCACGTGTGAGCATTGGCGGTTTTCGTTTGTTTGATGTTTTATAAATCATTGCCACATGGTTTGAATAACTTTTAGCTTTGAGATTGACTTTGATGATTGTCAGTGACTTAAATTAATTGGTTTATAAATTCAGGTGCGAATCTTTTATCAACCACCGCATTGTTTGGTGCTTGGCTGTGTATGCAGTTGAATGAGCAAAAATATGTCGGCTGTTGTTTGAGCAATGATTGTACACAGAATGTATTGAAGACAAACACAAAGAAGACTTAATGACTTTATTGTTCATGTGTCAGTAATAATAAGATTAACACTTGTTAGCTTTAAAATGAGCTGACATCTTTCACAAATAAACTAAGATCAAAGTGCAGTGATTGACTACTGACACATTTGAAATGAACATTCAGAAATAGAAATGTTCAGCATCTTTATTCATATAATGAAAGATGCAATCAAAAGAGACTTTTTGTTCAAGAATACAATACAGCTTTCCAAATGATTAAATCAAACTCTTGTTTATTTTGGCACAAAACTTTGCAGTAGTTCAAGAAATTGGCGAAATTATTGTAAAATTTCGGTAGCCATGCCACGATCGTATTATATCCGAATTCATACACGATCTCTTCCCCAAATTGATAATTAATTTTTTACACATTATTTTTCGTACTTTGAAAAAATAATTTTTTCCATGTACGAAAAAATAGATGAAATTTCGGGAGCCATGCCACGATCGTGTTATATCCATATTCATGCTATAACAAAGCGTGCTATAGCAGGGTCCTACTGTATAATTACAGAGTTGTATGCAACATGCACTTTTGCTCCTGTTTATACCCAAAATGTGCAATTTGGAAAACATTACTAATACTGTTGGATTGTACCAAACTTCTTTAGACTTCATTTGATCCTTTTGTTGAGATTCAAGTGAATATTGATCTTTCTAACTTTTGAATCAAATCTATAGTAAATTGGAGGATATGTGTAGAATGAATACAGGTTAGTTATTTGTGCCTATATTCACTGGATTAGAGTCAAACACTCCTCTGATCTCCTCTTTTCATGGGCTTTAGTACTCAAAGACCAGAAGAGTTTATGCCATGGCTGTCATCTATCATTCATTCAGCATCCATTGGGATTTGTTTCTAGTAGACCCAGGATTTTTATAATGGGTGAAAGGTATGAAATTATACAAGTTTGGAGGTAATTTAAATGTTTTTTTAGTCCTTTTTAGCTAACCTGGCCATATGATGTCTTGTTGGTCCTAAATGAAAATGGTGCTAATCTGACATCCTATATTGCTGCCATTACAGCCATCTTGAAAATCTTGTTATTGCTACTCCTAAATGGAAAGTCATATCATCATGGGGTTTTCAGAAAAGGCTTCTTATGGTGTCTAGCTGATTTAAAACAAAATAGTGCATCCACGATGGAATGTATGCTTATATCATTAAGATTTCAGATGAGTTCAATAATGTGCAGGATCCACATGTACTAATGAGGTGTTTGCATGTGATTGCCAGAGCTTGTTAACACTTGAGACTGTATTTCTGATCCAATTTTCATCAAATGTGGTAAATAGGCTGAAATCGTTAAGATCTTGGATGAGTGCAATTATGAGAAAGATCCATGAATATTAATGAGGTGATTTTACATCTGTTTGCAGGAGCTTGTTAACACTTTAGTGACTCTATTTCTGATCACATTTTATCAAAACTTGGTAAATAGATAGATAATGTGTTTTATTATGAGCAAGATCTGCACATATTAATGCAATGATCTTACATAGGATTGATTGAGCTTCTTACCACTTGATAGTCCATATTTCTAACCATATTTTAATCAAACTTGCTAAGTTTGCTAATATTGTTAAGATGTTGGATGAATTTTATTATGAGCGAGATCTAGGCATATTTATGAGGTGATCTCACACCTGATATGGAGGGCTTTTTTTACCACTGAAGAGACTGTATTTTTGATAGGATTTCGATCAGACTTGGTAAATAGGCCTTTGTCATGAAGATCTTGGTTGAGTATGATTATGAGTGAAATTCATGCATATTAATCATGTGAAATTTACATCTGATTGGCTGAGCTTGTCAGCAATCTAGCAACTATGTTTCTGATCCGATTTTGATCAAACTTGTTAAATAGTCTTATATTATCAAGATATTTGATGAGTTTGATTAGATGCAAGATCTATGCATATTAATGAATTAATCTTGTATCTGATTGGCTGAGATTGTTACCACTCTGGAGACCGAATTCTAATATGATTTTGCTCACATTAAGCTTATATTATCATTGCCATAGACAGGTTCTGTAATATGTGAGATCTGTGCATATTAATGAGATACTTTGCATCTGATTGGCTGAGCTTGTTACCTCTCTAGATTTAGAGACTATATTTCCAGTCCAGTATCTATAAAATGTGGCAAATAGCTCATGCATGACTTCAGGTATGAGCAGGAGACTGTACATATTAATTTTGCCTTTGTCTTTAGAAAGAATTTGTATCAGGATATAGTAAAATAAGTAAAATCAACATGATGTAAAGTTTGGGAGATAGTTCCCTAGATTGTGTTCTTACAATACCACATAAGCCTGATTAGTGAAATGGTAAACTGTTATGTTGTATCAGCCAGGTGAATGATATCAGGCCCACTTGTCCTCTTGTTAAAGCTTGCACTTTGAGGCAGAGAGTTCAACAATCTTGCAGAGTTTCACATTTCACAGGTTTACTTGTGGAAAAAGACACAATTCTCAAGTGTTGCTACTGTGTGCAGTTACATCCATTTGGACTGTCAATTTGTAACCTGCAGATTGTATAAGATTCTGTAGTAAAGGATGGTAGTAACATTCAGTTATTGTTAATCAAGACATGTCAGTGTTTTATCTCTAATATACTGTTAACCCCATCCCTTGGTTAGCCATGTATCACACCTGTTTGTTTATGTAATGTTATGCAATACTTCCAAAGGTAAACTCCTTTGAATGACCCAGTTATACTGTATCAGTTATACTGTTATACTGTATACTGTAGAATTCTGTTATTACTTCTACTATTGCTACTGCTGCTGTTATTACTACTACTACTTATTATTATTAGCTTACCTAGCTATAAGGCCAACTGAGCTTATGGTATGGCCCCGTGCCAGTCATCCATCCATCAACATTTTGCTTGTTACAATTCTGGAGGCTATGGTTTTGATAAGATTTTGATCAAACTTGGAAAATGGATTTATATCATCGGTATCTCAGATGAGCTCTATGCATATTAATGACGTGATCCTGCATGTGTTTGGCTTAGATTGTTACCACTCTGGAGGCCATATCGCTGCTCTGATTTTAATCAGCCTTGGAGTATATGCTTATATCATCAAGATCTCTGATAGGTTCAATAATCAGTGAGACACTTGGATATTAATAAGGTTATCTTGCATTGGATTGGCTGAGCTTGTTACCATTCTGGAAGGCATATTTCTAATCCAGTTTTGATCCAATGTGGAATATGGGTTTCTACTTGTGTTGCTGTGCCATAAAACAACAAACAAAAACATATAAAATTATCTCATTAAGCTCTTGGATGAGTTCAGTAATGAGCGAGATGCATGCATATTAACGAGGTGATCTTGCATCCGATTGACTAAGCTTGTTACCACTCAGAAGACCATATTTCTGATTAGATTTTGATAAAAATCAAATATTGGCATATCTCACATAAGTTCAGTAATGAATGAGATCCACACATTTTAATAAGGGGATCTTGCATCTGATTGCCTGGACTTGTTTTCTCTCGATGAACTATTTTTTGTTTGATTTTGTGTACACTTTTTGATAGATTTATAAAAAAATCCAATGAGTTTTATTATGAGCAAGATCTGAACAAATTAATGAAATTCAGCACATTTAGAAGTAGTTATCAAATCATATACAGTGTACTCAGTTGTTAGCTCTAATGGTCACAGACAGAAGAGCTTATGAGATGGCCTTTTATTTGTCATCTGTCCATCCATTAGCACAAGTTTGTTATTGCCACTTCTATACTGCTTGAAGGATTGCCGTGAAACTTGACATACACATCCAATCCAAGTTCTAGTTGGTCCTAAATGCAAATGGTGCTGATTGGACATCCAATATGGTCACTACAGTGGCCATCTTGAAAATCTTGATATCGTTACTCCTTAATGGATGGTCATATCAACATGGGTTTTTTAGTTATATAGTTGGTCCTAGATGAATATGGTGCTGTTGTGACATACAATGTGGCCACCAAGGCAGTAATCTTGAAAATCTTATCACTACTTGTCCTGGACGGAAAGTCATATCAAAATAAGGTTTTCATCAGAAGACTTTTTATGATGTCATGTTGGTCCTAAATGAAAATGGTGACAATCTGAGATGCAATATTGATGCCATGGCAGTCATCTTGAAAATCTTTTTATTGCTACTCTGAAGAAATGGAAAGTCAAATCACCATTGGGTTTTCACCAGAAGACTTTTTATAGTGTCTAGTTAGTCCTAAATGAAAATGATGCTGATCTGACATCCAATATCGCCACCTTTGCATCCATCTTAAAAATCTTATCGCTACTCCTTTTGAATGGATGGTCTAATCAACATGAGCTTTACACCAAAAAAACTTCTTATGAAATCTATCGTATATACTCGCATATAAGCCGATACCAACTGTATAAACCCAGATCTGACGTCGCATAATGCACCAACAGATCTGGGTCTATGCAGTTTATAAGGACTAATCAGTAGAACAAACAACATAGCCCCTGATCTGCCAGTGCATTATGCGCATTAGAGCTTACTGGTGTGAAGGGCTTTCAAGTTTTGTACAAATTATGCCAATGCACTATCAAATATGACTACAATTACTAAAAAAATCATAAAAAAACATTTTAACAACTTTATTCAAGTTCTCCACAATCTACAGTTACCAAACATTGTGGATGGCTTCTACTTCAGGTGAGGAACAACCCTATCAGTTTCATGCTCAAAAGGTCAAAGATCAAGGTCACTCTTACCGAAAGAAGAAAAATGGTTTTCCCACAATAAATTGTGTTCTTCATCATCTACAGTATTATTATTAAAGTTAACAAACTTTGTGGATGGCCTGTTCTTGGTCAAGAAAAACCTGTTGATTTTGGAGTTGAAATGTCAAAGGTCAAGGTTACTTTGACTGAAAGAATAAAAAATGGTTTCTACACAATAACAGTGGTTCTAAATGACATACCTCAAGCAAACTTTGCGGATGATGTCTTGCACTTAAGGTATGGAAGAAGGCTATTGATTTTGGGGTCAAAGTTACTAATCTGAAAGAGGAAAAATGGTTTCTATGCAATTAAATTCTTTCTACATCAGAGACCTGGCCCAAACTGTATGGATAGCTTGCACATAGGGTAAGGAAGAAGCCTTTTGATTTTGAGGTAAAAAGGACAGAGGTCAGGGTTACTGACATCAAGGAAAATAATGGTTTCTGTGCAAAAATTTCAGTTATCTACATAGAGGACTATTAAACATGGGGCAAGCATATAATTTACTATTCACAGTACTCTTGTTATGATGTTTAGCTAGTCCTAAATAAAAATGGTGCCATGGCAGCCACCTTGAAAGTCTTGTTATTGCTACTCCTCCTAAATTAATGGTTGTATGGACATGGGTTTTCACTGAAACATTTCTTGTGATGCCTAGTTGGTCCTAAAAGAAAATGGTGCCCATCAGACATCCAATATGGCCACCATGGTAGACATTTTGAAACTCTTGTTATCACTATTTATCCTGTATTAATGGTCATATTGACTTGAAATTTTGAGCAAAAGACATCTTATTATGTCTAGTTGGTTCTGAATTAAAATGGTGCTAATATGTCATCCAATATGGCCATCACAGTGGCCATCTTAAATTATAACGGTGCCCATCAGATATGCCTTCAGACATCCAATCTTGAAAATCTTGTTATCATTACTCTTCCTGAATGGATGGTCATATGCAGTCACCTCACATACAATATCTTCTTCAGGTGTTTCAAAATGTTTGATGTGAATTAGCACCAGGTCTTATAATTTAAATGCAAATTGTTTTTACTGATACAAATACATGTACAGTCAAACCTGTCCTAATGGTCACTTGTATATAGCAGTCACCTGGTCACAATGGCCATTCTAATTTCCCCCTGGCAGATTTCCTCTTTAAATATCCTGTGTGTAATGGTCACCTACCTTCTGCAGTCAGTGGTCAGGTGTTTCCTAACCAACAGTAGTTTCTCCCTGCCTTAAATGGCCACTGGAGCATATCAACAGTGACCACTCAAAGGATGCAAATTAAAACTTTTGTTTGATGAGCAAGGCATTGTTTAGATAAAAGCATATCATGTCAATCAATGTATAAACATTTCGTATCTCACTTGTACTCACCATATTCCAGTCACACTGTCAGTCTAAGTCACAGGTATCAATATGTCAGGTTCAAAAGCGAGGCATTGTTTATCCTTACAGGAGAGGGTAAAAGCAATTTGTTTGCTGGATGGCAGGAAAAGTAGTCATGTTATTGCAGCAGAAACGAAATTTGCTTTTTGTGCCAGTGTGATGGGTATAGTTCTATATTTTCATCTATTTGCCTGTGAATTAAAGCTATCTCTGATGAAAAAAGTTCATCTTTCAGAAGAGATACGATTTACATTCCTTTTCCTTAGGGTCAGTGGTCATTCGATATTTAAAACTTGTCTGTAAAGGCAGACGAAGTTTCAGGTCATGGGTCACAAAAATAGTCTTATACAGCTTCATTTGATTCCCAGTTCATCACAGGCCTCTCACACAAGCCAACTGTCTTTTGATCTTGGCAAGTTGAGCAATCGGCTAACCCAGATATTGTTTTTGAAGCATGAATAGCTGTTTCCAAGCCTAATTTATACATGCTGGCCTTCCAATGAGTCAGTCCAGTCCTCTGTTTTACAGTCATATGTAAGCTGACAATCATTAGTGTTTTGTCATGGTGCACAAAACAAACTAAGATCAGTGATTATTGTAAGTCAGTGATGATTTTGTTCATAGGATGGATTAAAGTGAGCAGGATACAGTAATCTTGCATGGAACAAAAATTACTACTACTAATGATAATGATATTTGGTGCATGGTATTTGTTCAAAAACTAATTTTGAAAGGTTAACCTGTGTACAGAGGGCAGTTTTGCCTTTTCCCATGGGTGGCCCCTATTGACAGGTTTGACTGTACTGACATGTCTCAGTATCATACGTATGAAATAGCCTTTTCATTTTGTTGAATGTAAATTGTATAATTATTCTAAGATTGTATAAGCTTGTGATGAAACTAGTTCATCAGTGAACAAGAGCATGTAATAATGTGATGACTTGTGGGAACAGGGAATGTGGAATAAATAACTGAGTTAAGTGTGTGTTCATTGCTGCTTGTTAACTTGTTTGTCTGCTTACTGTAGAATTGTGCAGTCTAGTGGCACACATTTACATCCAGGTTTTTCTTTACAGGGAACAGATGGAGCCTTGCCACGATGCAAGCCATTCAAATACACATATGAAAAAGAAATTGTAATGTAAGCTGTGTCTTCTACTTTACTTACCTTTGAATCAAGCAAGCAGTTTTGTATCTGGTGTAGAGTTCTAAACACTTTCTCTTCGACAAAGTCAATGGGATTATCGTATATACTCACGTATAAGTCAGTTCCAACTGCAAAACAACATTGATCCTGATCTGCCAGCACATTATGTGATGGGAGATCAGGATCAGTGTTGTTTGTTCTACTGATTAGTAGTAACAAACTGCATAGACCCAAATCTACTGGCACATTATGCAATGGCAGATCTGGGTCTGTGCAGTTTGCAGTTGGATCCAACTTAAAAGAAAGTATAAACTGTATGTGAAATGTTTACAGCCAAATTGTATGATGAAGCATTTTGGTCATGAAGTCCAAAAACTAGGTAGAGGTTCTCTTTAAGTTTTAATTTTGCACTAACTATCAGCACAGAAATTTTTTTTTATAAATATGAGTCATCTATTTTTGAGAGTTACCTATTTTTGAGCTTCTTTAGGTAATTAAGTTAGAACAACAATTTGAAGGTTCAAAATAAGGAACTTTTACTATTGTTGTAAAGTGCAGTGAGTACCATATATACTCGCATATGATCCAAGTCCAAATGCAAACAATGTAGACCCTGATCTGCTGTCACATAATGCGCCAACAGATCAGGGTCTATGTTGTTTGTTCCACTGATTAGTCCCTACAAACTGTATAGACCCAGATCTGCTGGCGCATTATATATTGTGTGCTTTCTCTTTATTTTGTTTTTTTAGCAAGTTCCAGTGAAATTTTTTACACATTGTGGCAAGCAAGAAAAGTCACTTCTCCCCAAATAAATTATCCAGTGTGAACCTTGGCAATATTTGAAAGAACTGTAATTTTTTTGTCTTCATATTTTTGGTAAATCAATAGAGAGCCTGTTTGAATAATTCTTCTAACAAATTACAAAACTACCTGAAATTTATTGTTGCTATTGTATATACTCGCTTATAAGTTGAGTTCAACTGGAAACAACATAGACCCTGATGTGTCATCGCATAATGCGCCAGCAGATCGGGATCTATGTTGTGTGTTCTACTGATCACTCCTAACAAACTGCAGAGACCCAGATCTGCTGGTGCATTATGCGACAGCAGACCTGGGTCTGTGCAGCTAGCAGTTAGATCCGATTTATAAGCAAGTATAGACAGTATTTATTAAAATTAATTGTGAAGATTTGAAAGTGTTTTGGCACCATGTTATAACTGAACACTTAGGCTGTTTTTAGATACTTTATGTCATCATGCATATTTTGAGTTGTTCATTAGGAATAGATTATTATATGCTTAAGTTCATTAGCAAATAACAAAGGAGAAGAGAATGGGAAATGTAGTAACTAAGACATCATGGTATGAACACAATGTTTTACACTCTTTTTTTCAGGTATGCTTATTTCAGAAAGTTGGACTATTTCTCAACAGAGTGTATTTACTCCCCTAATGCTTACAGGTAATTATACAATTTTGTCAGATTAACAATTGAGCTTATCATATAGTGCTGTGTCCTTTTTCTGTCTTTCATCTATCAACGTTTGCTTGTTACCATTCAGTAAGCTTTATTTTGTGATCAAACTTGGTGTATAAGCTTTTATTGTACACCTACCATTGAGTAACCAATCATAATCTTTCGTTTATTCCATATGATTGGATATTATCTACTTTATAATATGCAGTTAACAGAATTTTCTAAATAGGAAGAAGAGATCAAGGTGAGAGTGGTCTCATATTAACTGTCATGATCTGTAAGCTTGGACAAAAAATATAATGTTAATTTATTAATTAATGACAAAGTTAATTATTTTTTTCCACCATTAGCCACAAAGTGGATCCCATTGGACACAGGGAACATCTAGTGATTACATATTGCACAGTTTTTTAATCTAGCTTATGTGCATAGGGTATATTGGATGGCAAAATTTATATTGGATGGTGAAAACCTATATTGTACAGAAGAATGGTAACTCATGTCACTTGGCTCCCTTAGTTATTTTCCTTGCTAAAAACATTCTTACATGGCTAGGTTCTCTACATCCTTTTCAAATTAAATAACTCAGTTTTCATATTGATATAAAAAGGTTCTCCCCTCCCAAAATCTTAAAACAAGAAGTTCCTTCTTAAAAATATTTCTTTTTTTACATCTGCTATTTTAGCGGTGCACATTATGCTATGACCCTCTCTATCTGTTAACCTTTCCTATTGTGCATGATAGCTTCAGTTCTACAGAATGTACTTCCACCAAACTTGGTGTGCACTTGGGTGTGGGAAGAACCCTATAATTTTTGTGGTCAAAGGTTAAAGGTCAAGGTCACTGTTGCTGAAAGAAGAAAATGGTTTTTGCACCATAACTAGATTTCTCCACCATCTAGAGTTGCCAAACTTTGTGGATGCCATGCACTTTTGGTAAGGAAAAGCCCTATTGATTTTTGGGTTAAAGGTCAAGGTCACTATGAGTGAAAGAAGAAAATGGCTTCCATACAATAACTTGAGTTCTCCACTGTCTGCAGTTGCCAATCTTTGTTGATGACTTTGACTTGAGATAAAGAAGAACCATGCTGATTTAGGGGTCAAAGGTCAAGGTCACTGACTAAAGGAAGAATAATAGTTTATGCACAGTAATTCGAGTTCTACATTACAGACCTAGACTTTGGTTATGGATGACTTGCACATGCATCAGGGAAGAAGGCCGTTGCTTTTGTGGTTAAAATTTCAAGGCTAAGGGAACTCTGACTGAAAGAAGGAAAATGGTTTTCACATAAGAACTTTAGGTCACAACCCTTGACCAAAGTTTGTGGGTGGCTTGAGCTTAAGGTATGGAAGAGGTCTATCGATTTTGAGGTAAAAAGGTCATGGTCATTGTGGCTTAAAGAAAAATGGGTTTCTTAGAATAACTTTTATTCTAGAGTAAATTCCTTGACCAAACCTTGTGAATGGCTGCATTTAGGGTACTAAAGCAACCTATAGATTATTGGGGTCTAGCTGTCAGATGTCAGAGGTCACAGTCATTTAAAGTCTAAAAAGAAAATAATGGTTTCTACATGTTAAGTTTGGTTCAAGGTCACATACCTTGACCAAAGGTGCACATTACTGAGACCCATTTGTCAATAAACTCTAGAGTGAACCATGCCATTCTAGTTCCTACATGGAGGACTATTAAACATGGTTATTGGTGTGCATCTTTTCAGAAACTGCAGTATAACATTCAATATAGCCACCATAGGAGACATCTTAAAAATTTTGTTATTGCTACTCCTCTTGAATGGAAATTTATATCAGCATGGGTTTTCACCAGAAGACTTCTTATAGTGTCTAGTTGGTCATAAATAAAAATTGTGCTGATCTGGTATCCAATATGGCCACCACACTGTCCATCTTGAAAATCTTATCTCTACACCTCCAAGATGGAAAGTCATATCAACATTGGGTTTTCACCAGAAGACTTCACATCATGTCTCTGGTCAGTACAAAATGACATCCAGTATCGCCACCATGGCAGCCATTTTGAAACTTTTGACATTGCTACTCCTCCAAAATGGAAGGTTATATCGACATGTGGTTTTCACCAGAAGACTAATTATGATATCTAGTTGGTCCTGAATGAAAATGGTGCAGATCTGACCACAAATATGGCTGCTACAATGAACATATTGAAAATCTTGTCACTAATTCTCCAGAATGGATGGATATATCAAGTGAGTTTTTTTTTAATAAAAAGTCTTCTAATTGTGACCAGTTTGTCCTAAAAAAAAAAATAGTGGCAATCTTACATCCAATATGTCTGCCACAGTGGCTAATTTTAAAATCTTATCACTCAAGAATATCAGAGATGGTTTCAACACTCAGCAGTTAAAAAAAAGAAGAAATGGTCTTATCTTGAATTGATGGAAATTCTTTCGGCCAATTGAGCATCAGTTGCTTTGAGGGACTCGTGTTTTTTGTTTGGTAGGGCTGGATTTGTGAGGTAATATCTCTTAAATTGGGAATGTAGAATAGGCCTCATGCGTTCACTGCATGTCATAAGAGACAACTGAGTTGAGGCAACCCATTTTCCTTGGATTGTATTCCATTTCATTGGATGAGAGGATCCTGGTAGTTGAGTAGAGGAGAGGCCGAAGGTTGCCACAATGATGCCAGGCAAGCCTCAACTTCAGCTAGACAGGTGGTCATAAGGGTCAGGTCTGATCAATCAGCTAGACAGGTGGTCATAAGGGTCAGGTCTGATCAATCAGCTAGTTATACTAAGTATGAGGGGCTATGTTAAAAGACATTCAATTTTACTGATCTTCATACTTTTCAAAGGTCACCACTGTGATGAAAGAAACAGTTTGTTGTTCTTGGAACGTTACAAAAGACATAATTTCTGAGGCTGGTGGCAAGCATCATTTGAGTAAAGTTTCTTCTTGGCCCAAGTATATTACCCCTGTGTAGTCCAGACATGAGAAACACAATAAATGAGAATAAATCTCTGCTCCCTTGTTGGACTTCAAGGCAGGTGGGGAGGACAGGTGATGAAATGATAGTATTCTATTTTGGGAAAAGACACCAGAACCCAAACCAATGGTCTGAGACCTAGTCTCAAAAGGGCAAGGAATAATTCAACCAGTGACTCGGAAGAGGAAATGTTTTGAGTCTGGGAATTTGGCCGTGATTTCTTATCATTTAATCCAATGATGAGAATCAAAAACTAACCAAGCTATCACCTTTTTGTGATAGTAAAATCATTTCAAAGCTTGGCTGGTGAGCCTAAAAGTGTAAAAATCTTAGCTCTGGTCAGTTGCTTACAGAGTGTAGCTGTAAAGCTCAATCTGATAATCTGCTTTGCTCTAAGTGATCTGTGGAGATACCCATTAAGGTATTTGCATACAAACCTCTCAACTCTTCAAGAGGAGTTGTGTGATCTAGAGATTTGGATATCTGCAGTGAGATTGAGATGCTTGAAAATCTCAGATCTCAGAATGTCTCACAAATGAAATGAATCAGTATTCAATATTCGCTGTAACAGCAAGTTGATTCCCACAAACACATCCTGATGTTCAACTGTGCCACTTTGTATACATTGATCAAAGCTGGGTTCTTGAATATCCCAGTCAACCCTTTCATTCCTAATCCTTTGCGGTGTTTTAACTGCCTGAAATATGGCCATCACAAAGATGGCTGCAAGTGGAAACCAGTCTGCCCTGGATGTGAGCCAGATGGTCACAATGGATTGTGCTGTACTGAAAATCTCTTATGCAAATTGCCATGGAGACCATTTCTTGTACTTGAGAGATTGCCCAAAGTGAAAAACCTGAGGAGCTCCAATGTGTAAAACAAGAGAAAGGAATGAGTTTCCCTGAAGTCAGGAAATTTGTGGTAGCCACAGCTCCACTTTACACAGCTGGTAAATCCTACACCAGTGCTACTAAAGTGGAGAAGAAACCTTCCATAAATTCTGTAAGACAAACATTGCATGGTCAGAAGGCAAAACCAAGTTTAAAGTCTTGACGCCTTCAAAACCTGTGAGAGTGGCCACCCAAACAGAGAATAAAGCAGATAATGCCAATCAATGTAAAAGTGTAGCAAATAAGAACCCCACTGTTACAAATAAAATACTAGTTAAATCCAGCCCATGAATATAGCAGCAAACCACTGGTCGCAGTGGTCATTGAAACAGTGTGACTCGTAAGACATGCAGCTCTACTACAGAGAAACCGGTTTGATTTAGCCCAACAAAAGAGTGTCAACCATTGCCTCCAGTGAAAATGCATCCTTTAAAGAATGTACTAGACTTCCAAAAGAATCTGATGATTCTATCAAGCTCTTGAGTAAGTTTGGAAATCTAGAGAGTATGGACTATGGAGAAACTTTGATATCGCACCAGGGAAATCTAGAGAGTATGGACATTGGAGAAACCCTGATATCGCACCAGGGAAATCTAGAGAGTATGGACTATGGAGAAACCCTGATATCGCACCAGGGAAATCTAGAGAGTATGGACTATGGAGAAACCCTGATATCGCACCAGGGAAATCTAGAGAGTATGGACTATGGAGAAACCCTGATATCACACCAGGGAAATCTCCCTGAAGTCCCAAACTTCAACCACTTCCATCAATGCCTGACACCATATTACAATGGAATTGCCAAGGTTTAAAGACAAATATTGATAAAATTAATCTTCTGCTTAAAGAACATAAAAAATAAGCTGTCTGCCTTCAGGAGACCTTATTAAAAGAAAACAATAGAGTTAATTTTACAAACTTGACAACCTGCAACAACTTTTCAAGAAATACTGATAAGGATGCTGGAGGAGTGTCTGTGATCATAAATATAAAACTCGTCACTGCCAGATTAATCTTAATACTACTTTACAGTCTATAGCTGTTTGTGTATCCATACACAAAACTCTTACTCTTTGCTCAGTATATCTTCCTCCAAGCACTTCGATCAATCAATATGATCTTGACCATCTTATTGAACAATTACCAATACCTTTTATTTTACTTGGTGACTTGAATGGCCACTATACACTATGGGAATGTAAAAATATCAACAAGAGAGGGAAGAAAATAAAAGACTTTTTTCAAAACACAGTCTTTGTCTTTTTAATGATAAGTCATATATCTACCCACATCATGCCGCAGGACCCTGCTCATCCTTAGATCTGTCCATCAGCAATCTATCTCTTTTGCTTGACTTCTCATGGGAACATGGCGACGACCTCAGTGGTAGTGGCCATTTTCCAATATACTTAAGAAGTAATGCTTCCAAACCTCAAGGGCTGTGGCAGAGATGGAAATTAGATTGGGAAATGTATCAGTCCCTCTGCAAATCAAATTTGACAGTTAATGTTTTTGACAACATAGTGGATACAATACCATTGTTTACAGAAATACTCCTGGGCATTGCTGCGGATAGAATACTAAAAACTTTGGCAATTCCTGAACATGTCAGTGAACCATGGTATGATGCATGCAGATATACCATAAGGGAACAGAAAAAAATCCATAAACATTTCAGTGCCAATCCAACAACTGAAAATTTGAATAAATACTGTATATACTGAGCTAAAGCTCATTTGTACCATTAGAGAGACCAAGAGGAAAACGACGTCTAGCAGTGAGATCCAGCAAGGAGCCATTGACCTCCATGGGGCTTTGGAACTGCAGTTTCAGAAAGTGTACTGGGGTTATTACGGTCTAAGTGTACTTTACAAACTTTTCAGTTGAACATCAGTTTGCCTTCGCTGCATCAGATCACACTTCTGAACTTTTCAATTGCATGTTTTCCAAGTCAGCAAGAACAGGTCATTATATTTCATTACACCTTACTTAAGGAAGAATATTGACTGCCTTACTGAGAAGGTCTTGTTAGGGCTGGCAGGTCTGAAGTCAGAAGTAATTTGATGTGAAGTCAATGAAGAAACTTTATGATTATGTACCAGCTGAGAATATCTTTATATAAAATATCTGATCATATGTTTTAAGAATTTTACATGTTTTACCTTTATCTTTTCCTTTATGTACCTTTTACAGAATTTTAACATGTTTGCCTTTTTATATTTTATCTTCTTGTACTTCATGTTTACATTTATTATGAAGTGTTCATGTTCCAAAAGTGTTTGTGCAATTCTTCATTTTTTTCATTTTTAGAACTTTACTTGTAATTTGCACCTTAAAAATTAAATTATTTTCTTGAAAATGAATTTACAAGACCTTGCTGATCATTAATTTTCAGTGAATTCCATACATGCTTACTTTGATGTGATGTCACATAATAGGGGTGATGTAAATGGAGCTGTTATGTTGCATTGCTGCTAAAGTTTTCATTGCACAGAAAATGATAGTGTACTTTCTCATCAATTAAGCATCTACATTTCTGTTGGTCATACTTGCCATATTCCCAGACAGTGTTGGGGGGGGGGGTTTGAGACTCAAAAAGTGTTTTGAGGTCCCAATGGGGGTCAGTGTGCATGACCCCCCAAAAGCGATATCATCCAAATGAGAATAAGTTATCTTTTCAAATCGGCCTTTAGCAAATTACTGGAAATTCAAATCTGAATAAAAGAAAATACCATCTGTTTTCTCTGAAGCATTTAATATACTTACAAACTAAAAAATGGTAGACTTAGCATTGTCAAATAACATCACCACACACATATGTACATGGTCACAACCTCACAGACATTAAATACAAAAATACACGAAGTCACTGTCCATTGGACAGTGGAATGTAGTTTTAATTACATGTAGTCTTTGCTGCTTTCAATAGTTCAGTAGTTGGTTTGAAGGTAATGCAAGTGTCTTTTGTGTTCACAGATATGCATGCACTTTTCCTTCGTGGATGTGCATCCACGTCTATGTTGGTGCTAGCAATGGCCAAAGTCACTAAAAGTGATAAAAACATGGAAGATGGCAATGAATATCCATCTCAGAACAATGAATCTGGCAATGAAAACATTCAAGGTTTGTGGTAGTCGGCCGGGACGCTAAAGTCTTTGACCGCCGCTATTGTAACGTATTTTCGAGGTTAAAGTCACACCTACAGCATTTAAGATTTAATGTATTCTCAGGCTTCATTAATGAAAAAAATAAAAGGTTCTAATTTATGAAAATACACAATTTGTCATTTTATTAATGATTATATACTTTTAAAAGAAAAATAATTAAGAAAACATGGGTATTAATTATAATAATTACTAGTAGATAATGAGTGAACACTAAAGTTAAACGAGAGCGAGATCCGGAACGGAAAACTCCATGGTGCAGTTCATTTCAGGTTAACCAGATATGCAAACGTGTTAATGTTTTCATGAGTTTCTTGACCACATGATAAAACTTTTATTGCAATAATGTAAATGTCCAAGGAAAATATGAGAAAGTTAAGGTTGCAAAACTGTCGAAGTAAATAAGATCATCTCATTTTTTTAGCACTTCTAGTGCATTATGTACTACAATTTTCCTTTGTCCCTTTAAAATGTTGTGTGTCCCACAAATCTAGAGAGAGAGAGACACAGTGTCCCCTGACCTTGGAATCCTAGGTGCAACACTGCATTACAGATTGAATGGTGTTGTTCTTCAACCTACCGAAATAATCATGTTTGCATTTTATATATGGAGTAAAAATCCGACTTCAAAGAAACATTGCCATTTATCACAAACTTTAATAAAGATGGCTTCAACATTCTCATTCACTGCAGTCAGTGATGTGTAATAACATTTGTTCTTCAACACGCATCTCTTTAATGTACTTAACTTCAAAACAAATTGGGTTTTTCCACTTAGTGTACTTTACCTAATTAACCTAATGGGCCTCCCTCAGCAGTGCTCAAAGGATTTGACACGACACATCACCCTCGCTAGTGTGAGCCAATTAAGTAAATCTCTGCAAGGTGGCTATTTATCTCTGACTACTTTACCTTTTAATTGCCTCTAAAACAGCTGTATAAACTGCCCCGAGGATACTTTTACATGTGCTCTGAGCAGGACTGTTTACTGTTTATACATACCAATCATGGGGATATATCATCTTGCTCAAGAATTTTTTTATATTTTTAAAGTGGGAAATTTGTTAAAGTGGGAAGAAAAAAAATTTCTGACTAAGATTGCTGAAAATCATGTTTTTCTAAACACGACCGTGTTTGGGGGTTTGGGAGTCCAAAATCGTGTTTTTCGCGTGACACGTGTTATGGCATGTATGGTTGGTAATCATGCATTGCCATTATTTGAACATAATCTTTTTCTTTGAAATGAGAATCTGTCTTTTTTGTTGCAACTCTTGATTATACAAAAATTATGTCTCTCTCCTTTCAATGAAAGTTCTACCGTTTTTTTGTGACTTCATTTTCTTCTCAGATAAATTGAAACCCAGATCGTTATTCAGTCAATAACCACTGCCCACTCTACTGTCCACATTGGCTGCTCAGCAGCCCACATCAAAATTACATCAAAAATTTGTTATAAAATGTGAAGTGTCGTGAATTTGATTTCCCTGACAGCAGGGTCTCCTTAGGTCATGTTTTCTCAAACAAAAGTAGTCTTACATCACATGGGGTAGCAACAGTATGCACAAATGTTCAGTTACAATATAACCCTATCTACATTCAGTATGTGAAAATATTGAATAGTTACTTTGATAAAAAATAAATGGGAAATGGTTTCAGGTATAAGATAAGTAAAGTAAGTGGTGACTGTACCTTTAATCTAAAGCCATTCTTTTCTTTTCAACCATCTAACAGGGGATTTGCTAGAGCATACATCAAGGACTTGGAGAAGATCAGACCCAGTGCGATTATAGGTAAGTTTTAGGGTTGGAGTAGGCAGAAAGAATGATTTAACCAGAGAGTGACAAGATATGTTGGGTGCAAATCCAAATTCTAGAGGAGTACATTTAACTTTCCTGTCTGCAGAAATGGGGTAGATTCTGAACACTGACCACACATGTTTATATTATGTATCATGTCTGTATATATACTGGTGCAGCATGTTGCCATAAGTAAATTCCCAGTTCCGAAGTTTCAGTTATTTCAGAGACCTTTTAGCTTTTCTGTTTGGAGACCAGAAGTGCTTATGTAATGGTCATGCATCTTTTGTCTGGCCTCCATTAGCAGTTGTTTGTAAACATTACATCTAAATGACTTGAAGGAAAGTTATGAAAATTCGCATCCAATTTCATCCTGAGTTCCAGTGAGTACAAAATGAAAATTATGTTCCTTAGACATCCAATATGGCCACCATAGATGCCATCTTGAAAATCTTGTAATCTATTCTCCTAAACAGATATCAGCTTGAAAATCTTATCGCTACTCCACCTGAAAGGATGTTGATATAAACACGGGATTGTCACTAAAACACTTTTTATAATGTGTACTTGGAACTAATTGAAAATGGTGTCAATCTGACCATCAGCATGATGGCAGTCTTGAAAATTTTTACTCCTCCAGTATGGATAATCAAATTGACATTGGCTTTTCACTAAAACTCTTCCTATAATATGTAGTTGATCCAAAATTAAATTGTGCTGATCTGACCTCCAACATGACTGCAGTGGTGGCCATCTTGAAAATCTCTTGTTATTGCTTGCTACTCTTTCTGAAAGAATGGTTGTACTGACATGTTCTTTTCACTAAATTGTTGGTACTATATAAACATGGTGTTGATTAGACCTCCTAATTTACTGCCATTGCTGCCATCTTAAAATTATTGTTATTGCTCCTCCAGAACAGTTGGTTGTATTGACAGGAGTTTTTCACAAAAACATTTCTTACAATATGCAGTAGGTCCTAAATAAAAATGGTGCCATTCTGATCTCCAACATGGCAGTTTGATGGCCATCATGAAAGCCTTTTTATAATCACTCTTCTTGAACAGATTGTTGTATTGACTTCTGCCGGGGTTCTTACTAAAATAACTCTTGCAATATGTACCGTATATACTCGCATATAAGCCTTACCAACTTCAAACTACATAGACCCAGATCTGCCATCGCATAATGTGTCAGCATATCTGGGTCTATGCAGTTTGTAAGGACTAATCAGTAGAACAAACACCATAGACCCTGATCTGCCAGTGCATTATGGGACAGCAGATCAGGGTCTATGTTGTTTGCATTTGGACCTGGATTATCCACGAGTATATACGGTAGTTGGTTCTTGATGAAAATGATGCAGTTCTGACTTAGAACATGGCTGACATAGAAGTCATCATGAAAACCTTGTTATTCTTACTCATTATGAACAGCTTGTCATATCATCATTGAACATGAAGTTGGTCTGAAATGAAAATCATGAAGGTCTAACCAACAACATGGCCGTCTTGGTGGGCATCATGAAAATCTTTTATCATTCCATCTTCTGAATCAATGGTTGTATTTACTTAAGATGTTCACAAAGACACCTCTGACATTTTGTAATTGATCCTAAATGAAAATGGTGCTGATGTAATGTCAAGAATAGCTGCTGTTGTGAGCATATTAAAAATCTTTTTATTATAATTCTTCTGATTTATAAACATATTACCAAGAAATTTTTGTTAAAGGACCTTTTCATCTTCAAATACATAACCTGATCAATATGCTTTACATCCATACCTTGCAGATCCAGCCCTCCAAAGCTAAAATTGATGTTCACCATGTCTTTTGGTCTGTTTTAGCAACCAGATTGCTAAAAGGTCATATGCTTGCCTAGGCAGAAGTTAGACTAAGAGTGGTCTCCCCTTAGATTGAGGGATAGGTCCCAAATCTTGTCAGTCATCAGTTACTACTTCCGCTCATGTCTGGTCAGTTGCCACCTGGTCCTGGCCCAAATCCACTCCAGCTCCCGAACAGTCTTGACCTGTGCCTTTGACTTATGAGACTGACTACAGTGATCTATCAGTGATCTATTTTCCTGGTATACCCAGTCCACAGTGTCACAACCAGAGCATTCCATCATGGCATATGCTGTGAAGCCAGTACTAACATGGTACAGCAGCCCACCTGGACCAGTCATGGATATTTCATCTCGTACAGACCATGGTACTTGCTATGGGGATTATTTCCTTGATATCCCTTGATTAGGCACCAGAAGTCAGCCAGTCTTAGACTACAACTCCAGCTCTGGCATAGCCTTAACCTGTGCCATCTACCACCAGGACTGGGTACATTGATCTCTCATCTAGGAATACCCAGTTCCAGACCCAAAACAGAGACAGCATCTGGCACCCAATAATGCCAGACCTAGCCCCAGCTCTGTCAAAGATGCACTGCATAACTGGCAACAGATTTGGTGAACCATTCTCCAACTCTTTCCAATACCACACCCATGGTGTCCTGGCTATGTTGTGACCAAGTATGAGCTATGGTGACTCCCAATTCCCAGACACCTGGCATATACTTATGACCTTTGGCAAACACTTAGAGTGAACGCCTGGAGATCACTGTGCCCCAGAATGGATGGACTTACAGTCTCCAACCTCATTCACCCTCCTTGACACCCTGCTTTGCCAGCTTAATCATTGCTATCTTTGCAGGAGGTTTCCTTGCCACTCTTGCAAGTTCAAAGACGCAATCACAAGCACCATCTTTCTTCCTCATTCCAGCATTGTTCAGGGAAGACCCAGCTTTCCTTGCATTGACTGAAGTTGTGTTACAACCTATCTCCTCTTGCTCCATCAATGGCCTCACACAGAACTCTTGCATCCATAGAACTCTTAACAGAATCTGGTCTCGGTGACTAAATTTAGTAAATCTGAACATAGCCTTGATCCCTTCATCAAAAACTCCACCGACAGACGTCCAGTAGTCAGTATCATAATGTGGCTTATACTCAGTAGAGCAGTTCATCACTTCCTCTCTAAGGCCATTGCTGTGTCTTTTATTCTCTAGATTGTGGAAAGAGATTATTAATTCCTGTCCATATTGCATAAAGACGATCATAAGGCCATCCTCAGATTGCAGCTTGTATCTTCCAACCTCATATTCCACTGCCATTTAGAGGAAATCAGAAAATTGGCTGCCAAAGAGGGAAATGTCTCACCAGCTCTGTGACTCTGGACATAATACAGGGAGAGAGCATGTGGTTTTGACTGAGCTTCTCTTTATGGCAACCTTCACACAAGAAACAACACCATGCCTGTGCTTCCCGTTTCTGATACCCCTTAACACCACTACAGACTATCACAGACCTAGTCCTGACAAAAAAAGTGGCTGAGTTCCTTCACAGGACAATCCCACCAGGATTTTACTCCAGGCTTCATTAAGATTGAAGCTTTTTCAACCAACACCTTTAGGCACCCATATTCAGCATGATTACCCTAGGGTCAGCACATAACACCGTTCAGGAGAGAGACCTCACAGGCCAAAGCCAGAAGGTGAGCATCCCTTTGTAGCAAGACATGAAATCACTTGTTTTACTCTTGCTTCATCTTGGATTCCTTGTCAACAAGAACAAATCCTCTCTCATTCCATTCCAGATCTTCATTCATCTAAGCAGGGGTTTAGAGCTCCTTTGTTTTGAGTTTGTCTCTTCCTAGAATGTCTCTTGAGGATCACCTTGGTGGTGTTCCTCATCTGCTTGGAGAGTCAAATCTTTGCCTGGGAATCTCTTCACCTTTTCTCAATGCAGCCTTGAACCTTCTTGCCCTTTATGAGGTCTTATCTCAGCACATGGGAGGACCTCACTGAAGAGTCGAACAGCTCAACTGATCACTGTGTCCACCACCTGCCCTTCTTTCAAGTGCAAGGGATTTATCCCCGTCAGGAGTGCTCCATGCATATCAATCCTGAATAGATGAAGGCCATAGCGAATGCCTTTTGATCATGGCAGATGTTATATGGAAAGTGTGTTCTCATTCTTCCTGTCACCCCTGTTGTTGTCAGTTACTTCAGAAGGCAAAGGAGGGCCATGTCCCCAGACCTTTGCCATCCTGTTTTTGATTTTCAAAAGTGGTGTCATTGTCACCAAGTCCACATTCAAGTGTGCCATATTTCAGTCAGGTATAAATTTCTAGTGAACTCACCATCCCAATGAAATCAGCCAATCCACATTACTTGGTTTTTCACTCTTCTGGCTTTAATCAAATGTATACCCACTGTGGTCAATCCATTTAGTCTTACCAGCAACCCTATTTTTTCCTACAGTTTCTACTTTTTCCTTCTATTTTGTCAGACTCTCTATTTTTCCCTACTTTTTCCAAAATGGTCCTACTATCCTACTTCTATTCAAGTGGCGGAGTTTCCTATGACAGTCCTACCTTCTCTTCGCCAGATGGAACAAGATGCACATGCAGGTTCTCCAACTGAACACAAATTCATTTTACCAGTATAAGCCTTTTTCCCAACCCCTTGGATTCCTAAAATCTTGAGAGAATCAGAGTGCTAACTAATCCTGATTGCTTCAGATTATTTATCAGTGACCTCTTTAACTTAGCCATGGAGATTCCCAAGAAGATCCTGTCTTCTCCACACCTGTTGAAACAATCACAAATGCAGGTTTTCCATTTGAAGTTGACCTGCATGCCTGGCTCATATCAAACAAAAAGCCCTCTGAAGAAACAGTTCTCTGAACAAGTGGTGGACACAATTGCTTGAGTAAGAAGGCATACCACTTTGAAAGCCTATGAGGGGAAATGGAAAATTACCTCTAAGTGGCAAGAGCAGAAACACATATCTCCCCTTTAAAAGCCTCATGACCACAAATAGCTGACTTCCTCCTATGGTTCTTTGAGAAGCTTGCTTCTATCACCACAAGGGCTATCATTCCACAATGCCATATACATTTTGTCATCATGGAGGGGAGGATATAGGCCATAACAAAGACATCTCTAACCTTCTTGTGCATTATAACTTGTTTCAACTGAAATGGAATCTTGCATGGATTTTGACATGACTGAAAAAGACACTCTTTGAACCACAGTCCAGAGTCATTATGACTCAACATTTGCACAAGACCTGCTTCCTAGTCACTTTAACTACAGCAGAGCTATGCCCTTTCCTTAAATATACAGGGCTGATCAAATTCCATAGCCCGATGCCCCAGACTATTAATTTTCGAAGTTGGAAAAGTAAAATTTCCCAAGGCACTAGTCAGGGACAAGTGCTTTTTTTTAGCTCTACTGGTCATAGACCAGAAGAGCTTATGGGATGGTCTGTTGTTCTTCATCTGTTGTCCAAATGTCGTCAGTCGTCTGTTGTCTGTCCATCCGTTAGTACAAGTTTGTTATCGCTGCCACTCCTAAACTACTTGGAGGATTGCCATGAAACTATAAACACACATTCATCCCATGGTCTAGTTGGTCATAAATGAAAATGGGGCTGATCTGATGTCCAATATGGCCACCACAGTGGCCAATTTGAAAATCTGTTTATCACTATTCCTTCTAAATGGATGGTCAAATCAACATTGGGTTTTCACTAAAAAGACTTCTTATGATGTCTAGTTGGTCCTAAATGAAAATGGTGCTGATCTGATGTCCAATATGGCCACCACAGTGGCCATCATGAAAATCTTATTATTGCTATTCCTCCCACATTGATGGTCATATCAACATGTTGTTTTCATGAAAAGACTTTTTATGATGTCTAGTTGGTCCTAAATGAAAATGGTGCCAAACTGACATACAATATGGCTGCCACAGCAGCCATCTTGAAAATCTTAATGCTACTCATTTCTACCCAGTTCTTAATGCAGTATATAAATAGGCATAGGTTTCCTGGGTTTGGTTATGTACCTGAGGAATTAATTGTTCATGTTTTCAATTACTTGAGTATTTTTGAACCCCAAAACTTCATAACCATAATGCAAAATAGGTCAAATTTGTTGATCAGAAAGTTGTAATTGCACATCAGTGGAGATGTTCAAGTTACATATTATTTTAATGCACTGCTTTTTTCTCTTGCTCAACATTATGTTTTATTCCTTTACTGAATCTGCAGATTTTGGAAAAGAAAAGACACCAGGCTACTCAGATTCATCGCATATAGTAATAGTATTTTATCCAAGTTTAAATTTAAACTAATCAGTTTTACATGTACCAGATACCATGATCTTTGCTCTTTTAAAGTTAGTATTAAGTTTCCATTGTTTAATATACTCATAAAAGGCATTAAAATTGTCTTGGAAAGAATCTGCATCTGTCCTGAATATTACAGTGTCATCTACATGTAAAAAAATTAATATGTTGAGATATGTTGCAACTTCAAAGATGACTTCTGATTATAAGAGGTAATTAATAGCTTTTGTGTTGATTTTGAGACCTGAGAGGTATTTAATAGCTTTTGAATTGATTTTGAAACCTGAGACATACTCAAGAATAGGACACGCACTATTGGGTGAGATTCTTTGTATTAGAAAAATACATATTTTTATGGCAAAAATTGTGTGAATTTAAGCAAAAAAACCCATCACCTTGGTAATCATGATTAAAGCCAGGGGATTTCCAGAATATTAAGAATTATCACATATATGATTGCTATTGTCAGTCTCTGTGTTAGTATATGTCATTTCGTATGCTAATAACTTTTATATTTTAACTCCTTAAAGTGATTTCCATTCTCATGAACCAACATGCATTCTCTGCCTTTGTTGACCTGTGTGGAAATAATAATTGCAGTGTTGTAAATTTATGGTTTTCTAAAATTACAAAGGAAATTACCCATATGGCATATATTTTTTTAAAATTTTGCGATTTTGTTCCAGAAGAGATAATTTTAATTTTGGTTAGTTATATTCTAGCATTTATGAATCTGGACAGGCTAGTATGTTTAAGGAGGTTTATTTTTGACAGGTTTTAGTTTTGCAATCTCACTCTGAGACACATTTCTCCATCGCTTCAAATTCCTCCTGTACCATATGCATTTTTGCCAACTTTTCAGATATCATTCAATCAGGGGAAAGTCTGTCAGTCAAGAAGGAGATCAAAATGCCTGTTCAAGGTCAGTAAAATACACTGTCTTTGAAAAGTAATAGGATTATGTCTTCTCCTCTGCCTTCCCCCCCTCCCCCCCCCCCCCCTTCCAGACATATTGGTTTTGTGCCATCTTTTTTTCCATTCATCACACATACCTTGGAAGCAAGATATCTCAAAAACTATTCAGTAAGATCAGACCAAATTGGATGTTTAGAAATCTTGGGTAGGTCCCAAGATCTAATTAGGTTTTGACAGGACCATATTTTCAAGATCACAGGGCAATACTTTGTGTTAAATGAAGGAAATGGTGGGGGTGGGGTGAACTTATGATTTTCCTTTCAAAAAAAATTCTCGTTCTTTTATTAACATGATTTAGCATTATAATCATCTTCTTTTCTGTTATTGAAAGTCAGATCTTGACCCACATTTAGTACAATAGGAATGGTTGATTACTGGTTCACAGTCAATCAGCATCAAATAATGATGAACCAGATCTAATACTTAATAACCAGGCAGAGATCATTTTTTGGACTTGTGTTCACTTTGAACACAAGGAAGATGGTGAAATTGATAAATTGTTTGCAGTAAGCTATAGATGCTTTGATAGTATGAGATATTCTGTAGGAACTAGAAATCTCATCATCAGCCATCTGTGAAAGTTGGTCATTACTTATTGTTTATTTGCAAACTTTCGTCTGTTACCTGGCCATACACACCATCCTTCTGATTTTTTTCCTACAGTAAGGAGAAATGCAGCTGGTAGAACATGCTATTTATTATAATAAAATTTGCATGTTCAGCAAATCATGCTGAGAGTTGGTATCAGATGGGTTTTCAAAATGGTCAGCTTGGTAGCATTACGTATCAATACATATTTGCAAGATAGTCATTTTTATTACATACTCATTTAATCTTACATGCTTGATCTGGCGTTCAATACAGCTGTTCAGTCCATATTTCTGTATCACTCACCCAGATTGGAACTACTTAGGTGTCTTCTTTGATATCTGCATGTTGGTATTTTTAAATGAAGTGAAACAAATTTTTATAAATCAGTTTGTTTTAAATTTTATTCATACAATAAAGCTAAAAATATTTAGAAAGAATAAAGGATGGGGTATGTAATAAAAAAAAAACTGCATTCATGTTTTGTTACAAGTTGAGGGAAAGAACTAATTTGATATGGCTTATGAATGCATCTTGGCCTGAGGGCTTTGACATGTTCCTACGCTATATCAAATTCAGTTTTGTGTATATATTGCAGTATATCTCAATATGATTTTGGCTGGCAATACTCCTACTGAATGTATGTTGCACATGAAAACTGGGCCACTGTAACCTACTTTCCAAGATTTTTTAAAAATAGCTTAAATAATTGTATCCTTGCTATAATGCCAATACCAAACCTATTGCAACCAAACTTTTACAGAGAGTGCAACTATGTTTCAAACCTAAATTGGGCCACTGTGGCCTACTCTTCAGGACTTATTCAAAATTGACAAGAAAAAATTGCATCCATCCTTCCTGTCAGTACTGCATATTTTTGACCATTATATCTGTTAACAATAAACTTGACCCTTTGTGTGCATCATGGGATGAACATATATTATGACATAATTTTAGTACTTAATTAAAAGCTGTTTCAATTATTTGTTTGTTCAAATTCCAACACCTCTTCACCTATTGCTACCAAATTGCACTGACGTTTCATCTTTGAATAAAAAATTTCACGCAATAGAACTGGGTTGCCGTGACCTCATTTACTGGATTTGAAACACTAATTAAAGATGGTGTCTGTGCTCAATTTATAACACCTTTAAACCTTTGCAACCAAATGTGCATGTTAAGTGCATATTGGAATTCATTTGGTGACAAGTCTGAATTATTGCTGGAACCTTACCTATGAACATGACCCAGTTCTGATATCAATATTGTTTCATAACATAAAACAGAATGTATCACTGAAATAATATACATCTATTCATATTATCTTGCGTCTCAAAATCTGAAAGATAATTCAATATTTTCCTTCAAAAATGCTTCAAGCGATCTTGACACTACAAATCCAGATATAGCAATTATTGCCCTAAATAGCCAAATCACTTGGACTGATTCAGGAATTTAATTGCTGAATACCATTATTTGTAATGCTAGTATAAGTGTAAAGACTGAAATGATGACAACTTATCAAATGCAATCTACCATAGAATGAAACCGAGACTACAAGAACTTGTGAAACTCATGTGTCGGAGATATTGACCGTTTTATTACAAATAAATATAAAACCCAGTTTAGTTTACTGGAAAAGGGAATTATCTGTTAATGATTTCGATTTATGGTACTGAGAACATTTTTTTCTGATTTAATCTTTGTGACTGCTTTGTCTCCAATTGTACACTCTCCAGTAGTAAAAATAAAAGTCTGCAATCATATGTCAGCTTGCTGTAAAGCTAATGAACATTGATTTTATAGTTATTGAAGTGATTCATTAATTCCACCCATTATCTGAAAATGAAAGGTGGTTTTTCATTTATCATTAGCTTTAACAAGCTTGTAACGATTATATTAGGAAACTGCTTGATCAAGAGATGTGGAACATGTCAGCTGTTTTTATTGCTGCCTATTGACAACACCTACAGTTAATCTATGTTCTACTTGTTACTCTCAACAAACTGCATAGACCCAGATCTACTGGCGCATTATGCAGTTGAATCCGACTTATGCGCGAGTATATATGGTACTATATTAAACACATAATGTATGCACTGCAGTATTATTTTATCTAGATCCCTTATGAATATTCCATTGGAAGTCCAAAATGACATTCTGGTCAACCTTGGACTTCATTTTTTTTCTTTCAGCTTGCATATAATTTCAAGGCAAATGCAAAGTACTACTGAAATTAAGGACAACAACAAAATTGCATATACTCGCATATGATTTGAGTCCAACTGCAAGCAACATTGACCCCGATCTGCTGTTGCACAATGCACCAACAGATGAGGGTTTATATTGTTTGTTCTACTGATTACTCCTAATAAACTGCATAGACACAGATCTGCCTACACATTATGTGACAGCAGATCTGTGTCTGTGCAGTTTGCATTTGGATCTGACTTACATGCGAGTGTATACAGTAGCTATTATTTCATTGTCAGAATTTATTAAAGTGTAAAACAATGTCAGAAGAAAAGAAAATAACTTTAATCATCACTTCGGAAAACTGAAAAATGCAGCTAAGGCCTTTTGAAGTATTTGTGTTCAATTCATGACTACAGATTTCTCCATCCTGAAGACACCCTAACCTACACAGACCAATGCAGTTGAAAGTAGTATTCAGTGGTGAACTTTTAGTTATTAATGACTATACAGTTAAACCCAATTATAGCACAGATTCAGATATGACATGGCCGTGGCATGGCTCCTGAATTTTTACAATCTTTTTACTAATTTCTTATGACTGATTTTTGAATTAATGCATAGTTTTATTTCCAAAGTGAATGAGTGATTGATTTATTAATCTGGTGAGATGTGTTATATTGTTGAAGAAAATAGTTTGTCTTTGTTTAAATAAGTAAATATGTTAAAAGTTTATATTTGTGAATGTTCATTGCAACCTTGTCAGTAGTTCATCACTGCACTCTGTTGATAGCATATTTTTTTAAAGATGTCAGCTCAACCTAATTTGTATTGAACCATCAACAATAACACCAATAATTCTTTTTGTATTTGTCTTAAATGCATTGTGTAAATTGTTGTAAATTCAGGGCAAGCAATAGACCATCAATGCCTGCTCTGTTAACTGGCATATCCAACCATGCACCAAACAATCCCAGTGCTGAAATTTGTTCATCACACAAATTGATCAGTTAATTTACGTACCTAACACTGTAAATAATTGCAAAATCGTCAACATTAATCCCACAGCAAAAGCTTTTTGTAGCTATCTGGTGCTGCTTTATTACAAGCACAAAAGCCACTTTCATGTACATGTGGCTTGGCTGTGTTGTCAGATAGTCATCTTTTCATCAGTCAACAATTGGCTGATAATCAATCAGTCCTTTGATAAACAATAAACCTATTCCCAGTTTATATCTCTTAATAAGTAGAATGAGATATTTTGTGTATAAAAATACTGCAGAGGGCTGGAAAATTCATTGACTGTTGTCCAACATTTGTTTTGGTTATTGCCACATATATCTACCCTCACCACCCACCACCCTCCCTCCCCGCCTTATCTCACCTTAGTTAACTCCTAAATATGAATACATCTCCACATTATGTGTCTTTGACGTAAGTTTTAAAGTCATCATATGGCTTTACCCATATGCTTAAAATCTGACTCAGTTCATTATATTTCCTTAAAATGTTGTCAGAAATGCAGACATCAGTTTCGACAAATCACTCTGATATACACAGACCACTTGGCATTGTAATGCTAAGGCTACCATGATTCATGTACTGTAGGTGGACACTGACTGGAACAGAACCATTTAAGTTGTAAGGGTGAAATGTTTTTCTTTTATAATCAAAGATGCTACTTTTTTTGCTGTGCAGTAGTGCAGAGTAATAGTGTTAGTTATCAGTATATATTTTAATATATCATTTATTATGTCTGTTGTCTTTGAGAGAATGATTCAGATGGTTCCTCCCAAGCTTGGTTGAGACTAGGATATAGAAGCCACATGGTACTATTTACAGAGAATCTCTGAGGCAGCTTCGCACCTGTTGCTATGTTCGTCTCAAGTACATTATTATACCTGTGTATGAGTTTCATTTATTTTTATTAGCCTAAATACAAGTTTCTAATTAGAAACTACCAGTGTTTGATTTGGGCATATTTTTGTTGGTCAGAAATCTGTCCCAATAGTGTGTCCATTGTCCAGCATATACAAACTTTTCTGAAAATATACTGTTTCATATGTCAGTGCGAGTTTATTATCAAGAAATTGGGTACTTGGATTATAATGGAATTTATGCTTCCTTGTGCATATTTTCAGTAGAATTACTGTTATGGATGCAATGAGATTAGTTGGTGAGTACACGTATACTTTAATTATTTACACTATTCGGTTGCCAGTTTTCTTACACACGCATGTACCAAAGCATGGTTCTCTGCAAAAAATTAAATATCAAATATGTAATCACTCTATTTGAGTATTTGTCTGGATTCTCTTATTTGAAGTTTGTTATCACACTCCTAATAAACTACTGGAAGGATTGCCACAAAACTATAACAAACACTTTTATACCAATGTCTAGTTGGCCCTAAATGAAAATGGTGACACTTGGACATCCATTATGGCCATTATAGTAGCCATTTTGAAAATCTTGTTATCCCTGCTACTCCTTAATAATATTGGTTTCCACAGCATTAATTTAGTCAGATTTGAATTTCAGCCAAATTTGGCATGTGACTTTATATTGACAAGACCTTAAGTGGGTTTGATTTCCAGCATTCCACATTAACATTTAGAATTCTGAGTTATAGCCCCTGATTTCCTGTCCTCCTGAATATGGTTTCTGCAGCATTGCTTACCAAGACTTGTATTTCAACCAGATTTAGCATGCAGCTTTATATTAATGAGATTTTGAAGGAGTTGGATTCCAGCATTTAACATTATAATTTAGACGAGTTTTATGCCCTGAATGCCCATCTTCTGAGTTTGTTAAACGAGACAAATTCTTTTGTTTAAGACCCTGTTAAGTAAATTGCAGTTAACAGGTCCCTTTGAAATGCACCCATCAATAATAGCCTTAGTTTACTATTTCGTTGTCACCTAGCCATTTTCGTTACAAAACTTCGCTCCTTTACATCCTATAAAACGTTGGAGACATTAATTCCTAGAATGTGCTAGTTTCTTTTTATGTTGAAAAAAGAACTTTATTATTACAGGTGTCTGTGTAAGATGTGGTTACATATCCAGTAACGCAGTGTGCAAGGCTTGTGTAATGCTGGAGGGGCTCAACAAAGGACGTCCAAGGTATTCACTTCATACTACATAGTTTTGTACATTTATGAACAAATAACATTGATTTTTCACTACTGTCTATACTCGTATAAGCCAGGTCAAAATGCAAACAACATAGACCCTGATCTGCCATCGCATAATGCGCCGGCAGATCAGGGTCTATGTTGTTTGTTCTACTGATTAGTCCTTACAAACTGCATAGACCCAGATCTGCTGGCACATTATGTGATGGCAGATCTGGGTCTATGCAGTTTGCAGTTGGTATCAGCTTATACGCGAGTATATATGGCAGTTATATTATCTCTTTTTTTTTTTTTTCTTCACATTTGTGCATTACCAATAAAGAGTTACTTAGTGATGATGATGTCTAGGTAAAATCTTACCTACTTGACCAGCTGCTTTGTGAAAATAATTGCATGGGGAAATCTAAGGTCCTGACTACCTTAGTGAAAGAAAGAATCATTGACAAATATTTTAGAGGTGAAAAATACACAGACATAAGGAAGGAAATTGGTCAAAAATCAAATTTTCATAGGTAATAAAAAGGCTGGGTATATAGTTCATTCACCTAGCAAGCTTATGATATGGTTTAGTATGTCCATGTGTCCATAAACGTTTTGCTTGTTACCAGTCTGGAAGCCATGTTTTTGATTTGATTTCAAGCAAACATGATATAGGTTTATGTCATCAGTATCTCAGATAAGTTCAAATATGAGTGAGATTTATGCATATTAATCAAGTGATTGGCTGGGCTTGTTATCATGCAGGAGACCATATTTCTAATCTGATTTTGATTAACCTTGGAATGTATGTTTATGTGATCAAGAATTTTGTATAAATTTTATAATGAGCAAGATCCATGCATATTATTGAGGTTGTTACCACCCTGGAGTATGTGTTTCTGATCTGATTTTGATCAGACTTGGAATATATAATTGTATCATCAAGATCTCAAACGAGTTTAATGATGAGCAAGATACACACATATTAATCAGGACATCTTTGCTGAGCTTACATGCATATTAATGAGGTGCTCTTGCATCTGATTGACTGAGCTTGTTACTGTTCTGGAAACTATATTTCTGATCTGATTTTGATCTACCTGGAATATGGGCTTACATCATCAAGCTCCTGAATAGGTTCAATAATGAGCGAGATCCACACATAATTATTGAGGTGATTTTGCATCTGATGGGCTGAGCTCGTTACCACTCTAGAGGCCATATTTCTGATCAGATTTTATTAAAAAATGGAACATATGCTTATATGATCAAGATTTTACATGGTTTCAGTAATGAGTGAAATCCACACATACTAATGAGATGATCCTGCATATGATTGCCTGAACTAGTTACCACTCTAGAAACTGTATTTTTGATCTGATTTTGAATTAGCTTGGTAAATAGATTTAAATCATCAAGATGTCCAATGAATTTTATTAGGAGCAAGATTTGCACATATTAATAAAATTCAGCACAGTAAGATAATGTTCTCAAATCATACTGAATTTAAAAAAATTTTTTGCTTGCAAACTACCTGTTCTCTCTCTCTCTCTCTCTTTCTCTCATTTAATAAAGCAAGAGAAGTAACCCATGATAATGAATATTGAGAATCACAGGCTTGAGGTCACAGAGTTATTCCCCTTGCAAAAATGATGAAAACCAGATATAAAAAATAAATTTTAGAATGCAAGATGTGTAATTTAAATAGAACAATTAACAATTTAATTAGCAAAATAATACACCTTAGGGATTAAAATAATGTGTAATTTATAACTGAAGAAAAAGTATAAAATAGAACAATTGTTAGGGAAAATGTATTATTTACTGGCAAGCACAAATTTTGTGCAGTGTTGTCATTAAGGATCAGAATATCTTTGCTTTGTAATTGTGTTTTTTTTCTAATATTTATATTGACTCAATTAAGAATATATTTCTTGTTAAAGCCGTGTCTAAGTTTATACATTTATTTGCAGAGAATTATTTCTAAAAGCTTCAATACATTTAAAATTCTTAAATATTTGGAAGCAGGTTTGATATTTTTAGTGGAATTGAGTTTGACATTTGCTAGTATTGCCATGATAAAGTGCCTGAAACATTTGTCATTTGTTTTTACTTGTATTGTGCATTATCTTTTGTTGTTTATGCAGTTTAAGCATAGTTTATACAGAACAATATATGACCCACTTTTTATCATTTCTGTGAAGATCTGAAGGAAACAAATAGTCCACATTAATATTCATGAAGCTATATTAATAGATTATTGTCAACCAATTAAAAGCAGCTTCAGCAGTCATGTGCTTCATCATTGTTTTGACATACCTTTGTTGGGTTGCAAAGGGTCATCAGAAGAAATTTTTTAAATCGTATCATAAGCCTGATGGTCGGGAGATCCTGTTGGTGGCCAATTTAGGGTCACAGCAAAGAAAAGGTTGGGAATCACTGGTCTAAAACATGGTACAGCAAAACTCATTTATCTACAAAAGAATCCACAAACATGCTCTCCACTCTAAAACAGCCTTCTGTTGTGGATCTGTATGGAAAAGGAATGTGACACATGTTTCATGCTTGGCCTTTCTCCTGTATAACCAAACTTCCACGTTAACCCTACAGATGTTGCAGAAAACCTTCTTTCTGCATATGGTCAAAGAACTATGACATTACTGACTTTAAACTTAAATTCTACATTACCACAGCACAAAGAAAAATACCATGGTCCTTTGACAGTCACGGACTATTTAGAATAATTTGTGCTGCGAGAAATGCAAGCTTGTTTATTGCAGGAAGAGTAAAGCTTATTGCTGACTACATGAAATAGTTTCTTAATATATGATATATGCAAATAGAACTGTTCCAATTACTAGGCCAGTTCAATTTTGCTGTGTTATTCTACCAGTATGTGCATCTGTATCTCACCCCATCCATCTATCAACAAAAGTCAGGGAACCTCACTATTGCGTACATTTAGATGCAAATTCTAGAGAGGAATTATACATGTATGTAGCAACATCTCTAGCTTAATAGAGTGTTCTTTCTAATTTTTATGACTGACAGTTTACAAAATCAGAGGAACTACAATTATCCTGGATGCTTCATCGACAATATATATGGGGTTGAATCCAAAACTGATTTGAATGGGATGAAGACAGTTTGAATGGGATGAAGACAGTTTGAATGGGATGAAGACAGTTTGAATGGGATGAAGACAGTTTGAATGGGATGAAGACAGTTTGAATGGGATGAAGACAGTTTGAATGGGATGAAGACAGTTTGAATGGGATGAAGACAGTTTGAATGGGATGAAGACAGTTTGAATGGGATGAAGACAGTTTGAATGGGATGAAGACAGTTTCTTGCTGTGGAGAATGACTTTTCTCTGGCATTCAGACAATTGTATCACAGTTCGATATATTATGCTATTCTTGATATATCACGGTTCCATACATACGTGGTTCTTACTGTGATGCTGTTCAATACATAACACGGTCAGCAGTTATGGACCCTGACTACCACGTGATAACATGGGAAAGCTCTATTATTATTATATGACTGTATGGCTACAGTCGATACCATTCTGAAATGGAATTGAAATATATGCTACATTTAGGTTAATGCATAGACTGACATGGTGTGCAGCTTGTCATAGTCAAACACATTGCTTGTGTTTTGAACAATATAGATAATCTTTTTCTAACCTCTAATTCCTGAAATTCATTGTGTTGGCTCCAGAAGGATACCTACAGTCCTGCAAACATCCCTCCCCCCACCCACCCACCCAGTTGGAAGTCTTATGAACTCAAAGAAGTAACATGTTATGGAACCAGGCTGTAAGTCCTTTTACTCATGCAGTCTATACTACAACACCAGAGTCAGTATTTTCAGTAACTTAATGTTGATGAATGGTTTCTCCTAAAAAAAAAAGATGCATTATCTGCCATCTAATACAGAAGACACACTAATTCACTTTGTTTACACATTGCCATAAAGTGCAGAGCTTAAGAATTCTAAAAATAAGTGGCATGTGTGTGGCATTGGGTTCAAATACAGTATATGCCAGTTGGTATAGAATCATCTTTCACCAAGGACAGAATAATCTGCCTCTACTTGCCACCATTGCCTCGACTTGCCTGCCTCAACTTTCTGCCAGTAATCAAAAGAACTCAAGGTTCTGGTAAGAGACAGTGCATTAATGTCTATGGACCTTGCACCAGATCAAGAAAATCAAGAAGACTGCATCAACCTTTTACCTCATGACAAACACTTTTGCAGCTCTTATGTTAGGAGAAGGGGTGTTCCATTCATACACAGATTTCTTGTTGTCAGTTGTCCACACCATAGCCTCTTTGGTCTTTATGTGATGTGGTGAATTCACTGTTATTTGTCATTTCAATCCAATTACTCCTCTTTGCATTAGAGATTAGCACTTCCATGCAGAAACTGCTTTACTTACTTTAAAATCTTCTAAAACAGACCATTTCTGAAAGAGTGTGTCCATTCAGTTACGCCCCACAGGTTCAGATATTTGGTCATGCCAACCGTACAGCTCACTTTTCATCACTGCTACAGGTGAAGTGCTATCAAGAGATATTTCTTTTTCTCACATGGGATGAACCTTCCACAGGCTTGGATTTTACAGTTGCAAGTATTGTGGGCATTCGCTCCATAAAGGTGACTTAAGCAGCAACACACCTGGAGATCATATAATCAAAGTACTGGATTGATGGTCATCAGACTGTTACACCAGGTATGTACTCGCTCCATAGAGTGCTATCTGGGCAGCACAGGGAGTGAGGACTGTGGCAGTGGTGAACAATAAACACAAGTGAAGACGATATTTGCAGTTGACATACGAGGAGGGAGGGATCTGTATCCACATTGTCCTTCACTTCAGGGAATATTCTCAGGGGATCCAATTTCAGTAGTGTGCTCATTGTGCTTGTGTATTCATTCTGAAATTGTTTTTCAAAGTAAATGTGTATTAGTGGAGTAGCACTTGTGCCTATGCTTGTGTAATACAAGATTTCATTTGATGGCATTGTGTGTATATTCAATTTATGGAGGTGTTGATCAGTGGATTCTCCTGGGCTTTATGTATGATCATTTGTTAGATAAATTTCCCAGCACTTATTGGATAGATGTATTTCATACTGTCGTCTCAATTCTTGTTTCTTCAGAGGGATACATCCCTTCCAGATTCCATGATTTATGTTGTCATATGAAGTGCTAATTGCAGTGTTCCACTTGGATTAGTTTGGAGTGTTTTATGGTGCAGCAATGCCGATAGGTTGTTTGGTGCTGAGGCAGTTGCAGTGAAGTGCCTTGACCAGGATTGCACCACACATGCTAAGCACTGCACAACCACAGCTACTGCCTACTTTAATTGCCTCATGTGACATGCAGGAGTGCCTACTTTAATTGCCTCATGCGACATGCAGGAATGCCTACTTTAATTGCCTCTTGTGACATGCAGGAGTGCCTACTGTAATTGCCTCTTGCAACATGCAGGAGTGCCTACTTTAATTGCCTCTTGTGACATGCAGGAGTGCCTACTTTAATTGCCTCATGCGACATGCAGGAGTGCCTACTTTGATTGCCTCTTGCGACATGCAGGAGTGCCTACTGTAATTGCCTCTTGCAACATGCAGGAGTGCCTACTTTAATTGCCTCTTGCAACATGCAGTAGTGCCTACTTTAATTGCCTCTTGCAACATGCAGGAGTGCCTACTTTAATTACCTCTTGCAACATGCCAGTGTGCCTACTGTAATTGCCTCTTGTGACATGCAGGAGTGCCTACTGTAATTGCCTCTTGCGACATGCAGGAGGTCACATCAGGCCTATTCTACACTTGAGATACTTGAGGCTGTCATTGCTGCTTTGCATGTTGCTTTTCCCCAGCAAAGAAAAGATAACTATTCACTTCATTCCAGTCCATTTTATCTTATGCCAAAACTATATTGTGTACTCACACTAAATCCATTGATCTACACAGTTACAGTTGTCATCCCCCACTTTTGTTGGCCAGGCCAGTTCTTGATGGGCCCCTGCAGTTGAAGCTGAAATAACTTTATTCACCAGGTATACATAACATTTTGTTGGGGATTTTCACAGCCCTGCTGTGACTCTTGTACAACCTTGTCTGTACCTTTCATTTGCTGCTGAATCAAACTGACAGAATGAAACAAAATTCATCAGTAGCAGAAGACAGTTCCCCTAGGCCAAACATATATGAAAATGTGAACTGTGTATAAAATGGCATTTTGTATAATTAGTGCCATGACTCAAAAATTATTTGAAATTGTATTTTGTATCTTTAGATTTTAATAAACATTTTTATGCCAATATGCTTTTCTCTTGAAAAACTTCCAAATTTAAATTACCAAGGCTTAAGAAACCCATTGCCTTAAAAGATCAGCCAAAAAAAAACTTTTTAATTATAATTTTAATTTGCGTGAAAGCCATGTAATGCTGTAGACCACAAATTAAAGCTTTGTCTGTAAACTTCACTTTTAAAAACCTTATATTACTTTGATCATGGGCAAGAGACTATGCATAATAATTATACCTTTATCTTTGGAAATAATTTGTATCAGGCCATAGTAAAATAGGTAAAATCAACATGATATCAAGTTTGGGAGATAGTTTACAGTATTACGTGTACATATACATGTACCAGCTGAGTGATACATTTAAGCTGTTAATTTACATAAGCCAGGTGAGCGATGTCAGGCCCACTTGTTAAAAAATAATTCATTTTCAACATTCCATTTTTGCCTGGAAGAATGACAAGGTCAGTGCACACAAAATTTTTTTCGCACCATACTTAGAATCGTAGAAGATTTAAATGTTACATTAAGAGTTAATGAAGGGGAATCGATGTTATTAGTGTTTCTTCAAATTGCCATTATGCCATTTGTCGAACTTTAAAGAGACATTGATGGGTCAGAAAGATGAATATGGTCTGATGTTCTATACTTGGAACTAGGAGAAAACCAATGCATATATGTATGTTATTATAATCACCACACCCATCAACCCTTTCATTGTGTGGGTATGTTATTATAACCACCACACCCATCACCCCTTTCATTGTGTGGGTATGTTATTACAACCACCACACCCATCACCCCTTTCATTGTGTGGGTATGTTATTATAACCACCACACCCATCACCCCTTTCATTGTGTGGGTATGTTATTACAACCACCACACCCATCACCCCTTTCATTGTGTGGGTATGTTATTATAACCACCACACCCATCACCCCTTTCATTGTGTGGGTATGTTATTATAACCACCACACCCATCATCCCTTTCATTGTGTGGGTATGTTATTACAATCACCACACTCATCACCCCTTTCATTGTGTGGGTATGTTATTACAGCCACCGCACCCATCACCCCTTTCATTGTGTGGGTATGTTATTACAGCCACCGCACTCATCACCCCTTTCATTGTGTGGGTATGTTATTACAGCCACCGCACTCATCACCCCTTTCATTGTGTGGGTATGTTATTACAGCCACCACACTCATCACCCCTTTCATTATGTGGGTATGTTATTACAACGACCACAACCATCACCCCTTTCGTTGTGTGGGTATGTTATTATAACCACCACACCCATCACCCCTTTCATTGTGTGGGTATGTTATTATAACCACCACACCCATCACCCCTTTCATTGTGTGGGTATGTTATTACAACCACCACACTCATCACCCCTTTCATTGTGTGGGTATGTTATTACAACCACCACACTCATCACCCCTTTCATTGTGTGGGTATGTTATTACAACCACCACAACCATCACCCCTTTCATTGTGTGGGTATGTTATTACAACCACCACAACCATCACCCCTTTCATTGTGTGGGTATGTTATTACAACCACCACGCCCATCACCCCTTTCATTGTGTGGGTATGTTATTATAACCACCACGCCCATCACCCCTTTCATTGTGTGGGTATGTTATTACAACCACCACGCCCATCACCCCTTTCATTTTGTGGGTTTGTTATTACAACCACCACACCCATCACCCCTTTCATTGTGTGGGTATGTTATTACAATCACCACACTCATCACCCCTTTCATTGTGTGGGTATGTTATTACAACCACCACACCCATCACCCCTTTCATTGTGTGGATATGTTATTACAACCACCACAACCATCACCCCTTTCATTGTGTGGGTATGTTATTACAACCACCACAACCATCACCCCTTTCATTGTGTGAGTATGTGTAAGTTTCACTTGGTCCATCTGTCTGTGCATCTGTCCATCCTGATGGGGCTACAAATCCTCTTTTGCTGCACCTGTTGACAGCAGAATTGTATTGTGGGTGCCTCATGCGATGGATGTGTGTCATGCATCTAAATTTAGTCACTGTGACTTACTTTTCAGCATTTAAACTTCCTTAAAAATCATATCCAGGCTCTAATTCCAATACCTTCTGACCTATTGCCACCTAGATTATGCTGAGTTGATTGGTTGCTTGCTTGCTTTTAATGGCACTTTCTGTGGTTTACTTCTCCTTATCATGCCAAGGAAATGGGAGCTAAGTACCTTTCCTAAGGTTCACATCAAGTTAGCTGACCTGGGATGGCCTTGGCAGTTATCAAATTTGCAACCCTTGGATTATGAGTCCCACAATCTACCAACTGAGCTACGGCTGCTCCTTTACATTGAGCATGCATTATGGGATGAGTGTGTGTTGCACATAAAATGTAGGTCACTGTGACCAACTTTCCAGGATTTATTTGAACTTAATAAAAAAATAATTGTCCTCCTCCTATAGCTCCTTTTTTGTCAAGCCCATGTTAGTGGGAAGGTAGACATAGTCACTTTTCTGGTGACAGCAGCATCAGTATCATCAAAAGTTTATTCTTAAGATTTTGGGTAAAGTTTTTCATTTGCATATATTTCCTAAATCCCTTGTAGATTCTCATCATACTTGGTATAAATCATTATGAAGCTTAGACAATTTATTCTACAGCATGCTTGCTATTTCCCGTTCCTTTGAGGTCAAGGTCACAGTCAGAGAAAATTTACAATAGGTTTTGGTTATAAAAAAAATCATTTGTTTATATTTCCTAAACCCCTCGCTATATTCTCATCATGCTTGGCATGAATCATTATGAAGCTAAGACAATTTATTATACGACACACTTGCTTACCCCTATGACATTGGAGTCAAAGTTGGTCTTAGAATCTATGACATTGGAGTCAAAGTGACATTGGAGTCAAAGTTGGTCTTAGAATATTTACATTAATTTTTTTTATTTGCTTATATATGCTAAACCCCTGGATAGATTATACTTTAGTGGAATAATTATGAAGCCAAGACATTTAATTCTGGGACATGATTGCTTGTATCAATGACTTTGGAGTCAAAGTAGCAGAGATAGAAAATTTGTATTAAGGTTTAGGTTAAAGTTTTTCATGTGCTTATATTTCCTAATCCCTCTAATAGAGTTTTTTCATGTGCTTATATTTCCTAATCCCTCTAATAGAGTTTTTTCATGTGCTTATATTTCCTAATCCCTCTAATAGAGTTTTTTCATGTGCTTATATTTCCTAATCCCTGTAATAGAGTTTTTTCATGTGCTTATATTTCCTAATCCCTCTAATAGAGTTTTTTCATGTGCTTATATTTCCTAATCCCTCTAATAGAGTTTTTTCATGTGCTTATATTTCCTAATCCCTCTAATAGAGTTTTTTCATGTGCTTATATTTCCTAATCCCTCTAATAGAGTTTTTTCATGTGCTTATATTTCCTAATCCCTCTAATAGAGTTTTTTCATGTGCTTATATTTCCTAATCCCTCTAATAGAGTTTTTTCATGTGCTTATATTTCCTAATCCCTGTAATAGAGTTTTTTCATGTGCTTATATTTCCTAATCCCTCTAATAGAGTTTTTTCATGTGCTTATATTTCCTAATCCCTCTAATAGAGTTTTTTCATGTGCTTATATTTCCTAATCCCTCTAATAGAGTTTTTTCATGTGCTTATATTTCCTAATCCTTGTAATAGAGTTTTTCATGTGCTTATATTTCCTAATCCCTCTAATAGAGTTTTTTCATGTGCTTATATTTCCTAATCCCTCTAATAGAGTTTTTTCATGTGCTTATATTTCCTAATCCCTCTAATAGAGTTTTTTCATGTGCTTATATTTCCTAATCCCTCCAATAGAGTTTTTTCATGTGCTTATATTTCCTAATCCCTCTAATAGAGTTTTTTCATGTGCTTATATTTCCTAATCCCTCCAATAGAGTTTTTTCATGTGCTTATATTTCCTAATCCCTCCAATAGAGTTTTTTCATGTTTATATTTCCTAATCCCTCTAATAGAGTTTTTTCATGTGCTTATATTTCCTAATCCCTCTAATAGAGTTTTTTCATGTGCTTATATTTCCTAATCCCTCTAATAGAGTTTTTTCATGTGCTTATATTTCCTAATCCCTCTAATAGAGTTTTTTCATGTGCTTATATTTCCTAATCCCTCTAATAGAGTTTGTTTTTTCATGTGCTTCTATTTCCTAATCCCTCTAATAGATTTTTTTCATGTGCTTATATTTCCTAATCCCTCTAATAGAGTTTGTTTTTTCATGTGCTTATATTTCCTAATCCCTCTAATAGAGTTTTTTCATGTGCTTATATTTCCTAATCCCTCTAATAGAGTTTTTTTCATGTGCTTATATTTCCTAATCCCTCTAATAGAGTTTTTTCATACTTGGAATGAATCATTATGAAACTAAGAGAATTCAGCAACATGCTCATTCAACCTTTTGACCTTGGGGTCAAGGTCACATGTTTACAGCAATGCTTTGATCATGGGCTCGATATGCAGGCACTGGCCTTGTTTACTACACACATCGACATGAAACTTTCATCTATTAGCTCTGGTTAATGTCATGAAACTGATGCATATAATTATCTTGGACTGAATTTTATTTTGCAGACTTGGAATTGGAAAGACTCACAAGGAACGCCTCAAGGTAATTTCTGTTTTCTATAAATGTTTTCATGAAACATTCATGATGTATAGTTTTCAGTATTCTTTCACATAAGAAAATCTTGAAAATCTTGTTATTGCTTCTCCTCCTGAACGGAACATCATATCAACATGGGGTTTTCACCATAAGACTTCTTATACTGTCTTGTTGATTCTAAATGAAAATAGTTTTGCTCTGACATCCAATATAGCCACCTCAGTGGCCATCTTGAACAAATTCAATCACTACTCCTCCTGAATAGATGGTCATATCAACATGGAGTTTTTATTGAAAGACTTCTTATGTCTACTTGGTCCTAAATGAAAATGGTGCTGATCTGATGCCCAGTATGGCCACCTCAGTAGCCCTCTTGAAAATCTTGTTATAGTTACTCCTCCTCAATGGAAAGAAATATCAACATGGGGTTTTCACCAGAAGACTTCTTGCAATGTCTAGCTGGCACTAAATGAATATGGTGCCAGTATATGGCTGCCACAAAAGCCATCTTGAAAATCCTATTATTGCTGCTCGAGAATGGATGGTTATATTGGCATGGGTTTTCACCAAAAGTCTTTTCATGATGTGTAATTTGTCCTAAATGAAAATCGTGCTAATCTTACATTAAATATGGCTACAACAATGGCTAATTTGAAAATCTTATCACTCAAGAATATCAGAGATGGTTTCTACACTCAGCAGTTAATAAGAAGAAATGGTATTCCTGGAAATCTTTTTCTGACAGTAGGGTGTCAGTTCCTTTGAGGGTTTTTCATCCATCATCTTTTGTTCGTTGTCCTTCACCCATTAGCACAAATTTGTTATCGCTCCTCATTCTAAACTACTTGGAGTATTGGCATGAAACTTTACAAACACATTCATCCCTAGGTGTAGTTGGTCCTAAATGAAAATGGTTCCCCTCGAACATCCAGTATGGCCACTGTGGCAGCCATCTTGAATATCTTACTACTTCTCCTGAATGGTTGGTTGTATTGACATAGGGTTTACATGAAAGGATTTCTTTTGATGTCTGGTTGGTCCTAAATAAAAATGGTGCCAATCTGACATCAGATTTCACTAAAAGACTTCATATGATGTCTAGTTGTTCCTAAATGAAAATTGTAATGATCTGTCATCCAATATGGCCACATCAGTGGCCATTTTGAAAATGTTATTGCCACTCCTCCTGAACAGATGGTCATACTGACATTCGTTTAACACATCTTTTGATGTCTAATTGGTCCTATGCAATATGTATTTCTAACAGAAATTGTGCTCATCTGACCTCCAACATGGCACCGTAGCCATATTGAGAATCTTGTTATTACTAATCCTCTTGCATGTATGATTGCATTGAAAATGTTTTTTTTGTTAAAACACTTCTTGCAATATTTAATTGCTTCAGAATGAAAATGGTGCAGATCTGACCACCAACATAGCCATACTGTTTTAAAAGAGTTTTGAAAACCAGACATAATTGACCTTGGGGTCAAGTCAAAGGTCATTGCTTGCATTTTTGTACTTCATTGAGCCTATGAACACATTGACTTGTACATATACAAGTGAATATTTACCAGACTTTGTATTTAGTTGCATTCCAATAATCAGCGCTTTGACATTGATTTTAAGGTCAAAGGTCTTAACTTAGGTTTTTATTTGTACTGGCATGTAAGCATGATGTTTGAAAGGGTTTGTATTCAACCCAGTTTGTGGATATATCTGAAGAATGCCTCAAATTATATCCACAATAACTTTGTTATTTTGATCAGAAAATAATACTTATTGATTTAATTAAACTTGTCAATGACCGGCTCAGTGAACTTCTGTCCATGATATTGGATTCTTGACTGAGAATTGTTGATTTTAATTAAATTTAGCATGTATCTTTATATTGACGAGACCTTGAAAGTATTTAATAGCCAGCATTCTAAGTCGTCATTTAGAGGCATTATTGCCTCTCTTGGACTGTGTTCCTTCCTTTGAACATAACTTACCAAGAATTGTTGGATTTCTACCAAATTTAGCATGCACCCTTTGATTTCCAGCATGATCCTGGACTACCTGTCCTGTCCATGGTTTCAGATAACTTTACCAATAATTCTTGGATTTTAACCAAATAATGCACTGGGCTTCATGTTAATAAAACCTTGATTGAGTTTGATTCACAGTTTTCCATGATATCACTGAGTGGAATTATCACTCCCCGATTGCCCTGGCCCCTACCTCCTAAATTCTTTTTCTGCAGCATAACTTTACTAAGGATGGCTGGATCTCGGTTGAATTTAGCATGCACCTTCATATTCATTAGATCTTGAATGAGACTGATCTCCAGTGTTCTGTGGCATCAGAATCAGAGATGCATTTGGTCTATTCCATGAAAATACCTTGGATGTTTCACAGAGGCAGACATCTTGAATTTCATTCATGAAAACTAACCCATCATGTGATGGGATCACCTGATGTAATACTATACCACTGCATATATGAAAACTAAAGTATTGATTCAATAAAGAAAAGATTCAAAGCTACTTTCAATTAGCAATATATTTCTTAGCTTGAAAATGTTCATTTGACCCATTATTTAGTCCATGTACATTCAGAAAACAGAACATAGGCTGCAAACTACTTTTTGCACAAGAATTTTGTGCTGCTTGGTTTTTCGTTTTTCTCAAAGATGGAGAAATCGATCCACTTCAGACATTAAAGGTTTTTCTGTCTTGACAGAAAAGAATGATGTTGATTGGCACCATCATTTAGAGGAGTTATGGCCCTTGATTGCTTGTTTTACTAAGCTTTGATTTTTGCAGCACAAATTTACCAAGAATTGATGAATTTTAATCCGATTTGGTATGTAGATTTATATGAACAAGACATTAAGGAAGCTCGATTCCAGTTTCTACATCATGATTTAGAGGAGGTATGGCCCTGATTTTCCATCTGGATACACTTTGGTTTTCGCAGTGTAACTTTACCAAGGATTGGTGGATTTCAGCCAAATTTGGTATTCATCTCAGTTGATTTTTATACACCCACCCTATGGTGGGGGATATCATGTTATGGTTTGTCTTTCCAGCCATCAATCTGTCTAAGCAATTTCATTTCTGCTCAACAACTCCACCATCTACAGTTACCAAACTCTGTGGATGCCTCACACTTAAGAAGAACCCTATTGATTTTGGGGTCAATAGGTCAAAGGTCAAGGTCATTGTAACTGAAAGAAGAAAAATGGTTACCACACAATAACATTAGTTCTACATCACATTCTTTTTGAAGTTGTTACTTTCATCTTTTATTTTATAAAACATTTTACAGCACTTAAACATCTTACATTTTATATTTAATCTTGTTCTACTTCTTGTTCTATTTGGTTTATCTTCTTAAAGATTTTGTGTACCATAATTCTTTATTTGTATGTTTTTTTAACTTTACCTTTAGCTGACACCATAAAGCCACTATTGTGCAGAGGTGCCATAAAATGGTGCTACATATATACATATATACACATACATACATACATATATACATCACATTCTGGATCAAACTTGCACTTGGAGTAAGGAAGAAGCCCATAAATGTTGGGGTCAAAGGTCAAAGTCACTGTAACTGAAAGAAAATGGATTACGTACAACAACAATAGCTCTACATCGCAGACCTTAGTCCGACAAGACATCCTCACAAATTTGCGTTGATACTGATTGACGATTTGTTGGTCTGATGTCAGCTGTTCATTAAAATGTGCAATTTTTCTACATACAAATCTTTCCAGAACACACCAACATACAATTTAGACAGTTGCCATTATTTGATAAGAAGCGTATGTAGCCACGACATTCAGAATGGCCACAGGACATAGGGTTGTGTTATTCAATGTGGATTTACGAGTAATCAAACAGAGGATTTTATCTGGAAATATTCTATACACATCGCCAAAAGGACCCTTCAGCTGATGGTAGCTCAAAAGACAAAAGAAATACCGGTGTCTAAAATGTACATTGATATGTTGTGGACAGATTTGTCTGCAATTCCTCGATTTTATGAATAGATATCAGCCCCACAAATAGTCTATCAGTATCAACACCAGTTTGGAGGGCTGATTTATCATACTACACAGACCTGGACCAAACATTGTGGATGGCTTGCACTAGGGCTTAGGAAGCCTATGAATTTGCGGACTGTTAAATGCTGGGTGCGCATATAATGTCACTAATTAGTGGAGTGATGACCCTTTTGTTTTACACGTTTTTTGCATCCCAGCAATGCAAGGAATAACTTGATTCAAAGAGAATTTTATGTGCAGCTTTAGTTTTATTTGTAGCATTGTAAATCATCAGTTTGTTGAGTTATGGTTCGATATTGTTCAATACACCCTTTTGTTTTCACAAAGAATCTCAGTTTAAGACCAAGTCAAACAAATTTGTGGTAAGCAGGGCCTTTTGTGATGCATAATCACCAATAGCTCTAGTTATTATTATTATTATTATTATTATTTGCAGATGACAGAACATTTCAGTGAAAAGGGAGATTCCAGTATAAACTTGCAAAACTTAAAGTCATGTGCATCTGACCATCTTAGATCTAAATCAGATTCTGCCTCTTTTGAAGAGAACCAGTTAGATTCATTTTGTGTACAAAAGAATGAGTCAGGACAGAGCTGCTGCAGGTCTAATTCAGCAGGATGCTTGTGTCAGAGATCAATCAATTGTAATGATGTTACAGCAGGAATGCAGGCAACAAGTATTGAACAGATGAAGATTAACTCCTCTGTAATTGACTTTTGATAATTTATCAGCTGTTAGAATTCTGCAAAAACTGTCAAAGTTTGTGTGTGTATGTATGTATGTATGTGTATATATATATATATATATATATATATATATATATATATATATATATATATATATATATATATATATATATATATATATATATATATATATATATATATTCTGGAGATTACTTTTTGTCCCCTGCAAAAATAAAGTGGGGAACATAGTACACTATTTGCATTTTCATCCATCTGTCCACCTATCTTTTCTCTGTCCTTCACACTTTCTTTTCCACAATGTAGCCTTAATCCCATCTGATTGAATTAAAACCCACTATCATCACATGAGGGTGTGTTACAGTGTATGTCCTTTCTTCAACGTTCATGGTCAGCATTTTCATTTCAGCTCATTTAGCCTCAAGGCCAAATGAGCTTATGGTATGACCCTGCATCCATTGTGTGTTGTCCATGGTCCATCTGTGAACAACTGCTTGCTGCCACTCTGAACTCCATATTGCTGATCCAATTTCAGATTAACTTGGAAGATGCACTTATATCATTTAAATCTCAATTGAGGTCGATAATGAGCTAGATTCATACATATTAATGAGGTGATCTTGCATCTGATTGGCTGACGTTGTTACCACTCTGTAATACATTTTTTTTTCAAACTTGGAATATTTCCGTGTCATCAAGATATTTGACAAGTTTGATCTTGCATTTGATTGGCTGAGATTGTTACCACTCTTGAAACCATATTTCTCATTCGATTTTGATCAAACTTGACACATGGGCTTATATCATCAAGATCTTGGATTGAATTGATAATGAGCAAGATCCACACATATTGAGGAGATAATCTTACATCCGATTGGCTTGGCTTGGCTTGTTACCATTCTGGAGACCATATTTCAGTTTTGATCAGACTTAGAATATATACTTATATCATCAAAAATATTGGATGAGTTTGATATAGAGTTCAATCCATGCATACTAATGAGGTGATCTTGCATCTGATTGGCTGGGTTTGTTACCACTTTGGAGGCTGTATTTCAGATCCAGTTTTGATCAGACTTGAAATATATGCTTACATCATCAAGATCTTGCATAAATTCAATAATGAGTGAGATGCATGGATGTTAATGAGATTGGCTCAGCTTGTTACCACTATGAAAGACATATTTTTGATCAAGCTTCAAAGAAAGATTTATATGATCAAGATCCCTCAGGAGTTGGCTAATGTGTTGGATCCATGCGTATTAATGAGACGATTATGTATGTGATTGGCTGAACTTGTTAGTACTACCAAGGTTGTATTTTTGATCCAAGTTTGATCAAACTTGGTAAGTAGGTTTAAATCGTCAAGTTACTTAGACCAGTACAATTATGTGCAGGATTTTGCATCTGATTGGCTGAGGTTATCAAACTTTAGTGACTATTTCTAATCATATTATTGAACTTGACCAATAGGTTTATCTTGTCAAAATATGTTTTACTATGAGCAAGATCTATGCAAGAAAATGAGGTGATCTTGCATATGATTGACCAAGCTTATTAGCACCCGAGAGACTGTATTTCTGATATCATTATTAATTAAAGTCAGTAAATAGGCCTTTTATTTTCAAGATGTTGGATGACTTTTATTACGAGGGAGACCTATGTATATTTATGCCTTGCATCTGATTGGCCAAGTTAGTTTACCACTCTAGAGACTGTATTTTTTATGGGATTTGATCAAACATGGTAAATAGGCCCATGTCATGGAGATCTTGGTGGAGTATGATCGAGTGAAAATTCATGCATATTAATGATATGACCTTGCATTTGATTGACTGAGCTTGTTAACACTAGCAACTATATTTCTGATCAGATTGTGGTAAATCATGTTAAATAGTATTATATTATTAAGATGTTTAGTGAGTGATTATGAGCAATGAATTAAGCTCGTATCAGATTGGCTAAGATTGTTACCACTCATTAGACCAAATTGCAATCAGATTTTCATCTACCATGGTAAACAAGCTTATGTTATCATTTTTCTCTCTAGATCTAGAAACTATATTTCTTAACCAGTTTCAATCAAACTTGGTAAATGGGTTTGTATCATCAAGGTCTTGGATGACTTTGATTATGTGCAAGAGACTATGCATATTAATTATGCCATTATCTGTGAAAATCATATTTTTTATCAGGATATAGTAAAATAGGTAAAACCAACACGATATAAAGTTTGTGGTTATTTACATAGATTTATTTCATACAATACTACATAGGCCTGTATAGTGAAATGGTAAACTGTTATGTAATGCAGGTGAGCAATAATAGGCCCAGTTGTGTCTCGTTTCATTTCTGTATCTACTGCAAAGTATATGAGATATACCATTTTGGGTTTTCCACAGCATGTTAGGCAAAGGACCAGAATTCACCATATTTGCTCATTTGTAATCTTTATGAAATCTCTACCTTTTCATGTTACTTGCTTGTTTATTCGACTTCTCTGTGGTACATTTCTTTTTGACCGAAGACTGGAGTCAGTGTCTAAGGTCGTTCATTTATTGCACTTTGTAATGTCCGTCAGTGTCTAAGGTCGTACATTTATTACACTTTGTAATGTCCGTCAGTGTCTAAGGTCGTACATTTATTACACTTTGTAATGTCCGTCAGTGTCTAAGGTCGTTCATTTATTGCACTTTGTAATGTCCGTCAGTGTCTAAGTGGTTAAACTTACAGACAGCCTTGCTGAGAATTACCAGAATTTAGAAGATCTGATGAGTAAGTCTCCATTGTACAATATGTGTGTCAATAATTGAACACACCACGTTGGAATTTCTCATAGTATCTTTTACTATGATTGACCAAACTATCTCGTTTTCTTCATGAACTCTTTCACATTGAAAATATCATCATAAAAGTTAAGATCTGGCAATGACTCTGTATAATCGAAGCTGGATCATAATTCCTCACTTGGACTTTCATGAAAGCCCACTTCTCTGTCTTGTTTTTATAGAAATTCAAACAATGCAGTTAAGAAAAGCTAGTAATTCAGAGAGGAATATATTTTAAATTAAATGTTTGACAACTGCTTTTCTGTTTCTATAGCTTCCCATTTGAATGACTGTGCCTTGAACCCGAGCTACAGTATATAATTTCTTGGTACTTGGCCCCTATCTAGTTTTCTTCCTTAAACCTTTCAATTTGTATAAACATAGAAAAGTTTAAATTTGACCGTGAATGGATAAAGAAAACGTGTGAAAGCTTATGTTCATCAGATCTCTCTGACTATATACAATTGAAGCTGAACGATTAATTTCTCAGTTGCACTTCCATCTAATCCCACATTACTGTTTCATTTTGATACAGATTGAAACATTGCATACAAGAAAAGCTGATTATAAAGAGTGGATCCATTCCAAAACTGAATGTTGACTAAGCCATGAGGATGCATTGGCAATATCCCCCACGTCCCCCGTTGACTTTTCTGTTCAAATGATCGATTTTGTCCATAGCCTCAACAACAGTTACATAATTTCTTCACACCTTTAACTTTGACATTTTCATAAAGAATAAACATTAAAACACTGCAAGATTTTAGGGTATGATGACACAAACATAAATAAACTATTTCATATTTATGAACAGCTTAGTGTCAGTAGAATTGACTGTTAGGGACAAATTGGTAATGGCCCCACGTCGGCTCTTCTGTTACCATACCTTTTCTAATGATCAAGCAAAGAGCATGAAATAAAATAAATAATTTCTTGCCAGCCGGGTGCTGTTCTTTCTTTCATATCAGAAACATGGAAATTTCACAGTGAAATGATGACAAAAATCAAAATGTACAAATTTGTATTAATTTTTTTTCATTACTCTGTATGATTGATAGTGGACACAAATTTCTCAGGTTCACTTCCTGGATGGAAGCAATATCGAATTAACTTCACAGTTTTTCCAAAACAATTTCAACCTTTGCACATTATAAAAACTGGTAATTGAGAGTGGAACAGTTTTGGGATTTAAAGGTTCGGCCAATGGTCTTTTCTGATACTGTACCTTTATTTCCCATTTGCATTATTGACTCGGGAATCCTGAACTACAATATATAAATTCTTGATACCTAGCTAGTCGTATTCTTTGAACCATTCAAATTAAGTAAACATCAGAAAAGTCAAGATAAGAGTGTACGGAAAGTACTTATATATATATATATATATATATATATATATATATATATATATATATATATATATATATATATATATATATATATATATATATATATGTATATTCATTCTGCTGTAAATACCTCTCTGACTTATTAATCGAAACTGGATTTTAATTTCTCAGATGCACTTTCATCTAGTCCCACTTCATTGTCTTACTTTTATACCCAAAAATTAAAACATTGCATATAAGAAAAGATATTATATAGAGTGGAACAGTTCTGAAATGGTTGCATAAGCGCTGGGTATGAATCTCAAACCTGATATGTCGAAGGATGATAAAATGTACTAAGTTATATATATGAGAAACTTAATTTTGTTAGACCTCTCAATGTCTTTATAATTGAACCTGGAAAATAATTTCTCCAGTGATATTCTATCAAACCACTTACTTTATGTTATTTTTACATAAATTCAAAATTTACACATAAAACAAGGTGAATATTCAGAGTGGAATAGTTCCAAAATCAAAAGTTTGGCTAATGTTTGGATATGACTCGGCATTTCCGATACATCTGATTATCTGTTATGATGGCTTTCCCTTCATTTTATTAAGCCTAGAACCTGAAGTACAAAATGTATCTTCTTGACATTTAGATACTTTTCCTTCTTTGAACCTTTAACACTGTATAAACATCAGAAAAGTTGAAATTTGATGGTGGAATAATAACGAATATCTAAATGTACAATATGTATTCAAACTTTTTTACAATATATGTTGCCTTTTCTGTTATCATACTTTCCCTTCCAATGATTAAGCTTAGAACCTCAACTGCAGTATATCACTTGCTATCATCTAACTAGTGTTCTTTTACACTTTCATACTATATAGAGCAAACATCAGAAAAGTCCAGATTTGAGAATGTGATGACAAAAATATAATCGTACTGAGATGGACGTACGACAATCTGATTCTAATTCTGTATAATCAAAACTGGATTGTAATTTTTCAGGTGAGGTTTACCTTATATTTTTCTGTTCACAAAAGTTGAAACATTGAAAATAAAGAAAACAATTAAGAATGGAACTGTTCAGAAATGAAAAGTTTGTCCTAGCCCTGGGTATAAATTGACCATTCCACTATGCCGGATTTTGTTAAAATCATCTTGAACCTACCTTGTGTTTTTTTCTCTGACTCTGCATATTGTTTAATCAGAAAAATGTAGAAATCAGTCTGGAAGGATGATGAAATTCTTAATGAAAAGCTTTTTCTTGTACTCTACAACTGAAACTTTATTATAATATCTTGGTTCAATTTGATCAAATCCACTTTTTTTCTCTTCTTACACAAATTCAAAATTCCATGTCAGAAAACTAAGAACAAATCAGCCTGTTTGTCCAGAAAACAAAAATTTGGCTAGGTGCTGGGTATGAAGAGGCAATCCTGCAATGTTGGCTTTTCTGTTGCCATGGATTTCCATTTCAAGGAACAGCCTAAGAGGATAAAGTACAATAAATACTTTCATAATATTAAGCAGGTTTTTCATCTTTTACCCTTTGACATTCCATAAACATCAGAGAAGCTTTGATCTGAGATTACACAATCTAAATGAACAAAGAAAGACATATGAAAAGCTTTTTCTTGTTGGACCGCTCTATAATTGAATCTGGATGATAATTTGTCAGGTGCTAGCCGATTAAACCCATGTTGTTTTCTTTTTTTTTTATACATAAATTCAAATTTCACACATAATAATAGCTACAAATTCAGAGTGGAACAGTTCCATACTAAAAAGGTTTATCAGTACCGAGTCATCATCGCAAGTCACAGGTGAAAATCTGCTACACTTTTTTCTTTAGCTGCATGCGATATTTCCTCATTTCTCATGAATATGCATAAACAAAAATACACCATGAACGAGCCAATGAATGACCAATAAAAGACTGTTTGGAAGAGAAAGTCTGTCTGGCACACTCAAAATAAAAGGTCATGATGCAACCTTCAAGAAAATGTGACTCTGGCTTGCAATTATTGGTTAAGCAGGTTTATCCATATTCATGAGAAACGAGAAAATCTATCACTGGCAACTTATGTCTCACAGGGTGGAAATCTGATACACTTGACAAGAATGTGATCTACTGACAATGGACACATGCAGGGTATGCACTCTAGTTGATGTTCACCCTTCAGGAGGTGTCCTCGAGTCCGGTATGTGTGTCCTGTGTGTGGCACAATACCATCTCATCTCGGCAGTTTGTTCTATGAGGGATGCCACTCTCCAATCCAATGTTCTGATGCTTTGTTTGTGGAATTTTCTTTTAAGACATTTTGACATGTAGACTGAACATGCCAATTTATATAAAATTTAAAGTTGCCATATGAAATCATCCAATGCCATATGAAATCATCCAATCAGAAAAGGGTGACTGCAGGGCAGTTCTGGCTGCTCTTCCAGACCCCTAATGCCAAAGTGACTAGGCAGCCAATGGTACAGATATTATCTGATTAGTAATACTGGAACGGTGAAAGCATGGTTTGACACTTTACTTGGCCAACCCTCAAGTTATATTATGGGTGGGTTATGTACAGTTGTATATGCCACATTGAACTTTTTGCCAGTTAACTGGTGTACATTGTAATATGCATGTGTGTCAAAGTTCTGGAAATTAATCCAGTCTATTTAATTGACCTTTTGGATTTTAGGAGAATTCTTTGCCAACTGACTATCATAGTTATTAAAAAGTCATGGTCATTGAGAGAGAACTTTTAAGAATGTGGTGAAAATTTAATAAAAATTGGATGAGAGATGTTAAAGTTATAAAAATTTTGAAATTGTATGTTATGCAGTACAACCCATACACATGACCAACCTGGCCCCTGGCAGATGGCTTGACTGACCCACATGTCAGAAAGAAATAATAGCTAAACACAAATCTTGACAATTAGACTGGTCAACAGGCAATTGGAATTTTTATTACATGCTAGGTGACCGACAGTCATAGCACTAGGCAAAGAGGTAAATTGTTGCCTCATCTGTCCGACAGTATGGGTCAGGCCCCTAAGATTTCCACTTGGTTTCTTGACTCCAGTGCAAGTTTGAAAAATATTTTTCATTATTCTTCATTGGGAGAGTTACAGAATTTTGCCATGCCACGCCATTATCTTGTCTTACAATTTTTGGCGATGAAATGCAGCTTTAAACTAAGTGGATGAAAATAAATGGACCAACATCAGGATCAGTGCTTTATTTCTTCCACTTTCCTGGCTGTGTCAATGACGGCTGCTCTTGTACTTGATAAAGCGAACAAGGTTGGTTTTGGCAGTTGAGATTACTGGATAGTGCTCTCCCAAATTCTTCCTGTTGCTGTTAATCTGTAAAACACACACAAAAAAATTAGAATTCAAGTGAATGAGGAAACTTAAATTAAATGCATGTTATAGCTATTCGCAAATGGTCCAGCTCACTACAATTTGTCATTTTGTTTGCACTTCAAACCAAACAGGAGTTTCTTTACTAATACAGAGTCTATATTTGCATGAGGTAGTCTATTTTTTCAGACAACAAGAGTGATATGGTTCATCATCTTCGATAAGCTCCAAACAATTCTGTACATTTGCATAACTTTGGGAGTTACATCCCATGGAACCCATGTACATAAGAGTTAAACTGCTTGCCCTTGTTATTTTGTTCAATTGTTTTGAGAAATATTAAAACTTGACATTGCAAATATTTGACGCAGATGACACAATTTTTACCTAGCATGTATGTGAAGTTACAGGAACCTTACCCCTTCAATGAAAAGGAACTTCTCCAGAAACTGGAAAAGGACAGTGAGCAGGCTCATTGTTTACAATGAAAACTCCTTTGGGGTTTGAAATGCAAACAAAATGACAGTGTTAGGGCCCCCCTGGCAACAATCCAGTTAGAAATTGTAAATAATGAATGAAATGACCAAGTTTTGCACATTTATTATATCCCTGATGCTTTCATTTTTTAAATCAGTAGGAGGGTACAAACTGTCAAGGGGTAGCGAGTACTATAATTTAAAGTTTTTACTTTATGTAAACAATAATAAATCAAAATCTCCAAGTAAGACAAATTTAGGACGTGAAAATTTTGTAAGGGTATATTCTGAAAGCTACTCATGACAGAAACCAATAGTAATGAAATTGCTTTCAAAATAGCTATCATAGTTAACCAATAGTAATGAAATCACTTTCAAAATTGCTATCATAGTTCTATGAAGTTTTCAGAAACCTTTTCAATAGATTTACCAAATATAAGTAATGTTTAGGAAAATTATAAGAAGAGTCACCTCAAGATGACGTACCATATATTTGGTTATAAGTTGTGTCCAACTACAAACTGCACAGACCCAGATCTGCAGTTTGCAACGAGTAATCAGTAGAACAAACAACACAGACCCTGATATGCTGGCACATTATGCAATGACAAATCAGGGTCTATGTTGTTTGCAGTTGAACTTGACTTGCAATGAATGTATTGTCAAAGCAGATGAGGGCTCAGAATGTATTGTTCAGGCAGATGACAGTGCAGTTTTCTCAGTTTTATTCAAGCTTTTGACTCTAATTTCATATCTGAACTCCGTAGAATACACGCAGACATCAAATTTCCTGACTGCAGATAACAGTGTTTGCAAAATGAAGCTAAATGCATAACCTCATCACTGTCAGTAGAGTACAAGAGGGCTTGGGCCTGCATGCTTAATAATGAGACAACCCAAGTATTGACAGAATCCATGAAATAAATAAATATAAGTTAATGAAATTATCCCAAACCTTTATAGAGATCTTCTACAGCTGTGACCTTGACCCTAAGATTGATGGAGCTGGTATGTTTGTCGCAGAATGAATTGTTTGCTTTATAATAATTCATAATATGACTAAAGGGTTTAGGAAATATAAACAAATTAAAACTTGAACCGAAACTTTAATGCAAATCTAAAATGACTAAGATGTTGATCCTAAGGTCACAGGGACAAGTGAGAGTGTTGCAGAATGACAAAATTTATCCCAAACCTTTTATAGCCAAAACCATCATGTTAACTTTTATGACTGACTCTGGCCCCAAGGTGTTGGAGCAAGTGTGTGTGATGCAGAAATAATTGTCTTTCCTTTTATATTGATTAATCACAAGCATGAAGGGAATCCATCAAGGGTCTTAAGAAATATTAGAAACTCCAAACTTTAACCAAAACCTCAACACAAAACTCCTATGACTGTGACATTGACTCTATCATCACAGAGATGAGTGAGTGTTGCTTCAGTAAAACTAATTCCAAGTATGAAGAGAATCCATCACAGGTTTAGGAAACACATGCAAATGAAAAGTTGAACTCGAACCTTAAATAAATCTTTCTCTGACAGAAATGTGGCAGCTACCATTTATACTTGGTTATAAGCCGAGACCAAATGCAAATAACATAGACCCTAATCTGCCTTTGCATAATGTGCCCACAGATCAGAGTCTATGTTGTTTGTTATACTGATTACTCCTAATGAAACTGCATAGACCCAGATCTGCTGGCACATTATGCAATGACAGATCTGAGTCTTTGCAGTTTACAGTTGGACTTATAAGTGAGTATAATGGATTGTATCACTTTTTCACTAACATGAACTTGACAAAAGTAGTCACAGCAAGTTTAATGGCTGTGAAAGATGATGTTGTTCAAGAAAAGGAGTTAAATGCAGGCAACGATAAATGACGATTTTCTTTTTTTTACAAGGCAACTTGAACAATTTCCAAATAGTAAAATTTAATTAGCATATGGCACTTATATACAACTTGGTTGAAAGTGTACCAAGTTTGGCGATAGGACACCATTTTTAAGGCCATATACTGCACACACTGTTCTATAGTTGAAATCTAACGCTTCTGAAAAAGAACAGATTTTTAAAAAATGTATATTAAAAAAAAACTGAATTTTTATGTGTTCTATCCACACAAAACAGAAACCAGTGGGAACCAGTCACCAGTCTACTGGGGACCAGAAATGTTATACCAGTGCAACAATGTTTGGATGAGTAATAGGCTTAAGAAGGTTAACATGTACACACAAAAAGCTGTTAATTGATTACCTTATTGTTGTAATCTGAATAGGTTAAGGCCAAATGCAGAATGTTTTATGAGGTGTTGTAAGTAATAAAAGAATCCAAGTTGGTTGATGATGGCGTTCGAATCTTTGAATACAAATCAGCCGACCTTTTGGCGGAAGTGAGATAAAAAGGAGAGCCTGACCAAAAAAAGATTTAGGCAGAAACACTCGAGTTAGTATTTTGAGTTTTTGTATTGTTTAATTGTTATTGTGTTGTTCAAGATGTTTTTAGAGGAATACTGAAGGGCAGCTTGTATATTTTTTGGGGTCCATGTCAAAATGCCAAAACATGCACTTTCTCCCAATACTTAAAAAACACCCGCTAAGAAATATGAGACTCGGGAATACATTTGAAGACCAACTGTGGAACTACCTCATTGTGGTGAACTTAGCTTGGACGTGTATTGGAGAGCAGTCAGCAGTCTTAAAACCCAGCCACAGGAACTTAGCTTGGACGTGTATTGGAGAGCAGTCAGCAGTCTTAAAACCCAGCCACAGGAAAACTGAAGTTTCAACTTCTTTGCAGGCTAAGCCTAGTTGCTTTGTCATTGCCACTTCTAATACAGATAGAGATTACATTCTCCATTCTTTGCAAAATACAATGAAATTCAAGGGGAATTCTGGAGCAGAAAACTATCAAAAGGCTGTTAAGTTTGAAACATAATAATCACAATGAATGTCATCAGTGGTCACAAGTCAGTGATCTTGTGAAGGAAACTAAAAATACTTGTGGATTTTATAAAAAAATCTTTGCAGTGAACTATGAGATATACAACTCTTCCTTTTTCATTTAATTGACAATACACTGACTTGTAGTCGCTCATTATTATTGCAACATTTCCATTAGAATCTGATTCATGTTCTAAAACTTGCTGTTTGATTATAGAGGGCTGAGCACATTTTTTTTCCCCGTGATCTTGTGATGGAAACTAAATATACTTGTGGATTTTATAAAAAGAATCTTTGCAGTTTGCAGTTTGCTTCTGAATCAATGAATTCAAGCCAGGGATAACGATCAACCCAATGTGGCTAAAAAAAATTCAGTCTTTTAGTGTCATATTTGACATTTTTTGTTGCTACAGAGTCTGGCTTATATCTCTTTGGAGAAATAGCTACCTCACAGTCAGTCGCAGTTTTACATTTTACCCCTCCACTTTAACATTAATTTTCCTTCTCCAACTCTTCCTTATTAACTTCCTTGAAACAATAATTGAGTAAACTCATTTTATCCACATAGTAAATATCACCTTGCTTGACAACTACTTCTAAAGTGATCATAACAGACATTTTGTCCTTTAAATATTAACAGAGACAGCTCCTTAATTGGCGTAATTGTTTCGCTTAAAACCCAATATCAGACATGGAAGTTAATCCTCTGTATAATCAATTAAAAATGAAAGACTCATCACTGGCATTTAATCATTTCATAAAGGGAACCAACACTAATGTCGGTAAAGTGCCTTTCAATAATTTACTTGGATTGATTCGCTGGATTAAAATCACAGGGTGAGTTTTTCGTGTGGATCTAGGTTAAGGAAGTTGCTTAAAACGCTGCTAATTAATCATGCTGGCTTTGTTTTGTCTCACGTTTTGATTGAACAATAATTTAGTTGCTTAGCCCAATATGCAGTCAAGCGGTAATATAACATGCGCACATGCAAGAGTTATCAATGACCACCGTTAAATGTGATACTGGATGTAAATAAACACATGGAGACTGGTAGAATCAAGCATTCGGTACGCCCGGAGGGCATGAATGGCCAGATAAAGGTAGATAAAGTGATTATAGGATGAAAATAGACACTTGCCCAACTTTTTTAAAATAGGCAAAAAGCACTTGTCCCAGACTAGCGACTTGGAAAATTTTACTTGCCCGACTTTGCAAATGAATAGTCCGGGACATCGGGCTATGGGATTTGCCCAGCTCTGATTAAAGTATGAAGAGAATACATATTATGTCAAAAAATCCACTTGTTTTCTTTTCAGTCCCCTTAAAACACATAAAATTTATGTCGATAAAAAATCTACTGGTTTAGACACCAATCGACTGATCAAACTTTGTAAATCTACTGGTTTGATATTCTGGTTCTGTCACATGTATGTGGAAATACTTTGACAGGTTTTATTATGAGTTGTGCTCCAAAAACAAGACAGAAATTATAAATTCATCGGGGGGGAGGAGGGTATTATATTTTTGGTAGCCTGTGACCAAGTAATCTTGGCTACTAAGATGCATTGTCTTAGTCGATTTCTGATGAGTGTTTTTTTTGTACATATTTGATGGCCCATCTCCACCATCTGTGAAAATTTTAAAGATTCTCAAGCCAGGATATTTGTCAAATTTAATCTTTTTCTTTTGAGCAGTGGTTGAGAAAAAGTTGTTTCATTTTTTTTCTTCCAATTTAAGTAATAGTGGTCATATTTCACACGGACTTCATATTATTTGTTCAAATATAAAAGGTCTTCATACCAGAATGCTGTCAAATTTTCAGAGCAATTTTTGAGAAAAAGTAATTTTTAGATTTTTCTCCTAATTTCTGTGGCATTTTTAAATTCGATGGTTTTCAGTCCTATTCGTATAAATTTGAAAGGCTTTTGTGCCAGGATGCTTTTCTTTAAAATTTAGTTCAATTTTGTTCTGTATATGTTTTCTTGAAATATCATTTAAATGTTTTATTCTAACTGTATTAACAGCAGCCATATTGACCAGCAGATCAGCATCATTTGTACAAATTTAAAAGGACCTAATGTCAGGATGCTTTCTTTCATTTGGTCATATTTCAGTGAAGTGGTTTATAAAAAAAATTGTTTCAACAAGATCCATTTTTAGTAGTGGCAGCCATATTTAATGGCCAATCAGCACTGCTAGTACACACCTTGAAGACTTTCATGGCCAGGGATGGCATTAAGCCACATATCAATGTTGCACACTCTCTCTGACTCCTTTGGGATGCATTATTTTGCCCACTGAATGATTAAAGCACATCTTTATTGGCCAGTTTCCCATCTGAGTGGACACACTTTTTCATACCTGTTAGCTATCATTGATACATTTAATTTTTTCTTCTTCAGTAGATACAAGTTGAACTTTTCCCATGGTCAGACTGGTCTGCACTTGAATGCATTTCCTCTGTGGCAGTTTGTTTAGAAAAATGAAAAACAGTAAGTTCTCTGGAAGCTTGGACAAGTAATGAAAAATGCAATTGTAAAGGTGATCAGCTGATTTAGAGAATTTGATTACCGAATATACTCGCATAATGCGCTGGCCGATCTGGGTCTATGCAGTTTGTAAGGACTAATCAGTAGAACAAACAACATAGACCCTGTTCTGCCGGCACATTATGTGGCGGCAGATCAGGGTCTATGTTGTTTGCATTTGGACCCGGTTTATACATGAGTATATATGGTACAAAAATTACACCAAAAGATAGCACATTGTCAAATGAGTTGTATTTTGTTAAAAAATTTTATTGAATGCTTGTTTGGCATGCTGTTCTTACCTTGGATTTGAAAGCTGGTAAGACTTGCTTCAATCTGTCTACAAGATTTATCTCTCTTACTATGGGATCTAAGTGATCTTCACAAAAGACATCAAAAATAGAGTCCAGAGCCTCAGCAGTAACCAACAGATCACAGTCTTTGCAAACAACTCCAATCAGAAATAAGCCTATGTCCTGTAATAATCAAAAAGTCCTTTTCAATCAATTCATATGTGCTTGCATGCAGAGTGCAAACCTGACACCGAGTTAATACATATCATATAAGTATAAAATAAAAGATCTAAATGTAAAAGATGTTTCTACAAAGGCAGATAGACTAAATGTTTGATAGAAAGTTGAGTACCTGATACCTATATTAATACTCATTTTATATCAGGTACAAGTACTACACACACACATATTATTATTATTATTATCACAGTAATGTGATCTTGATTGCTAGATCATGTTGAATTGTCAGCATCAGAAAACTGAATCATTATGAGGCGCAATTTTCTGATGCTGACAACAAGATGTCATCTAGCAATCAAAATCAAATTACTATGATAATGATAATGATATATATATATCAATTTTCAGGTTATTTAATAAATCACTATACTTAACTGAAAAACAAAAGAAACTGCTTAATGTTTCAAACCTTTTAATACGAACTTCATCTTAAATCATCAAATGAATCACATCCTGATCAGCTGAGATGCCCATGAATATTGCAGTTTATGAATGAAGTGAGTGAAACGGTCACTCATTTTCGCTGTGATCACAGTTAGTAAATGAATTCTTAGACGCATGGGGGCAACAGATGCATCTATGTTATTTACAGTTTTTGTGCAGTTGTAAAATTTTGCATCATGGAAGATTTCAACAGCTGAATGTTGATGAAAGTTTCTCTTCAAGGCCAGGTTGATATTGGTTGAACTGTTTCTTGTTGGCCACAGTGAGAGGCTCCAATGGGGACTCGGCATGGGAATTACATCATTATTTTGTCAGTTATTTACAACGGAATTGAACAAATTGTTGGAACCTGATGATACAAATTTGTTACAGAGAATGTTACTCATTTCTTTTGCATGTCAAGTAAGGCTATGGCGTAGTTGTTCATGTTTATTCAGTTGTAACTGGGAAACCTCAAGGAAAAAGTAGTTACAGCCTCATTTGGGAGGATGGCGATACAGAATCAGAAAATGAGAGTATCGTTTTCCTACTTCTAGGAAATAGCGGTAAAACTCTGGCTCTTTCTTGAGTCAAAAATTGATAGGTCTATAATGAATTCACTTATTAGTTCAGAGTCTCATTGATACAAGATGCTATACCATGAACGGAATTTTCCATTGTGGTAATATCAGGAAGAACCCAGTTATGTCATCTAGACTTTACGAGAAGTAAATGTGATTCTTGTGTGTGTTCTCTATTGACTGTTAGCATGATTTTTGAAGCACAGAAACAGATGGAAATAATGATGTTTTTCTGATTGAATTTCAACATAAATTACCTTAGAACTAGCTTAGAAATGAATATTGACAAAGGTATTTACGAAAACACCAAGGTGCCCCATTTCTTTCAATCATAACCTTGAGATGTGTACCTACGAAATGCATGTTTTATTTAAGAAAACAATTCCAAGTTTAAAAATTAACTTTTTTTTTATAGATGCATATATCTGATCAATTTGAGTGTATCAGTGCACAATTACAATTATGTGTCAATTAAATATTTTAGTACATAAATGCAGCTATTATTATGCTGGTTTGGCATTTTCTTTATCCAAGCACCAACCCCCACATATATACTTTATTGAGTGTTCAATCTTTCATATTAGATGGCAGTTCAGTACATAAAGCATTTGGCAGTTATGTATCCCAATTTCTGTTACAGCTCGAGAGAGAGTTTCCCACAGAATCTAAAAAGGATATTTTAAAATGCATATCTCATGATAAAATGGGCATCTTATTTTATTGCAAATTGTTATCATTGTATTATTATTCGTATGTTGTTGTTGTTGTTGTTGTTGTTGTTGTTGTAAAGTTAGAAAATCTGCAAGGGAGTACCATATTCGACATAATACCTGCATTGTGGGCTTAAAAAATTCTGTGTAAATTTTTTTTAAGTTTGTGCTCATCCTAATAAAGACACATCGATGATATATAAACAATGTCCCCATCTCATATATGTAAATACAATATGAGTTAACTCCCTTCGTGTCGGCAGCTCTCCATTTTGTAGATGCATTGTGTATCCCAATATGGTCACATCGAATAAAACACATTATAAAATTTGTTTTTGAGACTAATTTAACCCATTACATTCAGTGGCCACAACATATCAGATGAATATTCTCAGTGGGTTTTAGCAGCCACTTCTCTCCCATGAGGCATGCCATGATCAAGAAATATACGCTTAATAATAAATTTGCTGGTGAGTTTTAACCAAAAGAGGAATGTGTGCTTATTAAGGCATGTGTGGATATTATGTTTAATACAGTATTTGATCTGTACAGTTCTAAAACTTGTATGTTTCATGCATAGTCCACCCCAAAAAATTGCAAGAGTTAAAAACTTTATCAAAGTTTCTCAGTATTAATCTTTTTCTGTTTTCTTCTTTCCTTAGCAAATGATACATATATCAGTAATTCTTTACAAAGAAATCTAATGCATGATAAATTACTGTGGATATGTATGATACATAAAAAAAATTCCTAATTTTATTTGGCCTTACATTTCCTCCTCTTCTTTTCTTTCATGTGGCCTTTAAATTCCTTGGATGATTTATGATTCAGTTTTTAGAATAATCAGTAAGTAAACTTCTCGTTAAACATTAACCCAAGGGTCAAGTGGAAATTAACTGGCTTTGTTGACTCTGTGACTCTTTTCTTCAATCACAAGTGTGATGAAAGCATACAAATTAACAGGACTCACGCAGCTGTAAACAACAGAGCTGAACTGAGAAGGAGCACCAAAAGTTGACCAGGCAAGGGGAGGTGGGAGGGGATCATGTAGCATGGCATTGGGTAAAAGTGCACAGAACCTAAAAAGGGACAACATGGTGCACAAAAAATGGCATGGTACTGAGCCATTCTAAAGAGGTTAGAGGAAACACTAGGAGATCTGTAGAGTTGTGTGCATGAATTGTGCAGGAGATAATTTGTCTATACAAAGTATGCATGATGATGTATCCATACAATACATCTTTCCAACATATATCAATCAACCTTACTAAGCATCTTCACATCTTATTATCTATAGCCAATGGGAGGACTATCATTTTCTGGTGTGATTAGTTATATCATGTTACGTAATGTAGATCGCCTTGTTAGGACCTGCCACAAATAAAAGTAAGTTGTGTGTATATATATATATATATATATATATATATATATATATATATATATATATATATATATATATATATATATATATATATATATATATATATATATATATATATATATATGAACCATGAGCTGAAATAACTCAGAAAATACTGCTTTGATTTTGCTAAAATTTCAAGTTTTCTTTATTGTAGTTAAAATGACAAGTCTGTAGAATCTACTAATTTTTGAAACATATTAACAAATGTTCTGTTGCAAAGGAGGATAGATGGAGTTTTAGACAAATTTGGTGAGGTCTACAACAAATATTCCTCTAAAAGCCAATTTGCCAGGACATACCTTCAGTAATGGATGAGGCTCTGTGTTTTTGGCTAGAAGACAACCAATTGTACACACAATTCTTATGGCGTTCACCCTAACTTCTGACCACTGACAGAACTGAACCATCTCATAAAGAAACTGCAAGTCCATTTCACTCACTTCAGAAAACTGAAAAAAAATGTTACTTGTATTATGGCTGGTAAATTGTTATTAAATAGATATGAGTAAATAATGTGAATTTAATTCACCAATTATTAAAATGTTACTTGTATTATGGCTTGTAAATTGTTATTAAATAGATATGAGTAAATAATGTGAATTTAATTCACCAATTATTAAAATGTTACTTGTATTATGGCTGGTAAATTGTTATTAAATAGATATGAGTAAATAATGTGAACTTAATTCACCAATTATTAAAATGTTACTTGTATTATGACTGATAAATTGTTATTAAATAGATATAGTAAATAATGTGAATTTAATTATTAATTTTTATGCAGAAAATGAATTCAGACTAAACTGACTTTTACTCTGACATGTTGGTCCCTGTGACAACAATTCTATAATGCATATTGACACTGACTTTAAGATGTTGGTCCCTGTGACAACAATTCTATAATGCATATTGACACTGACTTTAAGATGTTGGTCCCTGTGACAACAATTCTATAATGCATATTGACACTGACTTTAAGATGTTGGTCCCTGTGACAACAATTCTATAACGCATATTGACACTGACTTTAAGATGTTGGTCCCTGTGACAACAATTCTATAACGCATATTGACACTGACTTTAAGATGTTGGTCCCTGTGACAACAATTCTATAATGCATATTGACACTGACTTTAAGATGTTGGTCCCTGTGACAACAATTCTATAACGCATATTGACACTGACTTTAAGATGTTGGTCCCTGTGACAACAATTCTATAATGCATATTGACACTGACTTTGACATGTTGGACTCTGTGACAACACTACTGTAGTGCATACTGATACTGACTTTGACATGTTGGTCCTTGTGACAACAATACTGTAGTGCATACTGATACTGACTTTGACATGTTGGACTCTGTGACAACACTACTGTAGTGCATACTAATACTGACTTTGACATGTTGGTCCCTTTGACAACAATAATATAGTGCATTTACCCTGACTTTGACATGTTCGTCCCTTTGACAACAATATTATAGTGCATACTTACCCTGACATGTTGGTCCCTTTGACAACAATAATATAGTGCATACTGATCTTGATTGTAACATATTCTCTGGTACAATATAGCAGCAAAGGTACAATAATGAATTGATACAAACCAGGGAATACCTTTTTTTTTTTTGTTTCCTTCAAATTGTTGTTCATAGAATCTGCTTCAGAAGCTATTATCAAATCTGCTTCAGAAGCTACAATCATTGTCCACTACTAGAAACCAGATTTCAACTGGTGGAAGTAACAGACTGTAAGTAACCTAGGAGTGACAACTACTATGACCACTATTACAAACATTATTCATGCTTAGATAATCACCTTGATTAACCAGAATAACTGAAGCCTTGCATAAAAGCATGTACTCTAGTGTTCTATGTTTCAAATTTATCCCTGAATGACAATATTTTGTCCTACTCATCCACGACAAGCACATAATAAAGATTATATTTTTTTTTAAATGAAAGTGGCACAGAAACCTAGAAATTGGATGAAATACAAATACATCATTACTGATCAATATTTGCATGATTCAACAGTGAGAAGACTTTAAGAATAATATTCTTTTAGTAAGAATAATATTAATTTAGTCAACTGACAAGTTTTTTTTATGCATATGGCATGCTAAAATCTATGTGGTCATGAGCTAATGACAAACACTTACCCTAAGTTAGTAGAATGTTGGTCACAGTGACCTTCTCTGGTTGTAAGAGGGTATATTACTAATAGAGATGCATCAAGGTATATAATTCTAATATAAACAATAAAACACAAAACTTAAAGTCACTAAAGCATGAAATATAAGTCACAGAGGTCTGTATTTGGTAAGAGTGTAGCACTTATCAAGATGCATTGCCTCAGCAAGTTTCATAATAATTCATAGGAAGTATTATGAGTTAGCAAAAATACCTATGTAGTTATTAGATGAACATAAAAACTTGAGCAAAGCCAGTGAAATATGAAATATAGGTCACTGTGACATTTTTCTGTGCAAGGTTGTGGCACTAACTAATCATAAAGTCTGTCTTAACACAAAGAATAACCAAAATCACAACAAATTTCAACTATAAAATGTGCCCATATGACACCGGTGCCCCTGTCAATGTGATGTAATTTGAGGGCAAATTCTAAATCAAACACGAGCCAAAACTCCATAAAACTTTGCTTGAAAATGGTTAAAATCAAACTATACATCAGCTCTTAATGTAAAGCCTCATACCAAATTAAGTTAATCCATAAAATTTTCCAAAATCAAAAGTTACCGAGTGAAAATTGATGGGTAAAGTTCTAAGTCAAACAGGTGCCATAAATCCAAACAATTTTGCAAGACAATAGGTGAAAATCAAAGCTGACCCAGTTCTTTGTAAGTAAACATCATGGCAAATTTTATTGTAATCCATAAAGTCCTTCAAAAATTATTGAGTGAAAATAGATCGGCAAAGCTTTATGTCAAACAGGAGCTATAACTCTGTACACTTTTGCCAGAAAACAGTGAAAATCAATTATGACTTGGGTGTTCTTACCACAAAGTGTTGTAGTAAATTAAGTTTAAATCCATCAAATCCTTCTAAAGTTGTGAAAACAAAAGTACAAAGCTCTATGTCAAACAGGGGTCATAACTCCTAAACTTGTGCAGGGAAATACTGAAAATCAAACTTGACCTAGGTCTTCATAATACAAAGCCTCAGAGCAATTTTTATTTCAATCCTTAAAGTCGTTCAAAATCTATTGAGCAGAAAATGAAGGGAAAAGTTTTAAGTCAAACTTGACCTAGGCATCCGTAAAGTAAAGCTTCATACCAAATTTTACTTCAATCCATGAAGAGTTCTTCAAATGTTACTGAGTAGAAACAACATTCCTGACAGATGGGATTGGACAGGAAGTGGAGGATGTGATGTGAGAATCCTGATATGATGGACAGATATAGGCAATACTGATTGCCCCCTCCATAGATATGGCTTGAACATAACAAAGTCACTTGAGCATGAAATATTGATAAAAGAGGCCTCTTTCCTCTTTGTACTAAAGATGTAGTACTTGTCAGGATACATCCCCTCAACAAGTTTCAAGAAGCTAGGTAGTATATATATAATGACTCTTACCCTAAAGTAGTCCCTCTGCAGTTTGTTATTAGTCCCTTTATGTCTCATGCATGTAGCCAGCACAAGTTTCTATTAGGTACATGTACCTTTTTAGTTGGGGACTACAAAAGAACTGTTCTAAAATCAGTCTCATACAAGTCCCTTTCCCATGATATCATAGTCAAGTAGCTTTGCATGACCCCTCAGTTTAACATTAATATGTCTTCTTATAGTACATTATGGCAGAACAAGATAAAATGTGACCAATTTCAGAATATTTGATATTGTCTACTGTAAAAATATTGGACATGTACAATAGTATGCACACTTGCTAGCATTTGTACCTCTTCCTTTATCAATCTATCCATCTCCAAATTAGTTTCTTTTACAATCAGTGGTAAATATAATTTTTACATCGTGTGATAATTTCTTTATTTCTCCCTTACTTACATAACTGGTAAAAATTATCATGTTCATGTAGCTCATGTCTTTTGTCATGTATCGGAGAACTCGAAACTATTGCAATTTTGTCCACATTTGTATAGATGATGTATAATGCATTCTGCAACCTATCCAGTAAAGCCATGTAAGTCCATGCAAATGCGCTATTTTTTAACCAAATTGTCAAATCTATAGTCTAACTGGTTGTGTAATTTTTAATTTGTGAAATAATACCCTTGAGTCAAGTATCAAAGCATTCATTTGTATTTATTTCACTATTTTATATGTGTATGATATTTAGCATTTAACATTTGAAATTTATCATAAATTTCAGCAAAAGCCCATCTAATCCGTCTGGTAATTCTATCCCTGGGTCCCATCTAGGGAGTTTTGCTCTTTCTCACTGTAAATTGGGAGGGTTGTCTTATGTCAATTCAGAAGATTGGAGTTCGAAAAGGAAAAGCTTGTGCTCTCCACAATTAAAAGCTAGGAGCTCTGGAAGGAATATAACCTGCAATATACCAACAGGTACAACAGGTGTCATCATACATCAAACTTCTCCTGAGATTTAAGGTGCACCACAGTTTCACATGCCCTGTAATCTGAAATAATGTCAATTAATAACCTTGGTATCAATTTTATGTCATACCCTCTTAACTCAAGTGATTCACCCCAATTATACTCTCATACATGATGACGAGATGAACAGATGAGAGTGAGAGAGCAGGTGTGCTCAATATAAACAGAAAAATACTTACTTCTAGCAAATGCAGACCTTTTGATATGTAATTCTTAGATACTATATATACTCGTGTATAATCCGGGTACAAATGCAAACAACATAGACCCTGATCTGCTGTCACATAATGCACCAGCATATCAGGGTCTACGTTGTTTGTTCTACTGATTAGTCCTTCCTTACAAACTGCATACACCCAGATCTGTCAGCACATTATGCGATGGCAGATCTGGGTCTATGCAGTTTGCAGTTGGTATTAGCTTATATGCAAGTATATACGGTAATACACCTTCAGTTATTAACACACTGTAAAATAAATTATATAAGCATTACATGTACACTGACATTTGGTGCTCTCTTTTCTCCTCTCAAGGTAAAGCAACTACAATAGATGATGCACAATCATTTACTTAAATCAGGATTGGTGATTTTTCAGTGCTACAATTGTAGCATTTTACCAACACCATTTATTTTATTAAAGATTTCAAATAGGATGGTTGTACTACATTTCAATTTTTGTGATCTAGTCATACAGCACTAGTAAGTAGTTATTTTTAATTTTAGGGCTGTTGTATGAATGTGTTAAATGGGAAATTTCATATCATTCTAGAATTCTTTTTCTCCCATTACAATTAATACAATAAATCATAATGATAATGATGCACTATTATTAGAAGGATACAGAGGAAAATTCTGACAGTTACATTTATGTATCTATACAAGGAGATAATCATTTATAAGTCAGGTTCAACTACAAACAATACAGACACTGATATGCTGTCACATAATCACATAATGCGCTAGTAGATCAGGATTTATGTTGTTTGTTCTACTGATTACTCCTAACAAACTGCATAAACGCAGATCTGCCAACACATTATGCAATGACAGATCTGGATCTATCCAGTTTGCAGTTAGATCTGACTTAAAAGCGAGTATATACAGTAGCTTACCATATATACTTGCATATGAACTGGGTCCAAATGCAAACAACATAGACCCTAACATAAGGCAACAGCAGATCAGGATCTATGTTGTTTGTTCTACTGATTAGTCCTTATAAACTGCATAGACCCAGATCTACTGGCGCATTATGTGACCGCAGATCTGGGTCTATGCAGTTTGCAGTTGGTATTAGCTTATACACGAGTATATACGGTAATATAATTTCATTTTGTTGCTTGATCCTCAGAATAATTTGATTAGTGCTTTCTATATTCTATCTGATGATGTTGTTGGAATAAAGATTGTTTAAATCCAATACATATATGGAAGGTGTGAAAATCAAATTAAAATTTAATGAAAAAGTTTTGAATTTTTTACAGAAACTGTATATGTTATACAGCCAACTATGTCTAGGTGACCCCTTAATTAGACAAAGTCTTATCCCACTACCAATCTATACTTGTAAAAATACAATTGACCAATCGCCAGAGCAGAGCTAACCAAACCTAGTCTTTAGCATAGCACAGCATATAAAATCTGAGTATTTTATTTTGACACTTTCCCAATGAGAATTAGAGTTAACTTTATAGTGTATAATGAAACTTGCATGAAAAACTGACGAATAATGTTGACATTATGACAATCTGAATTTGTATATGATATAGTCGACAAGGTGATGGACATGAGGCCTGAATGTCTGACAAGCTTCCAGTACTCCTGTAAATCATGTCATACCTCACACCTTTGCCAACGAGAAAATTGGTCGGTGGTCCATATGTATCAGCACATGTTAGGGTTTGACTGACACATGGTTGTATGTTAATTAGGTAAATATTTACATCTAGCCAAGAGGTCGAATAAACATTAGTGGCAAGGTTTGAGAACTGCATGTGCCTTAACACAGATTTATTTGCATAAGAGTTTACACTTTACAGGTTTGTCCAGTACTGTTATCCGCAGGTAGCAAATAACTATCACATTAATGGGTACAGGAATTCAAAATTAAAAACTTTTGTACAGAATTTGTTTTGGGATGGGAGGTGGCTCTGAATGGCACCCTCCTATCCAGCATTCTATGATGTTAACACACACAAGGCTGATAATCGTAACTTGAGTTTGCGAACTGAATGAATTGAGAATACAATAATTCAAACAATTAGTATATTTATGAATGTTAAACAAACTTGGTGTGAAGATACATCTTCCCAATATCTGAGACGAGTTATAAGATCTGCCATCCAAAATCTCAAGTTCAAAGTGAAATGTTATGACATAGATTTTTCTACTACACTTAACCTTTTACCTCATGTAAGCGCTTTTGGATGCCACTACTCCATTCTCATGTAAGCGCTTTTGGACACCTCTACTCCATTCTCATGGAAGCACTAGTGGACGCCTCTACCCGATTCGCATAGAAGCGAGTTTGGATGCCTACTGTAAACATCAGCCATTTTGAGCTTGTTTTCGTAGTGCCACCTTCTGGGAAAACCAACTATTAGATACTACAGGCATTTAGGTTAATGACCATTACGTCAGATCACGTGGTTGATATTTAAGATCTAGTCGTAACCTGCTATTTAAAGTAACTAGGTCAGATTCTCCACTCTCCAAAATGGAGGCCACGGATTTCGTTCAGCACCTTCTTGAGTTTGGATGATTAGAATTATGACTATCAAAGCTTCAATAAGTTGGATGTAGGCTCCGATGTCGATGGAGGCAACAATGATTTTTGATAATTTATTAAATTCTGATGATTTAGCAATGTAGATGTATACAACGAACCGATAGATTTCGAGGTTGAGAAATGTCAGCTATGGTTGGTCACACTGCTTCACTGACTTGACAATGAACGAGTTCTCTCAAGATTTTAAAGCATATAAAAAATTCTTCCATGAAAAATAATTATAGAACTATAAAGATCAGATTTTACTCTTAAACCTATCTATAGATAATAGACGTGTACAAAAAAGGAAAATGGTTGAAATTGATGCTGAACTTAAGATATACTACACTGCTATACATGTAACAGGCAGGCCTATGCATATTGAGTCATAGAGCTAACTGGTGTTCTATACATAGCACACTGCACTGTGTGGATTCCGCATATGTATATCAACTGCCTACACAACAACAGGCTCTATGAGGTAAAGGGTTAAATTATGAACAAATAAATACTGATTTTAACTAAACTTGGTATGTTGGGGTTTCTCAAGAATACCTCATCCATGGGTGGCAGTGATGTATTGGCACACTATGAATACTTACTCTGGCGGAGTTGGCTTCAGCCAATTTCTGCACAACCGCTCTCATTGCACTGGTGACCGACTCCAATATGTCTTTCGTTTCAATACCTAGGTAGATAAGATTACATTTAAATAATATTTGTAAAAAGAATTTAAAACTACACAAGTATATGTGACAATTTATTGGTCATCAGTGAACAGAAGATCAATTTAATTATGAGATGAAAAACTTGCTTTTCATTCATTAATACTACTACTCCTACTAGAAACTCATTTAGCCACAAGAATTAATCTACCTTGAAGCTCTCAATTATGTACAATATATACTGTATTTTCCAGCCTATAAGTCGATCTGAAGTGTAAGCTGAATTTGCTAATTTTGTAACTTTTCCATCCTTCATCCATATATAAGTTGATGTGGAGTGTAAGATGAGGCCAGATCAACACCTTGGCTTCATCTTTTTCACTAGTAACTTCCGGTTTCATGAATATTAATGGTATCACTGTATGCTATTCCTGATTAATTGGGAAATTGCAGTCACTGACACTAACATGCTTTTTCCCCCGTTTCGTTTTGGAGAGAGAGAGAGAGTGAGAGAGAGTGAAAGAGAGAGAGAGGGAGGGAGGGAGGGCAGTTTCAGGCAATTGTAATCTGTATTGTTCAGTTACCTAATGATTGTGATCTTCATCAAGCACAAAGTCACTACAATATTCTATTATCAATTCACACCTCTGAATAAACAGTTCATCTTGTTTTAATTACAATATCCATTGTCACAAGAACCATAAGGCTATGCAGTGTTATTTACATGCTAATTAAATATGCCTAGAACTTTGGCTACGTTATTCCAGTTGACACCTGTTTGAGGGCAAGATTCGGCAGACAAGATCAAGTTAGTGAGGCTACCAATAGGGAAATGAAGTTATCCATTGGGAAAAGAGAAATGTAAACAAAATTTTTGATAGAGACAGAAAAACAGAGAAAAGTCACATACAAAGAATAAATAAAATACTTTTTTTTATATAATTCTTTAATATATCTATGAAATATATAGCAAGAGGGAGTGCATCATTTCTTTTGGTTCTCAATCCGCTTGAGATTGTAAAACTGGTAATTAATGTGGATTAATGATAGCGAACAAAGGGGGTACCGGCATTGCCTATGACTCAAAGTCAATATCAGGGTTTAAACAGTAAACTGGCTTGGATTGTTGTGGGAAACCAAAGACCAATTCATCAATTATAATCAAAGAGAGATGCCAAAATAACAGCTTGCTAATAATGAAAACAGGTAATGTGTTGACATTACATTTTGCTTCAAGCTGAAATCCAAAACTAAAAACAGATTGTTGATGATCTACAAGTAGTACATCTCTATTCTGAATTTTAACCTATATTATGGGCATTCTTTAGTGAATATATGACAGTATTGTGAATATATGATAATTATGTGCTTAATCTACAGTATTTTGTAAATATTCATCGAACATTTGAGTCATTAATATGGATTACATCCCTTTGTAGGAATAATTTTACCAATTAAAAAAATGTACCAGTAATCACTCGAGGGCATCAAATAAAATAATGATAAATCAAATATCAATGGACCTATTGCTAAAATGTGATCTGGAAGAATGAGGTATGATAAATAAAAAAAAATGATGAATAAAGCAAAATCCGTATAAAAAAAAACAACATTAGGAACAAAAGATATGCTTTGCATAAGTACAGTACACTATTGAGTATAGACCATAAGTACTATGTGGCCTGTGAATTGTGAACTCTTTAATTGTTTTCTTTTATTTCATGTTGGAGAAATCAGAAAATACAAGCACATACAAATGCATACAAAATAATTATAAAAATTATAATATAAATGCAGTCATATTAGTTTATAACAATTTATAAACATGGTAATTGAACAAGAATTGGTACAGCTATTTGACCTGTTTTTGATTTTGCCAATTACATCTCAAGATCATGGTACTATTGGTACTTAAATCAATTTCAATGACATAATCCGTGTATAAGTTGATTCAGAGTATAAGATGAAGCCCAGACTTCCAGGTCAAAAAAGTATTGACTTATATGCCAGAAAATATGGTAGTTTGGTCTAGGTCTGTGATGGCAATATGTACACTTGATGCCTTTCATATTTGATTGTTCTAATATATAAATTTAGCACTTTCACAGTATTGCAATTTTGTCTAAATTTGTGTAGATAATTATTAAGTAAAGACCTTTGGCTACTCTATTTAAACAAGAGTCCTTCACAGGGACTGACACTTCTAATGTCTGAAAAGAATGTCCAGGAATTCAAGATAAGACCATTTCTTCTGTTTAACTGTCGAGTTTTGAAATCATCTCTGATACAGCATGATAAGATTTTCAAATTAGCCTCAGTGGTGGCCATACTAGATGTAAGATCAGTACCATTTGCATTTAGGACAAACCAGACACCATTAGAAGACTTTTGGTGAAAACCCCATGCAAAAAAATCAACCATCCATTCAGGAGAATTAGTGACAAGATTTTCAGTATGTTCAATGTGACAGCCATATTGGATATCAACAGGGCATCATTTCATTTAAGACCAACTAAATATCATAAGAAGTCTGTTGGTAAAAACCCTATGTCAATATGACTGTCAATTCTGGAGGAGCAGTAATAACAAGATTTTCAAGATGGCTGTCAGGGTGGCCATATTGGATGTCAGATAGCCATCAAAAATCATGCTATTTTCAATGTCCACTAGCATATTTTGTATTTTTGAAATAAAAATTTAAACACTCTTCAAAACATTCACAAGCGAGACACTTCTAGTACTATTTGAACTGTAACTAGCAATATGCTACCTTGCTAGCATCAATTTCGAGCCTTAAATGTTGATATGACTTTCAATCCAGGAGGAGTAGCAATAACAAAATTTTCAAGATGGCTGCTGTGGTAGCCATAGTGGATGTCAGACTAGCAACATTTTCATTTTAGACCTTCTCAACACCACAAGAAAATCTTCTGGTGAAAACCACATGTTGATATGACTTTCTATTCAGGAGTAGCAATAAACAGATATCCAAGATGGGTGCTGTGGTGGCTATAATGGATGACAGATTGGCACTATTTTCATTTAGGACCAACTAGACATCATAATAAGTCTTTTAGCGAAAACCTCATGTTGATATGACCATCCATTCAGGTGGAATAGTGATAAGATTTTCAAGATTGCCACTGTGGTGGCCATATTGTATGTCCAGGCAGAATCATTTTCATTTGGGACAATTAGACATCATAAGAAGTCTTCTGGTGAAAGCCCATGTCAATATGACTTTCTGCTGAGGATGAGAAGTAATAACAAGACTATTAATATGGCTGCTGTTACGGCCATATTGGACATCAAGTCGACACCATTTTCATTTAGGATGAACTAGATATCGTAAGAAATAATTTTACTGCAACCCCCATGTTGATATGACCATCCATTCAGAAGAGTAGATCAACAGACTTTCAAGATGACCACTGTGGTAGCCATATTGAATGTCCAGGCAGCACCATTTTCATTTCAGACCAACTAGACCTTGGGATGAAAGTGTGTGTAAAGTTTCATAGCAATCCTCCAAGTTTTTTTCGATGGAATAACGATAACAAACTTGTGTTGGATGATGGACAATAGGCCATCCCATAAGCTTTTCTGGTCTATGACCAGTAAAGCTAACACGTTTTTTGTGAGGATTTGATATTGCTTCAAGATCTGAGTATGACGGTAGCTTCTGTGGTAATAAGTGTACTATGAACAGCACATTATATCCCTGCCCAGCATATAATAGTCCTGTATGTTGGTACTAGTAGGGCATCATTGGTCTCAATAACCTTGACTTTTGATTAAGGTAATGTAGTTTAGAACTAAACATACTGTGCAGAAACCATTATTTTCTGTTTAGACTTACCATAACTGTGATGTCTGATCCCAGAATCTATAGGTTTCTTTATTACCCCAAGTGCAAACCATCTACAATGTTTGGTACAAAACTTACACAGATCAAAAGTTATTCTTCAAAATCCATTTTTGTTTGAGTCACATTTACCTTGACCTTTGACCTCCAAATCAACAGGCCTCTTACATACCTTAAATGCAAACCCACAATACAAACTTTGTCAAGGTATGTGGTCTTGAACTAAATTTATTATGCACATTTTTTCTTCTCCAAATTTCATACAAACATTTCATTAGGTAATTGAACCACTTTTCAAAGACAAAAATTAATTTGTAAGCACTATAACTAACTGCATCTAAATGTAGGAAGAATGTTTATTATGGTGTGTTAGGTCCACAAAATTTCATATTTAAGTATTTCATTCTTAGACAAGAATTCATTTTTTGTTCAACTAGAGACAAGAATTCATTTTTTGTTCAGCTTAGAGAAAGACAATGTAGCTGAGGGGGAGGGTTATGTGGATGCAGTCGTCTCATCTACATCAGTTTGGGAGTTAGCAGTCTTATTTGTGTCTGACCCCAAAAAATTATTCTTGTTTAAGAAAACTTTATTATACAAAAATCATTCCTATTGTTGATCTTTCATTCTCTTTGTGCTTTTTACTCTTACCATGGGACTTCAGTGCACTTTTGCCAAGTGACTCTATGTTAATTTCCATTGACAAACACAACACATAGCTCCTTGTTTATTGCTTGGCCCCCTTAGCCGTATATGGCACTTCTGGCAATTGTGTTTCAAAATACTCTTCTGACACAGAGTACTTCATCTAATAATTTTAACAGCCTTAACATCCCACTTAACACAGAATCCATTCATTTCAACATCATGAGGTGTTTACAGTCTGAGTAATGTGCTTATAAGCACATAAGTGACCCAACCAGAAGTTTGACTGAATATGTAAGGTTGCATATCTACAGTTTCATACTTTGCATAGGGTTTAATTTTTAAGGAAAAAGAATTTCCCGGGTTTTCTTCACTTGTTATCCTGGCTATTTAAAAAGACCTGGTGTATCTTAGGTATTGTTAAAAGAACTTTTGATTCCCTTTATTTTGGTGTATGATTGATGGGTGTAATTTTGATTTATAGAGTATACAGCTTGGCCTTACTTCAGATGTGCACCTATCAAAAAACTGCGAGCTCTGCTTGGTCATTTTCACTTCCTGGATTTCAAAGGTCAATTGCAAAACAAATGAGCTGATAACATTTTTTACTTTTAATATATTTTTGAATTTATTCATTGCACTTTCAGAAGCTGGAATTGCCTACTTGGGCAAAATTCATTTTCCCTATTTTAATAACTGCTAAAATTAGTGTATTCTGGAATAGTTCAGGCTGATTTTTTGAGCACATGGGAGCAGCCATCTAAATCAGCTGCGTGCTTAGATCATGCATGTTTTCCACAACTACAACATGTAAAGAAATTTCAGCCACAGTACATGAAAGTAGCAAAGAGGTATGCCAACATTCTCTCCATTGTGCAAATGCAAACAACTTCACCTTACACCTGTCGCTCTGTCAGAAGTACGTAATATCTGTAAAAAATGTAATATACGTAATATCTGTAATAAATGCAAACAACTTCACCTTACACCTGTCGCTCTGTCAGAAGTATGTAATATCTATGGAGTACAAGCTAAGCGACCCAACTGGGATGTACAATTTCAGGACGATTGCCTGTCAGATTTTTTAAACAGATCTTGTCGGTTTTTCTTTTTACAATTATATCAGTAAATGTTTTTCAATGTAATATGTTTGTTTCAAAACTGAAGCACTTTTCAAAGACTACTGAGCATTTTCAAGCACTTTTCCAATACTTTTTTGAACCGACCTCAAATTCAAGCATTTTTTAAGGAAACCAACAAAATTCAAGCACTTTTCAAGATTGTGTGAAGTTGAACACTGTGCTTCTTTCAGTTACAGTTACCTAGACCTTTGTGGAAGCTGCGGTGACTCAGTGATTAGTGTGCTGGACTCAAGATCGAAACAGTGCAGGTTTGAATCCTACCATCGGACCAGCCTGGGTCAGCTACCATGATGTGTCCTTGGGCAAGGCACTTTACTCCAACTGCCTTAGTACTAAATAACTACTTGTGTTGCTGTGCCATAAAGCACCAAACCAAACCAAAACCTAGACCTTTGATTTTTATTCCAAAATGCATAGACTTCTTTTCACACAAAGTGTAGGCCATCCACAAATTTGGTCCAGGCCTGTTGTATAGAACTTTGGTGAAGCTATTTGGTCATTTCCAGCCTCAGTGACCTTGACCTATTACCTTTTGACCATAAAATCAACAGGCTTGTACCTTACCCCAAGTGCAAGGCATCCACAAAGTTTTGCCCTGGCCTGTGATGTAGAAATAATGTTACTGTGAGGAAACCATTTTTCTTCCTTCAGTCACAGCAACCTTGACCTATGATCTTGTGACCCCAAAATTGATAAGCTTCTTCTTTACCTCAAATGCAAACTATTTACAAAGGTTTAAAGTTTAGTCCAGGTCTGTGATGTAGAACTAATGTAACTGTACAGAAACTATTTTGCTATTGGTCACAGTTACCTTGACCTTTGATCTTTTGACCCCAAAATTGATAGACATCTTTCATAGCCCAAGTGCAAGCCATCAACAAAGTTTGGCCCACGCCTGTGATGCAGAACAAATGTTATTGTGTGGAAACCATTTTTCTCTTCTTTCAGTCACAGTCACGAACTTTGGAACAGACTGATAGACAGACATGCAGACATCAAAGCATAACATGCTCAGATTTATGGCAGACATTTAAAAAAGAGTTGCATCATCAAGCTTATTTTCAGATTTGATGATGAACTCACATAATGTAAAATTTCAATCCTTAATTAATTTTAAGAGTTCAACTACGTATCAAAAACTTACTGTGCTGTGACCGTGCCACCTGAAGTAGACCTTGCCACATTGTACAAATCCTCTCTGATCCACCCAGTGTCTCGACATCAAGAGAACTGACCAAGTTGTTCATACACAGCATTCCCCGTATGTGTAACTCCTCAAACCTACAAAAATATGTCACTGATATTATCTTGTCTGAATTGCAATAAACCTCAAGCTCAGTAGAGAAATAAGCTTTCCATCAATTTTTACCATTTAAAATGAAAGATACAAACATACACCAACAGTCATCTTTACAAAGATGTATCTTTTTTAAAAATATTAAAAAATAATCAGCAACAAACAAAACTTAAAAGAGTGGGATTGTGTTTAATAGACACCATTTTTGTATTCATACCATATTTTCCTCACTGACCAAAATTTGATTCATCAAAACATGAAACAATCAAAGGAGGTGACTAAGCCAACCATCATATGGGAATTCCATAAATGGTGAATTTTGCCTGTAAAATAAGAAAGTTCTTTAAGAATATTTACCTGGCCACATTAACATTTGGGTTAAAATAATTTTTGGTGATAGGTATAGGTGTAGGGCATCATTGGGCAAGACAGTTCTTGACATGAGAACAATGTTCTCATACTTCTTCTCGCTCTAACTAGAAGAACATTGTTTCCAATCATTGTTCTCAGGTTGAGAACTCATACCACCTCTGAAAAAGAGTGACAAGACAAAGATGGCAGAACATACCAGGTGTGATGCACCATGTTTGTTGTTCTGAGATTACCTTTAGTTGTTTGGGCATTTTTGAATATGCACATCCAAGAACATATGAGAATGTGTACTTGGTGTTTGGGAAAAAATCCCAAAACAGGTTGTCCAAAGATGGTCATGGAGTTGGTAACACAGCTGAGTGCTATTGTCAGCTGTTGTAAACAATCAAATTTCATGAAGGAAGATAACTTGTGAGGGCATGAATAATTAAATTGTCACCTTGTCTAGAATATATCAAAAGATCAGCACTGTTTTAGACCTACCAATGAAAATGTATTAATTAGGCATTAGTTGTGAGACATTTCATGACAGCCCACAGATCAGTGCACAATGTTGAAAAATGCATGTGACCCAAGTGACTACAGGTGTCTTTTTGCAGTCTCACATGTAAAACAAAGAGCAAACACAGAGTACTGATGATTTTCTGTACTGTTAGTTGTTAATAAAAAAAAAATTGAATTGAATTCGTGTCACCCCCATATTATGGCAATTTAATCAATTTAAGACCTAAATGTAAGTAAATTTATGGTAATGAAATTGTCATGAATCCCAGTATTTTCCACAAACATACAAGCATAACTTGATTTATACAAAAATCAGAATATAATCAATAAAAACATGGCTTGCTTCTACAAAGCTTTCGGTTGTCTCCAGCAGCCATTATAAACATTATCATGCAGAAAATAAATTCTAAAGTGATCTTGACAACAAACTGTTGGCCTCTTTTCTAAATAGAAGGGTTTTTATTGCAATTTTTTATCATAAAATATTTATTAAATTTTAATAAGCACTATGCAGCCAATATTGTGCTGATGTGCCATTAAAAGAAATACATATAGACATGCTGTGACAGCATAAAAGACATACACAATAAAAAAGAAATACATATAGACATGCTGTGACAGCATAAAAGACATACACAATAAAAAAGAAATACATATAGACATACTGTGACAGCATAAAAGACATACACAATAAAAAAGAAATACATATAGACATACTGTGACAGCATAAAAGACATACCCAATAAAAAAGAAATACATATAGACATACTGTGACAGCATAAAAGACATACCCAATAAAAAAGAAATACATATAGACATACTGTGACAGCATAAAAGACATACCCAATAAAAAAGAAATACATATAGATATGCTGTGACAGCATAAAAGACATACACAATAAAAAAGAAATACATATAGACATGCTGTGACAGCATAAAAGACATACACAATAAAAAAGAAATACATATAGACATGCTGTGACAGCGTAAAAGACATACACAATAAAAAATACATACATATAGACATGCTGTGACAGCATAAAAGACATACACAATAAAAAAGAAATACATATAGACATGCTGTGACAGCATAAAAGACATACACAATAAAAAAGAAAATCTTATCTATAATCTCAAATCTCGTCTATAATGAGTTGATAACAAGAGTCCCTCGAAAGTACTGATGCTGTACTGTCCAAAATAAAAACTCCGGGAATGCAAGATAAGACCCTTTCTTCTTTTTAACTGCTGAGTGTTGAAACCATCTCTGATATTCTCGAGTAATAACAAGATTTTAAAAACTGGCTGCTGTGGCGACCATATTGGATGTCAGATTGGCACCATTTTCATTTAGGTCCAACTAGATATCGTTAGAAGTCTCTTAGTGAAAACTCCCGAGTCCATATGACCATCCATTCAGGAAAAGTAGTGATAACAAGATTTTTAAGATGGCTACCATGATGGCCATACTGGATGTCTGATCAGCCCCATTTTCATTTAGTAGAAACCAGACCTCATCAGAAGTCTTCTGGTGACACCCCATGTTGATATGACTTTCCGTTTAGAAGCAGTAACAATAACAAGATTTTAAAGATGGCCACCATGGTGGCCATATTTGAGGTCAGATCAGCACCATTTTCCTTTAGGACCAACATGACAGTATAATAAGTTTCTTGGTGAAAACTCCATGTTGATATGACCATCCATCAAGATGGAGTGCTGATAAAGAGATATTCAAGATGACCACTATAGTGGTCATATTTGAGGTCAGGCTAGTACCATTTCATTTAGGACCAACGAGACATCATACAAAATCTTTTAGTGAAACCTTATGTCAATACATGGCCATCCATCAAGGAGAAGTAGCAATAACCAGATTTTATTTTTGAGGTCAGATCAGTACTAAAGAACTATAACCATCCATCAAGGTGGAATAGCCATAACATAACCCCATGTCAATATTACTTTCCATTTTGGAGGAGTAGCATTAAGAAGATTTTCAAGAAGGCTGCGCCAGCCATATTGCATGTCAGATTGGCACCATTTTCATTTAGGACCAACTATACATCATAAGTAGTCTTCTGGTGAAAATTTGACCTTCCATCTAGGTGGAGTAGCAAGACAAAGATTTTCAAGATGGCTGCCATATTGGATGCCAGATCAGAACCATTTTAATTCAGGTTCAAACAGGCATCATAGGAAGTCTTCTGGTGAAAATCTGATGTTGATCTCACTTTCTCTACAGAAGAAGTAATGATAATATGATTTTCAAGATGACTGCTGTGGCAGCTTTATTGGTATATCAGATCTGTACCATTTTTATTTCGGACCAACCAGAGATCATAAGAAGACTTTTTGTGAAAACCCCATGTTGATATGACAATCTATTTAGGACGATTAGGAATAAGATTTTCAAGATGGCTGCCACAACAATGTCTGAGCTGCACCATTTTCATTTAGGATCAACTTGATTTTGGGATTAATGTTAGTTCCATGGTAATCCTCCAACAAGCAGTTTAGGAGGAGTAGCAATAACAAACTTGTGCTAATGGATGATGAATAGATGATGGACAACAGATAAGCTCTTCTGGTTGATGACCAGTTGAGGTAACAACCAGAGATTAAGGGTAGGTGACAGAATACAGGCCATCCTATAAGTTCTTCTGGTCCATGACCAGTAGAGCTAAAAACCTTAAATTAATTTTGCTTTTCTATTTTAATTTTTTTTTAATCATTGTTATTAAAATCTGCTTCAGAAGCTATTGCCATTGTCCAATCGTAGAAGTTAGATTTTACTGGCTGAAAGTCGGAGGCTTTGAGTAACCCTGGAGTGGCAGCTAATATGACCACTATTAGAAGGAGAGTTGATGCATCAGTAATTACCTTGATTAGCCACTACAGCTGACACTTCACAGGAAAAGCATGCAGTCCACTCATATAATTCCTATACTCATTCACACAGTACAAAACATTTAACCTGCTGAGGGTAACCTATAACAATACACAATGTACAGTCATTAATATGGACAGTGTACCACTGAATAAATAGAGGATATTTTCTTTTCTTACGTTAATACCAGATATATTTCATCGTGTGGTACAAAAAATGTGATATTTTAGCAAGTGACGAAGCCATGAGTTAAAACATATCATTTTTTGTACCACAAGATGAAATATATATGGTATTTATGCAGGAAAAGAAAATTTTCTTTTTATTATATACCAAATTTGCTTCAGAATTGAATCTTAGAAGATAAATCTGACTGTTCAGCACAACACAACACCCTCCTTTTCATAAATTCACCTCACTTTCATAGACTGATGATATAAATATCAGTTATTTAAGAGAGCGATAGTATTGGGATGACCTAATCTGTTTGAGTAAATTACATTTTTGACATTTTGTAAACTATTTGATCACATCTGACTGCAAAGCAAGTCCGATTCAGTAATGCATCATAGCGGGTTTATCATTGTTGTCAAGGAAGTAAGGGTAAATAACTTCAGAGAGATGCAAAAGCAGCATCGAGTAAAATTTCTTCAGTAAAAATTAATTTCCATGTCTGAAATGTAATGCAGTTTCTATTTATTTGTTCTAGCTCACAATGTGCTTGTTTTTGTTGCTGCAGGTATAAGTTCTGTAGGCGCACACAATCGAGTGTCCCATGGCATGATGGGAAATCTTATATTTGGACGTGTTTGCCTTAAATCTTTGTGCAATTTTAACAAATTATTGATGTTTATGGAATAAGAAAATAAACACTACAAACCTTTAAACAAGATTCCCTCTAGGAATCCAAGATTAGACTCTTTTGTTTGTTTTAATTACCAAGTATTGAAACCATTTCTGATATTCTTAAAAAACTCAAGCATATCAAACTTAGTACCAAAACTATTTTCTTATGTTGGAGTTAACATGTTCACAAGATATATACACCGCTCCCTCGATAACTCGCGCCCGGATAACTCGCAAACCCGCTTATAACGCGGACCAGACGTGGATCCCATTTTTTTAAACTAAAAAATTTATAAAAAAAAAAAAATTGACCCTATTTGATGAAGATGAAAAAAATCGCGATCAAAAATTAGTAAATGAAACCTTAATATATCGCTCATTTTATTGTCAAAACCAGTGGTTAGCACCCAGAAATTTGAATCATCATCATGAAATTTTCGACTTTTAATAAGAAGTCAAATATTTTGTTCAATTTTCTTTCCAAACAACATTCTCAGTACACTATAAATAACAATATTCGACGAAATTTTGATCGATGAAAACGTAACTAAAGCCTACTGGTGGCAACACTTTAAAAATAAATACCAATTAAATAAGTTTTGTCAAGTGAAATATGTGTTTTAGTTCTATCTTTTAATTCGATTTCAGTGTAATCATCATAAATGCAATAAGCCCTCTTGTATTCAAACGTGAAAATTAAAATTCAACCGACCCAGCTATCGTCGCGAGCCTTTCCGTGAGAATCTAATTATGTGCCGACCTTTTTTTGTTTTTATCTCCGACTTGCGGAAGTATATGTTGTGTTGTTACACTCAATTAATAGCAGACCTGCTTTGTATTATCACGTTAATTACGTCTTTTGTATCAAATCAAACAAAGGGGGCGGAATAACAGAAAAGTTAAAAGGCGTGCAAATCCTGCCTGCGTAAGAGCTAGCGGTCACGGCCGTGTATCAGGTCAACTCATTTCAATTGATCAATCGAACACTGTTATAAATATTATTATGTAAGTAATATAATTAAACTACCTGAAATTAGCCTACTCATTCACAAATGTAATCAAAGAAAGTAAGGCAACCAAGCCAAATGAGTACTTGGAGAATAAAAGCTTTGTTTTACAGATGCGGTTCATTACGGAGAAGCGAGTTCCAGAGTTTGTATTGAACTTTCTAACATGCTACTCAGGGATTTCCTCAAGGATGAGACGAAGTTTCACTGTTACTTGATATGAAATCACGGCATCCATATTTTACTAATGGAACAATAAATAAATCGAGGTTCGATGTTGACGGTTGTTTCACGAAATAAATGTCAATAGTTTTTGAAAAAAGGAATCTTGTTTAGTTGTGAATCAACAACAACAAAAAGCAGTGATGTAATACACAATGTATCGCGTACACGTGTTGTTCAAACCGCTTGGACTAATGTTGTTAACGATCTTTCAGAGGTTCGTTATCTTGAAAATAAAGGTAATTTATACAGAAAAGCAACCAACTACATTAGAAAAAGCTCTTTATTGACAATTATTCCCAATGTAATTATAAAACGAGTATTCCGCCATTAAACAGCCCCGTTACCCACCCCCACCCCCAGTGCAGTTTTCTCGATGTCCAGCAGGGATGGCATCCCTTTCTTAATTTTTGTGAGGTCCCTCGGTAACTCGTGCCCTCGCTTATAGTGCGGTCTATGTTTTTGGACCCCTTTGTGCGCGAGTTATCAAGGGAGCGGTGTACTTGTAAGTGCAGTACAAAATTCTTTGTCATGGTTTTTGACCTTGTACCTGATATCATGGATAGAAGATCATTAAACTTGTCGAAGTTTTGTTAAATCTATAAGTAATAGTTTTTGGAAGAAAAACGAAAGAAGTTATTTAAGTGGTATCTTTCAAGGTATTCTTCAAAAATATCCACAAACTGGGTTAAAACCTATTCAGACTTATTTGTGTTATCCTGCTTACAAACAAGTACAACAAAAATGACTGTTTACCTTAAAATCAATGTCCGAGTTCCAACTATCAACTTATTCACAATAAAAATTGTACAATTCAACGTTTTATGTAACTTCACAGAGTGCTAAAAACTGAATATGATTCAAGCACACAGACAATGACTCAATTATTACTTCATTTTAATGTGCAAAATATTCAATATAGACTGAATTACAGTATTGCAGGTATTTAATCCATAGTGTTCAAATTCCTTATAATGTTGTTAAAGGCTAATTTCTTTTGATATGTCCCCTGTTCTAAAATATGTTCCTTACAACTTGACAGACAACATGTTATCTTTCAAGAGTGCCTGAATGACAATCAGTAGAAATGGAGATGTTGTGAGCATGTGACTATTCAGAATTTTGAGCTTATGATCACCTTTTGAATGAGTGTTTAATTTTTTTATGATTTAGCAGGTTTGAAGTTGTCCCCTTGCAAACTAATTCAACATTGTATATATTACATTTTGCCTTGTTTGATTGTTTTACAAAATGCTGCCAAACTGCACTACGGAGAATTATCATCAACACAATCAACTGAGACTCCGAGGTTTTTTAATATATGTTTATTATTATTACATCAGGTGGAATAATAATAACCATATATAAAGAAACTTCAGAATCATAGCTGAGACTAGGTTGTAAGTATCGCTACTCACTAGGTAAACAAATGAATATTCAAATACCAATTTTCCATTTATAGAAGTTTGTGCAGCCTTTATTTTATACCGATCTATGTTTTGTTAACTAAAGGTTTCATTTATTTCAGCTTTGTCTAACCAATGGATGAAAATGAATTATAAAAAACCAAAGACATTCATTTAAAACTGAGAAATGATAAACATGAAAAATGAAAAAGATGGATGGAATATTTCAATGAATGACACAATAGTCTGAACAAATATTTCTATTTTGCTTCAACATTATAATATGAAACAATTCACACAAAAATATGATTATGTTTTTGATTATTATAATTATCATCATTATTATTACTATTCTACTGCTCAAACAGGATAGCTGAGTGAAATACTGACTGACCTTGCCTGATAGATTATTGAAACAAGGACCAATGGGTCCATGATTACAGTGACCCTATTAATAATAATAATAATGATAATAAATGTAACATAGGCCACTTGCTGAGATTACATACATTCAAGAAAATATTGTACAACCACGAAACACAACAATTCTAGGACTAACACACTGACTCTCTGACTTTCAAAGAGTCTGCAAAATTGGTGCTATTTTAGTGTCAAATATATGGAACTGAGTTTTAGTAGACAGTTTACCAAAACAATTTAATCTGGTCTTCAGACCATATATTGCATTTGCTGCTTGTCATATACCATGAGTTTTTATAAGAAAATACACAACAAAGATACTTATAATAAAATGATGTCTCTAACAGGCTATTACCAAAACACCAACTTTCACATCCTCACAAATACTCCCTTTCCAAAAACCTAGAATTTTAGTCTTCTCTTGGTTTATCTTTAGTTTCCTGATGTTGCTGTATTCTTTTAGTTAATTTAGTATACTCTGAAGCTGAATAGCAGTCTTGGCACAGTCAATCAAATTATCTGCATACAGCAGTGCCAATAACTGAGTCTACTCTAATATATACTGCAATGCTGGTCAGAAATGCATCTTTAAGTCATTTAAAAACAATGAAAATAGAATAAAATCACTCAGAGAAATATCTAGTGGCCTCATCAATAAAATAACTGACCCCAATCATGGGCAAATGAAGAGATAATACTGCTTTGGCTAAACAAGAGTCCCTTGAGGGGACTGATGCTCTACAGTCCGAAAAGAATTTCAAGGAATTCAAGATAAGACCATTTCTTCTTTTTAACTGCTGAGTGTTGAAACCACCTCTGATATTCTTGAGTGATAAGATTATCAAATTAGCCACTGGCAGCCATATTGGATGTAAGATAAGCACCATTTTCAATTAGGACAAACCAGACATCATTATAAGACTAGAGGTGAAAACCCCATGCTGATAAGACCATCTAATCAGGAGGAGTAGTAATAGAAAGTTTTCAAGATGGCCATCATGGTAGCCACATTTGATATAAAATTGGCACTATTTGCACTTAGGACCAACCAGATATGATTAGAATACTTTTGGTGAAAGCCCTATGCTGATATGACCATCAATTCTGGAGGAGTAGCAATAACAAGATTTTCAAGATGGCCATCATGGTGGTCATAGTGGATGACAGACCTGCCTCATTTTCATTCGGAACTAGCTACACACCATAAAAAGTCTTCTGGTGAAAACCCCATGTCAATATGACTTTTCATTTAAGAGGAGTAGTACTAACAAGATTTTCAAGATTGTTACCATGGTGGCCATACTGAATGTCAGGTCAGCACCATTTTCATTTAGGACCAACCAGACATTATATGAAGTCATCTGGTGAAAACTCCATGTTGATTTGACTTTCCATTCAGAAGGAGTAGCAAAAGCAAGATTTTCAAGATGGCCAATGTGGTGGCCATATTGGATGTCAGATCAGCACCATTTTCATCTAATACCAACTAGACACCATAAGATGTCTTGTGGTGAAAACCCAGTGATAATATGACTTTCCGTTCTGGAGGAGTAGCAATAAAAAGATTTTCAAGATGACTGCCATATTGGATGTCAGCTTGACACCATGTGCATATAGCAGGGGTCCTCAACCTTTTTGTGCCTACGGGCACATTTGTGAGTTTATGAGAGAGTGGCGGGCACCAACCAATTAACCTGACCCATCTTTTTATTTTTTATTATTCACTATAACCTCTTCCGCGGGCACACAAAAAACCTTGGTGGGCACCATGGCACCTGTGGGCACCGCATTGAGGACCACTGGCATATAGGATCAACCTGACATCACAAGAAGTCTTTTAGTGAAAACCCCATGTTCATATGACCCTCTGTTCAGGAGGAGTAGTGACAACAAGATTTTCAAGATGGCTGCTGTGGTGGCCACATTGGATGTTCGAGTGGCACCATTTTCATTTAGGACCATCTGATGAAAACCCCATGTTGATATGACTTTAAATTTAGGAAGCGAGGCAATAATAAGATTTTCAAGATAGGCTGCCATGATGGCCATACTGGATGATAGATCGTAACCATTTTCATTCCGGTACTATAAGACATCATAAGAAGGAGAAGTAGTGATAACAATATTTTCAAGATGTCCACAGTGGTGGCCATATTGGACGTCAGAGAAGCACCATTTTCATTTAGGATCAACAAGACCTTGGGATGAATGTTTCTGTAAAGTTTCATGGCAATTCTCCAAGTTGTTTAGAAGGACTAGTGATAACAAACTTGTGCTAATCGACATATGGAAGATGGAGGACAGATGACAGGCCATACCATAAGCTCTTTTGGTCTATGACTAGTAGAGCTAAAAATGTTTGATACTGCAATAATCAAAGAAAATGCTTGCTAATATATGATTTGTTCACGGAGTCAAATAAAGCAAATGGTGATGACAGCCATCAAAGCAAATTACAATACTGACATGGCCATCATCTCTGCAGGATGCACTTACAAGTTACAGTTCTGCGATGTGTAACAGGTCATTTAAGGATGCCTTCCAGGATCTGTATGATAAATGTTTTGTCAGTGATGAAAAAAGTATCACAAAGGGCAGTCACTGTAGGGCTCCAGATAGTTCTCTCTTGTTGCATTACATAAAATCTGCCTGGTCATCTACATTTCTCCAGATGTTATAAAGAAGTCTTTCAAGGCGACAGATCTTTTCCTCTCTCAATGGCACAAAATCTGCTCTTCTATAAGAGTAAGAGTTATGATGATGATTCCTCTGAAGGCTTTTCCTGCTGGGAAGTTGCCATGGCGAACCAGCTAGAACACAACATTCTGGACTGGGGTGAATATAGTGAACCCAGCAATGCCTCCAACAATGATGATGATGAAGGGGGATGGGAGTGATGATCCAGGTTCACCAGGATGTTAGAAATCACAAACTGTCCATAAAATTTGGTGAATGATAATCAGATACTGAAAACTGACATTTATTTTTATTCAGATCAGTAAATGTCACATTTACCTGGATCAAATGAATGTTGTATATTGAATGAATTACAGTGTTCATAAATTTGGGGTTCAACTAGAGAAGCTTGCTACACAAACTTTTCTTTCTTTCTTCTCAAACATTCAGCCTCCAACATTCACAATTCCAGAAACAATGTTTTTAGCAAAGTTGAAAACATATCAAATTGATCATAGGCCTGCAGGACTTTAATCACAATTTGTGTCCTCTGTGTATTAGGGGAAGATGAAATAAGTTTCTGCAATTGTAGTTATCCATATACTGAAGTGCAAAACAGTTTTTCTTGCAACCCTGATGTGGATGTCATTAGAATCATTTGCCTCTAAACAGCCTCAGCACTTGGGTTCTTTTTTAGTGTCACTGTTTCCTGTAGTTAAAACTTGATAAAGCATCTTGAGTAGCATTGAAATCATCATTTGGCCAGATTTTATTATTTAACCTACCCATTCCCACCCCACTCCTTCAACCCTGGGGAAATTATCATCACTATTACCTTCTGAGAAGTTTTATTCCTCCTGGAATTGTTTTGGTGGCTTGCATGTATTCTAAGGACAATGGTTCAGCAATTTGAAGCACCTATAAGGAACAATAAGAAATCCACTCACTTAAAATTTTTCGAATTGAGCTTTAGAATTAAACTTCATATGTTCTGTGCCAATTATACAATTTTTAAAATATATTTTATGTTAAAGAGATTCTAACAACAAATGTTACTGCATGACTTCTCATTTTGCTGTATTTCATTGGTTAAAATGCTAGAAACTGTCTTTGCTAAAATGTTACATCACTCTCATATGTGCTTGCAAGGGAGATACAAGATTTCACAGCCCACCTGATGTCTAAATAATAATAATAATAATAATAATAATAATAATAATAATAATAATAATTCTTTATTTAATGAGGGTAGCTCAGTCAGAATACAAATGTATCTAGTCTCCCTTGAGGACATCAACAAATCTTTTTGTCTATGCATCAGAAAGTTCTAGTTCTGGTACAGAAAGTTGCATAATGATAAGCAATGTCAAAACCAGGTCTCCTCCATTATAAAACACCCCAAAACATCAACAATGTTAAACACATCAAAGAAATAATAGATAGTGATATACACTGTACATGCACAAAGGCAAAGCAAAGGACACCCAAAGTTAAGTTAGAAAACAGAAGAAAAATGTGACTGAAACCTAGAATATTGACATTAGACCTTAACCTTGAAGATAGGATACCATATATGGTACACGACACATCCTCTTTTAATGATGATATCTAGTTATACCAAGATTGATTCCTTCATCTCAAATTGCTCTAAAATCAGAGAGTGGAAAAGGAAGTGTAACTGAAAATCTCAACATATAACAGTATGACATTGACCTTGAAGATTAGGCTCCCAATTGTTGTACACAACACATCTGCTAATGATGGCACGTATACCAACTTTCATCACTTAATCTCAAATGATATTAAAATTATTGAGCAGGTGGAAAAGTGTGATAAAAAGGTAACATACTGAGTTATGACCTTGACCCTGAAGACAAAAGACCCATTGTGGTATGTGACCCATCTTCAAGTGATGATGTACAACTATACCCAGTTTCATACCTTAAACTCAAACTGCTTCAAAGTTAATCAGTGGAAGGGAAAGTGTGATGGAAACGTAAAAAATATTTTCAGTCACTACCAGGACATTGAAGATAGCACCCCAAATGTGGTATGCAACACACCTTCTAGTGATGATGTACAAGTATACCAAATTTCATCTCTTAATCTCAAATGCGTTGAAGTTATAGAGCAGAAATGAAAGTGTGACAGATGGACAGATGAATGGACAGATGCAAGCATGGATACTACGTGCTTTCAATTTAATCCCTAAAGAGGAAGAATTATTTAAATTCTCTGTATTTCTCTCTCAAAATCTTTATCTAAATCTCTTTCTCAATATTTAGAAGGATTTGTGATGATTTGAATGCTTGAAGTATGCTTGGACAAAAGTTTGATCAGAACTCGCAAAGCTCAAAATGACAGTTCTTGGCTGGACAGTTTAATTGTTCAGTCCATTTTTCTGTGCCTTTCTTCAATAAATAAAAAATTTTTTTTTTTTTTTTTTACCTGTTTCTGGTTTTTTTATATTGAAATTTGTGATCATATATTTGTTACACAAGAATCCATTATTTTTACTTGAAATTACCAATATACTTCCACAGTAAGGGATGTTCAGCTCATCTTATATAACAGCAAAATAAGCCCAAGTCAAAGGGAGGTAATGCAGCCGGTAATTTTGAACAATCTAACTCTTTGCTAACTTTAGTACTCAATTTCTGGAATCATGTGGGCATAAACTGTACCAGAGAAGCAGATTTTTAACTCACACATTGTGTCAAAAAAAGCATGAAAAATATACTTATTTAAGATTTTTCTCCTTATTTTACCTTTAATTGGAGCATTTTTTCCAACCAACTGCAAGATTCTATGTCTCAATGAGACTCTTAAATTCATGCTGTTTGACTTACCTTGTCTACAATTGTGTACTTCACAAAGGCACTATGTACTTCTTTCGGGACATGAAGTGGTACCTAAAATGACGTGAAGATATTTATCAGAGAGTTAGTGTCACGTAAAATATTCAAATCAAAATATTTTAGTTCATCTCAGAGTATGGAATTTGTTAAAAAGTATACAATGCAATAGTTATGTGACTTTATATTTCATTCATCTAATGCATGAATACAAGTGGTCAAAACTCAACAAGCTGTTTACTCAAAAAATATGAATCCTCTTGCCAATAGGAGCACATTTAATTATTTGTTTGTGTATTTAATGGAACATTCAAGAAATTAGTGGCTATCTCATGCTGAGCAAATGGAAGCTAAGTGCATTTCCCAAGGACACACTAAGGCAGTCAACCTGAGTTGGCCTGGGCAGGTATTGAACCCACAACCCTTGGATTTCAAGTCTGATGCACTACCAACTGAGCATAACTGACAATATACAGACTGTTATGAAGGAAAATAGAAATTACTCTAAAGTCTGAAAATTAGGTCACAGCGACCTATTTTTGGTATTGTTGAGTTACTTCTAAGATCCATCCATGTACACAATTTTAAGAGTGTAGGTGATATTGACAGAGCAATGAATGAAGACTGAAAGCATAAGTCATTAAAACAAGAAAATTAGGTCACATTTGCTAAGCTTTGGTATGGTTGAATTATATCCACATTGTATCCACATACCGAAATTCATTCCGTGTAGATAAAATAGGGTCCAAGTTATTGAGGGTGCAATGAACTAATAGCTGAAAATTCAAATATATAAAAAAAAACTGAAAATTCAAAGCATGAAAATTATGTTAAAGTGACCTTGTTTTGGTATGGTTGAGTTATTCTTATCAAGATGCATCCACATATACATTTTCATGAGTGTAGGTGAAATTGGGTCCAAGATATTATTTGTGTAATCAATGAATAGCTGAAATTACATGAGTGTAGGTGAAATTGGGTCCAAGATATTATTGGTGTAATCAATGAATAGCTGAAATTACATGAGTGTAAGTGAAATTGGGTCCAAGATATTATTGGTGTAATCAATGAATAGCTAAAATTACATGTGTAGATGAAATTGGGTCCAAGATATTATTGGTGTAATCAATGAATAGCTGAAATTACATGAGTGTAGGTGAAATTCATATGGGGTCCAACATACTGAGGGTGCAAAAAATGAATAGCTAAAAACATAATAGTCACTCAAGAATTAGAATTGAGTATGGTTGAATTAATATCCTTGAGATGCATCAACATATCAAATTTCATGAGTGTATGTGAAACAAGGTCCAAAATATTGAAGGTGGAATGAATGAATACCTCAAAAATACAAAACTCACTAATGCATGAAAACTGGGTTATAGTGACCTAGTTTGGGTATGGCTGAGTTACTTTATTTCAGAAACCTAATGAACACACAAATTGATCGATGAATAAACAGATGAACATATGGGCAAAAATGTTAGATTCCTCCACCCACTTTCATTGGTAAGGGCCCTGCTTACTACACTGTACTCAATTAGGCCAAAAAAAAATATGTGTGTTTCTGGCCGGCCAACCATCCCTGTTTCTCAATGCCGACACTAGCATCCCCCCCCCCAAATCACATTGCCGAAATTGATTTGTGCAACTAATTGAGCCAGTTTTGCTCAGTACTTTGAAGCACTTGAAATATTATTTGATTTATATATAATGTTTTTAAAAAAAAAAAATACCTGCCTACCCTAATTTTAAAACCAGTGCAATAGGAAACACACATATTTTTTTTTTGGCCTTAAAACTTAACTCATTATTCTCTACTGATGTGGTAACTCATCAAACTTCACCTACCAGTCTGCCATGTGTCTGTAAAAGTCATGCAGTTAACCCTTGTATGTATACTGGGTACAACAAATGAGCAGTTGTATTATGAGATGAGTTAATCCAGCACATACCAATGGTTTAATTTCCACCATTATACATGCAGCTCAACCAATCAAATTTTGGCTTAAATATACTGAGGATACATTAAACAACAAAGAAATGAAAATGTGATTTCAACAGCACCATAAACTGAGGAGCTATCCGAGAGAAAAAAAATGATCAAAAGTGTGGAGAATCAGCAGCTAGAACAAGTTACTTGACTTACTCAGATGAAGAACTTTTGAATTTTCAAAGGCTGAAATTTACAGTTACATTGAAACACCCATTAAAGAAGAAAGCAGGAGTGATGGTAATGAAAATGAAGAAAAAGATGAAGAAAAAATATTAAAATATGAGAGGATCAATGGATCATTAATGACAGAACGCTACAAGAGGCCATTTACAGGACATGCACTAGGATCAACAATGCATTTAGACATGAATGCAAATGAATTTGATTTTTTCCAACAGATTTGACTGACAATGTTGAATACTGTATTTTATTCTGCAGGAATTCACAATGAATTTCATGGAATTATATATGGATTAATGGATTATTTATGACAAGAGGGCCAATATTGGAAAGCAAATAACTCTAGACTTTTACTTTCTTGCATTAACTTTATGCCATTATGTTGATAATTTTGTTAAAAACAATTTTAACTGCATAGTGTTGAAAAAATCTCTGATATTCTTGATGATAAGATTTTCAAATTGGCTACTGTGGCAGCCATACTGGATGCAAGATCAGCACCATTTTCATTTTGGATAAAGTACACACCATTAGAAAACTCTTGTTGAAAACCCCATGCCAACTTGAACATCCATTGAGAAGAATTAGCGACAAGATTTTCAATATGTTCTTTGTGGTAACCATATCGGATGTATGTGGGCACCATTTTCATTTAGGACCATAAGAAGTCTGTTCGTGAAAACCCTATGTCGATATGACTTTCCATCTAGGATGAGTAGCAATAAGATTTTAAAGATGACTGCTGGCCATATTGGATATCAAATGAACACAAGTTTTTATATTTAAGACCAACATAAGAAGTCTTCCAGTAAAAACCCCATGACGATATGACTTTCCATTCAGAAGGAGTAGCAATAACAAGATTTTCAAATGGCTGCTGTGGTGCCACATTGGATGTCATATCGGCACCATTTTCATTTAGGACCATCAAGACATAAGAAGTCTTCTGGTGAAAATCTCTTGCCAAAACAAATTTGTGTTCAGATGGAGTAGCAACAAGATTCTCAAGATGGCTGCCATGGTGGCCATACTGGACATCAAATTGCTACTTTTTTGTTGCTGACCAACTAGACCTCATAAAACGTCTTTTATTGAAAACCCCATGTTGATATGACCATCCATTCAGAAGTTGCTGTAACAAGATTTTCAAGTTGGCCACAGTGGCGGCTATATTGGATGTCCAAAAAGAACCATTTTCATTTAGGACTAACTAGACATCATAAGAAGTCTTCTTTTGAAAATCCCAATTTACATATGTTAAGGAGTTTTACTAATGATTTGCTGTGTATCACTGGAAAATTTAGCACTCACAAAAAAATTCAGGAGCTTGAAATCTCAACTTGCTTTTTCCACAATTAACAAGCATTCTGCAAGTACGTGAGCATTAAATTTGAGACCCAAATTTTAATAAAAGTTCTATGTATGTATGAATTAGTATTTAATGGCATGTCAGCACAATAATGGCTATATGGTGCTAACTAAAAGTAAAGTTATAAAGTGGTAAACTGGTATGTATGTATGTATTAGCATTTAATGGCATGTCAGCACAATAATGGCTATATGGTGCTAACTAAAAGTAAAGTTATAAAGTGGTAAACTAGTATGTATGTATGTATTAGCATTTAATGGCATGTCAGTACAATAATGGCTATATGGTGCTAACTAAAAATAAAGTTATAATTTGTTAAACTAGTATGTATGCATATATTAGCATTTAATAGCATTTCAGCACAATAATGGCTATATGGTGCTAACTAAAAGTAAAGTTATAAAGTGGTAAACTAGTATGTATGTATGTATTAGCATTTAATGGCATGTCAGCACAATAATGGCTATATGGTGCTAATGAAAAAAAAGTTCTAAAAAAGTATGAATACAGCATTGCACAAAAAAATTATGGAAGATAAACTATTCCAAATAAATGTAAACATGAAGTACTACAAGGTAAGAGATAAAAGGTAAAGATATTAAAATTCTGTAAAATGTACATAAAATAAAAGATAACAGTAAAAAATAGAAAAAAGCAGTGTTTTTTTTACAATTTTTAAATGTCAGTATTGCCGTCTGTTTAGAAGAAGTAGCTGTTATGAGATTTTTCAAATTTTGGAAGGTCTCGTTGACATAATTTTCATTTAGGACCAACTACATATAGTGAGAAGTGTTTTCGTGAAAACACCATGTCAATGCAACCATCCCTTCTAGTTGAATAGTGATAACAAACTATTCTTTTAAGATGGCCACCACTGATCAGTACCATTTTCATGCAGGACCAACCTGATGTCTATAGGACCATCTGTTCGGAAGAAGTATCTATAAAAAGATTTTCACTATGGCTACCAGGTTAATTACTGAAGGTCTGATTGGCTCCAGTTTTATAAGAAACTACTACAAATCAAAGTGAAAACCTCATTTTGCTATAACTATCAATTCTGGAAATGTATGAATAACAAGATTTAAAAGATGGCCACTATGGCCATGAAATTGGAGGTCTGATTAGTACCATTTTCATTTAGGACTAAATAGACATTATAAGAAGTGTTTTGGTGAAAACCCTATGTTAATACGACCATCCATTCAAGATGAGTGTCGATAACAAGATTTTCATGATGGTCACTGTGGTGGCCATATTGGATGTCAGATTGGCACCATTTTCATTTAGGACTAACTAGACATCATAAAAAGCGTTTCAGTGAAAACCCCATGTCACTAGTACCATCAATTCAGGAGGAGTAGCAATAAAAAGATTTTCAAGATGACTGCTGTGCTGCAAATAGTTTTGGAGGAGTAGCAACAACAAACTTGTGCTAATGAACAAAAGACAAACAGATGGATAATGAACAATCAACAACAGGGTCTTATCATAAGCTCCTCTGGTCTATGACAAGTAGAGCTACAAAAATTACTTTTTATGTGTAAAATATTGTTTTGTTTGACTTACTATTTTATGAGCCAGTTATTGTTCATCAAAGAAACATTACTGGATATGCTCAGTCTAATGGTAATCTTGTATACCATGTATATACCATGTCTGATGGCAATCCTTACTATAATAACATACAAGTTTAATGGCAAACCTATACTCTAAGTCTAATAGTTGTCCTTATTTTAATATGCTACGTCTGATACAACCCCATGCATGCAATCCTGTGCAATAAGTCTGATGGAAATCCTAAAGACTTTAAGTCAATGAATATCCTTATACACTAAGTCTAATGGCAATCATTTACAATAAGTCTGGTGGCAACCCTATCTACCAAATTCAGATGTCAATTCTTAGATTAAGTTATAAATCTGAAGGCAATCCTATACACTACGTCTGATAGCAATTCTATATTCTAAGTCTAATGGCAATAGAATACATCAATTCTACTGGTAATCCTGTATATAAAATCTGATGGTTTACCCTACAAACTAAATCTGATAGCAATTCAATATGCAATCCCATACACCAAGTCAGATGGCAATCCTATACACACAGTCTAATAGCAATCTTATACACTAAGTCTGGCAGCAATCCTACACACTAAGACCAACTGCAATCCTATGCACCAAGTCTGTTGACTAACCTCAGTGTAATTCAGAGGTCTGATTGTAATCACATACACAAAGTCTGATGGGAAACCTATGCATGTAATCAAATGCACTAGGTCTTGTGGCAATCCTACACACTTAGTCTAATTCTATACACCAATTCTGATGTCACTCCCGTACAATATGTCTGATGATTATTCTATACTTTAAGTCAATGAGCAATCCTACACACTAAATCTGATGACAATCCACTTGTATGATTATAAAAACAAGTGAAAGTCACATGAACTATCACAGAAAAAACTGCTGATGGAATTTTACATTTCGAACTTTTTTTTATTGTATAAAAAATTTACAACTTATAATAAACACTTTTCAAAGTTCACAGGCTGTACAGGGTGGTCATTTAATTGGAGGAAACATGAATCTGGTGATTCACCAAAACTCAAAAGAGAGAGAGACTGGGAAAGCAATGAGAAGCAAATGACATGCACTTTCTCTACGGTCTAAAAGGAAAACTAACATTCTGATGCATGCATTCTCCTTACCACTAAGTCCTGATTCTCTTCCGTGTCCATGCCAACATTTGCCTCATCATCTGATGAGCTAGACTCACTATTCATGTCCTCCCAACCATCATCTGCTCATTGTGGGAAGACAAATGATAGACAATCACTGCATGATAAAATAATTGTGGGACAGATTGAAGTACAATTCTTCAGTAATTAGAAGTCTTAAGGTACTTAGTCCAAAGATGCCATCAACCTGTTAAAGTTTCCTGCTAAAGCAGAAAATCAAGCTTTATCTAGACTCTAGATATTATTGCAATAAACAGGATTCAATATATGACTTGGACCCATCCACTTTTTCTTAAGGTCTGACCTACTTACTTGTAATCTTTGCTACAGTATGCTAGATCAGTCCATTCACTGCATAATAAGTGACTCGTGAAATAAATATACTTGATAAATATACTTGCATTTCCTTTTTGAGCAAGGTTATAGTTTTATAGACATTATACATGTGCATCATCAGATCTACATAACTAATTGTCTTCTTTTGACATATCCCACTTATTTACTGACAAGTCGAGGATTTTCCACAAATTTTGAATCATACCGGCAGGAAGCTGCTGAGTAATTCTGATATACTAGCTTGCTGTTTGGTACACCAATGAATTTAATGACAACAGATGAGTATTCCAAATGAAAGAATGGTAGAACACGTACACTGCCAAATCCAAGTAAAAATATTGAAAAAATTTTAAACTTGTAAGCCAGCCAGTACCATATATAGTTGCTTATAATTCCAACTGCAAACTGCACAGATTCATATCTTCCAGCGCATTAGGTGTTGGTAGATCTGGGATTATGCAGTTTGTTAGGAGTAGTCAGTAGAACAAACAACACAGACCCTGGTATGCTGTTGCATTATGCAATGGCAGATCAGGGTCTATGTTGTTTGCAGTTGGACTCGACGTATAAGCAAGTATAGATGGTATGTACAAAAATTTAGAAATATAAATAGAAAATACAGTCATCCATTTTCATAGCAAAATACACCCCGATTTATTAAAACGATCAGAAAAAACAATTATAAGTTTTGCATACTAAATAAAAGGGTAGATCACCTTATAAGCAAGTTGAGTTATAAATGAACATATACTGTGGACTATTTCATAGTCCATTGTTTTATAAGCTGTCACACAGGATGAGGCAATTATTAAATCTTTAAAGAAAAACAAGAGGCCTAAGTGAACCTAACACGGCTAACCTGGGTAACTTACATATTTAAGTTTGTGAAAGCAAAAATTCATACATGTACTGAAACTGTGGAGTAGAAAGAAAAGTTTGGAGTCTTTAAAAATTAAATGTATATTTATGGTTTCATGCAACAACAACAAAAATATGGCTGGTCAGTCAGATTAAGAGTTCTTTTTTACTCATTTTCCTCCCTCCATTTGCTGCAAGTGAAGCAGTTACATGACCTAATTTTATTCCTTTGAGAAAAGACCTTGTCAGTATTACTCAACAACATGGTGCTATACAGTGGTCCCCCTCTTAAATGGCCACCCCTTCTGCAGCAGGAAAGTGGCCTTATAAGATGGGAGGCCTTTCTAGAGTGGGATCACACAGATGTGAGTAATAACTACATATAAAGTATAAAAGGTGTAACTAACTTTTAGAGATTTAATATATTCATTTAAATTTCACAGGAATATTATCTGGTTATGGACTTAATGTGATACAACTAAAATCAATGTTATATTTTTTTTAAAATCTGAATAATCATGAATTGTGGTGCAAAACCACCTTGTCGGTAAATTCTGGGCACAAACATTTGGTTGTAACTAACCTTGTATGTCCGTCGATTCCATATTCCCACTCACTGCAGTTGAATGTATATTGACGATGTTTATTTCAATCTTCTTGACATAAAATTTCTCAGTAGTGATCAAAGGACTCTCCATCTTTTCGTTGAGTCTAATTGCTTTCATTTTTCGTTCTAAACTGAGAATGTCTCATGACATTTTGCGACAACTTATTCCTTTGTGGACAATATGTAGTTATCACTTGAGATGCACAAAGGAAGTGACTTTGTCACGTGATCAACTCCCCCCCCCCCCCCCCCCGCCCCCTCCATTCTGGTACCCAGTTAAGTACATTTCATAATCTACGAGAGGGAAGCTAGAAAGGCTAACATAACATTTTACTAACTGGCGACCAGATGTCACGCTGACTTAAGCTGAACAATACTGTGCTTCTCAGCGGTTAGCTGTTGTCATCTTGATAATTATCGGTGGTAATAATAGCCAGTAATTATCAAAGTGACAAAAACTAACATCTAAGGAACACATAGCAGTAAGGATAATCAGATTATTTACCTCTTTATATGGATTTAAGTTACTTTATCAGCATGTTGGAACAAATGTCAATGTGTTTAGTTGAGAAATTAACAAATATTAGCGAGATTTTAATCTGTAAACAACCATTATGTGGCAGCTCACGAGGGGTAAATTTGACCATTTTTGCACTAAAATGCTGGCCACTGGTCGTGTTAGAGGGGTGGCCGTCCTTGAGAGGTACTTTTGAACACAAACTCATCAGTGCCAAGGGACTGTGGCTGTATAAAGCAGGTGGCCACTGGTCAGAGTGGCTGTTCAAGAGGGTGACCACTGTATGATAGTTAGATATGCACCCTCTATATAATTCTTAAATAATTTGGGTTTGATATAACTTGCTGTAAATTTGAACGGACCACAATTAGTGAACAGCATGCAAAGGCAGTCATTATCAAATCAATCTATGTCCAGAAGGCACTAAAAAATACTGGGAGATATAATAAGCATTTTAATTAGCGTGATGTCTAATACTGTTGCCAATGAACAAAATTAAATGTAACCTGGTCACAACATTCAGAAAATGTGGAATAAATTTGTTTGCTGGAGCTTCCTTAAAATTCTTTTTTAAGCATGGAAAATTTCTCGGGTTGGCATCTGGAAATTTGGAGGGTCAAGATATTTGGATTATTAATGCTAGTTGACAGTGGAAGTGTTTCAGGAGAAAAGCATATTAGGTTATTGTTCTTTTCCTATTAAAACCTAACACTATAAAATATAAGTTTAAAATAATTTGTTATTAATGGCATCTAATTTATGAAATGCCATGCATATATATGTAGTAACATAAAACAACAAATATTTCAGATGCTGTAATATGGCAATACCTTTTTAATGTAATGGTTAGTCTTTTTTTTTTCATTAATATGCATGGATCTTACTCTTTATTGAACCCATCCAAGATCTTACGATATAAGCCCTAATTTCAAGTTTGATCAAAATTGGATAAGAAATATGGCTTCAAGAATGGTGAGCTCAGTCAAACAGATGTATGACTGCCACATTAGTATGTGTGGATCTCACTCATTATCAAATTTATCCAATATCATAATGATTTAAACATATATTCCAAGTCTGATCAAAATTGGATCAGAAATATGGCATCCAGAGTAGTAACAAGTTTAGCCAATCATTAATATGCATAATCTCACTCATTATCAAACTGTTCAGAGATTTTGATGATATAAACCCACATTCCATGTTTGACTGAAATCATAACAGAAATATAATTCAAGAGTGATAAGAAGCAATTGCTGACTGATAACCAATGCATGATGAATGATGCACAACAATGCACAATGGACACAGGGCCATACCATAAGCTCACTTGTTAATATGTTCAGGTGAGCTAAAAATGACCTTCCGCCAAGAAAAATGTGCAAATTGGGATTTGGGTTCCATAAACTTCTTTTGTTAGAAAAATAAACTATATTTTCATTCGTTCTGAAAATATTTCCATATTGAATCTAAATGAGGTATTTAGTTATCATGATTTTGTATTGGATTCATTTAGTTCAAATAGAAGCTGTCCCCAGCCCCCCACCCCACCCCTTCTCAAACATGATGGTTGTGGCTTTGATACTCAATGACAAATCTCGACTCACATCATAGTGTAGAAACTATTGTTAGGCATGAACTTAATTGAGTTCTCATTGGCCAGTTTTACCAGCTAAATTCTGAGATGGCATGATGGACCAGGTGAAAACTTCACCAGTCCCATTGGCACTCCAAGGAGACACTTACCTAACTTACTAAGTCTGAACATATGAGAAGGGTAAGAAGCCAAGGGGACTGGCAGTCAGTCTTAGCAAAACTGTCAGCCTGATCAGTTTTAGTCCTAAAATTACTTTGTTTACGAAGAATTATAGTTATACAAAGTATATTTAATGTACTCCTTTGTTCAATATGATCTTTTGTTGTATGATCAAATTTAACAGGAAAAAACGTTCTTCTGGATAAGTCATAAAACTTGTTCTAGACTGGTTGTTTATTCATGAGTATCAATATGATCAAATTTAAGGGGGGAAAAGTCCTTCTCATCCACTATGCATACAGGGGCTAAGCCAGCACCCCCACCCACTTATGCATGAAACAATTGAAACATTTCCTAGACTCAGTTTTCTTTACAATTTGATGGTTAAAATTATGCCCTGAAAACACTTAAAATGCAAGAGCTTCCAGGGGTTTCACCCCCGGGGACTCCACTGGGGGTTCTGTCTCACAGACCCCTCACCTACTTGTTTACACCACCCCCACCCCTGCAAACAATATTTCACCTCATTAATATGTGTCATGTGAACTTTACATGGAATATTAAAACAGAAAAGAATTGATTGGAAATAAGCTATGTACTTTCTATGTACCTTCAGAGCAGCAAAGATTCGTAATTATTTCCAGACACACTTGCTGAGCAGTGACTATGTTCTCTACATCCTGAATTTGTTTTCTGACTTCATTACTCTGAAAAGAAAGAGCTACAGTATCAAGATCCCATCACTTTGAACATATTTTTTCAATCAGCTCATGTTGATTGGGTGCATTTATTGTATGTCTTCTGTATGATTTGAATTAAAAACAGAAATGATCATTGATAAATGCAACCCATAGTACTATGACTGACTCAAGCCTGAAGTCTCTTAACAGTGAAGGAGGTATTCAAGAACATTATGTAAGTACACAACTCACTTGTTAATCCATGTCCAAATAATTCAAGCACCTGCTTACAATGTGATGAGATCTATGGATCCAATTTTTAAACAATCAAAATTGGAAACAATAATAAAGAAATGAATGATGACAAAGCAAGACTGTTTTGTAAAAAGCCAATCATACTCATCATCCAGTATTCACACATTTAACAGTTAAAATGTCTGATTATCTTTTGATATTAATGGGGAATAAAAGAGAAACATATCAACATATCAGCATATCAATGTTTACACTGACATATGACAGCTGAATCTTGTGTCCTCCACTGCCACTTGAATTGGAGGGTTCATTCTTTATATAACTATGCAGTGTATTCTACGGATTTTGGAAAGTATTCACTGTCAAGGTGTTTTTGAGTAAACCAAAATTCTGTACCTACCACAATGTATGGGTCATATTTGTCTAAAACAGCACAGAATTTTGCTTTTTTATTTACTATTGCTTGAAGGTAATATGCCATTTTGTGTTTCTGACCAAGCTAGCAACAACATAACATACTCATTTATTGGAATTAAGGTATGGCCTTGGCAAGGCATGAAAAAAAAGGACAGTGTGAGGTTTGAATATCTGTAAGCATGACTACGATCTGACAGGATTTGGAATGGATGTTTGTAGCGGAAAGGACAAGGTCAAACATTGGAAATTGCATCTGAATATAAAAAGTAATATGTAAATGTAATACTTTAGAGTCAACACAAACAATGAATGAATCTGAATACAAAAAGCAATGTGTAAATGTAATACTTTAGAGTCAACACAAACAATGAATGAATCTGAATATAAGAAGTAATGTGTAAATGCAATACTTTAGAGTCAACACAAACAATGAATGAATCTGAATGCAAAAAGCAATGTGTAAATGTAATACTTTAGAGTCAACACAAACAATGAATGAATCTGAATACAAAAAGCAATGTGTAAATGTAATACTTTAGAGTCAACACAAACAATGAATGAATCTGAATATAAGAAGTAATGTGTAAATGCAATACTTTAGAGTCAACACAAACAATGAATGAATCTGAATACAAAAAGCAATGTGTACATGTAATACTTTAGAGTCAACACAAACAATGAATGAATCTGAATATAAGAAGTAATGTGTAAATGCAATACTTTAGAGTCAACACAAACAATGAATGAATCTGAATGCAAAAAGCAATGTGTAAATGTAATACTTTAGAGTCAACACAAACAATGAATGAATCTGAATACAAAAAGTAATGTGTAAATGTAATACTTTAGAGTCAACACAAACAATGAATGAATCTGAATATAAAAAGTAATGTGTAAATGTAATACTTTAGAGTCAACACAAACAATGAATGAATCTGAATGCAAAAAGCAATGTGTAAATGTAATACTTTAGAGTCAACACAAACAATTAATGAATCTGAATACAAAAACCAATGTGTAAATGCAATACTTTAGAGTCAACACAAACAATGAATGAATCTGAATATAAAAAGTAATGTGTAAATGCAATACTTTAGAGTCAACACAAACAATGAATGAATCTGAATACAAAAAGTAATGTGTAAATGTAATACTTTAGAGTCAACACAAACAATGAATGAATCTGCTGTTCAAAACCAAAATCTAGATATTCCGTGAAAAAATACTGTAATCAGTTCTGTAAAACAATGTTTTTGGAGCCATTTTCAGAAGAGCTTGGAAATCAGTTGTTTGTAGAATGACACATGTGCGTCTACATCTCTAGGTTGAGCTAATCAGATTCAAGTTGACCTAATTAACATGTATGGATCATGCTCATTATCAGACTCGTCCAAGATCTTGATGATATTAGCCTATATTCTAAGTCTGATCATGAGTATATCAAAAATATGTCCTCCAGAGTGATAACAAGCTTAGCCAATCAGATGCAAGATTACCTCATTAATATGTGTTAATCAAACTTGATTATATAAGTCTATTTATGAAGTTTAATCAAAATCAGATCATTAATACAGTCTCTAGAGCAGTAAGAAGCTCAGCAAAATCTGATCAGAATATGGATTCTAGAGCAGTAACAAACTCGGCCAATCAGACTGAAGACCACCTCATTAATATGTATGGATCTAACTCATTATTGAAGTCTTCTGAGATCATAAGAATATAAGCTTATATTCCAAATTTAATTAAAATCTGATTAAAAAATATGACCTCAAGAGAGGTACCAAGCTCAGCCAATCAGATGCAGGACTATCTCATTATTATGCATGGATCAGGCTCACTTTCAAACTTCTTGGACATCTTGATTGATATAAGCTTATATTCCAAGTTTGATCAAAATCGGATCAATAACACGGCCTCCAGAGTGGTAGCAAGGTCAGACAATCAGATGCAAGATTACCGCATTAATATACATGGATTTCCCTTATTATCGATCTTGAAGATATAAGCCCATATTGCAAGTCTGATCAAGAGCTGATAACAAAATATTGGCCTTTAGAGTGTTAACAAAAGTCAATCAGATGCAAGATCATCTCATTAATACACATGGATCTTGTTCATTATCAAACTTATCCAAGATCTTGATGAAATATGCCCACATTCAAAGTCTAATCAAAACTGATCAGAAAGCCGGCCTCTAGAGTGGTAACAAGGATAGATCATCTCATAGAGTTTGCTCATTATCAAACTCAACCAACCTTTTTTTGCTGCGACCCTATATTGGCCACCAACAGGACCTCCAGACCCTCTGGGTACTTTTCAGCATCAAAAGCAAAAACAAAAGTTTGTTCTGATGACCCTTTGTGAAACTATTGAGGAGGCCTTGCAACCCTGATTTGGGTCACGACCTGAGGTTGGGAACTGCTGATATATTCCAAGTCTGATCAAAATTAGATCAGAAATATGGACTCCAGAGTGGTAGCAAGCAATTGTTGATGAATGCACAATGGATAACATACCACACATAACGGATGCAGTACCATATCAAAGGCTCACTTGGTCTTACAGCCAGGTGAGTTAGGAAAACCTCAATATATTATACCTGAGAAATTATGCACTGAATAATCTGCAATGGTTCAGTTGAAAGCACTTCTGACACAGACTTGACAACAGCCGTAATGACCTCACCGGATGCCAAGTTCATCTGATTACTCATTATGTTGACTAGAATTCCTGAAAATACAGTTTAAATTTCTCCATGAACAAAAGGAAAATCTAATTTCCTTCCATAATTCAGAATGGTGTCTCTCAAGCATGTTAGCTAGCACTTATTTGTGCATATAATATTGAATTCACCTAAGTATAATGCGCACCCAATTTGGCCACCCCATAATGCACCAGCAGATCAGCATCTATAATGTAAGCATCTGGGCTTGTTATTTACAAGAAAATACAGCACAAAAATTAAAAATGTTGTCCATGAACACAAATGCCCTGCCACCACTCTTTTTTGTAGTCATATATGCATCAGAAACTTACCTAAATCAAAAACTTGACATGAGTCACTAAGGTTTGAAATGTAGGTCACAGTTAACAGCTTTTGGTAATAAAGTTTTGTACTCACCATGATGTATCTACATACCAAGTTGCATGACACTGTGGCCAATAATGCCTGAGAAACTGACCTAAAACTTAAGTGAAATCACGTACCGTATATACTCACGTATAGGCCCATTGGTGTATAAGCCGACCCCCCAAACTGAATAGGTAAAAACATTAAAAAGTTTATGACCTGCGCACAAGCCGACCCATAAGTCTAAACAGTAAAATAACCCAAACACACACACACACATATATATATGTACCCTTCAAACCTGAACCCCCAGGTCCTCATGAACTGAGGTGACCTGGTTAACGGTTTATATGGTGTTAGTACAGCTATACAGCTATAATAGACCTTGGCCTGTGGATAAGCCAACCTCCCTTCTTCCAGGTTTTTATTTTTTCCTAAATTATTTGGCTTATACATGAGTATATACATTAAGTGAAAAATGAAAGTTAAAGTGATGCAATTTTGGTAGGGTGACCTTATAACCACCACAATACATCTACATACCAAGTTGTGTGTCTTTGTGACAATGTCCCCAAAACTAACCTAGCATCATTTATCCAATTTTTCAGACATTAAAAAAGAATTACTTTTCTCACTGTCCAGTTAATTTGTGTGTAAATGAAAATTATTTTTTTTCCTGAATATCTCCTCAGGAAAATTAAAATCTCTTTTGTGTACTGATGCACTCGTACATTCAATGCTGGGTGGACGAGTTCTAGGTAAACTAAGTTATATGATATCCTTGGTTGCAAATAAAGAACACTTGCATAATAATGTTTTGGTGTTTCTTTTGCAACCAAATACTAGTTGCAGTTTTGAGGTTCTTCTCTTTGACCGTGTTGATATACTGCCACTGGAGACAAGTGTGCACAAAGATCTAATTGTGTTAAATGCATTTGCAACTGAATTTTCTTTTTCATTAAGAGTGATATCCCCTTTCTGCACAGGTGCTTGTTGAGGCATAACAACAGTGACAGTAAACAGAGCCAATGGGTCTGTACATAGGAAAGGAAGTTTAGTTTAATTCTTAATGTAGTGAGTATTAGAAGTAAAATTATTTGGCCCTCTCAGCATACTAGTTCATGACTATAAATTGTTTAGATTAAGTGACACAGTGGTGAGAATATGGTGATCCCTCGGCGAAAAAAAACTCTTCAGATCAGCCAGTCTCAGTACATCTCAGCCAGTTGAAAGATAAAGAGATGTTGGGAGGGCCAGAGGAACTCATGCTACCATTAGGGTAGTCAACTCAGTTTCAAGGTATGAAGGTCATCTATTCAATCACCTGTTTTTGATCATGGATGAAACATTCCTTAGTTTACATTCCAACTTGAGTTTTTTTAATTGGCTTAAAAAACGTACTTGTGTCAGGAAATTTCATGTACTACTAAAATTATTACAAAGTTTGAAAATATGGTGTCTGGAAATTTACAGGATCCATTGTGTGATGCATGGACATATGTACGGATGGACAGATGTATGGATGAACAAGGACAGCTCTACATGCTGCTTTCATATTCAATTTGCGGCATAAAATTGAAGCATGAAAGGCTTCGGACACTGGATGAAATTAAAACTACCTAATTTCTCCTATGATAAGTCCATATTTGATAATAAGCCCATCCACCATTTTTAGGTATGACTACAATTATTAGGTAAATCAGCTGTTATTGAATCCTACTGTAGTGCCTAAGAAATCAGTAATATCTTTTCTATGATTTTTCCTGGAGATCTGCTAACCAGTGAAGAATGTTACTCACATTCAACAGAAAGCAGCATTAAATCCTCAACAGTCAAGAAAGATCATCTGAACAACTAATTCCTCTCATTTCATTCACAAGCAACTATTTCCAGATAATACATGACCTATGCTGATTTCTGAATAGGTTGTGTCCAAGATAGTGACTAACATAAGATAGTCTTGGTGCATCTGAACGTATACCTAATGTGATGGATTTCATGAAAAATTTTGAAAAATGAGGAAAGTATATAAAGAACTTAATTAGTGTACTGTCTATACTCACATATAATCCGGGTCCAAATGCAAACAACATAGACCCTGATCTGCCACTGCATAATGCGCAGGCAGATCAGGGTCTATGTTGTTTGTTCCACTGATTAGTCCTTACAAACTGCATAGACCCAGATCTGCCAGCACATTATGCGATGGCAGATCTGGGTCTATGCAGTTTGCAGTTGGTATCGGCTTATACGTGAGTATATTCGGTAGTTAACACCTGGAATAGCATAATGGGGAAAACCCATGTTTAACACATTTTGATAACTACTTGTAAGCATTCTAGATGCATTCATAGCTATTTATTTTATGTATGCAAATGAGATAAGTAAATAAATCAGTTATTTGGGTGCATATTTGAAGAATGAAATGTTGAATTTTTAATGGTAAAAAACATTAAATTAAGACAAGATTTATTTATTAAAAATGCACGTATGATACCCATTAATTTGTCACATAGTTGCATAGGGATGAATTTATTTGAAGCTTCAACTGGATGCAAACAATATTTGATTGCATAGTTGTTACAGTGTTTTCTTCACCCCTGGGGTCGCCAACCCTGTCAACTTGTTGGCATTTCCAATCAAACAGCAGTTTCTTTAGTAACACAGTCACGATATTTAATTGGGAGTCTATTTTTTCAGACAACAGATGTGATATAGTTTGCCGTCTTTGATAAGCTCTAATTTCCACAACTTTGAGAGTTACATCCCTTTGAACACATGCATTCAAGAGTTATACCTTTTTATTTGTTAAATTTTTTGTAATAAAAATATTAAAAGTAGACATTGCAAATATTGGATGCAGACGACAAAGTTTTTCCTGAAAATGGACTGTTCTAGAAACCGAAAAAGATAGTGAACAGTCTGTCTGGTTGTTTACATCAACAGCTTCCGTTTGGTTTGAAACGCGAAAAAGATGACAATGTTAAGTGCCACCTGGCAACAATCAGGTTAGAAATTATATATTGATGCATTGTTTTAATATTCTTTATATCCTTGATGCTTTTTGTTTTTAAAATCAGTACAGAGCTACAAACTAATGGGAGGGTAAGCGAATACTGTAGCGCTACACAGTGTGAATAGGATACATGTGAGTGGTTCAGTTCTTCCAAACTGATGGGACAATAGTAATTTTTGCAACCACTTGCGCCAAAACTGGAGAAATGTTTAGTCTGTCTTACAAGAATTATGAACTCAACATTTCTTAACTATTTTCTATAGAAAAGAATTTAATCTGTCCATTCAAGAGAACACAGACGGCTATGAAAATATAATTATCCAAAATGTGTTAATTATTTCTAGATCTAAGCTGGATGATTCAAGTTTTACATTCGAACATGCCATTGTTCATATCATTCTCATAGCTACACTGTTTCTCATAGCTACACTGTTTCTCATAGCTACACTGTGGCCCCGACGATTGTAGTACTGGTATGTTATAATATTTAGTTGTTGCAATAACTATGTCAAGTTCAATTAACCACAAAGTGTGTCCATATGAAATATGACTAACACTAAATCCAACTGCAGTTATACCATCAATTACGGGGGACTGAATTGTTTTTTCTTGTTTTTGTTGTTGTTGTTGTATCATGACACACACAGAAATGAAACAAAAATCAATTTGTCTCATTAACATTAACAAATGTTAAAAAAGTTAGGTTTTTATTAATGGATTTAAAGACTTTGTGGCTGATCTGGCATGTAGTTATTTTAGGGGGTTAAACTAATTTTTATTATGCAATACTTTCCCATCACTACTGCATAGCTATTACTTTTCTGTGCTGAAAAACCTCGTCCATTTGATATGATTACATCCTCCCACAGAGTGGAGAACTGTCAATAAAACACAGTCCACTTGTGCACCTTGCATGCCTATGCACAGAACAGTCAGCTTTTCATAGACGACAATTATGCCAGGACATCAGAGCAGGGTGGGAGGAGGGCATTCGGCAATAGTGACAGGTAAGTATTGCATAATTAAAATTAGTTTCACCCCCCCACCAAACTACATTGTAAAAGCAGCAATACATAACCCATCACTATTGCATAGCTGAATTTGTCACTTAGGTGGGTGGACTGATGTGTTAAAATTGATAAAAAACAAATACAAATAGAATGTACTCACTATTTGAGGGAGAGATCCACTTACTAAATGTTGGTGTCTCTCTGGGCTACATGTTGCACCACAACCATGGGTCCCAGAGAGAAAATGCCTGCATTCTGCTGTGCTAAAGAGCAGAAGCAGGATAAGGTAGTATGGGATCACCAAAATGCTGCCTTCATGACGTCCTCCAAGGAAGAATGATTAAAATACACCCATGAGGCAGTGATGGCTCAAACCTAACGGGCTTTATGCGAGACAGATCAGGGTCTATATTATTTGCATTTGGACCCGGCTTATACGCGAGTATATACAGTATATACTTTGATTTTAAGAAGACTTTTGACATAGTAGTCCATCATACACTTGCATAGAAACTTAAACGGTACAAATGCTCTCACTTCTCGCTCTTATGGTTCAATCATACGTCTCTGACACAAATCAACAAGTTTTTACTGGTAACACTAAATCATAACAGATGTCCATCAACAAAGAAGTTTTACTGGGATCTATTCTAGGATCCCAATTATTCATACTGATTACAAATGACTTGTCCTTATATGTACAACATTCAAGAACTGATCAATATGCAGATGATACTGCTTTGCAAAATTCTGATTCTAATGTCAAAACTTTGAACAGACAATTTGATGAAAATTTATGACAAGCTGAATATTGGTGCTCACTATATAACGTGTGTATTAATCCTCCCAAAACCAAAGCAATGTTGTGCTTCAAACTTGGGAAAGATTATCAGTGAACAGAAGTCCAAATCTGGAGCTATATACAGTGAAGATAATTTAACTGAAAACGTTTGGGACTTCATGCTGATAAGAATCTGGACTGATCCAAAAGTCCAAATCTGGAGCTCTATGTTGAAGATAATTTAACTGAAAATGTTAACACAAAGAAACTTTTGGGACTTCATGTTGTTAAGAATCAAGACTGGCGTAATCAAGTGAATCTGATTTGTTCTACAGCTCAAGAGTTTATCTTTCACAGAGATTAAGAAGTTATTTACCACTTAGCTATTACAAATTATTTTACAATACATTCATTCTTCCTCTTCTGGATTATTGCTGCACAATTTGGGTAAATACAACTGATAGCTATGCTGAAATGATCCACAAACGTCAAAAAAATGCAGCAAGAATTATTCTAAATTTACCATTTGATACATGATCCAAAATTCTGTCCTTTGAATTGAAATCAGAATACAGGTTAACCTATCATTAGTTTATATGTTCAAGTAAAGAATGAAAGAATGAACCTTATCCACAAAAATATTTGCAGAAGAACAATACCAAAGACATATTGTGATCCATCACAAATGATCACTGCAGAACACCATTGCCAAAAAACAATAACTTTAAAAAAGTAATTTTACTTACTCTGGTGATATTCTTTTGAATGAACTCCCAAAAACCATTAGATCAGAAACAAATCTAAATGTTTTCAAAACATAACTGTATGACCATTATCTGGAAAGGCAGTTTTTCTTGTAAGTACTGCAATGCATGCATACCATTTACTCTGTTAATTCATATCATATACACTACTGGTATATGCTTTTATACTTAATGTACCATATACACTCACTTATAGGTTGAGTCCAACTGGAAACAGCATAGACCCTGATCTGCCATCACATAATGCGCCAGCAGATCAGGATCTATGTTGTTTGTTCTACTGATTACTCCTAACAAACTGCACAGACCCAGATCTGGGTCTTTGCAGTTTGCAGTTGGACTCAACTAATAAGCAAGTATATACTGTATGCTTGATTAATTTTATATTTTGTATCTATACTAGTCTGTTTATCCAAAGAGCCTGAGGGGAGAATAGTAATTTATAAATAACCCAATGACCCTCATAAAATAGTGTATATTATTTTTATCATTATTAACACTCGTGGAAGTAGAAAACCAGACTTTGCTAAATGCACTTCCATTTCATTCCAAATGAACAAAAATGAAAGAAAACAATGAACAGAAGTGAGAAAGCACTTCCATTTCATTCCAAATGAATAAAACTGAAGAAAAGAAAAAACAATGAATGGAAATGAAAAAAGAAAATTCAGAACGCATTTCTGAGATACTAAATTAAAAAAATTACAAGATAGCTGAAATGAATACAAAACAAAATGAATCCCAAATGCAAACTAAATATAGATTTTGTAAAATTACCTGTTTCAGAATCTGTCCTCAGTGTAGAAAAAATCTGAGTTTATTCTATTCTCTAGGATGATAAGTCATATAAATCCTATTATAAGGTTTCGTATGTCATAAAACTTATTAAAATAAAATTGTCCAATATTTTCTAACTGTCAACACATCAGATGAAAGCCATAAAGAATTATCATACCAGAGAATGTTACAAGTGTTATTTCCTTTAGATGAATATGGTCTAACCTGTGACATATGCATGCAATAAAACTGCCTGTGGAGACTCGACTGGTTGGCATAACAATGTCTCTAGACTGGTTGTAACCTGCATTTCTCTACAGACTCTGCTTAATTCTGTGTTGTCCTCTGTAACTATATGTAGACACTGAGCTGAAGAAAGAAAAAAAAGTTACTATAAGACTGTGTTTTACAATGTCATATTTTTATATGCCCATTTTGACCCACCCCCTGTGGATGTTGAATAGTCGTGATGCACTATGCTGCATGTCATAAGAGGCAAATAATGGAGACAGGAGCCATGGTACATCAGTGGTTTGTGTACCAGACTCGTGACCAAAAGGGTGTGGATTTGCATCCTACCATCGGATCTGCCCGGGTCTGCTAGGATGGTACTTTACTCCAACTGCCTCAGTACTAAATAAACTACTTGTGTTGCTGCAGCACAAAACACCAAACCAAACCATTTTGACCCATGCCCAAATTTGAGCCATCTGAAGGTAAGGATGGATCCAGGTGCCTCATGTTAGATGTATATGTGCTTTTTGTCTTTTCATGTCCAGTATATATATATATATATATATACTCTCATACAGATTAGAGAATTATAATTCTTCCCTACTGCGAATCAATCCTGGGTCCACGAGTTAAGGAGCCCTTCAACCTGCCTGCATGCAACCCCATACCCCCTCAACTAAGAACACATTTCAAAATAGGATAGGACTAAATTGGGAATATAGGCATTGATTGCATAGAAGACACTCGCTTAATGACACAGTAATTAACTCTCCTCTACCGGGTAAATACAGTCATTCCAAATTCCTCTGACAGAAATCAAGTAGCCTGTATATGACCTGCTGGGCAGATCCAGTATATCTATTATGTACCTATGTAATCATTGCCCTGATTGGATGCATGAAAAAAAAACTTTCATTTGTGACATCATAAAGTTTACCCATTATGCCTTACACCAAGTTTCTAATAGACTGGGAAAAGTCTAGCAGCTGACAACAACATAGCAACATTGGTCGATATTAAATTCATCTTAAAAGGAAAATAACTTAATCACTATAATATTCAAAGTTTAATAAAATGAGAAAAAGTTCTTTCACAGCAATAAAACGCAAATTCTGACAGCAATCAGTTTAAAAAAATGTATTCCTCTTTTATAATAGTACCCAATGGGACTAAATCTTGCTGGGATAAATTTATAAGAAATTCCAAAAAAAACAAGACATCCAAGTGTGTCTGATATCACTCATCTGGCTTACATATTATTACATGCCTCCTGTTGGCCCCTGGGATAGCACTTTCTGCACTGTTTGGTGTATATTTGTAACTTTTATAATAATAACTTCCATATGCCTGGACTTCTAATCTTTATATATCTCATTCTTGATTATGCGATGAGCCTATTGCAGTACTTCTGACATATTGTTTTTTAGCTCAGGTGGACATAAGGCTAAGTGAGCTAATGGTATGGTCCTGTGTTGTTCATCATTCATCATGCATCATTCATCATTCATCATGCATCATCAGTCCAACAACAATTGCCTGTTACCACTTAGAAGTCCTTATTTCTGATCCAATTACAATCAAAAGTTTCCAAATTATGACACAGGGGCTTGGGGGGTGAGTTAAGGATAGACTCCATGGGCTAATGTCAGCTGCCTTGGTCCATCTTCAAGCACTTATAGTCAAAATTACTGTAAGGGAAAAACAAGATCACTTACCTGACTTACATAACAGTTCATAACAGTTTAAAATTTCATTATGTAGGTTTATCTAGTATTTTAAGACCACAACCTATATAAACTTTTTTCCAAACTATATATCATGTTCATTTGACCTAATTTACTTTATCCTGATCAAACTTCTGTCTAAAGATAAAGGCATAATTAATATGCTCAGTATCTTGCTGACAATCAAAGTCATCCAAGATCAGGATTATATAAACCCATTTACCAGGTCTGATGAGAATACCCGATGAGAATTAGTCGCTAAATCTACAGAGGTAACAAATTAAGCCAATCAAATGCAAGGTATCTCATTAATATGCACAGATCTAACTAATTATAGAACCTGTCTACAACAACGATAATATAAGCTTATTTACCAAGGCAGAGAAAAATTCAGTCTCCAGAGTGGTAACAAGCTTAGCCATTAATGTGCATAGATCTTGCTCATAATCAAATGCATCCAACATCATGATAATATAAAACTGCATATAATATATGCAAGATCACCTACTTAATATGCATGGATCTTGCTTATTATCGTATTCATCCAAACTTTTGAAGATATAAGTCTTCATTCTAATTTGATCCAAACTGGATCAGCTGGGAACCTATTACACCTCTCCCTCGATAACTCACGCACAACGGGGTCCAAAAACACAGACCGCACTATAAGCGAGGGCACAAGTTACTGAGGGACCTAAAAAAATTAAGAAAGGATGCCATCCCCACTGGACATCGAGAAAACCGCAGTGTGTATGTGGGGGTAATGGGGCTGTTTAATGACTGAATACTCATTTTATAATTGGATTGGAAATAATTCTCAATAAAGAGCTTTTTCTAATGTAGTTGTTCGCTTTTTTGTATAAATTACCTTTATTTTCAAGATACCCAACCTCTGAAAGATCGTTAACAACATTAGTCCAAGTGGTTTCAACAACACGTGTATGTGAAAATATTGTGTATTACATCACTGCTTTTGCTGTTGTTGATTCAGAACAAAACAAGATTCAATTTTTTTCAAAAACTAGGGACATATATTTCGTGAAACAACCGTCAACGTCGAAACTGAATTTATTTTTCTATTAATAAAATATGGATGCCGTGATTTCATTGCAAGTAATAGTGAAACTTCTTCTCATCCTGGAGGAAATCTCCGAGTGGCAATTTAGAAATTTTAAGTTTAATACAAACTCTGGAACTAGCTTCTCCGTAATGAACCGTATATGTGAAACAGCTTTATATTCACCAAGTACTCATTTCGCTTGGTTGCCTTAATATCTTTGCGAATGAGTAGGCCAATTTCAGGTAGTTTAATTATATTACTTACATAATAATATTTATAACAGAGTTCAATTGATCAATTGAAATGAGTTGACCTGACACACGTCCGTGACTGCTAACTCTTACACATGTAGGATTTGCACGCCTTTTAACTTTTCTTTTATTCCACCCCCTTTATTTGATTTGATACAAAAGATGTAATTAATGTGATAATACAAAGCAGGTCTGCTTTTAATTGAGTGTAACAACAAAACAAATACTTCCATAAGTCAGAGATAAAAAATGGTCGGTACTTAATTAGGTTCTCATGGAAATGCTCGCGGACATATCTGTGATGGTTGAATAATATTTTTCACATTTGAATACGAGGGCATATTTCATTTATGATGATTACATTGAAACCGAATTAAAAGATAGAACTAAAACACAAATTTCACTTGACAAAACTTATTTAATTGGTATTTATTTTTTTAAGTGTTGCCATCAGTAGGCATTAGTGACATTTTCATTGATCAAAATTTCGTTGAATATTGTTATACAGTGTACTGACAATATTGTTTGGAAAGAAAATTGAACAAAATATATGACTTTTTATTAAAAGTTAAAAATTTCATTATGCTGATTCAAATTTACGAGTACTAACCACTGTTTATGATGATAAAACAAGCGATATATCAAGGTTTCATATACAAATTTTGATCTTGATTTATTTCATGTTCAACAAATAGGGGCCAATTTTTGTGGTATTTTCTAATTAAAAAAATGGGATCCACACCTGACATCGCATTATAAGCTGGTTCACGAGTTATCCGGGCACGAGTTATTGAGGAAGCGGTGTATATAGATAGTTAAGATGGCAATGCTACGTTGCCCAGCACTATCGTTTATATCCATACTAGTTTTTTTTGCATCACCATATTACATATACTGAAATAGGTTAAAGTTTAACATGCAGCTAATTTTCCTTAAGTATTTTCACCTTCTGTAGATTTAAAATTGTCTTTATTTGGACAGTTGTGCTTCTCTGTGCTATGATGTAAATAGTTACTGTTCTATGTGTGCAACTCTTTGCATGTTTTTCTGGAAGTCCTTTATTGTCCCCTGAGAAAGACCTTGTTTAGGTTGAAACATTTCTTTCTTCCCCAATCCATTCTCCAATTTTTGTTTATCGCTATCCACCTATCTATAGTCCAGATGCCGATTAAATGGATTATTCACTTGTATAGACTACTGCCATGTCCCCAGAAATGTTTACTTATTACAATGTACATGTACATGAGCCTACAAATTAAACTAATTTGTGAATCACAACACCAAGATAGAAAGAGTAACAGAAATCAAAAACACAATTGAATATAATCTTGTACAATTAAAATAACAATGGTATTATGAATAAGTAAATATCCTTTTTAAAGTAAAAATAAATGTAATTGGGAGAGAGTGTGATACCACAGTTCTACTTTTGACCAAAGTTTGATTATCTGGACGAATGATTATCCAGATCAAATCTGCACCTCCCATGGGTCCGGATAATTGAGGTTTTACTGAATTTATTGATGTATCTATCTTTCCTGTTTTAAGGTGGATATGGTTATGGATCCCAGTTTATTATGTGATAGTAAAATGATATGCAAAATGTACAACATTATAAGGCATTCTTACTACTATAAGGCAGTATACTGCAGGTGCCCATGGACAGCATTATAACGAGGGAGTGCCAAATGTGTGTGTGTGTATTTGTGTGGGAGTATATATACATATATATATATGTATGGGAGTATATATACATATATATATATATGTATGTATATATATATATATATATATATATATATATACATATGTATATATATATATATATATATATATATATATATATATATGAGGGGGTGTAAAACTAATTTTAATTGTGTAATACTTACCTGCTATTATTGCAATGTTACATCTTTTCCAGGAGCTAGTCCCCAGCTCCAAAAAAGCCACAGAGGCTCAGTGGTTAGTGTGGCAGGCTCGCTACTGAAAGTGTGCGGGTTTGAATCCAACCATCTGAGCAGCATAGGTCAGCTACCATGGTGTGTCCTTAGGCAAGGCACCTTACTCAATTTGCCACAGCCGTAAATAACCTACTTACATTGCAGTGCCATACAACGCCAAAAATAAGTAAGTAATTGGAGGTCTAGAATAAAAAAACAACATTGTCCAATTCCAATTAGTCAACTTCCATCATTCAGATTATCATCCTTCTTTGACTTGGACTGAGACTGAAAGGACATCAGAGCAGGGAGGAAGGATGGAATTAGGCAATAATAGCAGTTAAGTATTACATAATTAAAAATAGGTTTACCAAAACAAAAATACATTTTAATAGGAGTAATACAATATCTGCTATTATTGTCTTCCTGAATTTGCCAGCCCAGTGAGAGGCTGGTGGTCTAAGATAAATTGTTACCATTGCTGTCAGTAGGGTGTTCTTCTGCAAACTGGAGGAAGGCCTGAAAACTTGTTGGGCTGACACAACTGGGCCTACTGCATAAATACCTTTACTATGGTGTGAAACTGATCAAAGGAAAAACAATGAAAAGGTGGAGTAAGATTGCCAGAATGCAGCTTTCAGGACATCATCCAAAGAAGAATGATTAAGAAAGGCCCAACATATAGCAATAGCCCTGACCTCATGAGCCTTGATTTTCATGAAAGAAAGATCTCTATTACTGAGAGATTGATAAGCTATTTTAATAATCCCAACAATCCACTTTGAGACAGTGGCGGCCAAAATATCAGAAGTACCTTGGACAGGGAGAAAAAAATGGTTCTGACCCTTTTGTTTCTCTTTGATTTAGACAGATAGAAACTTAAAGCTCAAACTGGGCAAAGAAGTCTTTCTTGATCATCCACAGAACAGATATGACTGACACAGGGGAACAGGAGCTACCAAAGGTAGCTGATTCTTGGCCAGAAACCAAGGTTGGCAAAGAAGACAAACCAAATCAGAGTTACCATTGAGCTGTAAACAACCCTTTTCCACTGACAAGGCATGAATTTCACTCCCTCTCTTCACTGATGCTATGAGAGAAGGAAGACTGTTTACGGTAATGTTCTTGAAGGAAGGTTCACTCAAAGGTTCATAAAGAGGTTTAGATAATGACAAAAAAAACACACACAAAAGGTTCATCCTAGGTATTAAAGAGCATGAGACTGGTCTCTGGAGATCAAAGTACCTGATCAGTTCTGAAATATGTGGGTCTGACCCTATAGTGGAGCCCACTGAGAACTTTAGAGTAATGGAGAGGCTTGCATACTTGGAAATCTTTTTCCTCAAATAAAAAAAGAAGAAAATCTGCAACTGCAGTTAAAAGGGAGCGGATAGGATCAATGTATTTCCTACTGCACCAATTACAGAAAATTCTCTACTAGTCATCATAAACCTTGGAAGTTGACTTCCCACTAGCCTGAGCAATGCATTTGGCAACCTTGCTCAAAAACTGATCCTGGTGAATATATTGACATGAGCTTGGCATGAAGGTGGAGAATTTGAGTTATGTAAGAGGAACCCTCTGTGCTGCAACAGCAGATCCCTCCTGAGTGGTAATTCCCTAGGATTGTCAACCAACAGATCGAGGAGATTGCTGAACCATGATCACTGGGGCCACAGAGGAGCCAACAGGAATGGGCTGTGACTTGGAGGTCCTGACTCTGTTAAGTACCTGAGGGATTATTCTGAAAGGTGGTAAGGTTTAAGCATACAGTCTTTCCAACCTCAGACTGAAGGTGTCCACTGCCCATGCCCTCTGGTCTGGCACTGGAGAGACACAAAGTGGAAGCCTGTTGTTCAACCTTGTTGCAAACAAGTCTACCATTGACTTCCCCACAAAATGAAAAAGTGTCTCTGTTGTTGACTGGTGCAGATAGTATTCCACAAGGATTGTTTGTCCCTGTCTGGATAGGCTGTGTGCTAGATTATTTCTCTTGCCTGGAATGTGGCTGACTCTCTGAAAGCCATCTCCAAAGAAGCTGTCCAACAGAGGAGGTTCCAGACTTCCTAGCAGACAGAAGGGGCATAAGACATGTGAGGTATACTAGGACTGACAAGTTGTCTGAAGCAGCCATGATGCAATGATGTCTTATTCAGTTGACTCACCCTTGAAGTGATAGAAAAATAGCCTGCATTTCTAGATTGTTGACATGAAGGGAAGATTCTTCCCAAGACCACAGGCCCCCCCTCTCATGCCCTAGGTATGCAACCCAGCCTAAATCTAAGGCATCATTGTATAGGAGGAGTGAGGTTCTGGTGTGTAAATTGGAAATCCAGTCAGATAGATGTCCCGATTCTTCCATTAAATCAGATGGTGATGAAATTTGGATCCAAAGGGGATCCAAGTGAACAGAGGTCTTTGTGAGGTCTCCAGTATGCTAGAAGCAAGAACTCAAGAGGTGGCATATGAAGTATTCCTTGGGGAACTAATGCTGTGGCTGTGTTCCGAGTCCCCAGGAGAGAGAGGCAGAGGCGAGCAGAGAATGAAGTCTTTTCATAAAGTCAAGCTGTGTGAGAAAGTATTTATAAGACTCTGTGCACAGGTATACAGACTGTCTCTAACAGGTGACAATATCCATCCTCATGTAAACAAAATTCTGAGAAGGGATTAGATCCAACTTCCCCAGGTTGGGGTTTAGACCTAGATAAGTCTCTGTCTCCCAAAAGAGACAGATCCCTCAGAAAAGCACATCTGGGGACATTGTGCATCAACCAATCATCTAAGTACTGAAGGATTGAGACCCATAAGGACCACAAATGAGCCGCTATTACACACATCATGCAGGTGAAGACTTTGGGAGCAGAAGTTAGGTAAAATGGAAGAGCCCAAAAGTGAAAAATCTCCAGACAAAAAAGCAGGAATTTCCTGTGGGCTGGAAAGATGGCAATGTGAAGATAAGTATCCTGGAGATCTACAAAGACTGCCCAGATGTGGAGAAGCTTGGCAGAGAGCACCACTGACAAAAAAGAACACATGTATTGATGTCTTGGCAGGAGACTTCAACAATCTCTGCAAAGCAGTGTGAAACAATGCTTCCTCCTTCAACAGACTGAATGACACAACTAAATAAAAGATCAGCAATTAGTGTATAAGCCTCTAGTTCCGAAGCCTTGAGAGACTTAATAGGGAGAAAAGACCAGGTTTCTGCTGAAATCCCCACAAGGGAAGCACCCGAGTCCAAGGGGCAAACAGATAAACTGACCCTGTAACCGGAGGCTGAAATGGCCTAAGCATAGAAGAAGGGGTAGACCACCCCTTCTGCTGTCTGGCCTCTTTTGGCCTCAACAACTTTTGAGCTAACTCCATAACCATCGCTAAGTGGGGGAGCAACCGAGGTTCAATTTAACAGCAGAGGACCCTAGTCCAAGACAAATTATGATATTCCCAATGATGTAAGTTTACTATGGAATCAGACTGGGATCATGTTGTTTTTTATTCTAGAACTCCAATTATTAATTGGAGGAGATATAATCACCTTGGACTGGGGACTAGTGTCAGAAAAAGATCTAGCATTACAATAACTGCAAATAATGTATTACTGTTATAAGAATATATATATATATATATATATATATATATATATATATATATATATATATATATATATATATATATATATATATATACACACACACACACACACAGAGGGTCCATGCTGGACTCAAATGTTTGGGCAAAGTGACTTTTTGACTTCCCTCCCTCACAGAATAAGGCGAAGTGGCGGGAAAATAGAAAAGTGAGTGATTCAAGGTCAACATTTAGAATGTTCATAACAGTCACTTAAAACAGACATTCTACTATACAACTGAGACAAGTAATATAAAAACAAAAGAAATACTTTTTAAACTTTATAAAAAATATAACATTTTCTAACATTTTATTAGGTAAAATTATTGTTTAACTTTGTTTTTTCAAAAAACAGTAGCCTCAAAAATAGGTCACTATTGAAAATGGGTGACATATATTTAAGTGCAAGTCCTCTATTCTTACTTTTACAGAATTAAATATTAAATAAACTTGTTTCCCCTCACTAGAAATCAGCCTAAATCCCTCAACAGAGTTGTCTCCCTTTCCAAGCAATCAGACTAAAACCCTCAACAGAGAAACAATTTGTAGCATGACTGGGCTACAAATGCATGGAATTTCACTCAATTCAAGCTTCATGTGTGAACTTCTGGCATGAAACTCAATGACTGAAAAATAAATGCTGATATAAATAATCCTTAAATTTAAACAAAAGTTGATCCAAAAGAATGACAAACACTATGTTCAACAGTTTTACATTTCATTTTGAACAGAAAAGGATGAGTTGAAATTTTACTCAAAATATGACAGCTTTCAATAACATAACCTGGGGTGGGATGGGGAGGTAGTGATGGCAGGTGATATCTACTTAAGCTAAGGCAAAGTCAACTTCGCTTTTAAAGGCCTCAAAATTAACTTTTTCAGTACTAGTAGCATTTGATAGTTGTAATATGTTCAACTAGCAAAACTCAGGCTATTTTCAATGTGTACCAGCATATTTTGTATGAATACAATTTGAATACAAACTACAACTGGCAAGAAACTTCAAGATCATTTGTTTCAGCTAACAATTTACTGGCATATCTGATTTGTAACTAGAGAAATGATAGCTTGCCTGCATCAATTTCAAGCCCTGTTTTTTGGACAAAATTACAGGTGTTTGGAGTGAATATTTTGGCTGAATTCCCCTCTAACATGGACCATATATATATATATAATGCTTGTATGTATATATATTGGGGTTTCCTAAATTTTATGAATCTCTGCTGGACATTTTACTGCTGCCACTCACCACCTCCTCCCATAAAAATGCCAGTTTATACATAATCATGAACAAGCACTTTACTATTTAAGTTCAAGTAATCCAATGAAAGAACCTTTAATTTCTATAATATATGAGAGCATGACTTGAGTGAACCATAGATCTGATGGTTCATTTTCCTCAACATGGTCCAAAGAATTTTGCAGGAAACTGATTATCTTTGCCATCATCTTCAGCCCTAAACAAGACATCATAAATTTTTTTTTAAAAACTAACTTCAAAGAAATAAGATTATGACATTAATGTCCATAGTGAAATGAACACAAAAATAAATGCATGGCTGAGCAAATCCCATGGCCCAAAGTTAGCAAATTCCATAGCCCAAAGTCAGCAAATCCCATAGCTCAACATCACAGAGGTGAAATTCTTGGTCAGGTCAGTGAAAATTTTGCTAAGGATGGGTGGTCCAGTACAAGTTTACATTAAAGTAAAAAACTATTTAATTGGTTCACAGCTAAACATGTCAAAAACTTCTCTCAGATACTCAGATAAATCAGTTCCTTTCAAAACTAAATTACTTTAGTAAATGTGAGTACTTTCAATAGAAGCTATCAGAAACCTATCAACTGCCACCAGCAATCACAAGAACATCTGTATATACAGGACCTATGATCTCCTAGCCAGCTGTGTCACACATTCTGAGTGCTGACACCACTGTATATATCTCTGCCTCACTTGCTGGTACAGATCAATGGTGTCACTTGGCAGTGAATCCAGCTAGATCTAGGAATGGATATATATGCAGATACTTTGCACTGAATATGTCCACACTTGGCCAAAGCTGCCGAATACTTTACAAGAAAAACATAAGAGTCCCTCAAAGGGACTGATGCTCTACAGGCTGAAAAGAATCTCCTGGAATCCAAGATACGATCATTTCTTTGTATGCATTTGTTCCAAGCCTGGAATTAGGTCAAAACACTTTGGTCCTCTGTGTAATAGGCACAATAAACACTTCTGCAAATTTTTTTACACAACTTTGTTGGGCTGATGGCAGCATAACATAAATATGTAGTTTACCCGTTTTAGAGAGTTTTTTAATTTTGCCTTCTTTCTTTCTTGTAGTGATTATCGTTTGTTTAATTCCCTGTCATTGAAACATGTAGGAGTGAAGAATTTCTCTTGGCTTTTGTGTTTAGTGTTTGTTTTGTGGATGTACATTGTTTCTTCACCTGACAAAGAGCTTGTTCAGCTCAAAATGTTGGGAAACTGTTTTGTATTTGCACCGTTATAAATTTTTGTGTCGTTATATATATATATAATAAAAAGAATGCACATACTAACCAATTGCCAGCGGAAGTTCCATCCCTTGGGAAGACATACTGATATATTGAGCAAGAACTGTTATAAGACCATCCTTATTGAATGTGGACACTGCAAGCTCACTGCTTTCACTGGAAAATAATGCACTATACTCAGTGTGTGTTGACAGAAACCATACATGAAACATGTCACTTGCAGAACCAATGTAAAGGCTATGTAACTATGTTTACTCCAGTATTTGGGTGTATTAGGACGACAAGCCCCTTTTTTGGTGGAAAACGTGAGTTTTTGGGTGTATTAGGATGGCAAGCCCCAATCGCAGTTCAAATGCATGTTTTTTAAATTTCACTTGTGACAAATCTATTTTCTAGGGAAATATCAAACACAATAAAAAGACAATGGTCCGTAATATCGCTTCATTAAAAGAAAGATAACAGGATTTTAAGCACCATTTGAAGAGAAATCTGAAAAAAACATAACCAGGTTAGATGAGAATTCATCCTTAATAAAGGTCTTTACATGACCAATAGCACAAACTTGAACCAATATGATGTGCATGATATATATATATATATATATATATATATATATATATATATATATATATATATATATATATATATATATATATATATATATAAAATGTGCATGCTTTGCATTTCTAAATAGAAATCCAGTGGATTTGTGCATATAATTGGGTTAAATTACATTTGCCTAGTGAGTGAAATCTTGTGCACCAAGAGTCCTTAACCTCGACCTTGTTCCATCCATTTTTAGCGGATGAGTGCATGGCCATATGGTCCAGGGCACTGGTGCATGAGAGCTAGATCAGTGGTTCCCAACCTGTGGGCCACGGACCTATGTTGCTTTCCTATGTTATCCCGCCGCTGTGAGCAAGGCATGCTCGAATTTAGTGCGCCAAGCTGCTAAATATTTATCCCCGTTACAGCCTAAAAGTACCACTATTAGCATGTGGGGGTCCGTGCAATTATTTTAGGCTAAAAAGGGGTCCTCATACTCAAAAAGGTTGAGAACCACTGAGCTAAATGATAGGTGCCATGGCTCACAGCATGGGTTGGAGTTCTACTTAGATACTTGGAACAAACTGTAACTCTAACATGTTAAAATACATTTGTGTCATTCCACATATATATATACTGTATGTACTCGTGTATAAGTGATACCAACTGCAAACTGCATAGACCCAGATCTGCTGGCACATAATGTGCCGGCAGATCTGGGTCTATGCAGTTTGTAAGGACTAATCAGTAGAACAAACAACATATACCCTGATCTGCCGGTGCATTATGCAATGGCAGATCAGGGTGTATGTTGTTTGCATTTTGACCTGGATTATACGCGAGTATATACGGTATATATAAACAAGTTAGGAATCACCTGCTTATATGTGTAAACTCAACAGTTGATTGTAACAGGCAGTTTGAAATTGAGAGACAAATATATTCTATCCCAATATTCTGACAAACTGTCCTACTTTCCATGACTGAGCCAAGGTGAACACAAAATACTGTGTGGTAGGTTTGATTGATTAAGTAAATGACCATAAAAGCATTACAAGCTTAAAAACATATTCTACATTTTGGTTAAAGATAAATTTGTGCGTATGAAACACAGCTGAATGCCTCCATAGTATTTTTATTATAGCAAAGTTCTTTATTATGAGATTTTCAGAAGCATAATTCATACAGTTCCTTCCTTTTACTCTATGGTAAATAATGTTTTAAAGTTGGAAAAGTCCCTATGTGAAAACAGGAATTTAATGCACGAATAAAGTACAAAATCAAGCTGTAATCTCACTTTTTCTTTACTGAAAATGTGTGGATAGTTTATGCAAAATATCTCAAAAGATTTTATCCTTATATAGACCTCAATGGGGACAAATGGTCATTAAGTTTGGCCCTGTTTCTCAATACTGCATATAGAAATGACCCTAACAAAAGATAAAGCAAAAAAATGACACCTTTTTTTCCCAGCCTGCCTTTTATTTAGTTAAGTAAAAAACATCAGCAGAGAGAAGGGGCATGGATGCCCCTTGGCATCTGTGGTACGCTGCAACTGACTTGTTGTCTGTATCGACCATGATGCATTGATGGCTTATGAACACTTCAAATCCTGAGACCACTGGTCCTGCAGAACTACTCCCTCAAGCTCCAGGTGAGCCCCACCCCCCCACCCCAGCCTGAATCTGAGGCATCATGGTAAAGGAAGGAGTGAGGTTTCGGAGCATGGATCGGAATTCCGGTCAGAAGCCTGTCCTGATTTTTCTACAAACTTGATAACAAACTTGTACTAATGTACAGCAGGACACTGGAAGACGGACGTCAGGCAATGGATGACAGATGACAGACAACAGAACATCCCATAACCTCTTCTGGTCTATGACCAGTAGAGCTAAAAAAGGTAAACTCCTAAAAATACAAGGTCAAAGTCTGCATATAAACCACACTCTTTAAAAACATCCAAGACCTTCTCAAATAGAACATCATCATGGGATACATCTCAGGGTAAAACGGTTGCCTCCACTAATCACCTTTTGCAATGTGCTGAAATGTGTATCAGGCCTACTCTACATCCCCAAGCCTGCTGGGGGAAGGTGGACAGATGTGATTACCATATACTCGTGTATAAGTCGATATTAACTGCAAACTGCATAGACCCAGATATGTCGGCGCATAATGCGCAGGCAGATCTGGGTCTATACAGTTTGTAAGGACTAATCAGTAGAACAAACAACATAGACCCTGATCTACCAGTGCATTATGCAACGGCAGATCAGGGTCTATGTTGTTTGCATTTGGATCCAGTTTATATGCGAGTATATACAGTACTATAGGGCCCTGCTGACTTCTGAGTGGAGCCCTAATAATTGTCCAATTTTGAAAAAACAGAAGACCAACATTTTGAAAATTGATAGTTCATAACTAGGAACTAAGAGTCCTAAAAGGGAGTAGCCTCACAGCAGAGAATTTTGTTTATTACCTTGGATTCCATTGTTCAGTATGTAATTAACTTTTATTGCAGACTCACCAGAGATTCAGCAGAAGGTGGACTGCCTCAGCCAAAATCTGCACCCCTTGATCCTCAACCTCTTTTCTACTGTTCTGGTTCTTGTCTACTGTGATCATACTGCCACCGTGATACTGCCAATATAACAAACCTATACATCAAGAAACATTAATTTAAAAAGTCTCAATATAATACACAAAGATGCCCAAGTGGGAGTGATAGTGACTTACCTCTCTTACCTTACTGCAACTGAATCTGTAATTTAGTATTCTTTTAGTTTTTCAAGGATATATATGTATCAGAATTTTGAAATACTTATATTTTCTGAATGCCCCAATGGGACATTGGTCGTACATTATTTTAATCCTTTTTTGAGTGATTTATTTTGTGAAGTTCATTAAAAGACAACACTAACACAAAGCAAGAGTCAATAAAGACTCCCTGACTTGTCCTGTGGTGATACCTACACCCTTCAATGTCTACTGAGCTGTGATATGCAGCACAAAAGTCGCATGTGACAGCTGTCACTGTTCACAATCGAATCAGCTAAATAATTTAGGTAATGATAAGATATCAAATAAACAGTTTACATGTATCCTTATCTCTCATATGTGTCATTCATGCTTTAGATATATGTAGCCGCTAAGATAAGTACCTTTTGAAGTGATAACAGTGTAATTTGCATAATGTTGAAAAGAAAACATGGTCCGGACATACCGTCATTATTCTAATTTAGGTGTCCTTTTTAGCCCCTTTCAATTTTGGGGGTGCTTGTGAATGATACATTTTAAAAGATTTCACATTTGAAGGTGCCAACTTTAGAGGGTTCACCTTTCTTGATGGCAACTTTTTTTTTTTTTTTTTTTACATGCAGATGAAATATTCTAATTCTGTTTTTATATTCTATTTGCTACAAAATAAAAGATTTAATGACTGTTTATCATGTTATGATCTTTTCTTTTTACCTGCAACTTCTAACTAATTAATAGACATCACAGTAATGGTTGGCAGGTATGCATATATATAAAAAGTTAAATGGCATTGGGACGCAATCAATGCAAAGGTGTATGCCTTGGAAAACATGAACTCTGCGGCAGAACATACCATTATTCTGCTTGTATTGTAAATCACACTTGCTTGCATTGTATGTTGGCCTCAGTACTCAACCATGTCTTAAATGTGGTATCAGAGCAAAATCATGTAATCAGCTTTGTCGATCATGCAGATCTGTTCACGAGTATTATTGTGTGTGCCGGCAAAGACTTATCTAACCTATGGTTGTAGAAAAACCTGATGATGTTGGTGAGGAAAAAGATACAGAAGTCAATGAAATAATAGTAAGGATTGAAGCCATTGCAGTTTCTGATCATGGTAAAGTAAAAACAATACTACAAAAATGTATCAATTAGACAATGATTTTTCCTTATATACCAGCATGCCGACTGTGAATAAACTGAAGCAATTCGTGCGAGAGCGAAGAATGAGTATTCCATGTAGTACGAGAATAACCGACACTTGTAATGTCAGGACTTGAACACGAGCCACGGTTGACTGTGAGGCAGCTTCATGAAACAGCAGCACAGCTGTATATCAAATTCCTCCATGGACCAAGAAGGCTGATATTGCACGCATTGTTGTTGATGAACAAGAGTGTCGCCATATTGCACATACGTACTATTGTTGAAGAGGCTGCTGCATATGTACATCAACGAGCCCAAGTTTCAGAATTCAAGCTGCATAAATGCATTCGTGATCTCGAAGATTACCTTTGTGATTATTCTGCACAAATATAAACTGGGCAAAGACGCAGTAAAACTTTTATCAAAGATGTGTCCCGGAATAATATCAACACTACAGTGTGCTCTTGATTATGTTGCTTAACCATGACAATGATTTGCAAACCCATGGTTTTGTGGTGGTCCCCTTTTGATCTTTAACCGTGAAGACGCCGAGGCCATCAATGATAAAATTGACAAAGGTTTTGCAAAAATTCTTGAATTGTTGGAGAAGTACAGTAACACAGGTTCAGGATGAACTCTTGACAGATGCATGCGAGTTGAACTTCGTATTTCCCCGTACAAGCCTTTTCGTGGATCGAGTTACATTAAAATGCCAAAGTACATTCTGCCACGGTCAGTGATAAACATGAAAAACAATGACAACAGATGTTTCGAATGAGCGCTTGAGTCTGTGCTGCATCCGTGAGCAATAATACAGATCAGCCTTGACAATACAAACAATACCTGGACAAACGTTTGGAAACATCGAATTTCCTGTACTAGTTATTGACATCAGTAATTTGAATGAATTAACCCTGACATTGTTGTTAATGTGTTTATTTGGAACAAAGGTCTGCAGCCGATTCGGTGATCCACACATTTATGCAGGCAGTTTAATATTGATTTGTTATATTGAGCAACATGGACAGCTCAGTGGTACGGTATCATTATGTGTGGATACCGTCACAATAAGTACAAGGGTAGGAAATTTCCATGCAGACTTTGGATGCATGTATTTAGCACACAAAAGCTGCTCGTTGACCATGAATTTTACTGTGGTGGAATCAGTGAGAAACCGCAGTGCATAATTATGCCAGAGCCTGGCAAGAACATTCTGAAATTTACCACAGTGCAATCGAAGATGAAGGTCCCATATGTTATTTACATGGACTTTGAATGTTTAAACATTCCACTTCCCAATGCCAACCCAGAGGTTTAGTCAATACAACGCAAGTTGCTGAACAAGTCCCATGCCGGTTTCGCTACACTGTTGTCAGATGTGATGGAGTGACTGAGTCATCAATGTTGTATCGTGGCCCGGACTCCATTGAGGTGTTCCTTAAATCACTCAAGGTTACAGCGAAATGCATCCGACAACAACTCTCTTCACCTGCAGACATGATTATGACCAATGATGCTATTCACAAGTTTTCTACAGCCACTCATTGCTGGATCTGTGATAGCACTTTCAGCTCAATGGATGACCATTGTCACATCAATGGTGCAAATCGGGGAGCAGCGCCCAGTGCATGTAATCTACAGTTGTGAATTTACCCAAGTAAAACAAAAATCTCTGTGCTGCTTCATAACCTGTGTGGGTAAGATGGTCACCTGATTATGTAAGGAGTCGCAGCATCAAAGGTGCCAATAAGCATTATCCCTAACAACATGGAAAAATACATGATGTTTCAGCTGGGTCAGCTGCAGTTATCTGTCTCGCTGCAGTTTCTGACTGACCCCCACCCCGGACAAACTTGTGAGCAACCTTGCAGCAAATGGCAATGATCGTTTTAAAATCACTTGTTGATGCGGTGGTGCCAACGATGGAATATTAACCTTGCTTACTCGCAAAGGAGTGTATCCCTACAAGTACATGAGCGACTGGAACAAGTTTGCTAAAAACTCAGCTGACATCCATTGAGGCATTCCATTAGCACATGCAGACAATGTCTGGTCTGCATTTAGTTGCAAAAACGTGGGTGACTATCACGATCTTTACCTGAATACAGACGTGCTTCTCCTCGCTGATGTCTTCGAGATGATTTGTGATACAGTCATGCAGGTTTATAAACTAGATCCTGTGCACTATTTCTCATCCCCCTGAATGGCCTTAGACACATTATTGTATAAAACCAAAGTCGAGTTCGAACTGCTCACTGACACTGATCAGCATCTGTTTGGTATCTGCAGCGGATTTCCATGGTGAGTCATTGCTACGCTATAGCCAACAATCCGCTTGTGGACGGATACACCTTTGCTGTCCCAAACAACTACATTATGTATCTTGACCCTAACAACTTGTATGAATGTTCAATGATGCAACCAATGCCTGTAGGTTAGTTTTAGTAGATCGATCCCGTGGATGTAGAGTCCACTAGTACAATGGCAACAGCAACATCGGGTACTTCTTTGAAGTTGACCTGGAGTATCTAGAAGAGCTTCACAAAGCTCACAACAATTATCTGCTGGCCCTGGAAGCATTGGTGGTGCCCTGAAACTGGCTGTCCCAGTATCAGATTCCATACGCAAGTTTACAGAATACGTCAAGCTTGTACCGAACATGCGCAAAAAACTGAATTATGTAGTCCATGTGATTAATTTACAATTGTATTTATGGTTGGGGATGTCTATATGCAAAGTCCATCGGGGACTTAGGTTTTGCCAATGTGTGTGGATGTCTCCTTATATACAGAATAATACAGATCTGAGGACAGTGGCAACAAACAAGTTTGAGAAAACTATAAAGAACCTGCGGAAGCAAATCCACACTGACCTTGTCTGGGGCAGCAAGCAAGATAAACTTTGAAGGCTCATTGCGGACCCCGCATTTGAGTCACGCAAAATCTTTTATGGTGGGCTTGTTGCCATACACAGCAAAAAAGCTAAGCTAAAGTTGACAAAACCCACTTACATTGGCATGTCAGTACTTGACTTCTCAAAACTACTCATGTACAAGTTTTATTACGGCAAGATCAAACTGCAGTACGGTGACAACATCAAGATGCTGTACACCAACACAGACTCGTTGCTGATGCACATCACAACCAATGATCTGTATGCGGGCATGGCTGAACAAAGTCTGAAAAATGAATTTGATACAAGAAAGTATCCAAAAGATCATTCGCTGTTTAGTTATACCAACAAAAAACAATGCCATCTTAAATTAATGGTGGTATTGGCCTATTTATGCCTGTAAAACACTGTCTACAAACAATGCCATCTTAAATTAATGGTGGTATTGGCCTATTTATGCCTGTTAAAAATTATGAACAGGATTGAGATCTAAATATCACTTGCTGATTCAAGTCTGATAAAGGACAACCATGGTTTATCCATGATCTGGCTACAAACAGTGCAGTCATGAATGACCATGGACTCCATGCATGGATGACCATGTATAATTATGGTTGTATGTGATCAGGTTACACAGGGCAGTCATCAGTGACCATGGACAGTCCATGGTCTGAACATGAATAATCATGGTCAACCTTTCACCATGGACAAACATAGTCAGACTATCAATGGGTAAACCATGATTGTCTGTGATCAATCCATGGTGCCATTCAACATCCATGGTCAGACTATGAATGTTTATTGCCAAAATCATGGATGACCATGATCTCTCTGTGGTATCAAAACTGAGGAAATGTTGCCTTATATTGTTATCCAATTCATCTAAGATCTTGTTGAGATACAGTAAATATTTCTCAACAGACTTTGATTAAATCTGGATCAAATCAATAAGAAATATGAACTAGTCGAGAGTTATAACAAGAGGATTTTACATAGAAAAAAAACATATCTATTTCAACAGTAAATGAAATGGCTGCTTATAAAACTTATGAGATTTTGTTGAGATACATCCAATAGGAAATACATTTTGGTGCATTTTACATTAAAAAAAGGTCATAATTCTGATTAATGTCAACATAAATTGATTGTCACCATATCAATCCATTTGAGTTTTTGTTTAAATGCACCTACAAATCAAAATTTGTTGAAATCTGACAAAAAAATATAGGCTACATAATGTTAACAAAACCATTTTAGTGCACTGCACACATGCACAGGTAAGCTTATCGCAGTCCCCTTTCTTTCTTTACAAAAAGTCTGGGTGCATTTGATCAGTAGCCTGAAGAGCTCACCTGTTGGATCAGAGCAACTAATGGGGTAAGAACATCTTTCTTGACCATTTCTTCACAGATCTCTGGTCCTCCATCCACACTGAGATTCCTGGGGAATACGAAAGTCACAATGTGATTCATGTCTTACTGATGAATTCATTTTGCTAATTCAAACTTTTCTAAGCAAGTTTACCTACAGTGTCTGTAACAGACATATCCATGTCCCCCTACTTTGTCCCATGCACCCCAAAAATATGTGCTCCTAGGATAAAATCCATGGGGGTAAGAATAGACCCAGCAATCAAAGCCAGTCGCATTTCTAAATTTGAGTTTCCTGCCCAATACTTGTATATATGATTCTTAGGTGCAGATCTCAATAGTTTTTTCAAGTTATTACCCAAGGGCTAAGTACATGGAGGAAAGGGATAGACTGTGTTCTGAAAAGTTGCTGAACTGTTTAGCAAGATTCTGAATTGTTCAGCATTTTTCAGCACAAGTGCTGAACTATTCAGTAAGGTGTTGAACATTTGTTTTCTTATAATATGCAACACTAGTCAGCAATTTCTGAACAAGAGGCCCAAGTCAACCTGAAACTGTTCCTCTTTTAACATCGGCCTAAAAGCCATATGCAAGAGCAGTTGGCTAAGAAATATGGGTCATGTTGCTTCTATTTAAATTTCTTACAATAATGTTCATTGCATATGTTATGATAACAATTGTTTCAAAGCTTTCAAGTCTTTCTATATTCATCCATATCTGATGGTACATCAGCATTATTTGTCAAATATTGAAAAGCCTCTCTGCCAGGATGCTTTAAGTCAAAGCTGGTCAAATCTGGTTCAGAAGTTGTTGCAGACAAGTTTTCTAAATGTTTCTCCACTTCAAGTGCTGGACTGGAATAAACTTTACAAATCTGAAAGCCCTTTATGCCAGGGTGATTTCTATAAAGTCAGACCAGGATGATTTCTATAAAGTCAGACCAGGATGATTCCTATAAAGTCAGACCAGGATGATTCCTATAAAGTCAGACCAGGATGATTTCTATAAAGTCTGGTCAAATTCTGTTGAGCAGCTTTTGAGAAGTCATTTAAATGTTTTTCTATTTTTGGCAACAGAAGCCATATCTGATGACAGATTGGCACCATAAACCCTGAAAGACCTCTATTGCAGGATGCTGTCAAATTTGGTCAACTTCTGTTGGGTGGCTTGGGTAGTTTAATGGTTTTCTTTATTTCTATTAACAGTGGTCACATTTGATGGTGAATCAGTATGAGTCACATAAAATTTAAAGCCCTCGAAGCCTGGATGCTTTGTGTCAAATTTGGTCAGATTCAGTTAAGCAGTTTTTTTGAACAACTTACTTTAATGTTTTAAATTTCTATTTTTAGTAACAATGGAAATATTTAACAAATCAGCATATTTTGTAAAACTTTAAAAGTCCTTCATGCTAGTATGCTTTCTATCAAGTTTCGTGAAATTCTGTTCAGTGGTTATGGAAAAGAGGTCATTTAAATGTTTTACTCTTTTGCGTAACAGCGGCCATATTTGATGGTGGACAGGCATCATTTGTACAAATTTAAAAGCTCTTCAGGTCAGATAGCTTTCTGTCAAGTTTGGTCAAATTCTATTTAGAAGTTTTGAAGAAATCATTTCATGTGCAATGGTGGCCATATCTGAAAACAGATCAGAATCAGTGATACAGACTTGAAAGCACTCTATGCCAGAATGCTTTCTATCAATTTTGGTCAAATTCAGTTGAACAGTTTTTGAGAAGTTGTTTGAATGTTTATCTATTCTTAGTAACAGTGGCCATATGTGATGATGGATCAGCATATACTGTACAAAATTTAAAAGGCCTTCATGCCTGGATGCTTTCTATCAAGTTTCATCAGATTTCATCAGGTGGTTTTGGAAAAAAAGTCATTTATCAGTAAATGTTTTTCTCTTTTGTGTAACAGTGGACATATCTGGTGGCAGATCAGCATCACTTGTACAAATTAGAAAAGTCTTCATGCTAGGATGCTCTCAGTCAAGTTTGGTAAAATTCATTCAGAACTTTTGGAGAAGAAGTTGTTTACAGGCTGTCCTATTTTTAGTAATGGCAGCCATATTTGATGGTGTCTTGAAATCATTTGTATAAATTTAAAAGGTCTTCATGCCAGGATGATTTGTCAAATTCTGTTAGGCAATTATTGAGAAGTAGCTGTTCACACATTTTTTTTTAGTTTAGCAACAGTGGCCATATTTGATAGTGGATCGGCATAGTTTGTAAACATTTGAAATGTCCTCATGCCAGGATGTTTTCTGTCAAATATGATCGAATTCTGTTCATCAGTTTTGGAGACAAAGCCATTTTAAAGGGATTTTTTTCTTCTATTTTTAGTAATGGTTGACATATTTGATGCCAGATCATCATCAAGGGTATGAATATGAAAACACTCCAAGCCTGAATGTCTTCTGTCGAATTAGATCAAATTCTGTTGAGTGGTTTTGGGGAAAAACATTTAGATTTGTCTATTTATAATAATGATGGCAATATTTGATGGTGGATTGGGATCATTTTCAAAAACTTTAAAGATCTTCATGCCAGGATGCTTTCAGTCAAGTCTGCTTAAATTCTATTCAGCAGATTTGGAGAAGAAGTCATTTAAAGGCTTCTCTAATTTTAGTCACAGAGGCTAAATTTGAAGGTGGATCAGCATTTCTAAAGACTTTTAAGTTCCGCTTTTGTCAACTTTGATCCAATTCTGTTCTGCAATTTTAAGAAGCAGTTGTTTCAAGGGTTTTTACTGTCATGCCAGGATGTTCTGTGCCAAAATTTGGTCAAAATTGCTTACTGCTTTCCGAAATTAATACAAGACATGAATTGGTAATCATTTTTTCAAGCAATTCTTTTGTCAAAATTATTATATTTAAAGTAAGCAATAAGTTTTCCTCAACAAGTGATAGAACTGCTCACTATTTAAATTCTAGTCACAAAGATGTTTGTCATGTTTTCACACAGTGTGAAACAACAGTGTGGTGAGCAAGACAAGTCAAATGGAGCCGCCTGAAATGGCCAAAATGGCTGAATTAGAATCACCAACAACTAGCAGGTCACATATTTTGTAAGTAATTTGGTTATCCTGTCAGGTATGAAAATGGTATCATAAAAGTTGGTAAGTCTAGGTCCGTCAGTAACGTGTGTTAAGCATACAGGATATATGACCAATATATCTACACATCTGAAACTAATCAGACACAAAACTTGCAAATTCTTATTTTTATTGAATGAAGAAAAGAAACACTTCAAAATACATGTTATATTTCATTTGGTTACATGCACAGCAACAATGCTAGTGGTGACATTTCATCTCTCTTCAAATTCTGTGGTGCCTTTGATGTTTGCAGTACAAGCAGTTTAACAGATCATATCTTCATTTTTTCCATCTTTACATCATACATATAAACATGTTAAAAAGAGGAATCAATGCTGATACATTGTATATTTGACACTAACTATTTTGACTTGAAACTGCCATTCATAAACTTTCACTAACATAATGAACTAACATGTATTATGGTAATCCCACTGTCAATTTGATATGTGAATCAATATGTATTATATCATAGGTTGTGTATCACGATATGTATTGTTCTGTGGCACAAGTATATCGTTTCACCCCTTGAGTTTTATAACCTCTTAGCGAACACAACAACTGACAATCACAGAAACATTAGTGGCTACTGGATATTAGAAACAAATGCGGATTTTAACAGAAGGTTTTGGTGATGCCCAATGTGACTAAGTGGTCATATCAATCTTTCAGGTAATGAAAACTGAAAATAATAGTTTTTTGTCTTTTTTGTAACTGTATTCTTGGTGTGGCAGTATTACATCAAGAACTGTATTATAATGACAGATGTTATTACAAAAGAGAGCTGTATTAAGTCTGATCAAATTTCATAAATATTTGCTCGAGTTATTGTGTTCACAAACATGTCCTAATGGATGGATAATGGACAAAGGATGCCAGGCCATCGCATAAGCTTGACTTGACCAATCTGCTACACACCTGAGAGCACCTGCAGCTTGAAGACGGACTGGAGGATGGGGATCCAGCATTAAAGGGGCCAAAATTTTGACTATATTCATCTCCATTAGAGCCTGAATTGCCCCTGGTTGAGAAACCACTCCTGCTATAGTTGTACACCCACATTCTCTCTCTGATTCACTTGGACTTTGCAGCTGCGAAAATAAAAATTTTTTTATAAAAAAGAGATCAGGTCATATACTAGTAAAGCTAAGGCTGGTACAATGATTCTCTTAGCAATCACCAAAGTTTATCAGAAAAGAACTGCATTCTGGAAGCTTGAGTTCCAGATCCTGATCTGGTTTACTTTCTGGCCTTCAGACAGTATATAACAGTGTTTCACTTAAAATTAATATACTGTCTATACTCGCGTATAAGCCGGGTCCAAATGCAAACAACATAGACCCTGATCTGCCATCACATAATTCGCCGGCAGATCAGGGTCATTGTTGTTTGTTCTGCTGATTAGTCCTTACAGACTGCATAGACCCTGATCTACCAGCGCATTATGCGATGGCAGATCTGGGTCTATGCAGTTTGCAATTGTTATCAGGTTATATGGTAGTATATACGGTACATAGACAGCACATTCAGTTCACATATATTTGATGACTGGATATGGAAAATGTCCATATAATCATCAAGTTTCAACTGGTCCTTTTCAATCACATTTTCCCTGTCTGGTTTCAGCAGACAATTTTCCTGTTACTTAATGACAGACAGCAAACAGCATTAAATCTGGAGGCATAACATGACTAGAATTAACAATAAGACTTGCTTTATGGAATTACCAAATTTGTGGATTGTTTTCAGACACTCGTTCTGTCAAGGGCAGTTGTAGGCAATGCCACATAACTTCATCCCTCTTCCTTTCATCTTACTGCTGAAAGCTAACTCCAATATATTATCCTAATTTGTCTTTTATTCCAATTTGGAAGTCATTATATAGCTGCAGCACTACCAATACATTTAAAATCCATCACAATTCTTTTTTATTTCTTAAAATGTGGCTAGAAATGGCGACGTCAGCTACATGTCACTTATATGCCAAGAAGAGAAGAGAGAACACACTGAGATTTTATATGCATGATTTAATAACAGAACTTATGTTTGAAATGAAATTATTAGTATCAAGCTAAATGGAATATATTTCTGCAGAGACATCTATAGCACAGCGATTCTCAAAACACCCCCACTACTATTGCGGTGATGATACTTCATTAGTTTTTCTAAGTCGCAATTTTTTTGTGATGAGGATATTTCAAAAATAATGTCACGCTAGTTTATAAAGATTTGGAGGATACAATGTGGAACAGTTCCACACATCAGCATCAAATATTTCATTATCAATAGACAGAGAAGTGATGTTTCATAAATTTCATGCTCTGCATTGAACAAAACAATCCATAAGGAATGGGTTAAAATTTGGTCTGAGTGCGATGCTTACCAGCAGGAAATTAATACACTCATTCCGTGTTTGCTCCTGGAAGTTGTTAATGGACTTCTTGAAAAACTACATTCTGCATAGCAGCAATCAACACATGGGCAGGCAACTTTATCTGAGAACAACTGGATAATTTTATTTTATGTCTGTGGATATAAAAATTACTTCTTTAAAGTAGAAGTGCTTCAAACTTTTTCATTTGGACTACACAATTTTCACTAAGGAGTTTTAAAGTTTACCAAATCTCAAAGTCAATTACCGGTAAGCAACATCATCTGCATAAATAATACATGCTTGGTGCAGTTATCGCTACAAAACGGTAAGATTTCCAGACCATTCAGATCTGTTTGTCAGTCTTGGATTTATAAATTTGCTAAAAAATTGGCTATCATTAACACTTTATCAGGGTATAAAAACAAATGAATTTTTGGATGAGTCAGATGCTGATTAAAATAATTGCAAACAAATAACCTAACTGTGAACAGATATCAATTATTGATACAAAGATGTGGTTGGGTTGAGGGTGTTATAATGAAGTGCTGCTCCTGTTTTGTTGGGGGTTTATTTTATTCTTAATGCTGCTCTACCAAAAAAAGATGACAGTAAAAATAATGCTTTATCTAAATGTACATAAACCTATGACTTTTATTTTCAATCATGAAACATCCAGGACTATAAAAAGAAATAAAACTGGGATTAAAACAGTGTCTTTAAACTTTGTCTTCTTATTTAGTGCATGATTTTACCACTCAAAAATGTCTCAAAATGAATAAGGGGACCCTGCGTGGCTGAGTGGTCTAAGGCACTCACCTTTACAGATCACTCACACATCTCACCTCTGTCGGCATGAGTTCAAATGTTGGCTAAGCCAACATGGGTATATGAGAAAGCTAGCCAGTAGCTTACCTTGGGTCAGTTGTTCTTCCTCCAAATATACTGGCTGCCATGTATAGCTTATCATGTACTGAAAAATGCTGTTAAACCCACAAAAACCAGAACTAAACTCAAAATGAATAATAAAGTTAAAAATTTAGCAGATTACAGAAATGCATTTATCTCTTAAATAAAACCAAATCAAACTCGATAAATAAATGATGAAGATATGCATGAATCAGAATAATTAAAATATCTGACAGAGTACAGGGAGTAATAAAGTTCAGGTTTTTTCAAAAATAGCTTTTTGTGGTCAAGTTTGACCCTGAATCTGCCATTAAATCTAAAATTAGCTTTTTAAAATGTTCTGCAGTCGACAGAAAAATGTAATGATAATTTTAAAATTATACCAAACATAACTGCATCCAAAATTAGGAAATGCATAAAATTGAGCATTTTATTTATATTTAATAATCACATCAAAATGTAAATTGCGGTTATTTGAAAGATAACATTTTTGCTCATGATTAGACATGAAATACACTACTCAAATTTTAAATTAGTTTTTTCGAATTTTGTGCAGTCTATTTAAAAGTTTTTTTTAGCTTTTAAGTGACAACAAATATGACAAAATTTAATAGGAGATAAAAAAATGTAAAACTAAGACATCTGGTACACTGTATATATTTGACAGTTGCAACAGGAAAGCAGTTCAAATATTTTAAAGATAAAATTGCATGCTTATGTTTAGAAGCAAGACTGCCCTTAAAATATTTTAAATTTTCCTAAATGTTGTGCAGTCAACAGACAATTTATTTACTCATTAAATGACACCAAATATGACTTGGTTTAATAGAACATTAAGAAATACATAAAACAGCAACGGGTATGTATTTCACAGTTATAACAGAAAAGCAGCCCACGTTATTTCAAAGATAGTATTCTATACTCATGTTTTGATGCTAGACATGGTCCCTTAAGATTAAAATTAGCTTTCTAACAGCCTGTGCAGTCTACAGAAAATTTATTTTGTTTTTAAATGATACCAAATATGACTTGATTTAATGGAAGATGAATAAATGCATAAAATAAAGCAATTGGTATGTATTTGACAGTTGTGACAGAAATGCGGTTCAAATTAAATTTTATACCCATTTTTAGATCCTTGATACTCTCCTTAAATTTAATTTAAACTTTCCCAAATATTGTGCAGCCTGCAAAGATTTATTTTGCATTTAAATGGTACAAAGTATGACTAGATTTAACAGAATGTGAAGAAATGCATAAAACAATGGAATTGGCTAAAAGAATCAAATTGGGAAAAATCATGATGATATTATATAAACAATTTTTACTTGTAAGCAAAAAATAATTGATTTAGCTTACGACCAAATTTAAAAAAAATTAATTGGCAATGTGGTTATACAAAACATCAATCCTTGAATGTACTGTTTTTGGAACTTCAAAACTATCTTGCATCCATCATAACTCATTTCTCTAGAAGTGCAAAAATTCAGGACAAAAGACTTAATGTTAGAGAAGAAGGGAGTTTTTTCTCTCAATTTATTACCATTCTTACAGTATCTACAAATTTAGCAAGTGAAATAGTTCAAAGTAAGATAAATATCAAGATTCTCTTAAAGGATGATTGAAAATGTTCTGTTAAAGTAAAAATACTTATTTGCAATCGGACAGAAAATCCCAATACTTTGATAGGGTCATCTTACTAACTTGAGTTAACTGGATGCCTATTATGGGAGGAAGTTTATTTACCCCTTCAGAATTGTTAGTAAGGATTTTATGAGAACTTAATGATTGTAAAAAAGAGAAAATAGTAATGTAAATACTAAAATAGTAATAGTAATAGACTTTTTCATGGTATGTATCTGTGTTCCAATCCACAGCTGATAATGAGGCAATTTTCGACAAATTTTTAAGTCCATCTTAATCAGTGTTGATTAGTGGAAACAAATGACGTAGTCATGACGTCATTCAGAGATGTGTTCTCTCGAGAACTGGGAGTTTATAATACTGCGTCAAAACAGGGGGCTGGACGATACTGGAGGGAACTAGTCATCATCATTATCATATGGCTGCCCCCATGGTGCTTTTGCTTCGCTAAGCGATGTCAATCATCAATAAAAGAATCTTGATCTGTCAACCAGTCGCCAATTTCTATGCAATAGATGTCTGATATCTGAAAAGGGGCAGGCAAGTGCATAAGTTCGTCATAACTGATGACTCCATGATATTCGACCGTTATGTTTCAGATACGTGCTAACAAATTTCTCCCTCGTGTGATTTGTACCTTTAATTCACAATTGAAGATAATGTGCTTTAATGAGACGTACAACACATCAACAGTGTGTCTGCCTTTACAGTACCGCTGTTACCCACCTTTTCCAACATTGAGGCTGGAATGCGCTCAGTTCTCGATAACTCTAATTCATTGTCCGTGTCATGAACACTCTGAAGCCCCGTCGGACGGAGCTTGGATGACTTAAACCTTTTGTTCTTGCTTTTACCCATTAAAATATTCCATTAATTTCAAACTCAAAATAAGAACTAATTTAGTCTGTTTGTAAGTCATTTCATCTCTATATTTCAACCATGGTTGGTTGGTTGGTGTTGGTAAATCCCTCCGCTAGCTAATTGGAGCACCCCAAAAATAGGTAATCACAAAAACGAACAGCAGGTTACTAGTCATTACAAAGCTACGATATCGTAGTCGAGGCTGAAATTTGGATAGGTCGAGGCAACGTACTCCATAATGCACTGAGTACTGTTTATGGGTGGCGGAGATTGTGAATTAATCCAGAAATGAGACAATAACCCAACAGTAGCTCTGTCGGTGTTTCGAGGTTTCGCACCTTCTCAAGTTCGGACCCGAAGGGTTCAGGCCCTTTTCGAGCTCGGTCCCGGACAATTGTGCCTCCTCTGACGGGAAAATATTTAATTTGGAATTCGAATGACTTTATTGTATCGTCCAAACAGTACTATAACTTTAATACACAGACGGATTTTTTTGTGAATGTGTATTTATCGGCGACTGCTGCAGATTATTATTTATTTTTTCACTATAGTTGTTGTCAAATGATATCGCGAATGGTAACTCATGCTGTGTCTAAATATGTATTTCTGCAAAGGTTCCGAAAAATGGATATATATATATTTTTTTTATCCTGGCTTCAATAGTTGTATACCGTTATCCGCCCCCCCCCCCCCTCCCATTAACGTTGATACTGTGTATTACATTTTACCCGCTTAAGTTCAATTTCAACGCACGGCTACTCAAAACAATTTGTTATACTAAAATGGATGAAAATCATGAAAATAGCATGTTCAGAGCATAGACAGCGGCTTTAAAACACTACTACATATCCCCTTATATCAATATATAATAAGAGACATTATTTGTAAGTCGAGATATTGCAGTTTCACACTAGCCATCGATTTCTTAAAGGTATTCACGTTTACAATGATACTTCTCATAATCTAGGTTGTATCTCAATGTGGAGAAATTTTGTTTTCCCCTGGACTAACACCCATCTTCACGTTGATCATGTGCATCTCCGGCTATGAGCTTAAACAGATCTGCGCGCTTTCTCCACAGCGGAGAAATGGTCTCGTTTACCCTTTCGACTGTAGAGGCAAGTACAATTCTTAACATTTTTCCCCAAAAAAGATTTTACTGAACCATATTTACTTAATGCCATTGAATAAGTAACATTTTTTGGAAAATACTAATGCATGAAAATAACGTCGACAAAGCAAGAAGCGTTTATTACAGTATACACAAGTAGCGGACGCCTGTAAGTTAACCCGTTGATGAGATGATAATGACTGTAGAATTTGAGAATTTTATAATTTTTAGTGGAAAGCAACAGGATGTGAAGCAATAAAATGGAAGAAAAAAACCTAGTCTAACTGTAAAAAAGAATGACCTTGAACTCAAATGCTTGTAAACATACATAACAAAGTCATCCTATTCTGAAAGCAGATTACTAGCTACAACAGCAGTAGTAGTCGTAGTCATAGTACTATTGCTCGGAGTATGCAATGTATCGGCGGCAGGCGCACCCCAATACATTATCTTCGTTTTTGCAACCATAGGTATTGTACTCAAACTGTTCCGCAATGGTAAATCGTAGTAACGCTAGTGAGCATATATATATATATATATATATATATATATATATATATATATATATATATATATATATATATATATATATATATATATATATATATATAGATAGATAGACAGATAGATTGAAAGTCTTCTAGAAAAACCACACGCCTGCCTGAATTATCTTATATGCCTGCCTGAATTATGTTACGCGCGTTCTGATTGGTGGAACTTTTAAATTCGATTCGATCCGGTCCTAGACTATATATACAAGCGCATTGTTCCATTGTTTCACCTATTCTCAAGACAAGTTGGGGACAACTGTTGAATTTTCTACGATTGTTTCGGGGATGCTGTTCAACCCGGACTACCCCATGTATGTGAAGGCATCGTGTGCCATCACCAAGATTACGGACACAGCAGTAGTAGGGTGACTGGGGATGACGGCGCATTTCAACCCCCTCCCGAGTATTTAAAACCTCAAAATTGCTCGCTAACGCTCGCAATTTTTCGTCTTTAAATACACGCTTATTTCGTTCGGATCGCTTCGCTCTCCTTACTCATTCACTTCTGGAGGGGTTTAAAATGCGCCTGCACGCCGCAGTCAGCCTACTACGTTACGTTATTTTTCAACATAATTTTATTTCATCGACGCAAAAAAAATAAGGTTTTTGATATGCGTTTTGGGGTTGATAACACAAAGATAATTTTTCAGCATGCGCAACAATTTTACATTTTTCATCACCTAGTTGGTTCACAACAAATAACTTAACAACTCCATCCAAACACATATTTGGTTTTACGATCGTGATAAAAACGCTTTTATATACTGTACTATTTGGTGTTTGTATACTTACCAAGCTATATATATCAACTGGTTAGTAAACACTTGAATTTGTTTCAACACTAAACTTATAATTATATCTGTTTTCAAGATCATGTGCTATTTCTTTAAGTTTAGCAACAAGATTTGAGTCTTTGCAGTGAATATGCAATTGTATTTTACCGTCTCTGTCTTTTATGACGCTATATTTTTCATTACAAAAATTCTAATTTTAACTGTTTACCGTCACAGATTAATTCTTTTTGTTTTGTTTTTTTGTTATCGGATTTTTTACATTAAAATATTGCTCATTATTATGTTATATTTCATATTTGAATGTCTTCATCAGGTGCATCATCGCTTTCTTCTTCATCACTTAACAGAGTAACAGATGTTGCTTTTGCAACTATGTAGTTTTTATTTTCATATTCAAAAAGATAAAATGTAACATCTGCGTCAATACACATACCAGGCTCTGCATGCTGAAGAAATTCTCTAAGTTTAACCTTACCCCATGGTGTATAACATGATCGCAATTCATCAAAGGAAATTTTTTTGTATTTATCATGTGTTGTAGGATTTTCCACGTTGCCAAGTAACGAATCAAGCTGTGATTTTAAGTTTTCAATAAACTCAAAGTAATCAGAATCCGCTGTCCGTAAAATTGTTAACTTACCATCACCAGATTTGCTTTTAAAATACTTTCCAATCTTTTCTCCTGCAAGCTTGGCAACCACAGGCTCTCCATTTTGCAAAATTGTTTTTAGTTTTTTATTTGTTTCCTCGAGTGCTATAATATCTGTGCTCATTTTATACAAATATGTGCAGTCTCTAATTAATTTTTTTTTTTATTTTACGTTTAAACCCCACCCCACCTTAAATTGTCACATTTTTCTAAATGCGTTATAATATGAAAAATAAGGTTTTTCGATAATAAATTTGAAACGTGTGCGTGAGCGTATTGTTATAAGTTTTTCACGCAACATAAGTTTAATAATTTTTTGTAACGATGTCAAATCATGCAAAAAATACATTCCGTATTCATCATATGCATCTATGGTAAAACCACAGCGTCTAAACGAATATAACATTATATAGTTACATTTTTTATTGTTTTAAATTTTTTAATAATAACACTAGCTTTTGTGTTAATATTATCAATCTGTTCTTTTATACCAGAAACATATAATTCAATGTCACTAATACCAGCTATAACATCTAAAAAATCCAGTTCGATATTTTCAATTTTTTCAGCTATTTTGTTTTCAGCGAGTTGTTTTACTTTTGTTTTTGCACATATAGTTTTTTCATCCAAATTTTGTTTAGTTTTTAACAACAAAATCTTTTTCTTCGTTCATTATATATATATATATATATATATATATATATATATATATATATATATATATATATATATATATATATATATATATATATATATATTTGCGCATGGTTTTTTAATTTAAGGTTTAATAATATTTTCCTGAATTTTTTTTTTATTCTATTGGTGCAGAACTTGGAAACATATGTTAGCTTTCACTGATTTCAGAGATATCTTGGTTTACTTCCGGGACAAATTTAAACTCTTTAAAATGCTTTGAATATTCTTTTTCATAACGAGTTAATCTCAGTGGAAGCAAGTCACTTAACATATCATCTTTTACCCGAAATTATTGAATTAAGTATGTCATATTATATTGCTCGCCGCGTAAATAAGTTCTTATTTGGTTTAGTATTTTGTTATATGTCATTACGGCAAGTTTACAAGCTGATTTTTTGTTTTCGTATTTTGGTTCAATTTTTTTTTCCTGCCGCATTTAAGAAAATTCCAACACCAGATATAATCAGTAACAGCGGATTAAAAGTTCCGCCAGCAGACGCAATACCACCAGTTGTTAGTACCATTGGAAGATACGCTACTAATTTTAAAATTCTGCCTTAGTAAATATAAGCGAGTTTTGCGCAGTAATCTCTATTTTTGTAACAGTTATAATACGCAATAAGTTCTCGCCGATAATTGGTTGGGATGTATCTTGAAATGTGATTAAAATCAATTACTTCCTGCTGACTAATTATCTTTCTAGCACAACCGAAAATAATTTGGATAGCATTAATTAAATGTTTTTTTTACAAAAATTGCTTCATTGAAGTCTGTCATATCGATTTGCTGCAACAGCATCTTCAAACACTTTTTTGAATGCTGCGTTTTTTGGATCATTTAAAAAGTCTCTATCTTTGTTAAACCTACCAGATCTAACACTTATTAAATCTTTTTCTTCTTCTTTATTGTATGTAATAGTTGCAATATAATAAAAGGTTGCTGATACAGATGTAATGTAATTTACAAATTCAGTAATTTTATTATCATTTTTATCAACAAATTCAGTTGCTGCTTTAATAATATTTAGTGACATTTCTGGGTTTACCAATTTAGTTCTAATAATAGCATAAGCCGTTGCAAAATCTGTTAGAGTTTTTTCTGACGGTACTAGGATTTTAATTTTTATTTTCAGTCGTTTTTCAATAAATTCCGCTATTTTTGCATAATTCTCATTAATAACTAAGTTTCTGATAACAAACAGATAATTTTGTGTTGTTGCTATTGATGCCATTTATTATTGCCAGTCGGAAATGGTTCATCTTGATAAGCATGCCACGAAGCACTTGTTGATAATTCGCTAATGTTTTTTATTTCATTTATGATGTCACTTGATAATTTTTTATAAAATGTTTCTATTTTTTCAATAACAAATAAGCTAAAGAAAACATCATTATGGTTATATTATGTGTTTTTATTTGCAAACGCTTCAACAATAATAAAATAACCTGTTGCTAAATAGTATCTGGTAGATCTGAGGAATGATAGGAATTTTTCAATAAGATTAAAATGTATGTTAATTTTAGATGTTTCATCCCTTGATGGGTTAACATAATTTGGGTCATCATACGCTGGTAAATCTTCTGGTATTTTTACTGAATTTTTTATGCTAGTAAACAAATCTGTTAAAGAAACACCTGTTTCTAGCGACAAAAGATCACGTAATCGCTCATAATTTTTATTGTTCTTTATTTTGGTTACCTCACTGTAGTATTCATCGTTGTTAACTCGTTCTAGTTTTTCAGCACGAAATTCTGTTTCAAGCCTCCATTTAATGGTTGGTTCAATATCAGTTAGCGCAGCAACATCATAAAAAATTTCTTTTTATCTTCTTCTGGCAGCATGTTTATTGTTTCTTCTATTCTATTTACTGCTTCCAACGCTGTATAATTTTCTTCTTTTGTATATTTGCTGTCACTGTTTTTAAAAGATTTTAACATAACAAGATACGCTGTTGCTAAAGCATCTACATCATCTGGCTCATTATGAACAACAAGTGCTGTTTCAATATCTTCATAATCATGTCCAATTTCTTTAAAAAGTCTTCGTTTTGCAAAATGTTCTCTAAGATCTTGCCGCTTAAATAGCGCATGTCGCTTTCTTGCCGCTTTATCATCAGGACATTTTGCATTACTTCTGTGTTTTTCATCTCGACGCTTTTCAGCAGGAATATATTTTCTTCTGCTAACTGCTTTAGCTTGCGAAATTAAATGATTCTATTTGTGGCTAAATTCCAGAATAACATCATGTAAAAATTTCTCAAGTGCTTTTTCCTCATTAATTCTTGTTTGTTCTGTGCAAAATTTAACTGCTGCATCATACCGCTCTAACTTTTTTTTAAAATTGATTAGCTCTCATTGCAAACACTGATAAATAATTGTTTTCATTTTCATTTGTTGCCTTTTCCACAATAACATTTCGTTTCATTGTGTCCAAATCCTTTAGCTCCTGTAATGATATATCTCTATTTGCTTCTGTTACAAGCTCAACACTTGGATTACAAATTGTATTATATAAATCTCTGCAAAGTTCAACTGTTCCTGATTTATCTTCTTCTGTCATTAATTATTTATTTTATACTAAATCGTCAAGTGAATAAATCTGAAAACAAGTTAAACCGGGATTAACAGTTTCCGATTTTAACACAAACAATCTAAAAGATTTATATTTTGTTGCCGCAATTGGTTCTGGAATAAAAAATTATTTTGCTGTGCTACCTAAATTTTGACCTTTTGCAGAATAAATAACAACACCAGTAGTTGCAAAATTGTCATTTGATGCTTCAATTTGCCAGTCGTAAAATCGCTCAACATTTTGTTCACGGCCACAAAGCAAAAATTTCCATGTTGTGACTGGATTAGGACATTGAATTGCAATCCAAGTACCTGCCTGCTGGCCATTTGTTGCCCATTCATTTGTATTTAGCGAAGAAGCTAAATGATAAGCAAATGCATAATAAGGCCAAAATGAGGAATAAGTGGATGATGCTGTATGAATAAATCCAAAATTTATTATTTCCGCCATTTTGTAGCGGTGGAATATGGCCTGTGCTGTTTTTAATACGTTTTGTTGAACCAATAAGTGAATCAACATATGCTTTATTTGTTATATCTTGCGGATCCATTGGGACATATGTTGTTGTGATTTTATTTGAAACAACGTTAAGTGGTCCAGTTATTGTCCCACATGTTAACGGCAGCGCGTAGTCGCTTAAGTATTTTTTGTTTACAGCATATGAATCAGCTACTGGTGGATTTAAACTAAGATTTGAAATTATCTGGCCACCCATATTTAACGCACCGGTCATTGTACCTCCAGCTAATCTAAGACATCGGTTGTTAATTTCAGTTTTTACAACGCTGTAACTTGTTGCATCTGTGTCACCAGGTGGATACGAAGTTGGTAATCCAGTTATTTTGGCACCACTGACAAACGCTAAGTTTCCTGAAATTATATCGCCGCGCTTATCTACTCGCGTATCGTTTACGATATTTAGCTGGTTTAAACTTACAGCTTGTGATATGGTGCCGCCAACAAGTGGGTATGTTGTTTCAAAAAAAATTTTTTTTTTTGCCCTGCATGTTAAGATCGCAAGACATTGTGTCTCCGGCTCGCTTTATTTTTTGTCCAATTTGTTGTTTTAGCGCTGTGTCATCATATTTCGCGCTCGTTGTATTTGTTTCACCTGGTCAACAACTGTTCCAAATTTTGTGTAATAGCTCATTATTTATAATATTTTGTATAAAATTAAACGTATAGCAATGTCAAAAAATAAAATTATAAACTTTGACACGCCTTATTTAATTTCTCACAAACATATGAACTATTTACCAAATTGTCATTATCTTATAATCGGACGAACAGGTTGTGGAAAAACAAATTTACTAGTAAATCTTCTAATTGGAAAAAAAACTTACTTTATGAAAAAGCTTACATTTACACGATAAATCCAGATCAGGATAAATATAATCTTTTGCGTGAATACGACGAAACAATGTTAAATAATTTAAATTCCGGCGAAGAGTTCTTTGTTATTTCAACACCCGACGATGTACCGCCCGTAGATCAACTTGATACGCACGAGCACAAAATTATTGTATTTGATGATATTCCATTTAACAAAGACGAAATAGCAAAAGTAAAATCATATTTTGGTTTGTCACGAAATAAGCGATGGAACCTTATTTATCTCGCGCAGGGATATTTTAGCGTTGACAGACTAATACAACGAAACAGCGGTTGTGTGGTTTTATTTTCCGGTATAGACAACAAGGATATAGAAAATATTGCGGAGAGCAAAGTGTTGTTGGGAAGAAAAAAATTCCAATGTATTATACAGAGGCAACACGCAACAGTATTCATGACTGTATGATATATGACAAGTTTCCGAGCGTGCCCGAGCTAATGTTTAGAAAAAATATTGATCAGTATTTGTATTTTGAACCGGAAAACTAACGAGTTTTCAAAATTTTAATCGCACAACAATAAATAAAATGAACAACAACAAATTACTAAGAGCGCTAACTGAAAGCCGAAAACAACTTCGCACAGATATTACGCGCTTGCGCCACACAAAACTCAATGAAGCTAAAGAAGCCGAGCGCCTCTTTGCACCTATCACTGAGGCAATTTTAGGAAAACCACCAGAATTTATGACACCCGATGACGAGCAGGCGCGGCGCGCTGGTTTACGAGGAATAATTGAACAACCATACGCCGCTATTATGCAACAATTTGAGATGCAACGTGCAGATATACAAGCACAGATAAAATCCGCAGCTAATATTTTAACCGAGTTGGAGATGCTAAAACAACGACAAATGGTTGGTGATGATACTGAAGAACAACGACAACGTTCTGAGGACATTTATAATAAATATAAAGCAAAAAAGGCACACTTAGATGATAAACTTAGCGACATGGGAAAACAAATTAGCTATCTAGATAAAAATATAAAACAACGCGATAAGGAAATAAAAAAAAACTTGAAGAAGCAGACTATAAAAACGTAAAAAAAAATTACAGAACTTGAAAATAATTTAAAAGAACTTAAAGACTCGCGAGATACCTTAATTCGACAATATGATGAATTGCTTACTCAGTTTGGTGATTTAGAAAATCGCGCGCGCGAGCTGTACCAAAAACTTGAAAAATGAGAAACATTCCGCAGCGATATTATGGAAACATTTAATAAAGAACGCGATTATTTTTTCAATAAGTATGACAAATTAGATAAAACAGATAAAAATGCAATTGAACGCTTTCGTAGTGAATTAGGCGCAAGTAACAGGCAACGTGGTAGTAAAGCGGCATTAAATCCGGAGATAAATGATATTCATCAGTCGCTTATTAAATTAAACGCAGATGGTAAAGAAGATATTAGAAAAATTAAAAAAAAGGAAGACGCTTCTAACGGTAGCGGTTTAAAAACTGGCCGCAGTGTGAGAATTTTTTCATCACGCGACGAAATGTTACAACGATTTAATTTGCTAATCTCGTCAAAGCACGCAGGGAACAGCGGTGTTGAAATAAATAACGAGATTGTTGACATATTAGATCATTTAAGATCATCCGGCAAAATAACAGCGAGCGAATACACAATGTTACATCGTGATCTCACCGCGAACTAAGCGCGAAACGTTGTTTTATCAAAACGTGTTAAAATAATGAAAACAACTACGCTGCCGTTTGATTCAGAACAAATAACAGCTAGCACCGACAACTCGTCAAATTTTTCTGTGTCATATGATCCACCTATTTGACTTGACCAAAGTAAAACATACAAAATTGGTCTTATTTGCGCCACAATGTGGAAATCAATGTTTAACATAATAGGTGGCGTCAACGACGATTTTACATACTTTAGTGGTGGTGCGTGGTCTAGTGTAATAATTCCACCAGGCGCATATAACGTTGTTGATATTAACACAGCGATACAAAATTTGTTCTCACATTCTGGTGTTGACCCGGATAAATTTTTGCTTGAACCAAACTATAACACGTTACGTGCCTCGTTAACGTTGCGAGACGATCTTCGGGTTAATTTTACCCCAAATTCCAGCGTCGGATCGCTTATTGGATTTGAAAAAATGATATATGGGACACAAAATAAGGTAACAACAGAGCAATTTAGCGGAAGTAAGCGATAAACATAAACTGTTCTATCGCGCAAGGATCTTATAACTCAAAAGGTTCTCGCGGATAAACAATTTTTTCGTTTTCACCAAACGTTGTTCCCGGTGCACATATTCAAGTTCAGCCGCTGCAAATAATTTATTATACGCTTCAAGTTGAAGATCATATTTCAGAAATCAGAATGACGTTAACAAACCAAACTGGGGCACAGATTAATTTAAATAATGAACAGGTGACATATTATTTAGCGCTGCTGGAAATTTAAGTTTTGTCAAAGTGGTAAAAATAATGCGACAACAAATTACGATACGAAAAATAATTCGAGGTGGACTTCTTGGATCGATTTTTTTCCAAAGTTGGGACTCTTTTTTCAGCAGCAGCCCCCAAAATAATTCCAATAGCGTTAAAAGCCGGCGAATCTTTTGCAACAGGTGCCTTATCTGCAGCTGAAAGCACTGTTTGCCAAAAAATTGCAAATAAAATATCTGGCTCGCCAAAACCTGTTACGCTGACACGCGGTGAAATTCGCGAAGCTGTGCATGTTATAGCACTAAATCGAGAAGCAGAACGCGCAATGGTTGCAACAAGCGCTCCTTTGTTATCACCACGCGGCGAGGAGATTTTATCACGGTTAAACTCGAGGGCACCTGCGTTTGATCCATCGCTGCTTGTTAGATCGGGTGCGTAGCGGCGCACAAAAAAACAATTTTTATCTAAAAACCTAAAATTTAAACATGTCATCGAAATATTATTTGAACCTTTCTGAACCCTTTGATGAGGATAAGGATGCAACCGAATTTGAGTACGTGGAATATCTCGACGATAATTCAAATGAAACAAACAAACCAGGACAGCGAATATTTAACACACGAGACGAGGATTTGTTTTTACTTCCCGCAAAAGGATTTATTGAAGTTCGTGGAACAGTTGTGCAAACTGGCGCTGATGGTGATCCAGGTGATCCTTATCCAATCGGGGCTGATGTTGCTCTGCAAAATAACGGATGGGTACTTTTTGATACTGCAGCGTTTCAGTTAAACAACCAAACATTTGAATCTATTGCGTGACATTTGCCTGTTGCAAGCACCATAATGAATATTGTCGCGTTTTCCGATGATTACTCGCGAAGTGCCGCCACCAACATGATGTGGTTTCGCGATACCGCGCTGGTACAACCTATTTCAACTGTATTTTATTCCAACAAACAAGTTCCAGCTGCACCTGCAGACGATGCTACTGCGATTGCAAATCTTCAGCCTGTTATAACAAAAATTGCACAAGGTTTTGGAATAACTCCACCCGCTGGCACACTTGCTAGCATAAAAATAGCACTAGACTCAATTTGTGCAATATTTAACGTTGTTGTATCATCTGACGATGCAAGAAACAACTTATCTACAAAAACCAATGAAATTCTTCCTTTGATACGAAAATTTCCAATGTACAATGAAGGATTTGCTAAGCGGCAAGCTCTTTGCGACAACGGTACAGTTGTTTCAATGTTTTTACCGCTGGCAAGTGTATTTGGTTTCTGTCGCGATATTACAAGTGTATTTCTTGGAATTAAACACACAGTTATCCTGTACAGAGATTCGCAGTTTAAATACATTTTACGTTCAGGAGTTGCGCCGGCGGACGTTGCAGGTCAGTTTTAAATTTCTCATTTGTCACTGTGGATACCACGAATAACACCATTGGTGACAAAACAACTTGAACTTAACACGGCTCTTGAAAACTATTCACGGAAACTTTATTTTGAACAAAAAAGAATTATGAGAACACCTGGATCAACAAACGCGGCAAATTACACACGGAGAATAACAAGCAAACCGTCCGAGCAGCTTCAATGACATATCTATGTTGCATTTCAACTTCCAAATCGTGGTAATGACCAAACTCGAAACAACCAGGTTTGATCATTTGTATGTCAACAACATGTATCTGAGAATAAATCAGCGACAATATCCTGATCGCCAGCTGTTTTGTGATTTTTCAAAAACTCGAAGAAACATTTCCAGGGCGTATATGTCACTTACAGGTGCAATGCAAAAATACCAGGATACAAACACTGGAATACATATATCAACGGATGAGTTTAGAAATCTTTACCCGATATTTCACTTTGACGTAAGCAAACATACCGAACGAATTGGAACGTCACCGGCCGAGATTGAGTTAATGCTGGTCACTTGGTGCTGAATACAGTGCACCTGTAGCAGGTGTTGGACTTGGTGCACCAGAATATAACGTTTACCCACTTGTGACGTCTGACAGATTTATTACAATTAATGCTATGGCACAAAAAATGTCCGTGGTAGTTTAATTTTTTAAAATAAAATTGCTTAAAATAATGCCACCACGAAAGACAACAACGCGACGACGAACAACTGGAGGTTTTTTTAGGACCAGCTGCCGGTGTTATGATAAAATCGTTTTTACCAAAAATAGTACCGATACTTGGAACACTTGGTCTATCAGCGGCATCAGGTGCAATGTCAGACGCGGTTCAGCGTAAAACATTAAGAAATGGAGTACCGCGATGACGGCGAAATGGCTGCGGCATGAAATCAACAAAATACTTTTTTTTTTAATGAAATTGTTTATAATAATGCCACCATGAAAGACAACGACAAAAACCAGACGAGCACGAACAATAACCCAAAAAATTTCTGGGGGTTTTATAGGGCCACTGATTATAGGTATTGCAGGGTCATTACTCCCAGGATTGCTAGGAAATCTTATTGGTAAGGGGTTAAAAAAAAATAGAGAGAGGCAAGGGCGAGGCCTATTTCTTCCAGGAACAGCGCCAAGAAGATAAAAATATCCGGAAAACCAACGGTTTTCTGCGACAAGAAGATAGTAAAGATGTTATCACATCCGTTATCTAACTTTGAAATTTCACGAATGTTATCAACAATACCTGGATTTGCTGGTGTTTTTTTCTAAAAATATGATTACGAAATTTTTTTTTACAAAAACACAAGCGCGGTGATAAACATCCAAGATTTTCAAGACGGCTCAGGCACCCACTGGGTTGCGTTGTATGGAAATAATTTTTTTTGACTCATTTGGGATACCTGCAGTTGTTAATTACTCATCAACGGATCTGCAATCGTTAGGAACAAACCCGTGTGGGTATTATTGTGTAGCGTTTATAAAACATATGAGCGGAAACAAATCAAACAGCGCGTATTTAGATTTTTTAACACAATTTGATCAACCACCAACACACGCCAATAACGTTCGTGCTGTATCAGGAAAATTTTTTATTTAATCTAAAAACAAGCATATATGGAATCAACATATTGCCGTAAGTGTCGTGCAAACACAGGAAACGATAAAACTGAAATAATTACCACACCGCGACGAATGATGAAAAGTATTTGTACGGTGTGTGGAGAAAAGAAAAAGTTTGGTTTTAAAGCGCGAACCTGCGATTGACGATGTGGCGGCTGAGGTTCCGTTAACTGAACCAGTATACAAACCTGAAAAACCTAAAAGAACTATAAAAAAAACTAAGGCGCGTTCCAAACCTGAACCTGAACCTGAAAAAACTGAAAAACCTAAAGCGCTAACGTGAAAACAAAAAATAAAAACTGTTGCCGTTTGGGTTATGGAATTTTTTTTGTAAAAGACATGCTTCCAGGCGGTGTAATGCTTGTTGAGCCTGATTCGTGTTGAAATTGCGTTGCAATCGCTAAATTTTATAAACCCGATAAAATATAACATGTGCAACTCAGATAAAATTTTACTAATCGAGCGAAATAAGGTTGTATCATATTATAAAAAATGCTCGGAGCGAGTGGTTGTTGGATCTTGTTTAAAACTTGCACCGCTTGTCCGAGAAATAACAGGCGGGAAAATTGATATACATAAGTTAATTGGAAAACTCCCACGTCCACGTGATGGATGAACTTTGCCGGGTCATAAATACACAGGCCCATGGAACCCACTCGGTGAACAGATTGATGAAAACGATAAACCGTTACCAGGACAAGAGCCGTATAATCGCGTTGACGAAATTGCAATGCGGCATGATATTTGCTATCGAGATAACGAGCAGGATAAGCATGGATGTGACAGGGAAATGTTGCACGAGCTTGCTGAGTTAAAACCACAAGGCACACGCGAGAGATTTGACCGACAGCTTGTTCAAAGTGTTATAGGAGCAAAATATAAACTTGGACTTGGAATCAAACCGCAGGCTCGGTATCGTTTCTGACGCTGAAACTAAAAACACGCTTGGCAACCTGGCTCGTGAACTTCATGCACCAAAAACAAAATAAAAAGTTTCCACGTCTCCGCGTTGTAGCAAACGCAGTTGATGATATATGGTCTGTTGATCTTGCAGATATGACAGAAGTTGCTCGCGACAACAATTGAGTTCGTTATTTGTTAAACGCGGTTGATTTACAAAGTCGTTTTGCATTTAGTCAACCGGTAAAAAATAAGATGGGAAACACTGTGACACACGCGTTTGAACAAATTATCATGCAAAGTGGACGACAACCAAATAAAATTTGGACTGATCACGGCGTTGAATTTTATAACAAACAATTTGAAAACTTTTTAGCGCAACATAATATTGAAAAATATTAGACCGGAAAGGAAGGAAACAGCGTTTTTGTTGAACGATTTAACAGAACGTTGCGAGACATGATTGCAAAACATTTTACTGAAATAATACACGCAATTACGTTGACGAGCTGCAAAATATTGTAAACAAATATAACAATAGCACCCACAAATCAACTGCAATGACGCCTCAGCAAGCGATACAAAATCCAATTGAAGCTAACAAAAACCTTTATCGGAAACATAAATTTAACAAATTTGATAAAGTTAGAATTTCTCTGGTAAAGAAAATATTTGAAAAAGGCGCAACAGCAAATTGGTCCGAGGAAATATTTGTTATTTCGCAGGTGCTGCAAACATTTCCTGTAACATATAAGCTTAAAGATCTTCGTGGCGAGCATATTGCCGGTTCATTTTATGAACAAGAACTTCAGAAAACAAATCAGGATGTGTTTGTTATTGAAAAAATAATTAAAACAAAAGGTAAACGCAGTTTGGTATCATGGCGTGGATATTCAGATGTTTTTAAATCATGGGTGCCAACGGAAAGCATTGCACATTCTGTTAAAAGCAATGTCGTACTGTTGCTGCGACGCAATAACATCGCGGTAAATGTTTTCATATTGCTCGCGAACCGCATTAACCCGAACTGGTTTACAATGCGCTAATAATTTTTTTTTTCCTTCGGTAATATCACCGCGCTGTTGCATGTTTATAATTGCGCGAGAAAAAATAAAATCAAATTTTACATTTTTTTTTCTCCCAGGAATTTTAAAGTTTATAAAAGGCGCTATTTCGCTCCAAAAAATTCGGTACTCGCTAGTGCTAAAATTAAATCGTTTAATCGCATTTGCAACATGATATTTTGCATCGTAAACATTTTGCGACGCAAAAACTCAAGGTTCGATGATATTACAAAATAATCACTGTCGTCACATTCTTCTTCGCTGTTACGCTCTGGTAAAACAACAACTTTGCAATATGATGAAAAATCAGCGCGTCGTTTATACTGCTCGATCCACGACGTATCATCGTGTGACAATTTCGGCGCAGGCGCGAGTTCTGACATTTTGTATATGTTTTCTAAAAACTCGTTCATTATATTTTTATCGCGCGACAATATATAACAATGACAAATTTTCGTTTAAAACCTATCGAATACGCGCTTGTGTCATGCACAATTGAAGATCGCATTGACCTTTACGATGAAATTGCAAAAATGTTTCACGATAAAAACCGAAAAGTATCATTTTATTTTAAAATCACCTACGGAATACGAGATAAAGTTATTTTAACGCGTCAAGAGCGTTTTTGATTTGCACAGCATGATGATATAGCTGTTTGTTACAAGAGGCATTTACTTACAGATTTTGCACATAAATGCTTGTCGCCGTCCAGGCTTGAAAAAATTATAAATCGATTTTAATCAAGCTGAATTATATATGCCGAGCAAACACAACGTGTTAACAATTTTAACCGCGGTGATTATCTTGTTAGGATTAATCGCGGTAATTATTTGTTTACCATTTATTTTTTTTAAAAAAACTCGTCACTTAAACGTGTGGGTGTTATAATAAAATGCAAAATACTGAGCGTTGTCTCGAAAAAATAGCGAAATTTATATCGGAAAATAGCACAGTTGTGTGCGTGAGCGAGTTTACCATTGGAGCGTCAGAAATTGCAACCGCGCTTGGAATAAATCCGTATAAAACCCGCCACGAATGAGCGTGTGAAAAACTTATATTAAAAAAAAAAAAATTCCAACACAGAGCAGTTGGGGTTTGTTATTTTAAAACATTGCGGTTAAATTTATCGAAATAAAATTTAACACAACGGTGATCGGAAATAACATTAAATTAAAAACCGATTACGGAGTGTGTTGCTCCCCAGATGGATTTATCGTGTTGGATGAAAAAATAGTTCTTTTGGAAATAAAATGTCCAATGTTTCGGCAGGTGAAAGATATTCAGAATTATAACATTCCTCTGGTACTTTGTGGGTTAGAAGTTGCGTCGATTACAGATGGTGGCTTGTATGCTGACGCTTGTTTTAGAAGATGTTGCCACAGCGACTTTAACTTTAACCAGAGATATAACACGGAATTACATAACGAGAGAAAATGTTTACAAAAAAAAAATCCAATCGCAATTGGGATTGCAGGTGTGGTATGTGCAAGCAAAGACGCGCTCGATACAAGTTGTTGCCCAATAGATTTTTGTGGTTGTTCGCGTGATGATTTTTTTTATTATTTTTCAAACAAATAGAAATAAATAAAAATTGTATCGCTGGAAAAACATAAATTTTTATCGCCGCGAGATAATTTTGAAGCGACGTTGGAAAATTATACAAAATCACGTTGCCGCGGATATCTTTGCTTCAAGCTGCTGGATATAAAATACTCAAAAGTGCCGCGAATAAATTATAGGAAAACCTTGGAAACCGCATATAAACTATTGGAAAATGAAATTAAATATATAGAAACGTAATTTTTTGGTTTAATAGCGGTGAATATGATGAATTTGTTCTACCCTGTGAAACATATTGAACAACACATGGGTTTATTCCAAAATGAACAGCTGCCGAGTTAATAGATGGAAAATTTATTTCGCCACGTATTGTTAAATTAAATGATCTTACAGGCCGCCGCCAAGCGCGCTTATGTCGCCCAGTTTTTCCACGTTGTATGTTTTCTTGTTGAGTAACAACTTCGAGATTTTCAAGGTTGTTATTTTGCTTTACGCCGTCTATATGGTCAATAACCTTACCGTTAGGTATAAGTTCAACGTGACATTCGTAAACAAAACGATGTGCGTAATAATTTTTTTGGGTTGTTCCAAATCCACTTACGGTAACTCTTAGATTACCATCGTTTGTAACCCAACCAACACGTTTCATAGTTCGGCAATTTCTTATTTCACCAAGCTCGTTTGATTCATAATTATTATAAATTGGATGCTTTCTCCAAATTATGTCATTGTCATCAACACGCATAAGCTCAACATTCTCTTTCATAGTGTACTATATTGCTTTCTTTAATATGACGAAAAAATATTTTATCGTGTTAAAACACAAAAAAAGGGATTGTTTAAATTTTAAAAAATGTAATTTTTTAATTAGAAGAACAAATATATTATATAATGTTAAAAATGAAAAAACAATCAGAGTACATGGAAAAAGTTTACAGAGATTTTTTTTATACGTACAACAAAAACAAAAACAAAAATAAAAACAAAAGCGAAAGAAAAAAACATCAGTTAAATTCGCACACGCAAAAAAATAAATAAATAATTTCATCAGGTAAAAACCGCCGAGGTGAAATAAATTTCGCAACAATGCGGCGCAGCAATTCGTGGGTTTTGACAAAACATTTAAATTACAAAATCCAATATCTGTTAGCGCACATGCAATTCAAAATTCTTATGGCCCGATTATCGTATCACAGCTTAAACAATAACGTGGATTAAAGGTGTTCTTGCAATTTAAAATTCAAATGAAAAAGCAACAGAGGAAGTGTTTACTGAACCTTATATTTCAACGCGAACAAAAGTAATTTTGCCAGCTAGCGATTTAAAATTTTTATTTGCTCAGATGTTGCAGGAGTTACAGCGAAATACAGAAACTTATACCGCTGTCGGTTCTGGATTGATTGTTCTTAAATATCGCGAAATAATTTTACATACACATAAATACACTCCGCTGAGATGCGCGTTATACGTTGACGCGCCTGACAAAAAAAAAATAACTAAAAATGTGCTATAAATGTTAGAAATAACGACAACAAATGTTTTATGTGGGCGGTTTTGTCAGCGCATTATCCGCAAAAAAGAGACGCAAACAGGGTATCAAAATATAAACAATACGAAAACACACTTAATTTTGAAGGAATAAAATTTCCCGTGGAGGAAAATCAAATTCCACGGTTTGAGCAACAAAACAATTTAGCGATAAATGTTTTTGGAACAAAGGATGGGGATAAATATAAAATTTTTCCTCGTTATATTAGCCCACGTGCAAATCAAAATGTAATAAATTTATTATTTTACAAAATTCACTACATGTGGATAAAAAATGTCAATGGGTTTGTTGGGTCACAATATAGCAAACATAAAGGAAGAAAATATTTTTGTTACAAATGCTTTCACGGTTGCTTTTCGCAGCAAGCACTTGATAAACATTTAGAATACTGCAGCGATGTACAAGCTGTTCAAATGCCAATACAAATTCAAGTTGTTGAATTTAGAAACCATAAAAACAAGCTGGTATTTCCATTTGTGATTTATGTTGATTTTGAGTGTTTGTTAGAACCGTTAGATACAGCGATAAATAACCCTGCTAAATCATCAACACCAAAAATACAAAATCATATTCCATGCGGAGTTGCCTATAAAGTTGTTTGTCAAATTGATAAAACGTTTAGTAAGCCGTTAAAAATATATCGTGGAGAAAATCCTGTTCGTTGGTTACTTAGAAGCCTGCGTGATGAGGAAAATGAAATTAGAAGTAAAATAAGTGCTTGTATGATGCCACTTACAGATGATGAAAACAACAGATTTAGAACCAACCAAACATGCCATATTTGTAACCAAGTATCGACAGACACTGATAAAGTGGTTAGAGGTCATTGCCATGTTACGGGTAAATTTCGCGGCGCTGCACATAACAAATGCAACATAAACTTAAAAATTCCAAAATTTATACCTGTTGTAATACACAGTCTTAAAGGTTATGATGAACATATCATTGTAACAGCATTTTCCTGTGAGGAGTTTTCTGAAATACCGATTGATGTTATTCCTAATAATTTTGAAAAATACATGTCAGTGACATTTGGAAACTTGAGATTCATTAACAGCTTTCAATTTATGGCAGCATCCCTTGAAACATTGGTGAATGGTTGTAGTAATTTCTCAACTCTTGAAAATCATTTTGGCAAGGAAAAATCAAAACTGCTGAAACAAAAAGGCATTTATCCTTACGAGTACATGACACACTGGGAAAAGTTTGCGGAAACAACTATTCCAAATAAATCAGCATTGTACTCAAAACTTACTAATGAAAATATCACAGATAGCGAATATGCATATGCACAAAGAATTTGGAGCGAGTTTAATTGTAAAAATCTTGGTGATTACCATGATTTATACTTAGCAACCGATGTGCTTTTGCTTGCAGATGTTTTTGAGGAATTTAGAAGCGTATGCGAAAAACATTACCAACTAGATCCCTGTTGGTATTTTTCATCGCCTGGATTATCATGGGACGCAATGTTAAAATTTACAAATGTCAGCTTGGAGTTATTTAACGATCCTGCCATGTTTTATTTTATTGAGCATGGAATTCGCGGTGGAATCTCAGTTACTATAAAAAAGCATGCTAAAGCAAATACTAAACAGTTACCGGTTTATAACCCAGCAGCGCCATCGAGTTATATCAAATATTACGAAAAAAATAATCTTTATGGTTGGGCCGTGATGCAACCAATGCCACAGGGTGAATTTAAATGGCTTACAGAGGAACAGTTTACAAAAGAAACTTTAAAAAAAAATTCCAGATGATGTTGGCTACTTTGTTGAGGCTGATATTTTATATCCTAGAGAACTCAGGGAATTACACAATGACTACCCGTTTTGTGCCGAGTCAATGATTGTATCGAATGATCTGTTGTCGCGCGAGCAGCTAAAAATAAAACAAAAAATTACAATCAGTGACGGTATAGTCAGTAAACTGGTACCAAATCTCTTTGATAAGCAGCGATATGTTATTCACATTAACGCGTTAATTCAGGCGTTACAACACGGGTTGTTACTTGAAAAGGTTCATCGGGCGCTAAAATTTAAGCAGTCAAAATGGCTGGCGGGTTATTTAGAGTTTAATACGGTACAGTGAGCCGCATCAAAAACAAATTTTGAAAAAGATTTGTTTGAAGTAATGAATAAATCAGTTTTTGGTAAAACCATGGAAAATAAAAGAAAACGTGTAAATATCAAGCTAGTAAATAAGCAAATGGTACGAAACAAATCTGATGATTTATTTTTGTCAATGAGAATATTTAACAAAAATCTCGCCGCGATAGAGCGTCGCAAAACAAAATTTAAACTCGAAAATCCAATTTGCGTTGGCGCGGCTGTGTTAGATATTTCAAACACTCTAATGTACGAATTTCATTATGATTATATCAACAACAAAAAAATTACAGATTGCAATCTGTTGTTTACAGAAACAGAGAGCCTTTGTTATGAATTTTTTTCAGATAATGTCTACGAGGATGTATTTGCTGATTAACATTTATCTGATTTTTCTGAGTACGCACAAACTTCAAAATATTTTTGCAACGACAACATAAAGGTATCAGGAAAATTCAAAGATGAAACAAATGGCGTGTTAATCACAGAGTTTGTCAGTATAAGATCAAAAGCTTACAGCTTGTCGCTAGCAAATGGAAAAGAAACCTGTAAGCTAAAAGGGTTAAAGAAAAATATTGTAAAAAAGGAATATAATTTAAAACGTTACTTAATGGCGTTAAATAATGTACCAGATACCGCAACCATGACGGTGCTACATTCACATAAACACCAAATTGAAACAGATGTTCTTGTTAAAGTTGGACTTTGTAACTTTGACGACAAGGGTTATTGCATAGATGACGTTAAAACATATGCTCATGGATACTTTAACAAAACAATGGATGAGTTTCTTACTTGGGCGGATCTAATCTAAAAAGAATTCAATTGAAGAAAACAATACAGTATACTATGGAGTATAAAATTACAAGCGAAAATTTAAAAGATTGTTGTGACGAGCAAGAATTTGGCGATGATGAGTTTGATGGACTCGACAATGAAAATCAAGATTTTAATGAAGAAAAATTATATTTTGCAGAGTATGGCGATGATGAGTTTGATGAGTGTGATGACTTAATCCAAGATGTGCTTGATAACATTGACGAAGAAAATTTACATTTCGATTTGGAAAACACACCCACGCTTCAACAAATACAAATCTAATCAGTTTGGTGACATAAAAATGATAGGAAAAGATAAAAGTATAGGTTCAATCCAAAGAACAACAGGATATAAAATAGTTACTGTTAGCGGAGATAATGAAATAAAAAAACATATTATTCACACAGATTTGTTAAAGAATGCTTTCACGGATTAGTTCCAAGCGGTATGGTTGTTGACCATTTTGACGGTAATAAATTAAATAATATTTTATGAAATCTTTGTTTCAGGAAAGCAATAATAAACAAAGGACGAAGTGTAATTTCAACAAATCTTGCAAATGGCAATAATTCAAGATTTTCATCAGTGTCATATGCCTGGGATTATTTTGAAACAAGCAACAAAAAAAAATGTACTCTGTGTTATCACGCAGAATAGGATCTACGAATCCAAAAAATTTAATCAGTGGTTCGCGTTTGATTATATTCAAAGTGATGAAGAAAAATGCGATGATGATGAGGAAGAAAGCAGTTATGAAACCGCTGAAGAAATTGAAATATAATTATTTTTAAAAAATTACTTAAACCAAAACACCCATATCAAAAACCTTTTTTTTGCGTCGTTGAAATAAAATTATGTTAATAAATAACGTAACGTAATAGGGTGACTGGGGCGTACAGGCGCATTTTAAACCCCTCCAGAAGCGAATGAGTAAGGAGAGCGAGGCGATCCAAAACGAAATGAGTGTGTATTTAAAGACGAAAAATTGCGAGCGTTAGCGAGCAATTTTGAGGCTTTAAATACTCGGGAGGGGGTTGAAATGCGCCGGCATCCCCAGTCACCCTACTACTACCGCTATTTTTAAGAGAAGGATGTATGTGGAGAGACAAGGGTTCCTCAAGAGAGCATTGGTGTATTGACCCGCTGTGAGAAGAAGAAGACCAGTGGAGCAATGCCACTTATGTTAACCCTCTTGAATGAACAAAAACAAACAGCCCTATTTGTGTATGTCTGTGTCTAAAACTTAAAACCCTTTACCCCTTCTCTCTCATTTGTGTGATAGTATATTTGCATGTGTGTGAGGGTATAGTGTCTATCCATGAACATTCCTACCCTTTTGTGATATGATAGTATGTTTGTGCGAGACTGTGTATATTTCATCCCCTTTCGTTTACATCCTCCCCCCCCCCCTTGTGTGATAGTATGCTTGTATGTATGTAAGCACAGGGTGTGTTTATAAACACACCTACCCTTTTCTTTCGATAGTAGGGGTGTATGTTGGATTGTAATACAAAAGCGGCTGTTGGACAGTAGGGTGTGTGTTGGATAATATATCAAAATGTATGTGTTAGATAGTATCTAAACATTTTAACATTACCGTTCCCATTGTGGCCCGTACATTTTTATGACAATGAAACTTACAATAACTAAAGAAATTTAACACAGGATTTCCCATTGTGCCCCTGGTGCCCCTCCCCCTCCCCCCGCATATTAAACCTATGGATAATTTGAACATAGGATTTTCCGTTTAGCTCCATATAGGCCCATCTGTCTCTAAATTTCTATCGCAGTATGGGGACAAACGGGAAGCCTCATGTTAATTTCCCTTCGGCCACATAGAGTCCCATCCATGTTAAACCTATGGACAATTTTAACATTTGAGTTCTCGTTATGCCCTATAACGGCCCACAGGTTAATGTTAATTTCCGTAGTGCCCCAATCGCCCCACAATACAACTCACGTATTCAAGATGAATACCGCTGCATTTGATGTATTATTACACACATTGGTTATATTTTTGAAAGATGTCCACATATAACATGAACTTGAAAAGTTAACAATGTAATCAGATTTATATTAACCAGTTTTTCATTCGTAAATCGCTTATCACACTGGCGACCATTTCATGCGCAGAACGGCTTTCACTGCTGCGCATTGGTATGGAACTTCTTCATAGTTACATAGTTATCTTTATAAAGACAATCCTGAAATTGAAGAATAAGGATAAAGACAATTTTGTTTTCATATGGTCTTTAATGATTTATCTTCGCATTTTCTACCTCTTATACTTTTACACATGGTCATATAGAATTCGTAATTTACTTTGATTGCATAGTCACTCTTGTATTGAAAGTTATGTGGCTGAAGGGGATTTTATTTTTCTTCATATTACAACCTGCCTTAACCCTATTAGGTGCTGAACAAATCGAAATCATATGTACCAGAAAAAATGCATAACTCAAGATGCCAAGTTTAGATACCCTGCGACTGTGCGCACCTTTGGCACCATGGATAAATTCGATGCGTTTCCAAAGTTCCTTCTTTGATTAAATTATCTAAGACTATCTATTCTTCTTCTATAGCATTTGCCAAATTCATTAAGAACATAATATCAACACAGGGACAACTTCCGAGTGTTTAAAAAAAAAAAAAAAAAAAAATTCTATACGGCTTATCGTGCTGTGATTTTCAAGCACAAGACTCAAATATCTACTACTATGACAATGTTTTCAACACTCATACGGTTTATATCCTATAAATTGTATCAAAGACTAATTAAAACATGATTAATGTATTCGATGAAAAGTAAATCCAGCAGTACTCAATCCCAGAAATATTACCTTCATACAGCACATATTTTTTATTTTTTTGTTGGGATGGGGGTGGGAGGTATCTATGGATCCACCAAAAAGCACGATCCTCCATTTTTCCGTGAGTAGAAAGAGGCACGACCTCTTTAGGAAGCTGAAGAAACGTGAAATATGTATGATCTTTATGATTTAGACCCATGTGAAGTTAAGAGCCAGAGAATGTTCAGGAGTTTGAGGTTTTTAACTTCTGGTATGCTGGTACATTTAAAATAGTACGATCTTTTCGGCGTCTATTCTTGCCTACATATCATAAATAGAAACAAAATGATACACCGACTAATACAAATTCCAGCGTTGTCATTTCTTATCTCCTTTGTACCACCGTCTATGTATGTGACAGTGCTAGCCCACTTATTTTATTATTATTATTATTATTATTATTAACGGCTATTTATATGAAAGAGCTGGCCCACTTCTAAATTTAAATTTTTGTATCACCATCTCTTATGGAGGGGGGGGGAGATACCAGGATGTTGCTTTGTAGCAACTTTGCATTGAAAGTGCAATGAGATGATTTCTGGCCCACTTGTAAATTTGTGTCAACACCATCTCGTGTGGGATACGAGGCTGTTGCTTCGCAACAACTCTTGAACCAAAACTGCAACGAGATTTCCGGCTCACTTGTAAATTTCAAGTTAGTACGATCTTCTACACACTGAATAAGTTTATATCTACTCTAGAACGGCTGTTGAGTTAGCAACATGAACGGCACATCATATGCAAATCAAAACACAGAATAAGATATTAAAAATTGTAAACAAAATGACCATAGATAATGGCACAAAGCTATATTGACATAAATTCATTGGTTTTCTGAAAGGTAATTTAATTATTCCATAAGCATAATATTAACACCATTTTCATTTTGGACTAACTAGACATCATACGTCTTCTGGCAAAAATCCCATGGCACTATTACTTTTCATTCAGAAGGATTAACAATAATAATATTTCAAGATGGCCACTCTGGTGGCATATTGGACACCAGATCAGCACCATTTGTATTTAGTACCAACTAGATATAATAAGAAGTCTTTTAGTGAAAGCCCCAAGCTGATATAACCATCCATTCAGGAGGCATAGCAATAACAAGATTTTCAAGATGTCTGCCATGGTGGCCATCAGATCAGCACCATTTCCACTTAACGACCAACTAGACATCATAAGAAGTATTCTGGTGGAAACCCATTTCAAAATGACTTTTCATTCTGAAGGACTAGTGATAACAAGGTTACCAAGATTGCTGCTGTGGTGGCCATATTGGACATCAGATCAGCACATTTTCATTTAGGACCAAATTGACTATGGGATGAATGTGTGTGCAAAGTTTCATTGCAATAGTAGTTAAATCTTTCAGTGAAAACCCAATGTTGACATGACTATCCATTCAGGAGAAGTAGTGATAACAAGATTTTCAAGATGGCAACTGTGGTGGCCATATTGGATGTCCGAGCAGCACCATTTTCATTTAGGGCCAAATAGATTATGGGATGAATGTGTGTGCAAAGTTTCATGGCAATCCTCCATGTAGTTTAGGAGAAATAGAGATCACAAACTTGCTAATGGATGGACGGATGACGGACAACAGACCATCCTAATAAGCTCTTCTGATCTATGAGCAGTAGGGCTAAAACACCAAGGTATTCGAAACTGAATAAGTGAGCCCAACTTTCTAATGATCAAGTAAAATACGATATATTATCATTGCACTTGTGATGGGTGTGAGTGTGTGTATTACTTAAAACTTTTTGTACGTAATGGTTCCTTTTTTTTACAACAAATGGTGAAAATGTCACTGTCCCAAAGGGACGAGCTATGTGACGACGGCACAGCCTTAATTGTGCTTTTCTTAGCACTATAAAAGTCAGCTTACAGTAAATACATAACTCCTAACAAATAGAAGATAGTGCAAGAAGCTAAATATCTCAGTCTGATACATCATTTTATCACACACACACACACACAAACACAGCAGCATTATACCCAAGCAAATTTTGCAAGTTTGTATACCAAAGCTAACCGCAAATATCATGATTGTACCTGTAGTTTCTTCACGTCTTTTGGTATCAAGGTGAAAGCAAATGCTAACAATGCAGTAGCAAACAATTTGGGTGGAATAATTGTGAAAGACATTTTCATGATATACAAAGATTTGTTGTTACTTGTATCTGTTAGAACTAATGGGAATGAACTGGGCATCACGAGTGAAAAATTGAGAAAGTCATGATCAGGAGCTGGTAATGCACAAAACACTGCTACTGAGGCTGTACAGTTTGTGGTATATGGAAAAAAGTTTAGAATACCACTTGCCTTCTAGATGCTAACAGATCATTGACCACTGTATCCATGCGATCTTCCTCTGGATTTCAGATTCAATACAACACTTGCAAAATCAGCTGATGTGATACAAGGTGGCAATCATGATTTCAAACTGAAAAATATTTGTCTACAGTATGATATGATTACCTCAGAATCAGTAAATGACAAATATAGAAATGGAGTTGATTTCTTTTATGACTACATTACTAGAGAAAGAATTAAAATTGATCTGCGTAATATTTAAACTTATCATCCATGGCAAACAGATTGTTCTAAAATTTTACAAGTGGGACAGAACTGTAACTTTTTCTCTACTTTTTTGTTGTCTGGTTGAACAAGTGTTATGCTCAGCACTTGTCGCCTGTATTTTCAAAATTGTGCTGCTTTCTTCATACAATGTCAGGCCAAAGCGAACACACCAGCAGAGATTTATGTATGTAATTACTTTTCACAAGAAAAATGCCACTAACATTCTATAGGATGCCTTATAGAATATCCCATCCATTATAATTTCCCCATGTAAATTTAAACCTGTAATGCTAAATTATAATTTGCTAAAGTTTTCTCCAATCGTGATGCCATATTCTCTAGCTTTAAAATTTGCAAATGTTGCTGCATGTCTTCTGTCTGGGCAGTCTTTTAAGGCAAAAATATGTGTACCAGTCTCCTATTAATACCTGGAGATGTTAATTGGCATATAAACTTGTTATATATCTTAAATCTATTATTTGTATCCACCAGGATTATAGGCAGTTTATCCCAGATATAATTTTGGCTTAAATTTATAAGCTCTACCCAGTGGAATGTTTTAATCTATTCAAAAATTTAAGAAAGTTTTCTATGCTGTTATATAGTTAAAATTATGCCCTAGAAATGCTTAAAATATAGGAGCTTCCAGGCAATTCTCCCACATTTGATACAAGTTGAGGAAACAGCTTATAAAATGTTTCGAATCAAAATGAAAAATTTTTTAATTGAAGAAGTAAAAATCAGTTCAATTTCACATTACCATTGATTATGCTTCATCTTGTCTACAAAAGACAGATCATGATATGATACAATGTGACAAAGACAGCTGTGGTTGATGGTTTGACTTAAAATGTGCTAACCTAAGGCAGTCAGCATCCTGCTTCGTATGGTATGTATAGGGTTTAACAGGTGATCAGCACAATCCTGATGGATATACTGTGGGTATATAATAATCAGAGATGCCAACCTATGAGCATGCTCATTCGGAATCCTTGAATCAATTTTTTAGAAACAAGGCAGATTACCCTGAAGTGGACAACACATTCATTAAAAGTACCGTCTATACTCATGTATAAGCTAATACCAACTGCATACACCCAGATCTGCCGTCGCATAATGTGCCGGCAGATGTGGGTCTATGCAGTTTGTAAGGACTAATCAGCAGAACAAACAACACAGACCCTGATCTGCCGGCGCATTATGCGACGGCAGATCAGGGCCTATGTTATTTGCATTTGGACATGGTTTATACGCGAGTATATATGGTAACCAACTTGTATAGAGACGTGTTGCAACTTTCTATAAGCCTACACAGTCAGCAACAATTAAGATCCAATTAGAATAAATGGTTTATTCATTCCTCCAATTCCAGAACCTTGAATCCCTTCAACATTTTTGCTCAAAACAATAACCTTAAATATTAGTTTTCCTTGCAAATAACTTCCATCCTTCTTTTCTCTTAATCTCTTCAGCTGTTGTTCACCAGTTAACAGTCTAATCAACTGGTTTGTTGCTATGGTTATGCTCCACAGTTTTCACAAAAATTTTGCTCTCTGACATGCATGTGGTCTGCTTGAGGTTCAATCTTTGCTGTGAAAACTGTCAAAACCTGGGACTTTTTTCATTTCGAATCATCTGGTATTCATACTGAAATAAGTACTCACAGAATCATATACCTACTGAATGCTCAAACAAAACTGATTCATGCCAACATAAGCATTCCCATGTTATTCTTTAAATAACATATGATCCATTGCTCAAAAAGTCTTAACTATCTTTTTTTTCTTTAAAAATTTAACTTTGTGCAAAATATGAAATGGTGGAGTGGTACCTATAAGCATTATATCTTTTACACTGAGAAATCTACGTACTAGTCTGTCAAAATGGTAGTGAAGTACATTTCTTCCTGTGTCCACACACAAAACTTCTATTTAAAATTATATCCCACAAAATGCTAATTAACAGAATTTTGTCAATATAATTCAGAATGTGGAATTAATCCCACAAAATCAGGAATGGTTGATATCTCTGAATACTAGTGAGTTCTTTAGACCATTGATAACTTGCTGCAATTTTAATATTTTTATGGTGTCTTCTTATTGTTACAAATAATCTATCTCTTGCCTTTTTGGATAAAACCACCCAGGAACTAATGAATGATAGGTCCTTGTTGCTCAGCCCTAGACATGTGTATATTTGTACAACATGTGTAGCAGATGCTATTATGAAACCTAATCATCTATTACACAGAGATAAATCGTACTTCAATTTAACCAAGAAAGAGAGGGAGCGAGGGTGAGAGAAAGAGAGTAGCATGGGGAGAGTCCAATGTAACATCTGAATGTATACGATACAGTTTGGGAGTTCAGGTTTGGTAAGTGCAGTTGTAGCTTTTATACCCTCTGTAAGGTAATTAAAGGTTCAATTTTCTCAAGCTGCTTGGAGTTTTGGGTTGAAATTAGGCATGCTGATAAAGATTTATGACCTTCTTTAGTATATACAAAACTATTTGAAAAGGAAGCTCTCATTTATTTTGTATGCAGGTTGACAGTTTCCACAAGTGATCACTTATTTGGGTTCAATGGTTAGTTTTTTTTTAACTCAGTCCAGTTTAAACTGAAAATGAACCAAAACTAGTTGTTCGATCTTGTTGCAATTTTACTCATACTTGGAGAAATATCACTGGGCAAAATATTTGGATCTGTTCTTAGATCAGGCAACTGATACTCATGGCAGCCCTCCCCTTAATATATATCCGATAAACCTACAACCCATCTGTCCTCAGGCAGATTGCCATATAAACCAGTCCAACACTGAGAAATATGAAATCTTCCATTGTCTTAAGTTTGGGACAGTGTTGTTCAAAAAATCCAACTAGTATCAGTAATATTAAAATATTATACCAGATGTGTATCTGAAGAAATCAGGCAGTGATACATGTGTACCCAAGGAAATCAGGCAGTGATACATAATGTGTACCTAAGGAAATTGGGCAGTGATACTGTATGTGTACCTGAAGAAATCAGGCAGTGATACATGATGTGTACCTGAGGAAATTGGGCAGTGATACTGTATGTGTACCTGAGGAAATTGGGTAGTGATACTATGTGTCCCTGTAGAAATCAGGCAGTGATACTATATGTGTACCTGCAGAAATTACGCAGCGATACAAGATGTGTACCTGAGGAAATTGGGCAATGATACTATATGTGTACCTGCAGAAATTGAGCAGTAATACTATACATATACCTGAGGAAACTGGACAGTGATACTATATGTGTACCTGAAGAAATCAGGCAGTGATACATGATGTGTACCTGAGAAAATTGGACAGTGATGAAAGATGTGTACTTGAGGAAATTGGGCAGTGACACTACATGTGTATCTGCAGAAAGTGGGCAGTGATACTAGGTGTGTACCTGCAGAAATTGGGCAGTGAGACTAGGTGTGTACCTGCAGAAATTGGGCAGTGATATTAGATGTGTACCTGCAGAAATTGGGCAGTGATACTAGACGTGTACATGTGGAAATTGGGCAGTGATATTAGATGTATACGTGCAGAAATTGGACAGTGACATTAGATGTGCATATGATGCTTAAAGAGTAAGAACTAAGTAATATGTATAGTCTGCTTGTTTATTACACCTTAACATTTGCACTTTTTAAACATTTTAGATTGAAATTATCTTAAGTTGAGGTCTCCAAACTGAAACCTTGAAAAATTTACTAAAAAAAGGCACTCCTAAATTTGAAACTGACATTTAAAAAAAAGTTGGCAATATAAGATAATTATGTTATCATCATAAAAATGTCAGTGACATTTTTGCTTGGCAAGTTGACTTTGTTGCTGGGAAAAAAACATTTATTTTTGCCTGTCTGGTGGGCAAGTGATAAAAAATTAAATTTTTTCAGCTCTGACAACAATTGATCTCTTGGCTGGGTGTGGCATATGTCAATCAACTATTGCATAAACATTCCAATCAATGTCTAATCTGATCAGCCAGATGGGTTTCAAAATTTACATAAATAACTGCATATTTACTGGTATTATTTGAGGCTGGACAAGAGTTCGTCCATCTGAGTGGATCACCTAGACTTACTTGGCTATGTAACGTACAATTTAAAATCTTTATAACTCCAATGTTTTGTAAAATTTTCATGACATTTCTACAACTGTGATGTATTCAGTCAATGACCATTTGTCAGAAGAAAAACATTGATGTAAAATAAATAGTTATGCTAATTAGGGGCAGAGCATTCTCCTCAAATCGGATTATTTCATCAATATCCACGACTTTTTTTAAGGTAGACAAACATTTAAAATAAATAGTTATGCTAATTAGGGGCAGAGCATTCTCCTCAAATCTGATTACTCTGTCAATATCCATGACTTTTTTAAAGTAGACAAACATTTAAAATAAATAGCTATGCTAATTAGGGGCAGAACATTCTCCTCAAATCAGATTATTTCGTCAATATCCATGACTTTTTTTAAGGTAGACAAACATTTAAAATAAATAGTTATGCTAATTAGGGGCAGAGCATTCTCCTCAAATCTGATTACTCTGTCAATATCCATGTTTTTTTTAAAGCAGACAAACATTTAAAATAAATAGCTATGCTAATTAGGGGCAGAGCATTCTCCTCAAATCTGATTACTCTGTCAATATCCATGATTTTTGTTAAGGTAGACAAACATTTAAAATAAATAGTTATGCTAATTAGGGGCAGAGCATTCTCCTCAAATCAGATTACTCTGTCAATATCCATGACTTTTCTAAAGTAGACAAACATTTTAAAAAAATAGCTATGCTAATTAGGGGCAGAACATTCTCCTCAAATCTGATTACTCTGTCAATATCCATGACTTTTTTTTAAAGTAGACAAAGATTTAAAATAAATAGTTATGCTAATTAGGGGCAGAGCATTCTCCTCAAATCTGATTACTCTGTCAATATCCATGTTTTTTTTAAAGCAGACAAACATTTAAAATAAATAGCTATGCTAATTAGGGGCAGAACATTCTCCTCAAATCTGATTACTCTGTCAATATCCATGATTTTTGTTAAGGTAGACAAACATTTAAAATAAATAGTTATGCTAATTAGGGGCATAGCATTCTCCTTAAATCTGATTACTCTGTCAATATCCATGACTTTTTAAAAGTAGACAAACATTTAAAATAAATAGTTATGCTAATTAGGGGCAGAGTAATCTCCTCGTATCCAATTATTCTCAATAACCATGATTTTTGTTAAGGAAGAAAAACATTTGAAATAAATAGTTATGATAATTAGAGGCAGAATATTCCCCTGAAATCTGAGAGGTCCACTGAAACAAATTCTTTTCTATGTTCATCACAGAAAAGAAACAAAATGAACAGACTTCCCTTTTTAGAATCAGATCAAGTATACCACAGTATATGTTGTACAAATTAAAGGTTTGGTCAACCTTCAAGCCTCATCAATTCCATATCTGTAATCATTCATCAGCCAGGCTTTGAAAATGGCAATTCAAATTGACAGCTGACTATCAAACTTCCTTCGTTGCATTTAGGATTAAAGTGTCAATCATGTAATAAAAGCTCACTGAACATGATCTAAAAAATAAACAAAAACAAACAGTAACCTGTAAATTTGAGATTTCACATTAAATTTTCAAAATTCTCATTACATATTTAAGGGTTCCACTGCATTATCTGATTTGTTTCCTTCCAAAATTGAAGCTAACAGTCCATATTCTGTAAACAAAAAATTCAAACAGCAAGATCACTGTGTAAGGTTTATTCCATTTTACTGTATCAAAAAGGGAAAATGACAAAGCAAGATACATTGTGTAAGGTTTATTCCATTTTACTGTATCAAAAAGGGAAAATGACACAGCAAGATACATTTTTTTTGAGGATGCGAGTGAACAAACAAGCAGCAAAAACACATCTTTATACTACTTGTATTTTCTTGTGACTGAAGCAAACCAAAAAGTGGTACTTGACCCAGACAGTACAGTGAAACCCCATTATAACACAAATTCAGATGTAACAAGATCATGGCGTGGTTCTCACATTTTTTACAACCTTTTCACTAAATTATCTCCAACTGATTTTTCCCATGCACAAAACAATGTCCTTGTTGAAATAGGTTTATCACCCGAATTAATAAATTAATTTACCTACCTAATAAGTAACTGCAAATCATCAACATTAATTCCACAGCAAACGTTTTTTATTTAAACTACCCAGTACTGCTTTATTAACAGTAATGAAATTATAGACGCCTTCATGCAAATGCAGTTTAGCTGTATTGTCAGCCAAATGTCATGTGACCAATGTACCAGTGGCTGAAATTCAATTAGTTCATTGGTAAATAATAAACTCCATCCCCAATGTCTATCCCTTAACCAGTGGAATGGATATTTTTTGTATGAATATATTGCAGAGGTCTGGAAAATTTGTTGACTGTTTTCGGTTATTAGTCTGGAGTAATTTTGTCATTACCACATACATGTACAGGTGTATCCACAACCTCCCCTCCTCTTCATCTTACCTCTGATAGTTAACTCCATAGAAATAAATATATCCCCACAATGTCTTTTGTGAAAGTTTGGAAATTATTATCTTCATCAAATGCCTCCCTCATAAATGAGTACAATTGCAATGCTATACCCATATAATTAAATTCTGACTGGATCCGTTTTTATTTTTTTTTAAATGAAGTAACAAATGCAGACAGCATCAGCTTCAAATCACTCTCATATACACAGGCCACTTGTCACTGTAATGCAAGGCTGTTACATGTAATACTCCTGTAGCACGCCGCTGACTGGAACAGAACCATTTAAGTTTATGGGGTCGAGGGATTTGCTGTTATAATCAACGATGCTTCTCTGTTTTGCTGTGCAGTACTGTAAAGTCATAGTATCAATATATCTTTCAAACCATATTGGGCTTATTTCATTTATTCTTGCTTCTGTCTTTTAGACTGTTTGTTGCATACCGCTCTTTACCCATAAAATCAAATGGTTACTTCCAAACTTGGTTGAGGCTAGTTTTAGAAGTCACATTGCACTACATGTATTTACAGAGAATCTATGAGGCAGTTTCATACCTGTTTTGGTTTGGTTTGGTTTGGTGCTTTATGGCACAGCAACACAAGTAGGTTATTTAGTGCCGAAGTAATTGGAGTAAAGTGCCTTGCCCAAGGACACATCATTTCACACCTGTTGATATGTTTGTCTCAAGTATATTATAAAGTAATATACCCCAAAATGAGTTTCAGTTAATTTATTTGTATTAGCCTAAATCCAAGTTTCTTATATGCAACTCCTAATGCCCAATTTGGGCATTTTATTGTTGGTCAAAAATCTGTCCTGTCAGGAAGATCCAGCATGAATATTCCAACAATGTACTACATAGTATTTCATAAGTTAGTGCTAGTTAATTAGCAAGAAATAAATATTTGGATTCAAATGGAATCTAGCAGAGAAAATTATAGAAATTATGCTTCTTTGTGCACATTTTCCATGGAATTACTATCATGGATACAATGCGATTGGTTGGTGAGTACACGTGTACTTCAACTATTTACACTATTCAGTTTCCAATTCTCTTATACATGTATGTGCCAATGCATGGTTCTCTGCACAAAATTAAATATTAAATATGTAATAACTGTTTTAAGTATTGCTTGTCTGATATGCATCAAGTTAAGTTCACAACTGCATCAGTGTAGCCCATTTGTACCCGCACCCCCTCCGATCTTGTATTGGCAAAATGATTCACATTAAAAATTGTATTAATTCAGTTAACTGACTTGTCTCGATATTGTACAATATGTTGCATAGCACAATAGTACTGTATGGACCCTAACCATCATGTCATAGAGGGTTTTCACTGTATATCTCAATGAGTCCCCAACCATCATGTTATAGAGGGTTTTCACTGAATATCTCAAATAAGTCCCTCAAAGAGGCTGATGTTCTACTAGCTGAAAAGAATTTCCAGGAATCCAAGATAAGTCTGTTTCATCTTTTTAACTAGTGAGTATATAAACCATCTCCAATATTCCTGAGAAACTCCAACATACCAAATTTGGTAACATAACTATTTTCTTTTGTCTGAGTTAGCTTGTTCACAATATACTTGTAAAATCCTTTGTCTTGGTCTCTGACGTTTTGAACCTGATATCATAGATAGATGATCAATGAACTTGTCTCAGACAATGTCAAGATATTACCATATGCTAAGTTTGGTCAAATCTATAAGTAATATTTTTGGGAAGATAAAAAAAATGAGATTACTGAAGTGATATCATTCAAGGTATTCTTCAGATATATCCACAAACTGGATTGACTGATAGAAATCCATTAAGTAGCAATAACAAGATTTGATGGCAATCTTGGAAGTCAGTTCAGCACCTTTTCATTTACAGTAGTACCAAGTAGAAAACATATTCTTTACATGAAAACTCTATGCAGATACCATCCTCCATTCAGAAGTAGTAATGATAACAAGATTTTCAGGATGACCGTCGCGGTGGCCACATTGAATGTCCGAGGTGCACCATTTTAATTTAGAAGCAAGTCGATATCATAAGAAGCCTTTAAATGAAAACCCCCATGTCGATCTGACCATACATGCAGGAAGAGTATCGATAAGATTTTTAAGAAGGCCATCATGGCAGCCACACTTGATGTCTGAGAGGCACCGTTTTCATTCTGGACCAATTAGAAGTCTTCAAGTGAAAACCCAGTGTTGATATGACTATACATAAGTGGGAGTAGCAATAACAAGATTTTCAAGATTGCCAATGTGGCAGCCATATGAGATGTCAGATCAACATCATTTTCATTTTGGACCAATTAGACATCATAAGAAGTGTATTAGTGAAAACCCCATTTAATACATCTCTCCATTCAGATGGCGTAGCCTTAACAAGATTTTCAAGATGGCCACCATGGTAACCATCTTGGATGTTAGATAAACACCATTTTCACTGAGCCCAACAAGACATTGTAAGAAGTCTTGTAGTGAAAACCCCATGCCAATAGCAATAACAAGATTTTCAAGATATTTACCATTGTGGACATACTGGCTGACACAGGGGTACCATTTTTCTTTAGGCCCAACTAGACCATGGAATGAATGTGTTAGGAAAGTTTTGTGGCAATCTTCTCATTAGTTCAGGAGTAGCAGCAGTAAAAAACTTGTGCTAATGGCTGGACGCCGGACAAAATACCGTCGCATAAGCTCTTCTGGTCTATTACCAGTAGAGCTAATAATATACATAGTGGGTTTGATCAGTTCAGCGATTTAGAAAAACTTCTCTTTATAACAGACATCTGGTTTGTCACACCAGTTGTTGGAGAATTTGTATATGAAATCTTTTGTACTAGAGAAACAGCAGCACACTGATGCCTTTGCTCACAGGCAGCTCCTTGCACAAATAGTAGTGTATGCAAACACAATTTCACACAATCAGAATATGATAAAAATGTATATATTTTGTATATTTTGTTTGTTAGTTAATGGTTGTGCTGCTTATGAAATAAACTTGAATTTGAACTTGTGTATAAAAACTCACGACTGCAAAAATTATCCGTGTTAAAACAAAGGCTGAGGTGTCATCACCAGTGTACTACTGTACATACACTGTACAGATACCTGATGTTTACATCTCCGACTTGTTAACTAACATGCAAGCATAAGCAGGTACTTATCTGGACAGTTACCGCATTCTCATTTCCATATGAAAAGGCTATCAAACAATAGTACTAAAGCAGTGGTGTATTGAGAATGTCTGTGCTATAGATGTTTTTTTAAAATACCAAGTCTGATCTAAATCCATCCATTATATGTTTGAGTTTATGAGTTCAACAGTTAAATGTAGCACAAAAATCTATTTCATAACCTTTGAACTTGAACCCGAGTTCAAGGACAGAAGATCCTCAAATCTGTCTCAGTCCCAAGATATACAGACATGCTGAGTTTGATTAAAGTCCATTATCAATATTTGTTTGAAGTTTTTGTTTTTATATGGCAATTTAGTTTCACAAACTTGACTTATGACTTTTGACTTTGAACACCAGGTCATGACACTTTATTACACTCATCAGCTTTTGAAATGATCACAAGCCATTAAGTTCAAGATATGAGTAATGACTTTTGACCTTTAGTAAACATCAGAGAGTGCAGAATACTTACCAATATCTTGCTGAAATACAACTACATACAAAGTTTCATCAAGATCTATTTGCATTTATACCAGTAAACACCTTGTGTTCACAAGATGGCTGAAGTGCAAAAAGGACTTTTATCCCAAAGTAATGACCTGCTGGGTATCCTGTTTGTTGCAGTTCTGGTGTTTTTCACAAGATATTACAAATTATCAACCAAATCATGTTCACTGACCTTGAACCCAAGGTCACACAATGTTGATGTTTTCAGGTTATTTAAAACAAAGCTATGATGTACTAACTTATTAAGTTTTGTCAACATCCATTCGTGTTTGTTCAAGTTGTTGTGTTCAAAAGCTTCTAGTAATGCACTAGTCAAAGAAGACCCAGACCCCAAGTTCATGAACATCAAACTTGTTTTATCAAAATCTGTTTCAATTTGTTTAAATTATGGACACAAGCCATTACAGTTTAAAAAAACTGTCACACTCACTGACCTTGATCCCAATGTCACACAATGCTGCTTACTGAACTCCTCTGAGACATGTTGAGACCTGGTTAGGATGTACTAGCATACCAATCTTGGTCACGATTGGTATTTATTAAAGTTTGATCAAGTCCATTGGTATTTGTCAAAGATGTTGTGTTCACTAGATTACTGCAGTAAAATAAAATCTAAATTGTATCCTTTGATCTTGACCCCAAGGTCAAGGAGAGCTGGTTAAGACCAGTATAGCTAAAACTTAAATTTGCTCATTGTAGAAACTATTTGTAATACTGCTAATTTTGTACAACTGCATATGAAAAACTAAATCTATGGTTGAAGTTCAAGAGGTTTAAGGAATTTATTACTGGGTTTGGGGATTTTTCTGGGAGTTTTTATAAATGTAAACTTTTAATATGACAATAGAAAACGCAAGTGTAAAATTCATAGATCAAGATCTATCGTACAGCAAATCATTTAGGACATTAAGGTCTCTGCAAGCATGCATCACAGCCAAAATGATAACCTCTGTAAGAGGCAAGTGGAATCAAACATTATAAGTCCTCATCTGAATCATCCAATTGGGCTCTTCTTCTGTCAAACTGAAATAAAAAAGTTCATTTTGAAAAAAATGCTGTTTACTAACAACCATCCAAGAGTGGAAAATACTGCCAACAACTGCATTTATCGTGATGGTGAGACCACTGAATAGTTCCATGCAATGCTTAATCTTTACATGTGGCACTCTTCATATCAGCATAGGTGTCATGTACAAATATATAACTTTGCAATTCAGCATTTCCATTCTCAGAATCATCCAAACACACATACACATACATTTTGCAGGACAAAGGACAAGTGTTTTATATATATGTATATATGTATGTATGTATGCATGTGTGTGTGTGAACTTTATAATTATAATCTCATGTACATGTATACGGCAAACACTTGTAACTAGAAATCCAGTATGTTTGTAAATATAGCTAAGTGTTAAATTCAGCTTGCCCAGCCAACGAGTTTCACGCACCTCGAGTTCTTCCTTCGACCTTGTTCCATCCTTTTTGTAGTGGATAAACACATGGTTGAGTTGGTGAGGCTGCTGGTGCATAAGAGCTAGGCAATAGGCTGGTGCTGTTACTTTCAGCATGGGTCAATTTCTGCTTGGGACAAATTAAAACTGTCTAGCCTATTTGATTTATATTGGTGTCATTCTATCTCTCTGTCAGTCTGTCTGTCTCTTTCTATTTATATATATATATATATATATATATATATATATATATATATATATATATATATATATATATATATATATATATATACACATATATATATATATGGATGGTTTCATGGCACATCAGCACACTCCTGGCTATAAAGTGCATATTAAAAGATAAGTTCTAAAAGTGTAAAGACAACAAAATTGAAAAAACACTTTAGGAAGAAAAATCCTTTTAAATAAATGTAAACATAAAAATCATACAAGATAAAGATACAAGGTATATATGTTAAAATTCTTTAAAGGGTATATACAATACAAAAAACTTGTCCAAGCCAGAAAGAAAAAGAATGCTTAAAACTGATCAAATGTGAGAGAAATTGTACAATATATTCTGTCACGACTGTCACTGTTGTAAGAAGGCATCAATTTCTCAAAGAAAAAGAAAATCAAATCATTATATTTTAGGTTACATGTGCAACAGTAGTAAAAAACACATAAAATCCTGTCCATGAGTTTCATTTACACTACATAAATAGTGACGAAAAACTCGTACCATGATTTCTTAAATGATATACACAACAGTACACGCTGTGATGAAAAACTCATCTAAAAATCCATTCCATGATTTTCTTGTATGATTGCATCATGGAACATAAAAAAGAGTTACAAAATATTCATCTGAAAAGCACTGTGATTTTTATTGTTATTTACATAACAGTACACATAAACTTGATGAAATACTTATCTGAAAATTCTACCATGATTTTCTTATGTGGTTAAAGTCACAGTACACACATTTTTGGGCAGACAAAAGCCATAAGCAAATGATGTTAGATTACAGGCTCTTACAACTTTGATGAATAAGTATATATCTATAGGGTTTAACAGCATGTCAGCACAATACAGGCTATATGATGCTGATTAAAAGTTCTAAAAATATAAAGAAAGAATTTCAAGAAAGCTTTAGGAAGATAAAGTCTTCCAAGGTAACCCAAACTTAGATGAAGCCATATGATAAATATATAAATGGACTTAGGTATAGTTACAATTCATATGTCACAAAATAGAAGATATATGTACATGTACAGTAAGTAGAATATTATAATGGAGATGGAGTGTAAGAGAGATGGTTTTAGGTTTTATGGGTTTTAACGCCATTTTTCAGCACATGATAGACTATACATGGCGGCCAGTATATCTGGTGGAGGAAGAACCTGGGAAAATCCTGGGAAGAACCACCAACTCATGGGAAGCTACTGGCAAGCTTTCTCACGTAACCACATTGGCCGAATCCACACGGACAGAGGTGAGATGGCAGTGATCGGTAAAGGCAAGCACCTTAGACCACTTGGCCACCCGGGGCCCCCCCGAGTAAGAGAGATATAACAGAGTATACATGTAGCAGCATATGGTATAAAACAGAATTACTTACATCTATCAAAAAATGTAATTCAAAATATCCAAATAATTTAGAGTCAATGGCTGCTACACAAAAACACTGCACACGATACAGGTAGTTTACACTATACTCCAGACAGGAAGCAAATTTTGGTCAATGAACATTCCAGATAATAACATGACTGTGAATCCATGACTGTGTACACATGATATTAATTGATTTTTGCTCTCTATATAATCATATATCTTTGCATGTTTGCATTACAGTAAGTATAACTGTGAGTTACACTTTAATTACTTTTCTCTAAATATTTTAACTGCATTAAGCTCAAATGGGTTCAACATTAAAAGTGCCTAGAAACTCTTATTGAATTAAGTTACCGTGTATACTCACGTATAAGGCGGGTCCAAATGCAAACAACATAGACCCTGATCTGCCATTGCATAATGCGCCGGCAGATCAGGGTCTATGCTGTTTGTTCTACTCATTAGTCCTTACAAACTGCATAGACCCAGATCTGCAGTTGGTATCGGCTTATACGTGAGTATAGATGGTAACGTGTGATTTTTTTATGGTAAACAATGCAATGGTGGTAGCATAGAAAATAAATACTAATTTTGTGGGCAGTGGTTGTCTTTGATGGACATTTAGGGGTTTTTCACCCCCCAAAATTAGTACATCACCATGGTGGCCTCGAAAAAAAAACTAATTTCATACTTTTAGAACTTAATAAAACATCACAATTTTTATCACTTTAAAGCCCATAGATCAGACAAAAGCTGGGAAATTTAATAAAGGTTACGAAGTTATAAAAACGTTAATCTTTGGTGGTCAATATTTTTATAACTTCAAAAATGTTGATGGTTGCCAACATACAGCATCCATACCACTGATACAGATTCAAATGCTGGGATCCCAGAGCAGAATAGCTCCCTTCCACTCTGTACAAGGCAAGTTAGAAAGGAATGCCCACTGAAGTTGGAGTTTTCAATACTCAATATGAAGGCAAGAAAGTCAAAATGTATCATAAGATGGATGCACACAAAAAAAACCTGAAAAATAATTATGAAGTACTAACTTTTACTGCTGATGCAGATGTAAGAAAAAGGTAAATGTATAATCTAGACCCATTTTGGTCTGACCAAAACAGAGAAAATTGGTTAACTCACCTTAACTGTTGTTTTTTTCCGAGTCTGTTCTGTCACTTTGGATAGCAATCCTATCAGCTGATCTTCAGTGAGCTAAAAGAAAGTAAACATTTCTGAGGATTATTATACTAAACTAAGGGCCATGAGTCGGCCTGAGATCAATCATCTGTGTGACACTGGTCTTAAATGTCAAGTATGGAGTATATACTACAATAAGGGCCATCAGTGTGCCTGAGATCGATCATATGTGTGACACTAGTCTTAAATGTAAATTATGGACCATATACTACACTAAGGGCCATGAGTGGGCTTGATATCAATCATCTGTGTGACACTGGCCTTAAATGTCAAATATGGAGTATTATACTACACTAAAGGCCATGAGCTGGCCTGAGATCAATCATATGCATGACACTAGCCTTAAATGTCAAATACAGAGGTTTCTTTTTAAACTTTTTAAAAATCTTACATATCTGAAAACTCCAGATTTGTTTTTGTTATAAACTTATATTGCAATGTTTATGAATAACTGTATTTAAAAAGTATTACCCTCACACAAGTTTGTGCAAGCGTTATCTGCTCCTGATATGAATGCAGAAGTGACATAGCACTTGAATGAAGAACTTGCTAATGTAGAGATTATAGCATGTGGAATTTGAGATAGATTCTGAAATGACCCATGGAAATTTAAAAAACTTGAAATGACTAATGCTACACCTACAGTAAATATGGTCATTGATAGATCAAGAAAAAGAAAAGAGAAAACAAATGACTATTACTGGAAAGAATTATGAAAATTCTGTGCATTCAAACCATGATACCCTGTGAAGATGGGGGGGGGGGGGGGGGAGCTTAATTTTCTATTTTTTTCTTCTCTCTCTTTCTCTCCCATTTTCCCCTGATGACTGCCAAAATGATATGTCTAATCTCTTTTTCAACATAAAAAAATGTGTGATGATTTGGTTGTGTATAATTCTGGTTTGATACAGTATAGTTGGTAGATTCCTAATTTTTGCGTCTTTCTTACTTTAGAAATTAAAAAGGGGAAAACTATAACCTTTTTTCAGATTCTGATCACAACTTGTGTCTGTACACTACACAAAACCCATCACTTTTACTTGAAATTACCATTCTATCATTACACTTCTACATCATTGTCTGATTAGCTCAATCTAGGATGACCTCACACAGAAGTGCAAACTGAGCCTTGGTCAATTGAGGTAATGCAGCTGGCAATTGTTTGCAATCCAATGCTTCAATAATTTGAACTGCAAATTAAGGGAATTTGACTCGAGTGAATTATACCTGAAACCAATTTTTAACCGACACATAATGCTCTAAAAAAACATGAAAAAATGTACATTTTGAAGTTTTTCCCCATATCTGATCTTTAAGCCATCTATAACAGCAGTAACTCTCAGTAAGTTATTTTGGTTCATATGCCTGGAACGATCCCTCTCAACATTTGATTAGATTGCAAAAGTTATGGGGTTTTTTTTGTTTTTGTTTACATTGAGGACTTGTTTACCAGTTTGTATAATATATCTAGTAGTGACAACATTATTGGCAGCCATAGTATAAACTTGAAAGGTCTACATGCCATTAGGCTCTCTATTAAGTTTGGTCTACATTCGTCAAGATTTTCTTAAGAAGAAATAGCTAAAAGATTTCTATGTCATTGTTGGTAATAGATGGTGGATCACATTGTTAATTTTACACCAACTTGAAAGGTTTTGATACTAAAAAGCCTTTTATTAAATTTGATATAAAGAAGCCCACTGATGTTTTTTTACAGTAAAAAGTCATTTCAATTTGAGTAGTGGCAGTAGTATTGTGCTAGAGGACTAACATTACTTGTACAAATTAAAAAGCCTTGATTGTAGGGCACTCTCGGTCAAATTCTGTTCAGCAGCATTTGATAAGTCTTTCAAAGTCTTTTATACATATATACACTGTAGTAACAGTAGCCATATTTAATCATGGATCAGCATCATTTGTACAAATCTAGATTATCCATTAAATCTTATCAAATTCTTTTGAGTGGTTTTCAAAAAGAAGTCTTTAAAAAGTTTTCTATGTTTAGTATTGATGTCAACAGGTTTTCTAAGTTTTTATATATAGTAATTGTGATCTGATTTAAAGGCAGATCAGCATCATTGCTTATAATGCACTTGCAGATCTGGTCTGGGTAATCTGTTAGAAATAATAAGGCAAAAAAAACAACATAGATCCTGATCTGCCGACACATTAAGCGACAACAGATCAGAGTGTATGTTGTTTGCAGTTGGACCCGACTTATTAGCAAGTATATATAGTACCTTCTATGATAACTGATCAAATTCTCTTTTGTAGCGTTTCAAAGTTACTTAGTTTTAGTAAATTTGACCAAGTTCTGTCGAACAGTTCTTGAGAAATTGTTGAATATTTTTATTTTTGTTTGGTAATTTTAGTAATGACAGATATATTTGATATCAAATTAGTACAAACCAAAAGGCACTGCTTACAGGATGATAACCAACAAATTTGGCTGAATCTGGGGGATTTTGGACAACAAAAAAAAGCAAATATTCATAGATGCATCAAACATGACATCATATAGCCAACACACAACAGACAATGGCAACAGAAGTGAAAAATCATTTGTCTGGCAGCACTGAACAAGTTGAATATTTTATTTAAAATGTAAGTAACATATTTTGTCGCTGGCCTAGAATTTTGTATAAAAGTTCCAGATGTTTGTAAAGTTTCATAAAAATCTTGATTCCAAGCAAATGAATAATTCTGACATTTTTCCAGCAGAGGACCATACTGTAAGCTCACATGCCTTTTAAACATGTGAACTAGGATGTACATGTGCATGTAGATAATTCATGTCAAACAGGCTGGAATAGCATAGTGGCAAAACATTTTATTTGCACCTCAGGAGTCCCTGGGTTCAATTTTAAATTCTGTCACATCAAAGAGTAAATTACTGCGAATCCAAGCAAGTTCAGTAAATTTTTTGAAGCTTGCTGTTTGTTTTTTTAAAACCAAAGTCCAGACCACATTTTCCCTGAGAGTCCAACTGTACACATACAAATGTATAAATGGGAAATGTGTTCATAGAATATTTATATCCCACCAGAGTGCCTGAAAACTGAGCTACTGATAAACACAAAACTTCACAGGATGGATGGAATGACAAACAAGGGTAACATTATATGCCCCTACCTTAATTGTGGTGTGGCATACAAATTTTAAATCTGAGAGTACCAGGTAAGAAACCAGATGTCCTGGAAGCAGGACTCTCACCAGAGATGAATTTGCTAGGTATTCTGGACATGCTCCACCTAATAAAAGACTACAAACTCTGCCAACATCCAAGCCATCAAGACAACTTATTACTTGTGAGAGTTGTAAAACATGTATATAAGATCCAGGCAAAGGTTATTTCAGTAATGTTTGTATATGTACACAATATTTAATGAATAATGGGTGGTGTTGGTGGTGGTGTTTGTGTGAAGAGCTAGAGGGGTGAGATGGTTCCTGGAACTGTTGGATGGGAGAAACAAAGGATAACTATCAACAACATCAGAATAAAGTGCTTTGTTGAGAGATACCATATAGCAGCTTATTTTAGCAATCATACAATTTTGCTAATTTTGATTTTACAAAAAGATGTAAAAACAATTTCAGTATTTTTATTTTTACTGACTGCATATACACATGTATAATATTTGCTGTTTTCTATTTTTCAATACATGTGTGAGCATTTGCTTTAAGTGATTTTCATTTTAAACATTTTTTACAACTTTATCATATAAAGGTCCCCTTTCTTTGGCTCCATCCATCTAACTGCCTTCAAATTGTGATGAAGAACTAATGTTATTGTGCGGAAACCATCATTCTTCCTTCAGTCACCTTGACCTTTGCCCTTTTGACCCCAAACCCACTATGCTTCTTTCTTACGTCAAGGCATAAGCCATCCATAAAGTGTTGTACCTGTAGATGATGGAGAACTCTAGTTATTGCGCAGAAATAATTTTTTATCTTTTAGTCAATGCCCATAACCTTTGACCTTTTCACCACGAAATCAAAAGGAATCTTCATTACCACAAGTAAAAGACATCCACAGAGTTTTGTAACTGCAGATGGTGAATGGACAACTCAAGTCACTCTGCAGAAACAAATTTGGCAACAGATGGACAGACAACATAACATAATATGTTCTTCCCTATGGCAGGCAACAGATGGACAGACAACATAACATAATATGTTCTTCCCTATGGCAGGCAACAGATGGACAGACAACATAACATAATATGTTCTTCCCTATGGCAGGCAACAGATGGACAGACAACATAACATAATATGTTCTTCCCTATGGCAGGCATATTAAAAAAGTCTTAAATGAGTTCAGTCTTAAGCTAACACACATAAGTGAAATTGAAAGCATTATTCTCTTCCTATGTGCAATTCATAAACAAAACCTTAACAACAAATGTTAGTCAACTGTCTGCATACAGAAGAAGAATATTGAAAAAATAAGTTGTTCCCTTTAATAGGTACAGAAATTAACTGCCAACACTCTTCATTAAACCTGTTTTATAGATTTATGATAAAGAAATAAGCAGCAAATATCAAAGCAGAACATGACAGAAGAGTTACATTTAAATGGAGTGGGGTCCCCCATTTAAAATTAAAAACAAGAGGCCTGACATTTCTCACTTCACTTTCATAATGCTTGATCATTTCACAAAGTAGGCTTATGTAGTATTGTATCTAAGAACACAACCAATGTAAACTATTTCAAAAACATATATCATGTTGATTTTGCCTACTTTACTATATCTTGATAAGAAATTCTTTCTAAAGATAAAGGCATAATTAATATGCATCGGCTCTTGCTCATCATCAAACTCATCCAAGATCTAAATGATATAAACCCATTTCCCAAGTTTGATAGAAATCGGATGAGAAATATAGTTTTTAGATCTAGACTGGTTACAAGTTCATCCAATCTGAGGTATTATAGTCTAACTTTCTTTTGCTTAAAGGTGGGAGAGACAGTCGAATATTGTTGGACACACACTATTTACATTAAGCATGCTACATCATTCTCCTATTATAACAAACTTAGCTTATAGGAACCTATGAAAGATGGCCCATCTTCAAGAAATAAAAACAGACCCAAAAACCAATATGTAAAAAAACAAATCAAAGCTAGCATCCTTTAATAATATCTATATTACTGAGTTCTCTATTCTAGTGGCACATCACTTCTGTATTTATATCAGGCACAATTCATACTCTTAAATGTAACTACTCATAAACAATGCCATAGAAATGTATAACAACTAATATGGAGTTTTCAGCTATGAAGTGAAACTCAAATGCAAAGTTCCTTCCTACATGCAATAAATAAAACCTTAACTTTAACCTGTTGTCTGCAAAGAGGAAACCTTAAACACACTCTAACTTCAACTTTTTCCCTATAAATTGCAACTAGATTTGTGTTCGTGAAACAATGCATACCAAAAAAGTACATGAAAAAACAAAACAAAAATGTAGAAAAATTTAAAAAGCTGCTACAATGGCATCAAAATATCTAATCAGGTGAACTTCATATGCATATAAACATGCATACCAAATTGCACTGTCTATCTCAATCAGCTTTTGGCAAATTGTGGTGTTTATCAAAAAAGTTTTAAAACATAAGTAAAACAAGAGTCTCATACAGGGACTGATGCTCTGCTTTCTGGCCAAAAAAGTATAGGAATCGAACATAAGACCGTTTCTTCTTCTTAACTGCTGTGTGGTGAAACCATCTCTGATACTCATGAGCAGTAACAACATTTGCACATTAGCTACTGCAGCATCCAATTTGATGTAAGATCAGCACCATTTTCATTTAGGACCAACCAGACATCATTAGAAATATTTTGGTGAAAACCCGATGTCAATATGACAATCTATTCAAGATCTATGTCATATGACCAGTACAGCATTCAATATGGTTGTTATGGTGGCTATATTGGATGTCTGAGTGGCACCATTTTCATTTACGACCAAAAAGACCTTGGGATGCATGTGTGTGTAGTTTCATGGCAATCCTCCAAGTGGTTTAGGAGGAGTAGTGATAATAAACTTGTAATAATGATGGACAACAGAAAACAGACAACTGGCCATCCCATAAGCTCTACTGGTCAAAGACGAGTAGAGCTAAAGAGCATTAATGAACAAGTACAATTTAATAGAAAAATTAAGATGAATTCAAATTTTATGACACTGATTTTCCCCAACATCATCTTGCTGGACTAGTAAGTGAAAATTGGAATTGTTACCCCTTGTTATAACTGAACTCATCTGAGTTCTTTATGGCATAAGCCCATATTCCAAGTGTAGCAACAAATCATAGCAGAAACATGGCCTCCAGAGTAGCAACAAGCAACAGTTGATAGATGCAAGGGACATACTGTAGGCTCACTTGGGCCTTATGGCCAGGTGAGCTAATGATGACAATATTGGAATTGAGTACATTTAAAGCCTCAATCAATAAAAGACAACACCTTTTAAGATGCAGTACGGCTAAACAGATGTAGAGGGATCAGTACACCAAACAGAAAGCTATAGGGGCCCCCTACACTTTATTGGCCTGGGGAGAACACTGCCAAGGTTTAAAAAGCCTAAACCTGCACACCAAAATATGTCTGAAATCCATTTATTCCCAGTCACATTAACTTGCTGAAACCAAACTGCTGACAGACAGATTGATAGACTTGATTACTGTATGGCTTCAAGTTTGTAAAGCACAGTTGTAATAACAAATATGTACACAAGTCTGAGACTGAGACAAGAAAATATAAACCGTGAGTAAAGTCAGATATGGTCAATGTGAAATGGTGCAAACAATCAATGCCCGATTCTGTCATATTATCTAAGCACAGGCAGGCAATTGTCATATATTCACCAGGTATTCAGATGGTATAGTTCAACATGACACCAGCCTAATATTGTGTATAGTGTGTATAGACTAATGTGTGTCGCCTGCCAGTGTTGTGATATGGCTGCATCTGGCATGGCCTGATCATGGTAAATCGCCATTGGCTGTAATATCTGCAAATATTGCTGTTATGAACTAGAGGATGAACTGCATTTTCTGTTTCTCCATAGAAGAATAAAAAATCTACTTTCTGACATTTTGACTTTCATATCTAAAATATTCCTAGTATTAAGTGCTATTCCAGATTACACAGCCTCCGTAGTTGTGTAACTTGTACACAAGATTTTAAAGGTTCTATGAGACAGTGGCCAACAATCACAGGAGCATATGATTATGTTGCATTGTAGCTGTCTTTAGCACTTTTCAAACAATTTTACTGTGAACACTGCTGTTCCTCTTTAATGTTCATGATGATGTTTATAATTGTGTTTCAAATTTCTTTCATATTCTATAGACAGGATTTAGTGGCCTGAGCACCCATGCAATAGTGTTATTTTACTATGCAGGATCATTTCACAATTTTACCATAAGTTTCAGTCTATTTGTTTTCTTTTACAAATGATATGGTTAAACTGCCATTATTGTACATATAGTTGCATAGTGAGTTGATTTGATTTGACTGGACTTTCCTTGATAATGCAGACTGCACGACCCCTATCACACCATGGTAAGAAGTCTCACTTTTTAAGAAAATATAATGACTCAAGATTTTTATATGCCTTATTTGTAAACCATTACTTGCTAACAGTGCCAATCATGATACTGCTTTACCATTCCTAAACCTATCCGTAAAAAATGGCTATCTGCCACATGTATTGGCTATCAAGTAAGATGTTTACAAAGTTCACCTATTTCTGAAAATGTTACCTTAAATGTATGCATAGAAGCAAACCAGAAACTGTATAATGTTAGAATTATTTATGTTGACACTAAAGTCTTCTAAAATCTATGTGGCTTTAAAGGAAATAAAAACAAGCAAAGAATTAAAATTTCATTGTATTATCCACTTAGCCCTTTCACCGTCTATGTAACTAATATGATCATGTGACTGGTCCTTTGGATCATAACCTGGATGGCAGAATAGCACAGACCTAGAGCAGGGGGATATTTGCTAATAATTTTATTTTTAAATCTGTCAATTCTCTAATGCACGCAAATGCTGCTTAAACTTTCTAATTTGACAATATGATGATAAATATGTGAAGCTTTATAAAATTTGTGAATTCTTCTGATTTATTCTCCACATTCATTCATAGCTTCCATATATTTTGCATCCACTGATGTTAGCGTTGTGATGTCAACTGGGCCGACTCTGAAAGGCCTAACTGCAGCAATTTTTGCTGCTGTTTTCTTAATACCTTTTCTCCTACTTCATTCAAGTATTTGGGCTTCCACAGTTGGCCAGGTTGACATCACAGCACTAACTGGATGGGTGGCAAATGATAAAAGAGATATGAAGGGTAGTGGAGAATGACTCAAAATAATTCAAAAACTACACAAAAGTTGTGCATATTTTATTATAATAATGTTAATAGGGAACTGGACCGTGATTGGTCATTTGCAATTTGGAAAAATGTTGATGTAAATTTTGAGTGCAATGTTACATCCGTGATTTGTGGGGGAGATGCAGCAGCCTAATACACATGATGAGGTACAGTTGCATGATGCAGACTGTCAAGCAGGTAAAAAAACAAAAGCCTGTACATACAGTAAGTACTGTATGATATATGGATAGTACCCATCACAATGGACTAAAATTAAAATAAAAATACAGACAAAATCATGGTGACAAAATTCTCTGAATCTTTAACAGTGATCTCTTCAGGAAGTTTTCATAGTATTGGGGTAATCATGCAGTAGCATAACAAAAAGTTATCAAAAATGCGTCTTTATTTCCCTAATTTATATGTTTTCAATGCCAAAATTAATTACAGTTTTTCAATTTAAATAACATCTTTCTTTTCTTCACTACCCCATATGTTTACTGTCACATTAATGTCAAAGTCCTTAAGAGAATGTCCTGCTGTGCTGATGGTTACAAGGTAATTAAGCATCCTCTGTGACAGCTTGTTCCTGAACACACTCTTGATCCTGTTCATGGTCTAAATGGACCTTGCACATTCTGGAAAAATTGTACAGAAAGTTTATTAATGGATATAAGAAAAGATATAAAAAAATACTCGATTCCTAAGAGTACTATCAGGGACAAATTCTTAAAGGGTCAGGATAATGTGTTTTAAATAATAATGAGAGAATAACTAATATAACACATATTCCTTTCCATTAAACAATATATCAATATGTTTGTTATCATTTAATTCCTTCAATGTCAGAGAGATTAAATATTGTTCAGAAGTTTAAAGTGTTTTATCTACCTGATGTAGGCACAGTAAGCACTAATAGCTTATTGTTGCTAACAATCACAACAACTAGAAAAACAATAATAACTACTGCTACTACTATAACAACAACAATAAAAACTAAAATAATGGATTGTAATAGTGCCTAGGAATTTTACATGATTGCCCCCAACCCAACTCACCCATTGCTAAGTAGATCTAAAACAAAACTTAGCAACATTGAAGACTTACCATTTGATCCAACGATTTCCATCCAAGGATAGGAAAGCTTCCATTCAGTATTGAACCATTCCATTTCATTAGTTTTTTTTACGATCTTTCTTTTCCTTCATGGAAGAAATCCTGCTATCTGAATCTGAATCCGCAACCTCTGCAGCTGAGCTTCTTAGCCAGATCAACATGAGGCTAGTCTGGCACTGGGTGGTGTATCCACTTTTACGAGTGAGCACTAAGGATTTTACTAACTTGAAAAGTAATAAAGCTGTATATGTCACACCTACTGAGCTGGTAGTGGCAACGACTAAAATAGAACCAACCAGCAGACTCCATCATCACAGGCCGATCTTTTCAGTGCAAAAATAAATGAATGAGTATCAAAGGACATGCACCACTAGTCAGGTCAAGCCAGGTACAAAAGATAAATGCTAAGCAAGTCATTAATTATCCCAGATTATCTTAATTGTTTAAGGTGTCATTCAAGTGACAGGGCTTGGAATTAGGTGACAAATGTTTAGAACATTTTTTAAAGGACAGTGGGAAACAAAGCATATTGGCAATGGTCCATAGCATATCAGCAGGTTCAAAAGCATCCTGCGCTGTAATGAGAACATATATATGGTGAATGTATGTCAACTGCCTGCCTGTGCTTAAATAATATGATAGAATTAGGCACTTATTGTTTGCAATGATCAAGACCATACATCAAATTCAACGGTTTTTCAAGACCTGTGCAAACCATGCAAGATCATGACGATATAAGCTGAAGCAAAATTCAACTAGGAATCTGGCTTCCAGAGTGGTAATAAGCTCAGCAAATCAGATACAAGATTATCTCATGAATATGCATAGTTCATGCTCAAAATAAAATTTATCCAACATCTTGATGATATAAGCCTATTTAGCAAATCTGATCAAATTCCAATAAAAAAAGTTTAGTATCTGGAGTGGTCAACAAACTCAGTCAATCACCTCGTTTCTTTGCATTTGTCTCAATCAGAACAAGAATGCTTTATGCAGGCACCATTTAGGCAGTGACCTTGACCTATGACCTTTTGATCCAAAAATTAATAGATTTTTTTCCTTACCCCAAGTGCAAGCTATCCTGATTTTTGGTAACTGTTGATGGTGGATAACTCAAATTATTGTGCAGAAAGCATTTTTCTTCTTCAGTCACAGTACCCTTCACCTTTAAGCTGTTAACCCCAAAAAAGATGGGTTCTTCCCTACCACAAGTGCAAGACATCCACAAAGATTGTTAACTGTAGATGGTGGACAACTTGAGTTATTTTGCAGAACCAACATCGGTAACACATACAGAATGGCAGACATGGGTGGATGGACATCATAACATAACACACACTGTCTAATCACAGGCGTATAAAAAGGACAGAAAAATGCTTATAAATACACAAAAGTGATATTCAAATGCAGTTACTGCATAGGTATATAACCATAATCTTAAACACAAACATTAACCTGCTGTCTACATTCTATATGGCCTGCAAGATCACCTCATTAATGCATGGCTCTTGCTCATTATTGAACTTGTTCAACAGCCTAATGAGAGAAGCTTATAATCAAAATCAGATCAGAAATATGACCTCCAATATGGTACCAAGTAATTGTTGATGATGCACAATGGATGCAGGGCAATACCATAAGATCACATGACCTTTGATCCAGTTGTGTTAAAAATATTAAATAATGTAAAACATGTTATTTAACACAAGTTAAATTTCTACAGTTTTGTGGAAGTTGTTTAAATTGTTTTCTATTTTTAGTAATGGCAGAAATATCTGATGGCATATCAGCATCAGTTGTACAAACTTGAAAGCTCTCTGGACAAGGATACAAGTCATATAATTACATTCTCCCTTGCCATGACTTTGACCTTCAAACAGGGTCATGGTAATGGTATATGACACACCATTTAGTCATGATATATACTTGGGTAAAGTTTCATTAAAAAGTCTTGATGATTCCCCTTGGATGTCACACACCACTCTAGGAAAAAGTTAGTGTCTATCAGCAGCTGTGTACACTGAAGCAAACAAGGTGACATGTAAATGGCTTGCTCTCAAGGTCCTCTCAATCGCACTGACCATAGCTGAATTGAAACTCACAACCCTTTGATCCCAAATCCCCAGTGCAAATGACCTCTTCTGCCAATCCAAGAATAGTGACTGATTTTATGTATTCCGGCTTCTTAGGCCTTTAAATCCAAAATACTGTATGCCAAAAGCTTGCTTAAAATATTTGCTTGTTTTTTTGTTTTTTTTCCTTTATTTTGATACAAAATGAAAATGTAGATGCAGTTTTAAACAATTTTTAATATTAAATTTCAGGATCTAATGACTACTTTGGGGGCCTCAGTGGCTTACCAGTTAGCATGCTGGAATTCTGCCCAGATCAGCTCACTGGCTGCTGTGATCTGTCTGGGTAAAGGCATTTTACCCCCAAAACCTCTGCACCATTAGCCTTTCATGTGTTGTAGGGCTGAGCAACTTGTTTTTTCATGCACTTGTCCAGGCCAAGTGGTTTCAGAAAATTCACTTGTCCCACCTACGTTTTCACTTGTCCCACAATTTTAAACACTTTTCAAGATTTGATATGTATGCACTTTAATCTAAAGGAAGAACAAAGGAAATTATGTACAACATATTTATTTCTTAAAAGAATTAAATTTGTCAAAAACACAGGTTGATATTATACATTTTGTTACATCTGAGGTTTTCAGTTTTCCACTGTCCATGTATCTTATATGCACTATTTTTGGCTCCGATATGGTAGCATCAGTACTTCCATCAGCATGAATGGAAAGAAATTTACTGGAATTCAGACTTTCCCTGACTTCTTCTCTCAAGACTTAATCGTTTGATAGAATGAAGTCTCTTGCCCTGAATCTTTTCTTATAATTAGCACCAACAGCATTCTTCTCCTTGAGTACACACAGAATTTCCATATCAGAAATTGGTTTTCCATAATGGGCTAGATTGTAGCCTGTGTTAAAAAGAGCTCTCATTTTTTTTATTTCAGTCTCATTTAGTTCTGAAAGGGCCTTTCCTAGTGTAGTGTTAGCAACTATAACCTCAGGCATTTTCTGCTCATGCTGGTTAGTGTCATGCATATACTGTGCTGCACAGGCTTGTGAGGTCCAGAATTGTCATGAGACTTGATTAGTTCAATCCCGAATTTGTCAGTTCCACTGAGAAATATACACTGGTTGAATTTCCAACCTGTGCCTGTTTAGGATCTTGTTTGCAATAACTGCAAAACCTTTTTCCTTCAGAGTCAATGAATTCAAGCAAGTGGTAACTATCAACCCAATTTGGCTAAATATTTCTCAGTCTCTTAGTAGTGTCATATTTGAAAATTTGTTTTTGCCACAGAGTCTGGCTTATGTCTCTTTGGAGAAATAGTTATCTCACACTCAGTGGCAGTCTTACATTTTACCCCTCAAATTTCTCATGAATTTTCATTCTCTGAATTTTCCTTATTTACTTCCTTGCAAAAATAATTTATAAAACTCTTTTTATCCACAAAGTAAATATCACCTTGCTTGACAACTAGTTGTAAAGCGATCATAACATACATTTTGTCCTTTAAAAAATGAACAGAGACAGCTCCTTAATTAGTATAATTGTTTCACTTCAAATGCAATATTGCATGTGGAAGTTATTCCTCTGTATAATCAATTAACAATTAAAAAATCATCACTGACATTTAATCAGTTCATAAAGAGAACTGACACTTATGTCGATAAAGTGCACTTCATTATTTTAATTGGATTGACTTGCTGAATTGAAATCAACGGGCATCCCATTTGTGAGGATCTGGTTTACACAATGCAATGAAGCTGTTTAAAACACTGCCAATTAATTATACTGGCTTTGTTTTGTTTCACATGTTTTGATTGGCCAATAATTTTGGTTGCTTAGCCCAATATGCTCTCAAGCAGTAATAGAATACACACACATGCAACAAGTTATCAATGACCACTGGCAGGTGTGATACAGTATGTAAATAAATACATGGAGAGAGAATCACGCATTTAGCACGCCCGAAGCGTATGAATGGCCAGCCAAATAAAGGTAGATAAAGTGATTATGCCATGTAAAAAAACACTTGCTCGACTTTTTTAAAAAAAGGAAAAAAGCACTTGTCCCGGACTAGCGACTTGGAAAATTTTACTTGACCAACCTCAAAAATGAATAGTCCAGGATGTCAGCCTATGGGATTTGCTCAACCCTGTGTTGATATGTCGTTACACACCAAAGCAAACAAACCTCATAGCTTTCACTAGTAACTAAATCTCTGTGTTTAACTGTCCTAGTAATTTAAGCAACCATGGAGTTTGAGTGTTTGTAACTGTCTGTCTATTTACCTTGCTCTGGATCTGTCCAGTCTGGGCCATCTGTATCAACATTCCCTCAATCATCTGGGCTTTCTCAGGCTTGGCAACTGCTATTGTGTTCACTGTTATGAGAAATAACTTAAATGTGAACTTCAGTGTATATACAACTCATATAAGCTCCTTGGACTAAAAATATTTGATTTTTTCAAGATATGGTGTGATTCATCGAACAAAAGAGTTGACAGAACAGTTGTTTTACACAGTATTTTACCCACAACTGAACTGTCAGTTTTTGTTTAATTCCAACACATCGAATGTGTGTGATGTCAGCAGCACCAAAAGCAATCTTTTACTGCAATCTGTTATTGATGTAATGACTGCCAGCATCTTTCATGCTTTCACTTTCATAGTTTCAATGAGATGAGGTAAGTGATTTTTCACCTAATGTCAATGATATAAAGAACATTTTTAAAAAATATACTACCATGGATCTGACTCCTCATAAAGAAAAGTTGCCAAGACTGCTGTTTTTGCTGTGCCACTAATATTTTGTGTGATACTCCGATATGTGTTACCTATTATACACACAGTCTTAAATTTTGGCTATGTTTAATGGATCAAAACATGTCTTCCTCTAATTGTTATCTGATGTTAAAGCATCTTGATTAAAATGATCATATTACATGGGCAGCACACATGAGAAAACAAGAGTCCTGATGTTCTATTGGGTGAAAAGAATTTTCAGGAATTCAAGATTAGACCATTTCTTCCTTTTAACTGATGTGATGAAACCATATCTGATATTCTTCAGCAACAACTAGATTTTCAAATTAACTGCTGTGGTGGACATATTGGGTGTCAGAATGGCATCATTTTCATTTAAGACGAAGTAGACATCATTAGAAGTCTTTTGGTCAAAACCACATGTTATAGTGATCATCCGTTCAGGGGGAGTAGTGACCACAAGATTTTCAAGACAGCCATCATAACAGTCATATTGGATGTATGCTATGACTGACACCACTTTCATTCAAGACCAACTAGGTATCATAAGAAGTCTATTGGTGAAAATCCCATGTTGATATAGCCATCCATTTGGGAGGAGTAGAGATAACAATGTTTTCACAATAGCCACCATGGCAGCCATATCAAGGGTTAGTCAATTTCATTTAGGACCAACTAGACACCATAAGAACTCTTCTGATGAGAAACCCCATTTCAAAATGACTTTACATTTAAGAGGAATAAAGAAAACAAGATTCTCAAGACAGCCACATATTGGATGTCAGATGAGCACCATTTTAATTTAGGATCCTTTAGGATGAACAAAACATTATAATAAGTTATTTTGTGAAAAACCCCAGGCTGTTATGACCACCTTTCAGGAGAATAGCAACAAAATTTTTTTCAAGCTGGCCACTGTGGCAGCCATATTAGATCAACACCATTTCATTTTAGAACTAACTAGACATCATAAAAAGTCTTCTGGTGAAAACACCATGTCAATATGACTTTCCATTCAGGAGGAGTAGTGTTAACAAGATTTTTAAAATGGCTGCTGTGGCTGCCAAATAAGACCTCAGATTGGCACCATTTTCATTTAGGACCGAATAGACATCATAAGAAGTCTTTTGGTGAAAACCCCATTTCAATATGACTTTCCGTTCGTCAGAGTAGTGACAAGATTTTCAAGATGGCTGCTGTGGCAGCCATACTGGATGTCAGATTGGCACCATTTTCATTTATGACCAACCAGGCATCATAAGAAGACTTTTAGTGAAAACCTCATGTTGATATAACCAGCCATTCAGGAGAAGTAGTGATAACAGGATTTTCAAGATGGCTGCTGTGGTGGCCCTACTGGACATCAGATAGGTACCATCTTTATTTATGATTTAGGACCAACTAAGACATTATAAGAAGTCTTCTGGCAAAAACCCCAAGACAATATGACTTTCCATTCAGGAGGAGCAGCGAGAACAACACTTTCAAGATGGCTTCTGTGGCAGCCATATTGGACATCAGATTGGCACCATTTTATTTAGAACCCACTGGACAGCATAAGAAGTCTTTTAGTGAAAACCCTATGCTGATATGACCATCTGTTCAGAAGGATTAGTGATAAAAGATTTTTAAGATGGCCACTGTATCAGTCATACTGGGCATCAGATCAGCAACATTTTTATCTAGGGCCAACAAGACAAACATAAGAAGTCTTTTCGTGAAACCCCATGTTGATATGACCATCCGTTCATGAGGAGTAGCAATAACAAGATTTTCGAGATGGCCACTGTGGCAGTCATATTGGACATCAGATTGGCACCATCTTTTATTCATGACCAACTTGACACCGTTAGAAGTCTTCTTGAGAAAACCTCATGTCAATATCAATTTCCACAAAGGAAGAGCAATGTTAACAAGATTTTCAAGATGGCTGCTGTGGTGGCCATACTGGACATAAGACTGGCACTATTTTTATTTAGAACCAACTAGACATCGTAAGAAGTCTTCTAGTGAAAACATCATGTTGATAATATCATCTGTACATGGGGAGTAGCAATAACAAGATTTTCAAGATGACTACTGTGGTGGCCATATTGGACATCAGATCAGCACCATTTGCATTTAGGACCAACTAGACATTATAAGAAGTCATCTGGGGAAAACCCCATGTCAATTTGACTTTCTGTTGAGGAGGAGAAGCAATAACAAGATTTTTAAGATGGCTGCTGTGGTGGACATATTGGATGTCAGATCGGCATCATTTTCATTTATGATCAACTAGACATCATAGGAAATCTTTTAGAGAAAACCCCATGTTGATAAGACCATCCCTTCTGGAGGAGTAATGATAACAAAATTTTAAAGATGGCTAAGCTGGATGTCAGAGTGGCACCATTTTCATTTATAACAAACTAGACCATGGGATGAATGTGTGTATAAAGTTTCATGGCATTCCTCCAAGTAATTTAGGAGAAGTAGCGATAACTAACTTGTGCTAATTGATGGACAGACAATGGACAACAGACCATCACATAAGCTCTTCTGCTCTAAAACTAGCAGAGCTAAAAAGAACTAGCAACAACAAATAGCTTTTTATTATCATCCTCCAACACTTGTTTGAGGACCTGATCAAATAAAACTTTACCACCATACTTGACCAGAAATGCCTTTTAATTAAGTGTTAAGTATTTCAGAGGCAGTAAGTATGATTGTTACAAATTAAAAAGTTTTAAAAACAGTAGAAGAAACTATTGTTGTTGGGTAAATTCTATAGAATAATTTTCTGAAAGAAAAAAAATCATCTTTATATATAAATAGTTTGCAAGAAGACTAGTGAAGCAAGGAAGGTTAAGACTAAAACTGAAGCAACAGAAAATCAGAATCAAGATGATGCATTTTCCTGTACATTTAATAATTAGGTATATAAATGTTTTCTTTTTTGTTATAACTTTTTATACCTCCTCTGAATGTTTGTATATTAAATTTCACAAATATCTGGTTGCCATGTTAATTTTTTTTAACAAAATGTATGGCAAGGCCAATTAGAACTGCATGAGTTGCTTTTGTATTACAATTTGTATCATTATTTCGTATGCATTTGTATTTTCTGATTTCTCATACATGAAATAAAAGAAAACAATTAAAGAGTTCACAATTAACGGGCCGTGTAGTACTTATGGTCTATACTCTATAGTGTACTGTACTTAATGCAGAGCATATCATTTGATCCTTAAAAAAAATATGAACGGATTTTGCTTTATTCATCTTTTTTTTTTTTTACCATACCTCATTCCTCCGATCATATTTTAGCCATCGGTAAACTGATATTTAATTTACCAGAATTTTATTTGACGCACTTGAGCGACTGCTGGTGCATCTTTTTCCATTGATATAATTGATCCTACAAAGGGATGTAATCCACATTAACGACTCGAATGTTCAATGAATATTTATAAAGTATTTCATAGATATATTAAAGAATTATTTTTAAAAAGTATTTTATTTATTCTTTGTATGCGACTTTTCTCCGTTTTTCTGTATTTATCATTAATTTTCTTTACAGTTTTCATTTCCCTATGGATAGCCTCATTTCCCTATTGGTAGCCTCCCTATTTTGATCATGTCTGTTGAATCTTGCCCTCAAACAGGCATTGAAAACAAGTCAAATAGCTGTACCAATTCTTGTTCAATTACCATGTCAATAAATTGTTATAAACTAATATGATAGCTTTTTTATTCTAATTTTGATCATTATTTTGTATGCATTTCTATATGCTTGTATTTTCTGATTTCTCCAACATGAAATAAAAGAAAACAATCAAATAGTTCACAAATTCCCTTTTTAGTTTTGCATTTCAGCTTGAAGCAAAATGTAATGTCAACACATTATCTGTATTCATTCCTAAGAAACTGTTGTTTTGGTATCTCTCTCTGATTATAACTGATGGATTGGTCTTAGGTTTCAAACAACAATTCAAGCCAGTTAAACTTTTTAAACCCTGATATTGACTTTGGGTAATAGACAAAGCTGACCTCTTTGTTCTCTGTCATTATTCCACATCAATTACAAGTTTTAAAGCGTGCAAATGTAATAAAATAAATCAGAACTTTGAGGTGCTTTCAATTGTAATTGATAACATGTTATAGAATATGTATTATGAAACTGTTCGTTTGTGTAAATTTGCTATAGTATTTCATAGATATATTAAAAAAAAGTATTTTATTTATTCTTTTTATGTGATTTTACTGTTTTTCTGTCTCTATAGGAAATATTCTTTACATTTCTCTCTGTCTTTACAATTTCAACTGCTGATTGGACAATGGCCCTAATAACTCATCGACAGATTTTCATTTCCCTATGGATAGCCTCATTTTCCTATGGATAGCCTCATCGTTTGAATCTTGCCCTCAAACAGGTGTCAACTGGAATAACCTGGCCAAAGCTCTAGGCATATTTAGCATATTTAGCTAGCATGTAAATAACACTGCAAAGCCATAGTTCTTGTGACAATGTATATCGTAATTAAAACAAGAATGAACTGTTTATTCTGAGGTATTATAGAAGTGCCCTTGTACATGAGGAATATCACAATCGTCAGGTATGTGAACAATACAGATTAGAATCACCCTGTAACCGCTCTCTCAAGTCTTTATCAAGTTCTTTTATTATTTTATTGTACATGTAATTTGTTAATGAGGTTCCTGTTGCTGTAAGAATACAAGCTGCACTTAATTTTTGACAATAGGGGTTCATAATGTTCCATACAATTTACTGAAAAATAATACGTATAAATAATACATGTACAGACCATCTTAATCTTTTTCCCAGTTAAGTGATACATTTAATATTCATAAAACTGGAAGTTACTAGTGAAAAAGATGAAGCTAAGGTGTTCGTCTGGCTTCGTCTCATACTCCACATCGACTTGTATATGGATGAAGGATGGAAAATTTACAAAATTAGTGAATTCGACTTATACTCCAGATCGACTTATATGCCAGAAAATATGGTAGTATGTTTGTGCTTAAATATATAGTAAAAGAGGGCTCCATTACTGCTTGTATTGCAGCTGAGGCAGCTTCCTCTAAAGTAACAGTTTGGTTTTTGTGGGGTTTAACACTATTTTTCAACGCTTGATAAGCTATACATGGGGGCCAATATATTTGGTGGAGAAACAACCCAGGAAAAACCACCATCCCACGGAAAGCTACTGGCAAGCTTTCTCACATACCCACAATGGTTGAGCAGAGACTCAAATTCATGCAGACAGAGGTGAGATGTGTGAGTGATCTGTAAAGGCAAGTGCCTAAGACCACTCGGGGCCCTCTAAAATAACAGATTTAGGCCATATATACACAATGACTAATAGGTCACTCCTGTTCAAAGACTTGTGACACCCTTTAAGATGGGTGTAAACACCATTTCCACCATGTACTTGTTACATTTTACATGTCATTTGTATCAAATGTGCACGAGTTTTGATCCTCACCCCTATGTTTTCCAAAACTTGGGTATATTGTTACTTGAACATTCTGAACCATCTTAACTGGAATAGTGTATACTGGTACATTGTGTCTTCTTGGTCTAAAGTGGCTGGCTTAAGGATTAAAAGGCTGTGGACACTTGTGAACACCGTCATCTCCAAAAAATTATATATCTAAAGAAGAGTTGTTGTTTGCCAAAAATGATGTTATGGAATGGTTGTGCTTTGCAACTTAACATGATTTTCCAACTGGGAAAGTCAACATTTTTCACTCAGCATGGTTGTACCAAAGGTTTTAATCCCTCAAACAACCGTTTTGAAATGATATGGTTTAAGGTTGCATTTTGTTGTTTTTTTAAAATGAAAAATCTGGGTTTACACTCAGAAAATTAAGGCTAATTATTTAATGCAACTGAACAAAGAAGCGAAGTTTTCTTTAAGGTTTGTGAATTTTAACCAGATAGATGCTTCCAAGCTGGAGTGCATGCAATAATGACTTTGATGTCATAGTAAAACTCAGGTGCGACCACAGACCTATTAACTTGGGTTAATCCGATTAGACTATGGTTGGCATTTTCTTAGGCAAGAGATTCAAGTTGGAAAAACAATTAAAACAACCTTTATAACCTGTGAGTCATAGGAAATATGACTTTATAGTGTTTATCAAGATGCCAATTTTGCAGTTCAAGAAGGTTAAGGGGTGCACTGAAGCAGAGGCGTGCACTGTTGCGGCAGAGGGGCAGGCATTTTATGAGGTAGGGTGGAACAACCCTATATTTCTTTCTTCCTGAAACAGTGTCTAATATTGTTATCATAAAAATTGCTATGTGATTAATAAGGTTCTTCACAGGAGCTGTCTCTGACCCTTTGACCCCAAAATTAATCAACTTCATCCTTACCACAAATGCAAACCATCCAAAGTCTGGTCCAGTTATGTGACCTAGAACTAATTTTATTGTGCAGAAACCATTTTTCTTCTTTCAGTCACGGAGACCTTGACCTCTGACATCACAACATCATAACACAATACACTCTATACACATTACACCATTGTCAAAGATGATAACGAAGTTGATGTTCACCATGCTTCATCTGTAAGGTTGCAACATTTACCAAACTTTATATACATGTACACAGTATAAAGTAAACAAAATGATGCTGTTTAATTTAAACAATTCAAAACTCAACCTTTCCCTTGATCTGGTGACAGCTATTTATATGTAACCACAATGTGCATCGCTTAACTTGTGATTGTTTGACTGCTGTACATCTTTTACCCCTTATTTTGACTTGATTCAGTTATTAAGACATGTCTTTGTTGAATATATCTAACAAATTAAGTACAACAGCCTTAGGATTGTCGTGATATTGTTTCGCACTGCTACATATTTCTACATTATGAAAAAATTTATAATGCAACTGGATGTACTTCCCTGACATGCGCATACATGTCCTATGCTTTTGTAGCATCTTCAATCACTACAAAACTACAGTGGGTTACAAACTTTAAAATAGTGTTTATTTAAAACAAAATGTAACTTATCAAAGGTTCACTTAACGAACATGTTGTTCAAAGGTAAATAATCTAGTTTGAAAGAATTCTGTTGTCAGCAAGATTAGTAAATCGAGCTGTTGCGTAATGTGGGGTATAATTAATTTTTGTCAACTTTGACTTTTTCTAGCGATGCCTCATTTAATGTAAAAATCATCCATATTTCAAAAAAGAATTGACAGAAAAATCTTACTAAACAGTTGTCTTAAGCAGAGACGTGACAATGTATCATTTAATCGGAATGGGTTGTTCCTGTTTGACACTGACAGTCAGGAGCATGTTCGTTTACACATTTACCAATTTTGTAAACATTTGTGAGCAGTAAACTAAACTAAGCTGTTTACATGTGTAAACATTGCAGCATTATTCATTCACCATTTGCATTGACTGGTTAGTGACACCTAAACTTGTCAAGACCTGTGCGAACAATGTTGTTGTTGCTGATTTGGCTGCTCTCAGTAGTACATTGGAGGGTTTGAAGGTGATGCAAATAATCAACAGTGTACATCATTACACTCATTAGAGACTGGATGGTACTGTTGTTCAAACTTCCCAAAGATCTTGTTGAAATTTTCTCTGAAAACAATCTTTCTGCATTTGCTCCAATGCAAGGTGGAGATACTATGTCAACAGGTGTTGTATACTCCAGAACGACTAATGTCAACATGGTGTTTGTAGTATGTGCAAAAATACCCCTCCCCAACTGCTGCACTTCACAAAGTGAAACTCTGTCAGCCAGGAGTTCTGAAATTTAGTTTTGCTGGGCTTTGCTCACTTTGCAGATGGCTCATCTTTCAATGAATCACAGCTGTGTTTTGACATTTTGCTTTCAGAAATGAATACACTTCCACACTAACTTTATTATTCCAGCTACCAAAATAATGATGTTTTGTATTTTATGTATACAGCTGTTCCATTTAAACATACACAGGCTGTTTTTAAAAAAATATATGCCTGGGTACTCTAATTACTCAAAGAGTTCATATGGATGATACAAAATTCTAAATTACATCATTCTATAGGTGACTACTTCACTCTGAAAGTGTCTTCCCTGGGTCCCAATTATGTTTTACTGGAACTGCACATAAAGTAAAATCCAACTTCAAGGCAACATTGCCACTCATCATGAACTAGACAATAATCTTTAATTAAAAATGGTTTAAACAGTCTCATTCAAGGCAATGAAGTGTAATAATTTTGTTTCTTCAACAATGATCTATGATTTACTTAACTTCAAGTACTAGCAAACACAAAATCACCCTAGCTATTGTCAGCCAATGAAGTTGTTTATTTTGGACTGCCTTTACATTTGAATCCCTCTATGATTATTAACTGTACAAACTGTCCAGTGGTGACAGTCTTCTATGCACATTAAGCAATGCAAATCATGACTGTTTACCTTTAAAAAGGCTACAGACTACATGCATACATTGTGGTGTAAAGAGAGGTCTCTTTCTTTTCTTTATAGTATTTAGTGGAAATTGTATTTTTATAAACATGACCATATACTAACTTAGGTAACATGGTGGCAATAACCAACAATGTCTATATGCAACCTGCATGACATATTAAAAAGTGAACATAAATACTTCAGCTATAATCTATTCATACATGACTGATCAGCATCATTTGTATAATCCTGAAAAGCCTTTATGCCAGGATGCTTTCTATTAAATTATAATTCTGTTTACAGGTTTATCTAAGATTCTGTTCAAAGGTTCTCATATTCTTAGCAACAGGAGCTGCAGATAATGGAAGAGTAGCTTCACTGGAGCAAAATTGATACTAGCATAGTTTGTACCGACTTTAAAGACCTAAATTAAAACATTCTTTCCCCCCCCCCCCCAACTAAAAATTGGTAATTGTGCATGGTTTTAAAAGTCATATAAAGGTTTTTCTAGTTTTGGTAATTGCAGCCCTATTTGAAGGCAAATCAGTATTTGTACAACTTTCAAAGGTCTTGATAACAGACTGCTTGCTAGAAAAGTTGCCTCAAGTTTGACAGAGGCACAATGCATGACATGTGATGCACAATGGACAGTAGATGTAGGGCTAGACCATAAGCTCACTTGACCATAAACCAGGTAAGAATATAATGTATTCCTGTTACACTCACATCTTGCTCGTGCAGACTGATCTAACACTTGGCTAAGAATGCTGTTTTTCATGTCTTTCATCCTCTCCTTTGCTTCTTCTTCTTCTTTTTGGGATGGTCCACCTCCTTTCCTCTGTAAGTGCAGAAACACCAGTTCAGATTTATTTATATCAAACAAAGGATAAACGACTTGTAATAGTAGTTACTTGGTATAAGACGGAAGTCATGTTGAACACATACAATTAAAAAATGAGTCATTACTGTTCGTAAGACATCTGCTTAATTCCTTCTAATTTTCTAATATATTTACCATACCAGCAAAGTCTCAATCATTATACCCATCTAACTATACTCCAAGCGGCCAAAGTGGACCTACCCTGTAATACTATTCACATATATGCAATCGGCCGAAGAGCCAAATGCAAAAAAACTGGGTTTGTAGGATGCTCTCTGTCAAATCTGTTTAAAATTAAATTCTGTTGAGTGAATCTAAAGGAAAAGTAGTTTCAATGGAGATTATTTGACCTGGACCTTTGGTCAAAGTATGCAGTCTTGAACCAAAGTTACTGTGGAAACCATTATTTTCTTATTAGACTTACCATGACCATAGAACTAATTTTATTGTGTAAACAGCATTTTTCTTCTTTCAGTGGCAGTGACCTTGATCTTTGACCTTTTGACTTTGAAATTGACAGGTTTCTTCCTTACCACAAGTGCAAGCTATCCCAAAAATTTGGTAGCTGTAGATGATGGAGAACTCAAATTATTGAGCAGAAACCATTTTTCTTCTTTCAGTCAGTGACCTCAATATTTGAGCTTTTGACCCTTAAATCAATAGGGCTCTTTCTGATCCTAAGTGCAAACAATCTACAAAGTTTGGTAACTGTAGATTGTGGACAACTCAAGCTACTGCAAAAACAACTGGTAAGAGACTGATAGCTGTGCAGATAACATCACAATATAATACACTCCACCTTACAGTGAGTGTATAAAAAGTAACTGTCTTGACATGTGATATAAATCCCATGAATGGCTTAAGATTTATGAGAAAATAGGTTTATGTACATCATTTGTAAAATACCCCACCAGAGAACATGATCAAATTTCTTGGGATTACTTTTTGAAAAAGGTTCAATAGATTACATATTTATCGATCTAAAAGGCATTGCAATGCTTCAAAATTTTAATTTGGTGTCATTATTTTATGTAAAAATTCATTTATTTACGTTCATGTAAACATGTGATTCCATGTAGTCGAGTTTAATCTGACCTTTCTCACCCTGTGCTACATATTTGGATAGTTATGTTGGGGTCGGAGGTAAGAGTGAATGCCCTACTAAAAAGTTGACAAAAACCATGCAATAGCGAGAAACTGTAATTGTGTTAGACTGGGGCTTTCATAATTCAATGACCTTGAATTGAACCCTACTACCTGCTTGAAATCGATAATTAGATAATTTATCTTCTTAGACATAACAATTAGAACAATATACGAGATGATTATCCAGTATTGAACAGATTCTACCCCAACAATACAGCATTGATTGGTCACATCACCAAATCTTGTGGTCAACTTATTCAAAGACAATTATCATCAGCCCTTTCCCTTCATAGGTTGTTTGTATCATGTGATCCTTGACCTCGATCATCAAGGAAAATGTAGACTGCAAGATTTTGGATCATGTGATCAAGCGATCTCAGAAATGGCTCAGTATGAGGTCCAGTTTGTAAACACTGTATTATTGGTTTAAGTGGTGGCTTATTAAAGAGATGAAATAGGTTTTAATTACTGTCTGAAAAAATAATTCATCTTCCTATCAATTTGATGCATATAGGGCTTAATGTATGATCCCTTGCTTTGCTAGGGTGGATACGAAGTGGCTACCCTATGCCACTACCGTGCGGTTTTGACAAATTCCACATTTTCGGTTAGCACTTTCACACAGTGTATCATGGTCAGGTGACCAGTCATTTGAATATGACCCTGGCTGGCATAATGCAACGACTCAATTTGGACAAGAGATATTATTGCTTAAATTTATCAAAACCACTGATATTTTGGCTGCAAGTTACCGTCTCTACTTGTGTATAATCTGATACCAACTGCAAACTGCATAGACCCTGATCTGCCGTCGCATAATGCGCCGGCAGATCTGGGTCTATGCAGTTTGTAAGGACTAATCAGTAGATCAAACAACATAGACCCTGATCTGCCAGATTATTATGCAATGGCAGATCAGGGTCTATGTTGTTTGCATTTTGATCCGGCTTATATGCGAGTACATATGGTATACATAAATAGTGATTATATTTAAGACAAGAGGTACAGTATAGTTGTACAAGCGTTTAAAAGACTTTAAGCAGTCACATACGGTAATGTTAAAAGAGAGTTCCACATATATTGCACATCTGACCCAAATTATCAGGTTGGTATGTAGTTTTTTGGGGGGTAAAACTAATTTTAATTATGCAATACTTACCCATCACTATTATATAGCTTTATTCCTTTTTCGTGTCGAAAAACTCGTCCGTTCGATGTGAAAACATTCTCCCACTTAAAGTGGAGAATTTGTCAACAAGCCACGTCACGCCAGTGCATCTCTCTGCGCCTGCGCGAACATTCATCTTTTTCATAGACGAAATTACGCCAGGGCATCAGAGCGGGGTGGGAGGAGGGCATTTGATAATAGTGATGGGTAAGTATTACATAATTAAAATTAGTTTTACCCCCCAAAAAAACTACATTTTAATAGCAGCAATACATTTACCCATCACTATTATATAGCTGAATTTGTCAGTTAGGTGGGTCGGCTGATGTTAAACTGATCAAAAATAGAGGAAAAATGTAAACTATTCACCATTTGAGGGGAGATGTCCACTTTACTATTTGCTGGAGTCCTTCTGGGCCACATGTTGTGCTGCAACTATGGACCCTGAGAAAATATGCCTGCGCTTTGATGTGCTAATGAGCGGAGGTAGAAGGACGAAAAGGTAGTATGGGATCGCCAAAATGCTGCCTTCATGACGTCCTCCAGAGAAGAGTGATGTTCTCCGAGGTAGCCCAGCGGAGGAGGTTCCAGACCTCCACGCAAAGAGAAGGGGCATGTGTGCCTCCTTGACGTCGGAGATACGCTACGACGGACGTGTTGTCGGAGGAGACCATGACACAACGACCCCTTACCCTGTCGACGCACCCTTGTAACGCTAGAAAGACAGCCTTCATTTCTAGGTTGTTTATGTGGAGGGACGACTCGTGTAGGGTCCAAAGGCCCTGAAGAGTTATCCCCTCCGGCTCTAGATGAGCACCCCAACCGGAATCTGACGCGTCGGCGAACAGGTAGGAGTGGGGATCCGGAGCGTGCATGGGGACCCCAGCTAGGAATCTGTCTCGATTCATCCACCATCGCAGATGATGATGGAAATCTGGTCCTAGAGGAATCAGAGCTGATAGAGAATCCTTGTGTGGTTTCCACCTTGCGAGTAGGAGAAACTGTAGAGGGCGCATATGGAGCCGTCCTAAGGGAACCAGATCTGCAGCGGCGTTCAAGGTTCCCAGTAGGGATAGGTAAAGGCGAGCAGACAACACGGTTTTTACTCGTAGTGTCTCTAAGAGTGCCAGGATTCGATCTATACGCTCTCCGGGAACCCGGACTAAGTTCTGGTTTGTGAGGAAGTTGATTCCTACATAAACGAAGTCTTGGGATGGAATCAGTTCTGACTTCTCGAGGTTGGGTAAAAGACCCAATCGAGTTACTGTGGACCAACAACGGAACAGATCCTGATGGAGGGACTGAACCTGAACGTTGTGGATTAACCAGTCGTCGAAGTATTGGAGGATCGGGGTTCCCCGTACTCGTAGATAAGACGCTATTACTCCCATAACTCGGGTGAAAACTCTGGGTGCGGAAGCTATTCCGAACGGCAGAACCCGGAATTGAAAAACTTCCTGGTCCAAGCAAAACCGGAGATATTTCCGATGAGGTGGAAAAATCAGAATGTGAAGATATGCATCTTGAAAGTCGATGGAGACCGCCCAATCCGATGGCCGCATCGCATTTCGGATTGAGGAGATGGTCTCCATCTTGAAATGTTCCTCCAAAAGAAAACGGTTTAAGGGGGAGAGATCGATAATAAGGCGAAATTTCCCACTTTTCTTGGTGACCAGGAAGATTCGGGAGTAGAATGCAGGGGACTGATCGTTCAGGACCCTCTCGACTGCCCCTTTTTGTAAAAGGGTATTTACCTCTTCCCTTAGTTTCACCAGATTGGACTGATTAAAGAATACGGGGGTCCTTGATAGTGGAGGTTGTTCCTGAAACTGAATACGGTAACCCTCGCTTACAAGAGAAAGGACCCACCCATCGTCCGTGATACTTGCCCAAGCCTCTGAAAAGAGGCCTAGGCGAGCCCCTACGGGGATGTTTGGGAGAGGAATGGATGGCAGGAGAGGGTGCGAGTCCCTAGGGCCATCCCCCCCCCTCCTTCCTTGGGAAAGGAAGGTGGGTTGTAGAACTTCTTCCTAGGGGCTCCTCGGCGTCTAGGTCCACGCCTAGGACCTGACTGACGAGGAGGTCTCACTTGAGGTTGTGCACTATATTGAGGTTGTGCACTATATTGGGGCTGTACCTGCTTAAAGAATTTAGCAGGTGGCCCCTGAGGTCGATGCACATTAGTACGCTTCCTGGCTGATTGCGATGGGCCAGGTGCAGTTGTGAAGGACCTATGTTGATGGTCCTTCAAATCTTGTGAGGCCACAGTGGGGATGAGACCTCCGAAGAGACTCTCAGCTTCCAAAGGAGCAGCCCTTAGAAGGTCTTTACTGTGGCTAAGTAAGACCCTCGAGGAGTCCAGTGCAACATCACGACGGATGCGTAGGAGTTCCGCTGAAAGGGCCATTGCAATAGCGAGTGAATGCCGAGATGTCTTGGCAACAGCTTCCAGCACACGCTGTAATGCGGCTGGATTCAGAGAGGCCTCCCTCAGCATACTAAACAACGTAGCTGAGAAGAGGTCCGCATGAGAAGCTATGGTGGTCAGAAGACGGACCTTCTGCTCAATGGCTTCGATCGTCCTAATAGGAAGGCGTGCCCAGGTTCCCGTTGTCAAGCCGACTTGAGATGCATCTGCATCCAATTGAGGAGGTTTAACAGGCCACTTCGGGGAATGTACCCGGTAACTAGAGGCAGAGACCATAGGTCTTAAAGTAGAGGCTGGGACAGCCCACCCTTTGCGCCGTCTAGCCATGTCCTGGCCTGAGGAGAACCTCTGTGATATTTCCTCAATTGTAGAGGAATGCGGAAGGAGCAGAAGATCTGATTGTGGTTGAGCCCCGGAGATCTTTTCCAAACTGGAGAGGATCTTCTTGGACTGTGAACCAGACGGTTTCGGGCACAAATCCGTAGGTAGTAGGCGGTAAACTTCATTTACCGCCTTATCAAAAGACCATATCTCTTCCGCTTCCTCTGGTTGAGGGAAGCTGGGTCTAGTTGCTTCCAGTTCGTACTCGTTGGAATCGACGATGATAGATAAAGAATCATCATCTAGAACACTCCGAGCAGGAGGGTGGCCGGGCAACACAACGTCCTTTGGAGAAGGTAACAGAGGTGCACTATGCGCCATTTCCCGTACTTGTTTGTCATGCTGAGTAGGGGCTCTAGGTGTTCTAGATCTTCCAGGAGAAAGACGAGACTGCTTGCCTTTCGCGGATGATGCTAGGCGTCGGGATCTACTAGTGGATGCTACCTGGCGAGGAGGCGATGGCGGAACACGAGCCGCAACATCGTTTCTACTCAGAGTCCAGGGTCCAGTAGCCCAAGGGGGCATAAGGGGCCAATTATTATGAGATGTTGGTCCCCACATCCCGTATGGATTCATTGGTATAATAGGGAAGGGGGGGATACCGATCCGATCCCCTTCCCTGGTCTGCGACCTTCCGTACGACGAGGCCTCTGATTGTTGATCAGTGTGACGTCGGTGACCGGTACGAGAAGACCGGTGGCCTATGACCGGTGACCGGTATTGGATGAAAGGTCACCGGAACGATGTGACCGGTGACCGGTGATCAACCAAAGACCGGTGACCGGTACCGGGTACCCGGTGACCGGTCACCCGACATTGACCGGTGGCCGGACCGGTCACCCGACACTGACCGGTGACAAGAATTGACCGGTGACCGGTGGACCGGTCACCCAACACTGACCGGTGACCGGACCGGTCACCGGTCAGTGACCGGTCAGAAGACATTGACCGGTGACCGGAAGACCGGTCACCCGACACTGACCGGTGACCGGACTGGTCAGTGACCGGTCAGACGACATCTCAGATGTCCGTCTGTCTTCATTACTACCCAAGGTGCGGTGTAGCCCCTCCTTGAGAGGGTGTGACACGCTACTTTGGGAATGTTTGGAGTGGTACACTTCCTTCCTGGTGGAAGGAAGTAACACACTACTGCTCTTTTTCGTCTTCTCCCTTCCCGGGAGATGCGATTTACTCTTGGAGCGTTCACTGGCCCCTACAGGAGGGACCTCAACTATGTCCGGGGAGGCTGGTGCAGGCTCTTGGGGCCCCGGAATGTTCTTGTGAACTAGAGTGGCCTTCTTGCTGTATGTTGCCTTAGTCTGAGGACCTGTAAAAGAAAATCCAGAGAAATCAGACGATGAGTGGGATTTAACTATTTTTTTTCCGCCCTCTATAAGTACGCCTGGAATCAGCAAGATTCCAGGTTTCATTGGTCCAATTTGTACAGATATTGCAGCGACTGTTCCGCTTACACTTGGAACAGGTAAGACAGTCTGAGTGTGTATCCCATGGGGCCTTCTTATGGCCACACTTACCTACAGACTGATTTGCTGGCATTGTTTCTTTTTATCTGAAATAAATATTATCTGAAATAATTATTATTGAAGTATCAACCAATAATAATAACAACGTGTAAACTCACCTTTAAAATCTACACGTAGAAAACTCACCTTTTTTTGGTACGTCGCGTACTCTATACATACCCGTTCACCATATACTTTGCGGGCTATCTGCACCACAGTGGTTAGTTTGCTACAGGTAAACAATATACATATATATGTTCTTCCCAAGAGATATTAGAAGCTAGTTTACTTGACAAGCTTTATTGTTCTCAGGAAAATACAAGAAAAGCATGCGACGCGACACGCGTAGATAATAAAGAAACAATTGAAATAGTAGGAGAATAATATATAAATGAAATATTAATTCTGTAAAATTATGCGCCTGTTAATTGCGGCGCTATCACAGTTGTTCTATGTCGCGTTGTAATGACATAGATGACTTACCGTGTACCTGAAAAGAAACAAGATATATTGTTTACCCTAACCCCTCTAAGGGTAGAGTACACGTGGAGAACTAGAAAAACTCTTCATAGAACTAAACACTGACGAATAGCGGCATAAAACACATATAGCCGAGACGGACAACTGTAACACAGATGAATTTAGAAAGAGGGAAGTCCGAAATGTAGTTGAAAAACCGCAGCAGACAATTTCCTCAGGTTACGTTTTTGCGACACAACCACCAGGTATGGCGTCCATGAAAAAGATGAATGTTCGCGCAGGCGCAGAGAGATGCACGGGCGTGACGTGGCTTGTTGACAAATTCTCCACTTTAAGTGGGAGAATGTTTTCACATTGAACGGACGAGTTTTTCGACACGAAAAAGGAATAAAGCTATATAATAGTGATGGGTAAATGTATTGCTGCTATTAAACTTTGGATTAGAGTCTGTTACCTGTCATCACTGTAAAAGCAAACATTTATATTGTTAATGAACCCTAATTTTGTTTCTATTCTGTAGTTTTCCCATCAAATGAGATATTTAATAATTTATCAATCAAACTGGTGTAAAAAGACCAATCTGATTTGTGTAAGGGCCAGTCATTCTATGCCATAACTTCAGTGAAGATTAAAATTTCTAAGGAATCGACTTTTGTGTTGGATGTAATTGTTTGCAACTTTTGTACCCCATAACAGATACCATTATTGTAGCATTATATTTTTTTTAAATATGGGACATATTGAAGACATATGGGTATTTACATGTATTTTCATCTAGTACATTAACCAAGATGATATATTACTTTACATGCAGTAGAAATAGAAGTGGAACTGTCACAAATAACTGCAATGACCTATATATCACAATCCATGAACTATTTTTAATTATGTAATACTTACCTGCTATTTTTGTGTTGCTATTTCTTTACCTGGTACTAGCTCCCAGCCCAAGGAGATTATTCCTCTTCTAATTAGTAACTGGAGGTCTAGAATAAAAAACAACAAGGGGGTCAGAGCAGACAGAGGGTCCTTGTCAGGGCTCCTGTTTGCTAGATATACTGTAGGAACTGTAGAGGCTGCACATGATGCTATCCTACGTGAACCAAGTCATGCCGCAGAGTCCCCAGAAGAGAGAGAGAGAGGTGAGCAGACAATGAAGTCTTCTCATCTAGACTTGCTATGAGAGTAAGTATATGTGAGAGTCTGTTCAGAGGAACACCAACTGTTCCTTGATGGATGAGAGAATACATTCCCACATAAACAAAATTCTTAGAAGGGATCAGATCAGACTTCTTCTGATTGGGGATTAGGCCTAAACAACTCACTGTCTCCCAACAGAGACAGATCCTTCAAATGAGCATATCTGAGGACATAGAGCATCCACCAGTTATCAAAGTACTTGAGGATGGGAACCCCTAAGGACCTTAAATAAGCTGCTATTACTCCTGTCACCACAGTGAAGGCTCTGGCAGCAGAAGATAGACCGAAAGGAAGATCCCAAAAGTGAAAGATCCCCTGTCCCAGACAAGGCCGCAGGAATATGGGCTGGGAAGATGGGAAGGTGAAGATAGGCATCCAGGAGATCGTTTATTTTTGTTGGTTTTAATGGCACTTTTTAAGACATTATTGGCTATATCGTGCAGAGGAAATGGGAACTACTGAGGCAGTCAACCTGTGCTGGACTGAATGGGTATTGAATCCATCAAACTTAGTCTGATGCTCTACCAACTGAGGTACCATGCTCCCTCTAGGTGATCTGTTAACTAAAGGATTGATAGACAGATGGACAGACTATGCCTTAACATAATATGCCAGACTTAATATGGGCCTATGAAAATGCATCAAGATTCATGTAATTTAACATGACACCAGAGTTACATGTCACCAAAAGTGTTCAGCCTTGACATTCACCCTGAGAAATGACCTAGAACATGGTATGCAACACACTCTGAAGTCATAATATATCAGTATGCATACATTCTTATCAATATCTTAAACAGCTTCAGAGCTACAGCCTGGATCCAAAACGGAGTGCCTTAACCTTCAAGAGAACCATGAAAGTGGTAAATGAAACACTGTAAGGTCATCATGGACATGAACATGTTAAGTTTCATCTCTCTATATATGTTTTTTTAAAATTCAAGACTCAGCAAGAAAAACATGTACATATGTACATTAGCACGAGACCATAACCGTTAGACTGAGATTATGAAAATCACAAAAAAGTCAAGATGTTAAATTGTGCAATGTTTGATAATACTACTTTTAATGGCTTTAAAGTTGCAGCCAAAACATCAGGGGCAGATCTGGGGCAGGGGAAAGGGTGAAACATATGTCAATGAAATGTAAATATACGATTCTACAACTGAAATGAGGGAGTAATGTTCATAAAGATGTGTCCCCAAGGTTCATGATTCTATATATGATAGTATGCATAGAGCATGCAAAAAACAGAGGCATTCTTTTGTGGTAAGGGTGTGGTACTAAAAGAGATGCATACAATGATCAAGTTTGATAATTCTAGCATGAACAGAACTTGAGAAATAAGCTTAAACACAAACTGTAACCAAAGTCAGTAAGGCATTAAATATTGGTCACAATGACCTACTTTTGTGATGACAGTGTAGTACTCATCAAGCTGCATCCCCTCACCAAGTTTCATGATTCCAGGTGTAACAGTATTTATACAGTGTGCAAAAAACCTAAGCTAAATTCAAAACTCTACAAAGAATGTACAACTAATACATGTACAAATTTAGCCCCCTCCCTTGGGGGTGGGTGCTATGAAACTCACTATAAACTGTTGCCTAGGACCCAGGAAAAAATGGTTGGCATTCAGTGAGAGTGTACATTATGTATATGCTTTAATCTGTGTGGATGCCGACACTAACACCGATACCGACACCAGGGGTAGCACAATAGCTTATCCCTACTTTGTACATGAGGGTTAAAAAGTGACTATGCTTAACATGTGACTTTGATCTTGCTGATAGGACCATGCTATTAATAAACATGATAGGTACAAGATACACTCTCAAGCTATGATTTTCCAAGGCAAAATGTTTCATTCCATCATCTGTAACTTAACAGCTTCTGGGTAACAGTTTGGACATAAAAAATGATACTGACCCCAGACCTGGCCTTATAGATACATTTAAATAGGTCAATGAAAGTGCTAAATAATAACATCAAGTTATAATGTATAGCTATAAGTTATATGTCAATTACTTTGTTTAAAAGTTTGTGCTTTACGGCTCCAAAAAAATAGTAATGTCCATCTTTGGCTTTGAAATGAGAACCATGAAAGTGACACATCTGACACCTTTGTCTTACATATATGTAACAGCTGGATATTTTTTCTTTGTTACTTTTTCTCTTATATGTACAAAAATGAGTAGTGTAAGCTAACGACCCTGACCTTAAGTTACAATGCTTATCAATTCCACAACATAAAATTGTTCTCATGTCAGTATACTTCACCCACTTTCAATTGGTTGGAAGCATCTGGCTGAATTGTGTCTGTTGTACTGTCTGCTATTTTTTCTTTCACCGTCTTCTTGATTGATCTAATTCCATCTGTACAACCAGTTTATCCACAAGAAATATTTCTTCTCCAAGGATGTCATCAGTATCTACAGTAACAGCCATCGTTGTTCAAATATATATACTGATTCCCTGTGCACTATATATAGAACTCAAAATTGATATCGCCACTTTTCAAATCTGACAGTTTTACTTCGATTATCAATGTAAGCCCAAATATTTTTCATGTACTTTATGGGTCAGAAAGTTGTATTTTTACATGGACAACAAATATCAATTCTAGTACCACACCTATCTATAAGGGTGTGTGTGTATATTTTTGACAGTGATATTAAAATTTCATTTACAATAGCAATTAAAAAATATTTTACAAAGATGAAAATTGTATACTGCTGGAACAATTTGTACAGTCTCAGATATAGCAAGTAGAAATGCAAGATCTAATGATGAGAGACTATCATTGCCAGACAATGTTAAAACTTCTGCATTCAGAATCACTAGAAGCATTTTCAGAACTTGAAAATTAACAATAAACTGAAACCTATGTGGTCCGAAATAAAGACTAAGTATTTTGAAAATAAACGTATAGCAGACATCATAAATAATGTAGCAACATGGGTCCTTACAGCAGATTAACAAATAATACTGTAGTGGGAACAAATAGCATAACAAAGGGATTTCAGAATTGACCATTATCTGTTGAGTTTTACAAGCAATCAAATCATGAGGTAGATTCTAAAAAGGTAATTTCAGATTAAAACGTTCACAGGGATGCAATTTTAAACCCAGAAGTAGAAATGCCCAAGGATAGGTAAAAAAAAATAAGTTAGAATTGCAATTAGACCATACGGAATGTGAAGAGGAATTTTTTAAAAAATAAAGAGAATTTCAGGGATGGTGCTGGCTTTAAAAAAGTTGTTGCCAAAAAGACGCCAACCGCAATATTTTGTCAACAATTTTCAAAAAATGTTGCCAAGCAAGGAATCAATATTTTTCCAGGTCTATTAATGTAGTAGGCAATAAAAATTGAAAAATATGGGGTATTTATTACTTTAATAACAACAAACAATACAATGCCACAATATTAGAATAAATCATTACATGACTGTTTTGCGTGCTTATTTATAATGTTTTGCACTATTAAAATGTTGTTTCATAAAAATAATAAAATCGAATGTCACGTGAGTATGCATCGTGATTTTACGGCTGCCCACTTGTTGAATGCAGTTTCAAAGTTGAAGCCTCATTCACATTTATATGTGCCGATTCTCCAGAGTTGAGATGCAGAGTTTATTCCTGATGTCAGTTTTGATGAGATTCATCTTACTTTACCCATGTTCACAGTCTACAGTGCTGACTGGTGACACCAGGAGTCTCTCAGCAGCCACAGATACACAAGGATATGTTGACCTGGATCGCACTGCCAAGTGAACCAAGTCCTTAACACCTATACACCTTACCATTCCCGAGAACCTGAACCCTAGCATAAGCCACAAAGCCAGCCAACTCCTGACTAACTACCTAACCCACAAGTAGACAAATAACCTGAAAATATACCTGAAACCTCTGAAAGAATGGAACTGTTAACCTGTGAACTACCGGTATACAAATAGAGATCAAACAACTTGGTTTGAGCACTTAAATCTACTGAATCCTCCTCCTCTGTGAACCTTGCCTTCAGATTGTCTATAACAATATCTACAAACTTGGCACAAGATGCAGCCTCTGACCTTTGCTTAGTACTATTGCTAATTGTATGGCCTTTGTACTCGTAAGTCAACCACCTTGTGTGGAATACCTGATGCAAACCAGTTTTACATGATAATATGAGAACTTAACATCAAATACATTTCTCAGTCCCAATTTGTTTTTAATGTCACTCCTCAGCCAGTTCCTGGTGATGCAAGCAGATTCGTGAAAAAAAGTGATGACAGGAATTAACTTTTGTTCTCATTGAAATCCCTTTGTTTATGACATGAACGGCCACTGACAGAACGCAACAGTCAATACAGTGTACACAATTCCGTGCATTTAAAAAATTGCTGTACTCTCTCATAAACAATCTTATTTTCAAAGTTTAAGAGTAAAAGTACAGAAGAACCTTTTCATAGTATGGCTTGTGTACTTTTTTTATTTTAATACACTTTGGAAAGATTTATTACCTGCATGTCATAATGTTCCAGTGTTCATGATTGTACATGTTCGATATAAATATTACGGGGTTTGTTTGTAATCTCTTTTCGAGTTTTATATGTAACACTGCTTTCAATGATTTCTTCAAAGTGGGTCTTGGAAGTTAAAGGGAAACTATGACAAATTAATAACTAGTGCACATAACAGTTTTATGAAATATCATTTATTGAGCAAGAACATCGAAGTTACCGCTTGATGCAGAACAGTATGTAAATTTCTGCTTCTGTATATGCTAACAGGTACGTATACATGTATTCAATCTGCAGGGATGTACGTTGTAGCTAAGCAATTTTTTCTGATGTACGCTCTGTCATAGACAGGGGTGGGAAGATATCCAAGAAATATGAAACTTTATAGTTTTTCTATGCTACATGCATTTGTCTGTATGTATCCATAGCCAGGCTACTGATAAATACCACAAGAAATGTTACCACTGTACAGGAAAAGGTATGAAATTGATGCCTTCCATATTCGCGTTAACGGTGTCAGTTTCTCCCATCAGTTTCTTTAGTGTGTTTATGTAACAACAGATAGATTCCAGTGCATTTTATATCCAAGTTTGCAGCTTCCTTTCATGGTGCCTTTGAATTCCTCCACTCAAGACTGTATAAAAAAGTTTTAACAGCCAAAAATGTTGTCACCAAAAAAATCGCCAGATGGTATATTTTGTTGCTAATCAGGAAAAAAATCGCAATTTGCGACATTGGACCTTCAAATGCTACTCAGTAGTCTTGGACCAGCTACATTCTAAGACTGTGAATCCTGTGGTCCCTCATTTTTTCTGAAACTCTTAATCCAGTTCATGTCCTTTTACCTAACAAGTTACAAGAAAAAAAAAACTACTGGGCAAGAAAATGCATTGCAAGAACAGAAATTAAGAATTCTCATATTCACGAAAGTGAAGAAGATATGAATGTAAATGAAACTAAAACAGTATCAATAACTATAGTCAATAAGAAATATTACAGTAAACTTGTATCAATTTCCTTTTAATGTAAAGATTTTTTTGCCCACTACAGGGCATCCTGACCTCTATTCTCACCTGGACCCCAGTTTTCCATTCAGGACCCCCAATTCCCAGAGACTGGATCTCAAGGATTGCCAGTTTCAAAGCCATACAGAGAGCTCTTCATTTATCCATGAAGGATCTAAGGGGGACAAATATGCTGTAATGTCAATGTACATCCCTAAATACATGTTATGCAAAAATGAATATTGATTTGGAAGACAAATAGACTTGAATGGTTACCATGAAGTTTGTCATTTCACCTAAACATGCCTAAAAAGTAAAGTTTACTCTGCCTTGACCTGATTTCATGCCATTCACCCCCTCCAACCCCATATTTTTAAAGTAAACTGTTGACTTTAGTGTAAACTTTCTTGTCATACTGAAAGATGGAAATAGAGAAACAGAAGTTTATGCGCTGTAACCAATTTGGTGCTAACCCGATGATGACAAATGTAAAGATACCAAGGGGTACCCGGGTATTCGCCCATTGATAATTAACCGGGTAATAAAATGATCAATAGGGTACCCATTTAATTCATGTAAAAAACACTGCCAAGTTCAGATTGACGATTATATCTGCTGACATCAGGAGTGACTGTATCTGCTGGCCTATAAGTCAATACTTTTTTACCAGGAAGTCGATATGTAAACAAAATGTTTTTTGTTTCTTGAAAGTACAAAAAATAATGTGTAAAAAAATTAATATCATTTTGGGGAAAAGATAGTGCATGAAAAAATATAGGATCCAACACTGTGAAGGATTTAACTATTTACAACAACCTCTCCACTCCCAACAAATATTATTACCCTTCATCATAAAGTGCATGTAGTTAAGCGGCATTTTGTTTGATCTTTGCTCATGCTAGTTGTCAGTTTGAATTGCTCTGAAACTTCTGTCAGCAAGATTAAAGAATGCATCACTGGTTAAGAAACTTACATGAATAAGCACCTGGCATTTCATATCATTAATATGTTAATCATTACGCAGTACCGTATTCAGAGTGCCTGTGGTAGTGATGATGGACAAAGGTGTCGATGACCCTGTGGTCAAATCTGCCTTTAGCCCAGCAAATTGTATCCCGACTCTTTTTTAACATTCATCTAACATGACCACCAGTTTCAGCAAATAAATATAAACAAGAGGCAGAGAACAACTTCCTGGTCTAATCAGCCTTAAGGCAGCAATATTTTCTTTTTTTTTAAGAGTATGAGCTGTTGGGATCATGCCAACCAGGTAGAAGTCTGTCCTGATACATACTGTCTCGTCACTCCTGTATTTCTGGCTAACTCCATGATACATGTAGTGGTATGTATTGTATCACCACGCAAATATTGTGATATGTATCGCAGCAAGCGACCAAGCAAGTGATGCAAACTTCATAAGTTCCAGTGTTTTTCAAAATCGATCACTTGAACTTCGGCATTATGGGATTGCAGACTACATGCAAGATTTACTGACCTTCGAAATCAAAGAGCTTGACAATGAGCAAAAACTACGCACCTCCTTAACTGAAGATTTGACATCAGAAATGTTCCAGTGAGCATGGGCAATTTTACGTTTAGCAAAAACACTTTTTAATTAGTTGAAATTAAAATCAAGACATATATTATAGTATTTGCCTACCACCCCAGCAGTTTGTACACCCCCTACTGACTTTAAAAACGAAAAGCATCAAGGATATCAAAAATACACAAAATGTAGTCATTTAATTCATCGCTTTATAATGTCTAATCTGAGTGTCACCTTGGGGTCTCTAACACTGTCATCTTGTTTGCATTTCAAACCAAAGGGGAGATTTTTACGTACATGGCCACCATATTTGCATGTGCAAGTCTAATTGTTCAGACAACAAGAGTTATGTAGTCCATCATCTTCGATAAGCTCCGAATAATTCCGTAAATTTGCGTAACATAGGGTGTTACATCCCTCTGAACCCATGTACATAAAAGTTTCCTTTTTCCCCTTTTATTTTGTTCAGTTTTGTTAAGAAATATTAAAACTAGACATTGCAAATATTGGATGTAGACAACACACTTTTTTTACCTTCTATGTATCACTGAAAACAGACCTTTCCATGAACCAGAAAATGATGGCAAGCAGGTTAGTTGTTTACCCTGAAAAGTTCTGTTTGTTTGAAACGCAAACAAGATGACTATTTGGGACACCCTGGCAACAAATCATGTTAGAAATTATAAATTAATGAATAAAATGACTACGTTTCTTTCATTTTTTTATATCCTTGATACTTTTCGTGTTTAAAATCACAAAGGGGTACAAACTGCCGGGATGATAGGCGAATACTATAGATTGACTTTAGCCAGTCAACAAAACACGTTAAGGGGCCAAATGTTTGGAACTATTTTGTTGGAATCTTAGCATACACACGTGCCCGCCAAGCTGGTCGGCATGGGGATAATATCCAAAATTGAACAGTAAAATCGCCAAATAGCAGAGGCGCTAACTTAGCGGCGATGGTGCAGACTTGCGAGCAATGCACAACTTTATTCCGCGGTTCCTCGAAAACGTGTTACAGACCTATATAGACAAATGTCAGCTTCAATATGACATGTAACATAAATGATAGCAAGGCACGTTGTGGAAACTTAACAAAAATCTACAGTCTATACTTTTATATACATACTCCATATTGCGTCTGCATTTCTGCCAACCTTCTTGCTCTTATTGCCTCGAGTTCGTCGTCTCCCATGTTTCGCCCTGTGTAGTCTGGTAGTTATCAATCTCGTACCACCAGACTCTCTCGTGGTTCGGTGAGAACTCCGCATAAAGGTTATCGTAGTAGTCTGGTACACTGCTTCGTATGCTCCCTGCGTTGCACTCACAAATATAATGCCGCGTCAACCTGCCTAATATAAAAATTAATTAAAAAAATATACACAAGTGAGGTCAAAAAGGTATATATATTTTGATAGCTATAATACAATAAAACATAACAATATCGTTCACTTGACCTGACATATCAATGGAAGTTCATAGCATAAAAAGTTTATGCACCCCAACCCCTAGATCAACAAGTTGTTCTCCACCTACTGTTAAAAGAAGTGATTACACAAGACGACACGATTCCACTGAATTTTGGATGGCGTGTGGTGTGTGTGTGTTAGTGACTACTTTTCTTGGATTTCGTTTACCAGCAGATTCGTTGTGCAACGACATGACCACCAAAACTTTATCTGCGCATGAAAAACTCATTGTTTTAAAAGTGTTGAGAATAGTAATGAAGACGAGTTGTGTATCTCCGTGTGAAGAATACATTCGTCGTACTTCATCCACGCTTCACATTTACCAAGAAGTGTGTATAGCTAGTTGGTTACACCAACAGATTCACGACTGGAGAGATGTACGTGACTGGAAGAGTCTTGACTTCGATGCTTGGATACAAACGGTGGCTAATTATGTCAAAGACATTGTGTGTGACTGATCATATAAAAGAATTTGACTTAGAAACAGTGGTTGAAGAACCCAAAATAGGGGAAGAAATACTACTAGCCCACGAGAGTAGTAGTATTGCACAGATAGAAAAGAACGAGGAAAGACATTCCCAGAGATATTAGGGCAAATGAATTCCTCATAGACTAGAACGCCAAGCGTTTACATAGATTCAATGTAACACAAATAGATCGAGCATGTTGTAGACTTACCTGTTTATATGCAGCTTTGTTGATTTTAATTTGTGACTTATTTGTATACGGAATCATTTATGCCTTATGTGTTTTCGTGTTTTAATTTTGTACGCTGCCTTTGAAACGTAAATATATGTTTTTGCTCTTGTTATACACTAGCATGACAAATTAAACGTGTATAAAATGTCTTATGTCGTTAATAGAATCTCAGAATATTAAATACAACTGGTATGGCGGCATCCTCCGTTCTCAAATTGATTGACGAAAAATTAGATCGTCAAAATTGTGAGGCAATGTATCTTCGCCATTCCTTAACATGTTGATTGCTGGTCCGAGTGGTTCAGGCAAACTCGAATTTGTCAAATCGAACACAACTCAAAATTGTTAAATCGTCCTCCACTATGTATCGTGTGGTGTTACAAAGAGTGGCAAAACGTCTTACACGTTACTCCAAAAGAGTCCTAGGAGAATCTATTTCGTTTGTAGAAGGCATTCCTCGCGAAGACGATGGGATTGTGTCTGACTTTAGTCAAACACATCTTGTCATCTTCGATGACATGTTAGGAGAAGACGAAGAAGAAATTAAACTTTAATTTACACGAAAAGGACATTATCGTAATGCCAGTATTATTTACATTACTCAAAATTTATTTTAACGAAATAAAGCGCATCGCACCATCGGCCTGAATGCCCATTATGAGGTGTTGGTTTAAAAGTCTAAGAGACAAATCTCAATTGCAAGTGTTAGAAACACAGTTAGGAATACCTTGGCTATTTTATGCGTTTGACGATGCCACTCAGTCACCACATGTATAATTAATTACTCATCTATTAAAAACTGCCACTACAGATTATTTGAGATTTCTTACAAATTTGTTTCACAATTGGTGCCAAGGAGGTCCTGTCATTAACACGTCACGTTTGACGTCTGTCTAAAAAGAAAACTATAAAAACATCATTCACTTCTTTTCTTTCTAACAGTTTTCAACATGACTTCCTTTCAATCTCATCCTCCTTCCAAACTGATTCGTGCACTGCAGCATGTCATCAGTCGTGAAAGCAATGCACAACTGCGTTCACATTTGTTAGAAGCTAGTCTTATAGTCTTAAAGAAGTGTTAAGATGGTTTACTTTTAGAGCACGCCAATTACTTCAAGGTATCATTCACACACCACGTCAAACAAACGTTCTTTTTTTTTTTTTTTTTTTTGAAAAACATAAAGTTGCGTTTTCTCAACTGGCTGATCGAAGAACCGATACTCAGATCAAAAACAAATCATTTTGAAACTTGGTAGAAGTAGATTTTTAGGAGGTATCATTATTCATTCACTTTTAAAATGGGATCCTAATGCCGAAGCCAAAAGAGCCAAATCGCCTAAAAGACGGCAGACCAAAAAGAAGAGAAGTGGTGGTGGTGCTGGTGCAGCAATTTCACGCTCTAAGAAGAAAAAGAAAAGCCCCAAGAAAAGTCCCAAGAAAAAACATCTCATAAATGAAAGAGAGATAGTATTGCCGCTAGAACGCGCTCGAACTCATGGAAACCTCGCCGCTTGGTGATGGTTTCTCCTGCCTCTTCAAAGTCTTCTTCGTTCAGATGATGCCTGACAAACCTGATTTAAGACTAATGTTTCCCAATTTTATGAAAAAATGGAAACCCACTTCTAAAAGAAATTCTACTTCTCCTGCGACGACGTCTTCTTTTTACTGCTCTAGCAGCTGTTGCTGCAGCCAAAAAAGTAGCCTCTCCTAAGACAAAAGTACAAGACAGAATAGCTGTGTTACTAAGTTTACTGGATTTGTCCAAACAAGAACCGGCAAGATTTAGTCCGTTGAAAACACCAGTAGTAACTAGAGTCAAGTTTATACAACGTGCCGACAATCAGTGAAGACGAATTCCAGTATAAAAACAAGAAGTGTGGATAAGATATACTTCAGTTTTTTCCTCTTCAAACAAAGATGTCGCCAAGAAGTTCACACCATCATCGGCCAAAGAAACCTTCTTCGAGAAAAGGAATAAAAAAGAGGACCACTCCTCGTTTATCCAAACATTGGGACGTTTTGTCAGTTTTGTCAGTGCTGACCAAATCCAATGCCCCGATGCGAAAACAAATCATTCAAAAAGCACCCAAAGAAATCATCGATACAGTGTGTGAATGTTGTTTGAAAGTTTGCAAGTAACGGTGCCATTGTCCAAGATACAGAAACAACGAGAAGGAAAACATCGGAACGAACTTCGTCCAATGGTGAAAAAAAGCACAGTATTTGTTGAATGGAAGTGTATGTACGCCTGAGACTGAATAGAAGTAGTACCGTGTTCCATTTGATGGCTAATGCTAACGAGTGCAAAATGAGCATCGAAGAAGTCAGACTTTACGTCCTTCGTGTGGAAGTCTTACCTAAAGTGGGAAATGACATCAGTCAGACTTTGAGCAGAACAACAGCCAACTATCTTCTACCACGAGTGGAAGTGAAAACCCTCACCATTGCCTCTGGACTCCGATCCAAGATCGAATATCATGTTTTCCGAGGAAAGCTACTAAAACCTTTGCTCATTGGCGTCGTCAGCAATGCGGCCTTTAACGATCAAAATCCTTTCGAGTTCCAACACTTCAACGTGTCCAAGATAGAAGTCACCCGAGACGGCCAGACGTTGTGTACCAGACCCTTTAAACCTAACTTTGCCCAGAAAAATTACTTGAGATCTTACTTGACACTGTTTTAAGCCACTGGATAGTTAGGTACCAATAAGAGCCACAGTAGTTTGTACGACGATTTTGCAGGAGGATATACTTTGTGGGGATTTGATTTCACTCCAGACCAAGACAGCGACGAGGGACATTTCCACCATATAAAGTCGGGCCAACTTCGTGTGGAACTTCAGTTTACAGTAGCTCTGGTAAACACAGTGAATGTCATCTCGTATCCAGAATTTGACAATACTCTGGAAATCAACAGTTTGAGAGAAGTGATCATTGACTATTAGAAGAAAGCAAAAGATGGAACACGAACCTATGAAAATAGGCGAAGATGATGTTTTCTATATAGAACAACAACAACAACAGTCACATACCACAAGTGAAGAAGACAAAAATACAGTCATGATGTCAAGATGGCCAGAACATTTAGTCCTGTTTTGCTCGTAACTTGGCTGAAATAATCACAGGCCTAGCCAGAGAATATTGTTAAGGATGTCAAATTGATCATCCTAGTCAGAAACAATATGACAAATGTTTGATGATGAGTTCAGAAGAAAAGTTAGAAGAGTAACTGGAAGAGGCATGGACCCTCATCTCAGAAGAGAAGCTTTTGAAAATTGGTATAAAGCCTTGCGTGACCATTTCATACCTTCATTGACTTCTCTGGAGATGAAACGCATCGAAGCTCTCTTGCAACAGAGTACGGAGACTACCCGTTCATCGACTTACTTGACAGATATTTTCAAGGAAAAAGTCAGTTGTGAACTGATGACTTATCATTACCTGTGTAAAGATGAAAAATGAATATCTAGGAACTTCATTAAAAAAATGACTAGCCAACATTGCCAAGTGGTAAAGTTGATGGAAGTCACCAGTTTGATGGAGAGAGTGCAGCACCTCCTGGATGAGATGGAGTGTTACCCCCACATGCGTCACCTGAAGAGGGAGACGACCTCCTTGACAATCGCCAAGTGATGGATAAGGAAGTCACCAAAATTAAGCCACCCTTGGAGGAAGAAAAGAGGGAAAAGGAGCGCCCACAGAGGGAGAGGGACTTCGAACGCCTGAATGACAATTGGATGAAGATCAAAGAAAAGATGAGGAAATGGGGAGATAAGGATTGGATCTCTAATGAGAAGCTACCACAGCAGCAGCAGAACCATCTCTGGTTCTACGAACAGAAACACCTCTGATTCTACAAACACAGAATTGGGAGATGGAGACCAATGATCCTAGTATTAGGCTCATTGTCTCCACCAAAGACAAATGGGGACAAATATGTGCGGCCTGCGGTGCCCGACCCGGAAGGTGCGACCACTAAGATAGAGGAGTGGTGGCAGAAATTCAACGGCCCTTTTCAGGTACTACCCAGATCTCTAGGAAAGAGAGATACTTTTCAAAATCATTGCCAGTTTTGTATGTTTGTTTATGTTTATGTCTACCTGTACAACAAAACTTAAAACCTCTTACGCCTTTGCTTGTGTGTGATAGTATGTATGTATGTGGGTATAGTGTGTCTATAAACACTCCTACCCTTGCCTGCTTGTGTGTTAGTATGTATGTACGCATGTAAGAATAGCGTTGTATAAACACTTCTACCCTTTTCGTTGTGTTGAGGCTTGGTCTAGAAGGAACAAATTTAAAGTAGTCTATGCCTATTTTTGTTCATCTTCCCAGTGCCATAATGTCCAAGACAGGTAGGCCATGAGTCACAATCAGCACCTATTCTTGCGCTAAAGTCCCCTAACAGGTACAGGTGTTCATGTTTCGGGATTCCGTTGATGGTGGCCTCGAGTTCCTTTGTTTCAAAGGACGAGTGGAGTGTAAGGGCGTACACGCTCACAAGTTTTACGGGCCCTCAACAGTTAATAGGCGCAGCACCAAGACTCTCTCTGATCCGTTTGTGGGAGGTTCGATCATCCCCAGGAGCGTGTTTTTGACTGCGAAGCATTCTCCGTACTCTCTTGTTTCTTCTGGACTTTTTCCTTGACAGAAGAAGATGGATTCTTTCTCTCTAAGTGATCCAGTCGATGGTAGCCGTTTTTCTTGGAGGGTTGCAATGTCAACATTTTGTCTTTTCAGCTCCATATTGATCACATCAGTTTTTCGTGCATCGTTGATCTGTTGGGGGTCTTTGGCCAGGTCAGATGTCATGGTTCTGACATTTCAGCATCCTATTCTTAGGGCTGGTTTCTTCATTCTCTTCAACTTTGCTTTGCCTGGTGCAATAATTACAGTCCGCTTGTCGAGTATAGACTCTAAGCTCCAAGCACCCATTGACTGCACAGACGGACTGTGGCGGGACAACACATTATTGTCTTGGGGCTGCCCAGCTTCGTGGTGGGCTGTAGCTGTCCATTGAGACGCGAGGATCTCTCCCACCGTCAGAGGCAACCACTGGCGCCAATTCTCCACGCCAATCGAGTTAGGGCTTATAACCGGTAACTGCAGCCTCCTGTGTTATATCGACGTTGTGAAGTGAGGCTGAAGTAAGCTCTCAAAGGCACAAGCCTGAGCAGGTTGATATGGAGACCCTGAGTTGTCTAAACATCAGGGCCTCCTCTAGGCGTCTCTGGTTGATTCCAAAGGAAAGGGGGGAACCAATACAGTTTGAAACCAGGCCAGTTCATGACATCAAACCGCCTTGGGGACTCCACTACGGATTTCCCTCTCAGGGTATACTCCCTTAGCCGTCTTCACTCACCAGGTAACCCATAAGGCAGTGGGGTTATTGAACCAAAGCTGGGTGGGAAAATCACAGCGCGTTTTTTTACGCCATCTTAACCGTTGGGAAAGCATCTTCATCTTCCGCCTGTTCTGCCGTTGAGACTTTGTGCTTTTGAAGTAGGTAAGTAAACAAACCGACCCGACTCACTACGTTTAGCCCGCCGGCTGACACGGTTTGCAAGTGTAAGGCCGTCGCCAAGAACAAGCAGCTACTTGGAGCCAACGGTGACAGTTGAGTGTTGGGTGAGGACCAGTGCTTCCTTCCATTTAGCGGTGCAGCTGCAAGAAAGCCAAAGGTACTACCTCTCAACAACACCCCATATATATTGGTATGATTCCAGTGATTATTCCAGGAATTACATATTCAGACTATTTAACGCTTGATATGTATCTAAATTGGCTGTTTAATCACAAGGTCAATTATTAAAGTAATAATTTAATTCGATGATGTAATTATGAATTATTCAATGTAACCATGAATAAAGATTGCATTGTCTGCCTTCGACGACAAGCATTATTTGGTGGATAACATAAATAACTTACCCTCTGGGAGTTATAAATGTCACACCCATGCTACACACGTTCCAACCACATAGAAAAATACCAATGGTTTGATTGATTGAATGATTGATTATTTTATTAGGTAATTTTATTTATGTATTATTATTATTATTATTATTATTATTAATATTATCGACAAATGTCTTCATGCGTAGCCAGATGTACACTGCAGACCCTTCAATAAAAAAATTTAAAAAAACTCCAGAGATCCCGCCCCGGTGCGGAAGTACTGTTGAACACCGTTTTACCCCAGCCTTCCATTCCGGTTTTAGCTAGAATATTTACAATATGGCTACTAGCACGACCAGTGATGAGCATGCTAATTTGTTAGAGAATTTTATAGACAATGTTCGCGCAGCATTAGCACAAATCGAAGGTAACATCAAAATTATAGGGACAACATAAATTATTATTCTATAAACATTCGTACTGTACAGTAGTCTATCGTTCATTTCATATGACCAACGTGACCCTCGTGATTCAGAACGATTGACACAATAAGTGCAATCACTAAACTGGTATTTGATCCGGGTACTTAAAGAGTAATACAATAGTTTTCTTTTACAGGATAGATGCCTGTCATTACTTATCACATACATATTTGCATGACGTAATCAGCCATTGTTTAACTCCCTCACAAGGACCGTCTCATTCAATGCGGTGAATGATTACTTCCTTTTGGTTTTATCCAAACATCAGAAGGGAATGGGGTTACACGAAACACCAAAATATATCCTCGAACCTCCATATTTCGTGCCCTTAACGTGAATTTTAACGCTTTCGTTATAATATTGTGAGAATCTATTCAAATAACCATAGAAAGTGTTCAACTGTCGTCCACACATTTTATTATAATAGATTCAATGTCTTTTTGATGTAGAATATATGTTTATTATGAAATAATACTGAAGCGAAAAAGTCCATAGTGAATATTCATTTCCAGTGTAAATTTTTCTTACGTTGTATAAAAACCCCACATGATTAAAACCAAATATTTACATTGGTTTTGCTGTTGTATAAATTCCCAAAGTGGGATTTCCTGTTCAAGAAATGTAAACAAAGCCAACATCTGATCAGCGGACCAATCTTTAGCATATAATATAAAATTCAAGGTAAAAATCTATGACACAAATAAGGCATTAGTCAAAATATAGATTTTCATTCAGATTTTTTTAAATTACATGAAATTACCTGTTTAAATCTCATTTGCCTGATTTTACTTGTTAAATATTTGCTGTCACTCTTGAAGAATGCTGGTGACTCAGTTGATGACATTATCTCGAAACAAGTGCGTTAGGTTGCAGAAACATGGCGCATGATTCAAGGATGGGAACGAAGTTAGGTGGGTGGACGATACCCCCAAAACACCCAAATATACCTTTGATATGCATAATATATAAAAGTATATGTTCTTTAGGTATCATATATTTCATGAAAATGTCAGATAAGTTGCAGTAGATGGTTATGATTTTTTCAAGTCATTAGTTTTTGACAATCAAGAGCACATAGCTGGGATTGTTCATTATTCGTGGAGCAAACTTATGTTTAAGATTTCTTGTCTTGTGTTGGATAAAGAGAAATGTGTACAGTATTTTGTAAGAAACGGAAAAGCAGAAAGTGACAGACATGGCCATTACTGAATTTTTTATAAGTGTTTGTCTTTCTGATTATGTATGAATGTGTGTATATTTTGTTTAATCGAAAAAAGGATTATTTTTGACGATTGGACCTGCCCTCAGTGGCAGACTGGCTTGATTTTCCAACGTCCTTATACAAGTCACATATCATCACAGTATTTCCGTGTTTTGCAACATTTTTAGCCTTTGGAAATTCACTTTTCCACTCTTACTTACATTTTCTTACATCTTTATGAAATTTATTCTCTTTCACCTCAGCATTGTTACTAACTTTATATTTCTTTGGAGGCTGAGGGTTGGAATGATCATCACTAGCAGGTCGTTTCTGAGACAGAAAGAAAATATACTTCTTTGAACCATTGTGATTTAACAGTTCACAAATACATCTAATGAAACAAAATTATTCCATCTTGTTATTCAATCTTGAGTAATTCCAAAGCACAAAATAAATCACTAGTGTAATGTCCGGTAAATTGTTACTGAATGATACATTAATTAAAACGTCTGAATTTTTCAACATTTCGCTGATTGAAGCAAATTAATCACCAATAAAAAACAAAGTTTGTCTACTTAAATTTGACAACTGTCTTAGTGAGCCACCATATTTTCCACATTTTTATATAATTGATTATAATTTGATGGGCAATCAAACAAATGCAGATATTTTATCAAAAGTTAATCCAGTCAAAAAATCCAAGCATCAAAACCCTTCAGTTTTCAAATCTTTTGAAAACCCTGAGTAAAGAACATCTCTGGTGAAACTCAGCCTATCCTGGTATGCCAGTCCTTTTAAGCTTTTAAAAGACCTCATTGCTTTTCTCTGTACTCCCTCTAAGTGATCCAAGGCCATCATGATTGGGGAGCAGACTTGGTTTTCATACTCTTAAGATTGGAATGAGTAGAGCTTTCTTAACGTGGCCACATCAAGTTGGACCAATAGTTTTCTTAGTAACCCCCAAGACACTATTGGCTTTCTTAACCAGGGCTCTCAGGAACCCAAGCTTCCGAGTCAAATACATGTGAAATTCTCAGAGAACACACTGTTTCTCTGTGTAATGCATCCCCGTTTGAGTTGGACTGTCCAATCATTAATATGCAACAATAATAATAATAATAACTTTTACTTCAGTACATGTGATTTAGACTAGGGCACTATAGTATCAGTAGACACTTTTTAAAAGAGTGTAGAAAAGCACTTTGACTTGTAAAAATGAGTTGGCAAAATCTGTTTTTATTTTCGGGAAATGGACACGATGAGAATTACATTAATGCTAATAAAAGGGGAAAAAAAAACTAAAGTGAGAGCACAAATGAGACAACAAAGAGAACTGGAACTCAGAATGTATATTCAGTGCTGACTTAGCCTTGACTACTTTGAATGATGCTGATGAAAATGATGGCAGAACTACATGGAGACCTGAGTCGGAAAAGCAGTTCTCATGGTTAAAAAGGAATCAGATGGTACATTAAAAGCAATTTGTGAGTGGTGTAAGACTGCTGGAAAGCAAAATCCTTTCACTCGAAATGGAAATACTCACATGCAGATGATCGGCCTTTGGCTGTCATGAATTTAACCCAGATTATTTTATTGTTGTTGAGGGTTGCCGTGTTATGCAAAAAAGAAGCACATTCCCATATGCTGGTGAGAAAACTTGAGAAATTGGTGTGAAAAATGATGACTGCAAAGCAGCACAGTTCCATACGATGAAACAGTGAATAAATCAGAATAATGGAGCATCCTGTACTTGAAGACTTCAATAACCAAAATACCATACATTTGTTGAGTCAAAGAAAAGTAAAAAGTAAAGAAACTAACCGATTTGAAAAACTAGTTTGCAGATGGTAGATTGGAGTAAGATATAGTTTTTTGACAATTGCTGAAAAATAGTTTCTCTCTGATGTGATCTTATGAGGCTGAGAATTTAATCTAGATATGTAAGAAAATAATGATATTGTCCTTTTTCTTTTCCTTTCTATCCTTTTGAAATTGAGGGAATCACAAGTTTATGCCATGGACTTAGAAACAGGCTGGAGACTCCTGAGTTCCTTAAGATAAGAGTCCAGGAATCCTCATCCTGAAAGTCTGTTGAGAGCCCTGTTAACCACTGCTGCCACCTGTTTGTGAAACTTGACTTTGTTATCTATCAAAACACCCAGGTCCTTAAATTCTGATACAGTTGCAAGTTGCTTACTGTTCCGTCTATGGATTTCAAATAGTAGGTATGACACAGATTGTTTTATCCTAAATACATGACCTTGCACTTTGCTGCATTGAATTCCACCTGCCATATCTTGACCACTGTCCTATTGTGTTGAAGTCTTCTTGGAATGTTTCATTCAGTTTGGCGGACTCTGCTGGTCTGTATACCTTTGTGTTGTCTGAGAATATCTTCATAATACTATTGATGACAGTCACAAATAGCAGAGGTTCATGAATACTACCCTGGGGTAAGCCACTGGTTACTGGGCTATGATCTGACTTTTGTACCACTAATGACCACCTTATGGCTGCATTCTATTAAGAATTGTGCACCTAGTTGTACAGCTTCCCATCATACCTTTATCTTGGTGAGTAATCTCTCGTGAAGTACCTTGTCAAACGCCTTCTTGAAGTCAAAGTACATGTACATGGTGTCAACAGGTAGACCCATAATGACATTAATATCTTTTTGAAGTATTTGTAAAAAGGGCTGTTTGTTTATATTTACATTCAGTGCTTGTATGTACAAAGCATTCGATGCATCTGTTGAAAATATTGATTTGATGCACCCTTTGAAAATGTTTATCATGTCTTTGGCATTGTAATGAATGGTGTTTTATTCATAGATGCAGGTAAAATTGTTTTATGGTAGTCAGACAAAAGCAGGCTTCAGCTTTTTATTCTGTGCCCTTCTCTTCTTTGCAAGTAAGTCACGGTTCAGACTACTTTGGAATTTGCCTCTCCTTCCAATCTCATGGAAGTAGATCTTTAATCCAGGTTGCATCATTTTCTCAATGATATGATTGATATGTGATGCAGTGTCTCCTGTCTTATAGTCTTGTAGTTGTATTACCCCCTGCAGGCTTGGGGATGTAGAAGAGGCCCAGTGTGCCCTCCTGTATGTGGTGAGGTGACTAATTGGAGCAACCTTTATACCCTGGGGTGTGTATTGTGATAATGTTCCAGCTTTAAAGGACTTGGACTTTTAAAAGAGTGTGGTTTATATATAAAAAAATTGGCTTTGTTCTTTAAGGATTTTATACTTTTATTGGCTTTATCTTTGTTTTGTGGACCTTTTTGGAGATACCTAAACTTACTTTGCACTGTATACCGTATATACTCGCGTATAATCCGGGTCCAAATGCAAACAACATAGATCCTGATCTGCCGTTGCATAATGTGCAGGCAGATCAGGGTCTATATTGTTTGTTTTACTCATTAGTCCTTACAAACAGCATAGACCCTGATTTGCCGGCGCATTATGCGACGGCAGATCTGGGTCTATGCAGTTTGCAGCTGGTATAAGTTTATACGCGAGTATATACGGTAATCAGGATTATGCTGATATGCCATTAAAGTATGACAAGTATGAGTTTTTACCTCAGCTGAATCTTATTCAGAATCAAAATATTCAGATGTTAAAAAAGTCTTATAGGCAAAAGACAAGGAGTGATTGTTACAATGATCTTAAAGACAAGCACATATCCTACTTGAATGGCAGGAGAAATGTTGATGTTGCTGCTGATATTTACAAATTTTCAGCCACATGCCTATCGTTGTTGTCAGCAAGTCTTGGGATTTGAATATTGTGACCAACCAAACTGATTAGTCTCTTTACTTGGAGATTTCAGTGTCAAACCCAAATATCTGTGTATCTATTGGAGGCAAAATGATTCACCACTATATCGATAATTTTGCTGTATTGATACATGCATTGATACAGAAAGGTTGAGTATCAATACAAAATGTTGCTTTACTGATAAATGTTATGTATAATCTGCAGTAGCTTTGAATAATTATTATTCATTTGCCTCATTATTCTGTACATAGAGAATTCATCAGAGTGAGCTGTTCTGGCAGCAGCATTTCCTTTATATTTGCAGGAAGTATAGTTTGGGGGATCTCCACTGCACCTGGACATGGTCTAGATAAGATTTTCTCAACAAGAGGAAAATTGCTTTATTTCTTCTGTTTTTAGCTCCACTGGTCATACACCAGAAGAGCTTATGGGATGGCCCTTTGCCTGTTGTCTGTCATCTAATGTCCAACTTTCACCAGAAGACTTCTTACAATGTCTAGTTGGTCCTAAATGAAAATGATTTCACTTGAACATTCAGTATGGCCACCACATTGGCCATCTTGAAAATCTTGTTATTGCTGCTCCTGCATGAATTGTCATATCAGCATGGGTGTTTCACTAAAAGACTTCATACAATATCTAGTTGGACCTAAATGAAAATAGTGCCTATCTGACATCCAATATGACCGCCATGGCATCCATCCTGAAAATCTTCTTTTTGCTCCTCCTGAACTGAAAGTCAAAATGACTTGGGGTTTCACCAGAAGACTACTTATGATGTCTAGTTGGTCCTAAATGAAAATAGTGCTGTCCAGACATCTTGAAAATCTTGTAATTGTAATTCTTCATGCATGGATGGTCACATCAGTATGGGATTTTCACTAAAAGATTTCTTATCATGTGTAGTTTGTTCTAAATGAAAATGATGATGATCTGATATCCAATATGGCCACCACAGCAACGATCTTGAAAATCTTGTTATTGCTACTCCTGAATGGAAAATCATATTAGCATGAGGTTTTCACTGAAAGACTTTGCATGAAGTCGAGTTGCTCTTAGATAAAAATTGTGGTGAAAATCTTATGGCTACTCCTTCTAGATGAAAAGTCATATCAACATTTGGTTTTCATCAGAAAACTTGTTGTGATGTCATAGTTGGTACTAAATGAAAATGGTGCCAATCCGACATCCAGTTTGGCCACCATGGCAGCCATATTGTAAATCTTGTTATTGCTACTTCTCCTAAATGGAAAGTCATATCGACATTAGGTTTTCACCAGAACGCTAATTATGATATCTAGTTGGTCCTGCATGAAAATGGTGCTGATCTGGCCACTGCAGCCATTTTCAAAATAAATCTCAAATATGGCTGCTACAATGAACATACTGAAAATTTTGTCACAAATTCTTTTGAATGGATGGTTATATGAGCATGGGTTTTTTACCAAAGTCTTCTAATGGTGTCTAGTTTGTCATAAATGAAAAATTCCATGCTGATATTACAGCCAATGGCGATATCCAAGTATTAAGTATGGTATCCAATGTTTCCCCACTTTGAGACTGGTACTTTTCTCAGTTAATAATTAGTGGTCTAATTCGTAAACCAAAAATGCAGTTTTACAATAATCAGTATATTAGCGAACATTTCACTAGCAATCTCTCTGAAAAAAATGATTGCATCTAGCATTCACAATTTGATCGAGATTTTGAAATATGTGCAATTTTTGACAGTTGTCAGTTTTAAAATCTACTTCCTGAACAAGGCCTATTCTGTCCTTTATTTGTTTGAGAAATGTAAGAGTTAGCTCCCAATATGAATATGATGGTTGTATGTTGTATTAATTATGTTACGGAGCTAGCAAGCAGAGAACATTAAACAAAGGGAGATCTGTATATTGATCCATGGGATATTTCAGCAAAACAAATTGTTTGGGCCACCAAAGGAAATTGGGGTTGCCAGGTTGTGCTAGTTAATATAGAATCATCCCTGTAATCAAACATATCCTGGACTGGGCTTGGTCATGAAGCTGTTTGACTCATTCAGAAAGACATGACTAACATCTTGATTAAGACTTCGTCTCGAAGAGTACAGCTTGTGTTTTGTGGTGTTCACAAAATATCACATGAAATTTATTTTAAGAATACTATTTGTTCCAAGCCAGGGAGTAAAATACCCAATTAAATACATTGTTTTCAAGAGTTCTGAAAGGAATTATCCATTTCTTTTGGTTATAGCTTTTATAGAGCCATGACAATTGGTTGCAGATTTTATAACATTGTGATGTTGAAGATTAACTAATTTACTGGAAAACTAATTAAGTTGTTGAGGATATCTTCAATCATTTTCAATGTTTGTTAATGTCAATTAAACACATGACAATTTTTTAAAAATTAATTAGTGTTTGTTTAGGAACATACAATGTGGTTCCATAACCCAAACTAGCCTATTTTATATACATACACAAAAGACAAATAATCAGTACCAAATGAGCCCCGTTTTTTGCCTCTGAACCAGTAACTGTAGATTGGAAACTGTGACATGAACTTGTGTGATCTGGATAAATGAAAGTAATTAACAAAAATTGGTACTGTCCTTTCTATTCTATTTTTTTACATCATTACCAGAATCATACATTATTTATTTTGTTGCCATGCTTGAAGTTTTCTTTTGCTTAGATTATCTCTCTTGGACTGAACAAAGGTGGAAAATTAAGAATAGAATGAATAATTATAATTCCGTTGTATATTTATGTTATATGTAATTTGAAACGTAATACTGTGTGATGATTCAGACACAAAACTTGCAATTTATCATTTGTTTTGAAAGAAGAAAAACACTTCCTAGTCCATGTTTTATTTCATTTGGTTGCACAACAACGCTATTCATGACATTTCATTTTTCCTCAAATTTCATGGTGACATTGACAGTGTTCGTTCCAGAAATGGGGGAAAAGTGGGGCCCAATGGCCCATCCCAGGTAAAAAAAGTGGGGTCGTTGAGAAAAATCAACAGGTTACAAACATCCTTCCCTATTTCTTGTTTATTGAAGAAATGTAAACAGACATCATTATCACAAGCACTCGCATCATGGATTTATTGATTTCTGCAATAAATATTCACTTTTCCAGCGTTATATGCTTTGAATCAATTCTTGTAGAGTCGGACTACAGCATGATTTTCTACAATTGCTTTGTCTATTAATAAACAATTGCCTTTCAACCTCCTTGTATTTTTAAGCTACTGATGTACAAACAAGCGAGGTCAAAATTAACTTTTTGCACTCTATGCACATATTTCCTTAATTATAGATTTGTTTTATTTTGTTTTAATTTTTTTTTACCTCTAGAAGGAGAAACCAAGAAGCAGAATCCCAAGGACTTTAATCCTGATGTGTATTGGAAGAAGTTTGGTAAGTGACATAAAATGTATTAGTTATCTTAGTTTACCTAATGATGTAACCTAGTTGCATATGCTACATACTTTATGCAAATCATACCCATACACGGGTCAAGGTCCTTCTTACTCCTGAGTCTCCCCAGCCTAAAAAAACAGAGACACTGGGTCAGATAGTCCTGCTTCCCAGGTTCCAGTGCAGGATGAGGATGTTCTTTCCGTCCTCGTGGATTCTCATGAGTTTAATATGGAACTGACAGGTGGTACCCCCTTCTGTCTGGTCTCCCGAACTGTCGGTTAAGGCGGCAGAGGAGAAAGATCTGGTCATTTGACAAAGTGCTTAATGAGGTTTACCATATATTGTCCAATGATCTGTGTCTCAAGCCCTCATACCCTGAGGACCCTAAGATTATCTCCAGCTTGGAGAAACCCTCTCGTCCAGATCTCTTGTTGCTTCCTCACTCAGCTACAGTAAAGGAGCTGTTCCAAAGGTTTTGTAAGGGCCAGGAGTTTCCTAGACAATCTAAAGGGTGGTCGGTCCCCCCTTCTATGTTGAGACCCTTGGTCTCTTCTGCTACTTATTGGGTTCACACCCCTTCCTGGCCACATAAACCTCCCACTTTAGATGCCACAGCAACACAAGTGGGTATTTCCACAGGGACTTGGGCTTGCCTTCCAGTTAAAACACTGGAGTACTTAGAGTAAAAAGCTAGGTCACTAGTAACCGTAGCTTCACATGCTGATCTCTTTTCAGCAGCCACATACAACCTGCTTAGAGAGGAATCTCTGTCGCCATTTGCTCTTCATCATTTGTTGGAAGCAGTGGCAAACACATCAAGGCATGCGTTATCCTTGTCCGTGGCTTTATCGGCAGAGCTTCTCCACCTCTGCAGGGATGTTGCTTTGGACACATCCAGGATATTACTGGAGCACAGTAAGAACCTTTTGAGGGCTGCTCCCCTGGAGGCAGAGACTCTTTTTTTTAGGGCTCATTCCCTCTGTGGTTTCTCAAGATTTGAGAGACCAGCAACATCGCACTCTTGCACTGGCACCTAGCCTGTTGAAACCGGCCAGGAAGCGAAGTCATCCTGAATGGCCACAGCGCACTTCACCCAACATTTTTTAAAGCCTCACAACCCCAGTCTAAGCAAAAACCCCAGTTCAGACCCTCCCTTCATCAGTCGGGGCCTAGAAGGACATGCCACAGGCGCCAAGGGAAGAGGTTTACAAGCCCTTCCCCCTTTCCTAAGGAAAAGGGGGGTCAGCCCTAGGGATCAATCACTCTCCTGCAGAGCATCCCTCTTCCGTGGGTTCCCGTAGGTGCCAGACTAAACCTTGCTTGGTCCTGCATCACGGTTGATGGCTGGGTCCTCACTATCAATAAAGGAGGATACCGTCTTCGGTTTCAATCTAGTGCGTTTAAAGGAAGAGGTACACTCCCTTCTCCAGAAGAGTTAAGTGGACAGTGTGTTCAACGACCATTCTCTGGCTTTCTACTCCTGAATTTTCCTGGTACCCAAGAAAGGGGTCAGTTCGGCTAATTATCGATCTTTTTTTCCTTAAACAGATTTCTGCAGGAGGAACCCTTCAAGATGGAAACAGCAGCTTCAGTCAGGAATGCCATAAGGCCTGGTCACTGGGCGGTCTCCATCGATCGTCAGGATGCGTATCTTTTTATGTATATCTTTCCTCCTCACAGGAAGTACCTCCGGTTTGCTTGGTCTGAGAGGTTTTCCAATTTCGCGCTCTGCCATTCGGTCTAGTCTCCACTCCCAGAGCATTTATCAGGGACATGGGAGTAGTTGCAGCCTACTGGGTATCCCAATCCTCCAATATTTTGATGGTTGGTTGATCCACAATGGCGGGCTTGAGTCCCTCAGAATCGGCCTGTCTGGCAGTTGGTCTATAGCGACCAGACAGGGTCTCTTACCAAACCTAGAAAAGTCAAATCTTTCTCCATCTCAGGATTATGTCTATGTGGGGATGAATTTCCTTACGAACAGGGGATTAGTCTATGTCCCTTAGGACAGAGTAGACAAGATCCTGTTCCTGTTGGAGACGCTGAGACCCAAGACCACATTGTCTCTCGTTCATTTTCTTTCTCTGCTGGGGACCTTGAACTCCACAGCGGACCTGGTCACCCTAGGCAGACTACACTTACATCCTCTCCAGTTTCTCCTTCTGGCAAACTGGAAACTGCACAGTGACCTCTGAATGTTCGGATTTCTCTAGGTCAGGTCTTTCATCATTTGTCTGGGTGGATCAATTGGGACCAGTTTCTTGCCAGAGTCCCTATACTCTTCCCCGATCCCCACTCCTATCTGTTCGCAGACACGTCAGATTCAGGGTGGGGCGCTCATCTGGAGCCGGAAGGTCTGATTCTTCAGGGTGTGTGGTCCCGGGAAGAATATACCCTCCACATAAACAATTTGGAAATGAGGGCAGTGTTCTTAGCCCTTCAGGAGTGCGTCAACATCATAAGGGGTTGCTGTGTGATGGTCTCCGACGACAACATGGTGGTGGCTTACCTCAGAAGACAAGAAGGCACACATGCCCCTTCTATCTGCATGGAGGTTTGGAACCTCTTTTGTTGGGCAACCTCGGAAGGGATTACCCTTCGAGTTCGCCACATTCCTGGCAAAAAGAATATTTTGGCGGACAGTCTATCCAGAAAAGGATGGATAGTCATCACGGAATGGTCTCTGCACTAATCCGTAGCAGATTCCCCTCTGTGGCCCCAACGATTGTGGTTCAGTGATCTTCTCGACCTGCTGGTAGACCAGCCAAGGACGTTACCCCAGAGGTGGGACCTTCTGTCTCAGCACAGGGGTTCTCTTCTGCACCTTCATGCTTATCTCATCTCAAATGATCTCTCTGCCAGGAGAAGTTTTTGAGCAAAGTCACCAAGTGCATCATTCAATCCAAGATGCGATCTACATCTAAGATTTACAATGCCAAGTGGAGAATCTTTTGCGATTGGTGCAGTACGAAATGTATCAATCCTAGCTGTCCCTCTTTGAGCGAAGTGGCTGATTTTCTTCTCTTCCTGTTTGAAGAGAGACTATGCTCGGTTTCTACTATCAAGGGCTACAGGGCAGCCCTTTCTAACACACTCAAATTTTTTAAGGGTCCGGCTATTGGTGCGGACTCTCACTTAGCAGACCTGATTAGGTATTTCAAACTGCAAATACCAGTGTCTCGCTCACTGATGCCTATGTGGAATCTCTCATGTGTCTTGTGATCTCTTAATAAATCCTCCTATGAACCTTTAAGTGAGGCTTCTTTCGAGAACTTTACCCTCAAGACTGTTTTCTTGCTCTCCTTAGCGTCTGTGAGGCAAAGGAGTGAGCTTCATGCTCTATCCATAGAGCAAGGCTGTTTGAGATTCAGTGGGAATTGTGAGTCAGTTTCTCTCCTTTGCCAACCAGGTTTTTTTAGCAAAAAAACAGCTTCCATCAGTCGCTCCACTTCCGATTGAGATCCCCAGTCTCAGTCGTACCTGTGCTGGGGATGATCGGTATAGACTTTTATGTCCAGTTAGAGCTCTACATTTTTATTTAGCAGCTTCTAAAGGGAGAAGGTAGCGTATGAAGCGTCTTTTCCTCCCCCTTAAGGGTTCAGCTGATATTTTAGCTTCCGCCGTTTCAAGGTGGATTACCAAAACTATCAAGAGAGCTTACCAGTCCCTTAACGAGAGGGATCTTTCTTTCATGAAAATGAAAGCTCATGAGGTTTGAGCCATTGCTACCTCATGGGCCTATTTAACTCATTCGTCTCTGGAGGATGTGATGAAAGCTGCGTTTTGGCAATCTCACATGACCTTCTCCTCCTTTTAGCTTCGCTCATTGGCTCACCAAAGTGAAGGCTTATTTTCTTTGGGTCCACTAGTCGTAGCTCAAAAAGTGGCCAATGCGGATACCTTCCTGCAGTAGTCAATGCCTCTACAGTGTGGGTGAGTATTCCTTGTTATTTTCCTTAACCAGTTGTGAGATCATCAGCCTCCAACCAAACTGGCAAATTCAGCTAAGCAATAGCAACAGAATAATCTATTACTGATATTAAAATGTAGTTTTTTGGGGGGTTAAGCTAATTTTAATTATGTAATACTTACCTGTTGCTATTGCCAGATTCCTTCCTCCCTTCCTGCACTGATGTCCCACTAGTAAAGCTACGTCCTGAAAAAGAATGAGGAATTGTGGGTGATACTTGTAGAATACTGTGGGGATCACACAGGGAGTTCTATTCATTAGAACTTTCTAGTGAATCCTATGGGAGGATGAATTCTCATCGTACAGTCGGGTATTTTCCATCACGGAAATAGATTAGCTAAGTAATAGCAGCAGGTAAGTATTATATAATTAAAATTAGTTTTACCCCCCCCCCAAAAAAAAAAAACTACATTTTAATATTTTTTGGAAAAACTTGCATGAAAATGAAGTTGTCATAAATTCTTCACAGGCTATGTGTTACTATTTGCTTTGATTACCATGGTATCAGAAACGGTTTTTTTCAAAAGATTCTTTCTTTTAACAATACATAATGAAAAGTGCGGTACTGTGATATTTAATTTCAAAACATGGGCAGAGCATTCTATTATATAGATTGAAAAAATATTCTGTTGACCATATTGAATGATTGACCATATTGAATGATATTTTACATTAATTAATTTTCATTTACAATTGAAAATCAAATTTACACTTCACCTCTCTCTCACTTCACACTCAGACTCTCACTTCTCCCATTATTAGCTCATCTGGTCATAAGGCCAAGTGAGCTTACATTTTTCTGTCAATCAACATTTGTTTCCACTCTCGAGGCCATGTTTTTGATAAGATTTTGATCAAACTTGTAATATTGGTTTGTATCCGCACTATCTCAGACAAGTTCAGATATGAGTGAGATCTATGCATACTAATGAGGTGATATTGCATTCGATTAGCTGAGCTTGTTACCACTCTGGAGGCTATATTTCTGATCTGATTTTGATAAAACTTGGAATATATGTTTATATTTTCAAGATCTCAGATCAAAATCTGAATATGGGCTTATATCATCAAGATCGTGGACAATTTCGAAAGTAAGCAGGATCAGCACATATTAATGAGGTGATCTTGCATCTGACTGGCCGAGCTTGTTACCACTCTTGAAGTCATATTTTTGATCTGTTGGGTTTATTATCATCAAAATTGGAGATGACTTCGATTGTGAGCAAGAGACTGCATATTAATCATGCCTGTCTTGGAAATATTATCAGGATATAGTAACATAGGTAAAATCTGCATGATATAAATAGTGGAGATAGTGTTCATAAGATGAGTTCATAAAATACTACATAAGTCTGCTTAGTGACATGGTCAGCTATGTAGTTATATAAATGAGGTGAGTGATATCGGGTCCACTTAGACCTCATGTTCTCCATCTGTTGTTCCTATGTCATAAAAAGATACTAATTTGGTGTAAACCAGTGGAGTATGTATAAAGCCCCACATGACACTCTTGTCAATAATGTTGTCAATAATTTGGTAATAATAATAATAATAAAAATGAATTAGTTACAAAGTAATTCAAGAGATAATGACTGTTGGTAATAACTAACATTGTACATGTACATGTATATGCATACTAATCATGCAGTTGTATGTTTTATCAGGTGACGTATTTAAGGCATTGTCCCACGAAGCTACAAAGTTATCAATGGCATTTTCAAGCCCTCCTGCTCCTTCTCCAGAGGTAAGAGAGAACGTTAAATCATGTCACTGTAGAAAGAGAATAAAAACTTTATGTATGCAATATTCTCATTAGTAGCTGGCAGTGGGCTTAAAATCCTTGTACTTTTGCAAATTGTAACACTAACCATTTACTTTTACAATATTATAACATTTATTTGGTTACATTGTTGTATTGACACAGCCTTGTACTTTTTAATTTTTAGCCTGCTACTCCAAAAGATAGCAGGAAGGCTCCATATGGAAATCAATATGCCCATAGGAATTTACACTCACTGTCCACCTTCCATCTCTCCAGATAAAACCTTGGTAGTATTTGTATGCAGTATCTTTGGCCAATTGTATGCTTATTTTTATGTTAGTCACGGCTGACCAAGCAGCTGTCATGTGGAGAAATACCTTTTCATCTTTGTATATCCTCAGTTTGGCATCTATTGATTTCATTGTGTTGATTTTCTTTCTTGTTGACTTTGATCAACAAAGGACTTCCACATAGTCAAGCATGGTTATGGTTGGAGAGCACTATAGTATAGTCTGTTTAATCAAGAAGTTGACCTGTTTTTTTGTTAATTTTTTCTTAAATTTGCTGACTCTACACAAATTTAAGATATTTTGAGGCTTTGTTTGTATGTTTTGCTTTGTTATCATCCATTTTTAGCTCAATTGTCTGTATGGCCAATTGACTTTGCATCTGATTATCTGAGCTTGTTAACACTGTAGAGAACATGTTTCTGACTTGAGTTGATCAGCATTGGTTTGTAAGCATATATCATGAAGGTTTTCTTGGATGGGTTTGATTAGGAGCGACATCCATGCATATTAATGGGGTGATCTTGCATCTGATTGACTGAGTTTGTGAACACTCTAGAGGCCATGTTTCTGATCAGATTTGATATGTAAGCTTTCATCATCAAAATCTCAGATGAGTTCAATTATGAGTGACTTCCATACATATTAATGGAGTGATCTTGCATCTGATTGGCTGAACTTATGAACACTCAAGGGGCAATATGTCTGATCAGATTTTGACCAGATTTGGTATGTCAGCTTACATCATCATCATCTTGTATGAGTTAATTTATGAGTAGCTTCCAAGCATATTAATGAGGTGATCTTGAATCTGATTGGCTAATATTCTGAACACTTTAGAGGCCATAATTCTTATCAGATTTTGATCACATTTAGTATGTAAGCTTATACCATCAAGACCGCAAATACGTTTGATTATGAGAGACATCCATGCATATTATTAAGGTGATTTTGCATCTGAATGGCTGAGCTTGTGAATGCTCTAGAGGCCATATTTTTGATTAGATTTGGTACATAAGCTTGTATCATCCAGATTTCAGATGAGTTCGATTATGAGTGGGATCCATGCATGTTAATGAGGATCCAGGTTGATCAGATGTTGGGAATCAAACTGAAACCTTCTGATCATGAGTTCAACACCTTAGCCACTGAACTACTACAGCTCTCTTGGGTGGGGATCTCAGTGGTTTCCAAATTATGACTCCATGGGCAGGGCCACAGGTGGACAAGGACAGACCCAGTAATCAATGCTGACTGCAGATTAACTCCCCATATAATGTCAAATTAGTGTATATACTTTCGGGCTTGGTCTGTGAACAGTTCATAAGTTATTAATCAGGGCCCATTCCCCAAGGATGGGGAGAGAGCCCTGGGAGAATGCTGGTTCTATAAATGACTTGTCCTTTTTATGTAAAAAAAATGATCCAGTATATTCGGTCAGGGAAAGAGATAAATGACACCAGCATTAATCAACAGCTTTCTTTCCCCTCTTTAGTTCAGTGTATGTGTGAATTTGCATTCACAAGCTGACATATATGTCAGCTTCTGAATTTAATTACTAAGAGTAAAGAGACCCATGGCCTGAAAAAACAACCAACCAACTTATGAATTTCAATTCATGTGAAAGATGTGACTCTGTTGTGCACACATTAAAGTTTTGTCTGTAAATTTAACTTTTAAAGAATCTTGGGTCACTTCGATTATGGACAATTGGCTATGTAAATTAATTATACCTTTATCTTTGGAAAGATTTTTTATCAGACTATGGTAAAATAGGTAAAATCAACATATTAAGTTTGGGAAATAGTTTGCATTGGTTGTGTTCTTAAAATACTTCATAAGCCTTCTTAGTGAAATAGTCAACTGTTAAGTTATGTAAAAGAGCTGAGTAATATCAGGTCCACTTGGGCCTCTTGTTTATTTGGGAATTACCCTGGACTGGGCTTAACATAGTCCCTGCATGTGTTAGATAAAACCGTAGATTTTGCATTTTTATGTTCTTGGATTTTCAAGAATTTATGCAATACTGATTTGTTCATTTCTGATAAATTTAAAAAATGTGAACATCCAAATTATTAAAAAAAACAAACAATTTCTGCAAACTCAGACAGTTAAAAATTAATTTTTTTCATGTTCACTTTAAAGGTTTATTGTATTCAGTATTCAAGTAAAACAAATTTCCCTGCTCTTATCCCCTTTGATGGAGTAAAATGCTTTATTTTGCATCTGTGTCCACAAATTTGAGTCTTCCAGTTTCAATGTGTTTTTTTTTATTCCAGGCCCTAGAAGGTCTCCTTGGATCATTTGAGAAGGCAGTCCTAGCACTGGTTTCATTTTATTATACATTGCCAAAGAGACAAGGTATTTTCTGGGACTTGTAAATCTTTTTTTCTTTCTTTTCTTAACAGTTTTCTCATTTAAAAAACTACTCTTGATCTGACTTATAAAATTCATTGCTTTTTTTTCAACTAGGATATCAATGAATATCAGAGGAAAAGTTCAATGATTTATCTGATATATGATTATGCAGATGTATTTATATTTCACCAGGTATCACCTTGAGGAAAGTTGTACGCAAGAGTGTGATGCGGTGTCTTGAGAGTGTCATCATCTTGGTGGAAAACCTCAAACAGGGGAATGCTGGGTAATTGAAATTTTAATGCCACAAGTAATAAGTAAGCCTATGGGTCTTATTGGCTTTCATAAACCCTGAATTTAAAAAATCATAAATGTTTAAAAAAAAAAAAAAAAAAAAGTAAAAATGAAGGTTACAGTCTTCCTGATTCAACTAGTGGCTGCTGGAACTTGTTCCATTTTGCCATGCCTTGAAGTGCCTCAGAGCACAGGACTTGGATTGGAAACCAGTCCATTGCATGTAATCCATTTCTGCAGAGACTGAAACCTGTTCTTGGTTGAGTCAACTTTAGTACAATCAAGATATAGTGCTTTGCTCAAAGGCACAACGGCAGTGTCTCAGCAAGCCTTGAACCAAAAAGCATTTGATTGCGAATTCAAAAGCCAAATACATGAACTAAGCCAAAATTACACAACCTTATTCATAAAATACCATCTAGTAAAGGTTTTTAAGTGGTCTTGCAAAACCTAAAGATTATTAAAGATTAGTGGATTAAGGTAATTTTATAGTGATTATGATCAAGAAAAGTTACAGATGTATTTGTATTTGGATGTTTGATTGGATAAACAAATGATATTTCCCAACTTGGATGACAGTAGAAAAGTGTAGATTTTGAACAAGAAGATAAATGTTAAATGATTTGAACTAGATGGAGTACTTGTAAAGTTTTTTGTTAATTAGGACCACATTGGTGATATAATCTTTACAAATTTTTTTAAAAACTAGGTCTTTAAAAGGATAAATTGTCTATATTTTGAAAACCCTATGGTATGCAGATTAATTCTGTAATTCTGCGTTATCACATTTGGAAAAGACTGAAATAAAATTAATTTATTTAGAAAAATCAGGTTTTACAATATTGTCAGTAAAAAAAATGATAATTATTTAATATGTTTGGTTGGTGCTAGGGAAAATAAACAAGATCTCTGTTTTTCATCACCACTAGTCCATTTCATTGATCTTTGTTGGATTGGTCCCTCTGGACAAGGTCCCAGGTTAATGAATGTCACAAAAATTAGACCACCTGCAGGGACAGAGTGAAATAGCTAGTGTTTAAAATGTACGAAGTTCATTAACTTTGTATTTTTTATAATCTGTTTAACATGGAGACTCATATGTATTTCTGATGATTATTTTGTTTGGTTCCATGCCTTTACAAATATAAGGCCAGATGATTTTGTAAAATAATTTGTACATTTTACATTTAAATGATTTTTTTTAACATTTGCAAATATCATGCCATTGTCAACTGTCTTTTCCTTCAGATTTTAGGATTTAAATGTTTACATTTTCATCAAGATCACTATGATACCTGTCTATAAAGGGCAATCAAGAACAATGATACCTGTCTATAAAGGACATTCACAATCGCTATGATACCTGTCTATAAAGGAAAACCAAGAACACTTATACCTGTCTATGAAGGACACTTAAGATCACTCTGATACATGTCTGTAATGGACAATAAAGAACACTGATACCTGTCTATAAAGGTCACTCAAGATTACTATGATACCTGTCTATAAAGGACACACAAGATTAATATTATACCTGTATATAAAGGGCACTCAATATTACTATGATACATGTCTGTAAAGGACACTCAAGATCACTGTTATACTGGACATCCAAGATCACTGATACCTGTCTGTAAAGGACACTCAAGATCATTACACTGTCTATAAAAGGAAAATCAAGAACATTGATACCTGTCTATAAAGGACACAAAAGATCACTATGATACATGTCTATAAAGGACAATCAAGAACACTTTGATACCTTTCCATAAAGGACACTCAAGATCACATGATACCTGTCTATAAAGGACAGTAAAGAACAATATTATACCTGTCTATAAAGGACATCCAAGAACACTGTGATATCTGTCAATAAAGGACACTCAAGATCACTATGATACCTGTCTGTAAAGGAAAGTAAAGAACACTATGATACATGTCCGTAAAGGACACTCAAGAGCACTACACTACCTGTCTATAATGGACACTCCAGATCAATATGAAACCTGTCTATGAATGACACCCAAGGGATCATAACATGTCCTTTATATAGAGGTTTAGTAGTGAAATTATGTTTTCCTCTATGAACAGGTGTCCCCACCCCCAAAACAGATTCAATGTAATTTGTGTATAATTTATTATTATTTCATTTTAAGTAAAGTCTTAGTAAATAAAATGCAACAATAGGAATTCTTGTGTGTAAAATGAATCAGCAAAATTTTCACCTGTATTGAGTTTTTTTTCTCAAACTTAATTCTGTTTATTGTACCTCTATAGCTATGTCAAGTCTGACATTGATAGTAAGAAAGATCAACTTTTACTTAGAGGCTGGTTTTATAGGGGTTTTTTTTAACGTGTGGAAAGTTTTAACACAATCTGCAAATTTCTTAAATTGGGACTTCCTGATTAAAAAAAAATGAAGAACACTGCTTTTAAAAATCATGAGTATTCTGAATTTTGGTAGAAAAATTGGGGAAAAATTGTAGCAGCCAGAAGAAAGTTGCATAAAAACCTACAAAAGGATGCCTAGTACAGGCAAACAAACAGTTTGTATATGTTTATTTCATGGCTGAGGTTTAGTTTATAGTCTTTTGAAAATTGAGGGTGTTTTTTGTAACCTTGTCACTTGCAGAAATAGTGAACAGCTGCAGTCTACAGGAGCCTTATGGCAGGAAGTAGACAATTTCAGCAATATACCCAGAGGTGTGTACACTCCTATGCAATATTCTTTTTCCCAGTGTCAATCATATGCCCCTCTTACAAGCATTCATAGATCCATGGAACTGTGAATTTTGTAGTGGAAACCACTGGAATATCGCCAGCACATACAGTTCAACATTCATAAACTTCCCACATATTAAGAACTGTGAAATATGATATAAAGTAGCTCTTCAAAAATTATTGTTATACTGGACTAAAGTGACCTGGAAATTTGACCTTTGTTCAGAAAATTGAGTAGGGTTCCAGTTAACTTAATTTGACTAATTAGCAATATTATGTTCATGCATTGTGTATGCTTTGTGTTGACGAGTTCTAATTACCATACATCCCAACATGTAAATTGCAGGAACATGGATTAACCTTTTGGCAGCAGACCAATTCCAAATGAATATTTATAAAAGGTCAAACTGCCATGTCATTATGGTCAAGCTAATCTCAGATTGTATTGCTTAGTTTAATGTAAATTACAGTATTATAGCAGACTTGTGCACTGTAGTAATGAAAATTTGTTACCTTTAAACACAAAAGAATTGATCATAATTTGTTTCCAAGGATGCAGTAATTTTTTGCATACATATTAAAAGCATCAATATTTTATCTGTATTAAAAAAATTATGGATCGATTGCCATCCTTGCTCTTACAAATTTCTTGATGTAACATGAACCAACTTTGAATCCCAGAGTCTACCGTGATGTTATTGATACTGTGTGATAATAGCACTTGCAGTCATTATAGTGAGGGATTACAATTTAGGCTTCTATTTGCCTTCCTGTGATACCCATTAGATTAATTACTAATTGCTTGTTCAAAATCAATTACTTCAAGCATGGATATCAGTTTTTTTTTTACTTAATTCAGAGACAATTCCTTGTGCCAATGCATGTATGTAATTGTCCAGTGGTTACAAAGTGATTGTGAGGTCAAAGGTCAAATTGAAGATTCTATTTCGTCCATTTGGGTGTTTGTAGTATTCACCCCTTGTGTCAAAGTATAAAATGAATAATGGTATTTACATTGTCTTCATTTTTTTGGGTTCACTTGGATGAAACCAGTACACACTTAAAGCAAGACATTTCATGTGACTTTTAACCTTGCCCTAGTTTTGAATGTGTTTTTGTTATTCACTTTACTTCTTTACAACAACAGTTTTTTTTTGTTGTACATCATTAAAGATGTGCTGAAAGGCACACATTGTAATTGTATGAGGATTAAGATGTGCTGGAAAAAAAAAAACACTTTCCCATGAAGAAAATAAAAGGATTGAACCTTGGAAGTACATGTAACAATTTTGAAAAGTATTGACCATGCTTCACTTGTGCTGTGTAAAGCATTGCAGAATATACTTAAGTACGGCTGAAACGGTTACCCGGATACCTGTCAATGGTTAGAGTATTAGTAGTAACCGGTTACAGAATTTGGTAACCGGTTAATCATTACACACACACACCCACACCCAACCAGCACCACCATCCTGCCTCCCTTAGTAATGCCAAGTGCGTGAAATAAATTGAATAATTGTAGAAACTAATTGAAAATGTGTATAAACTTTATCAGACTTTTCTTCAAAAATAAGCTCCTTTAAAGATAAATTGAAACAATGTAGCTCGTCTGCTCCAGATGCAGCACAGTGCTACACATCTAATAACTGATATTTGTTTTCTTGTTGAAGTTGTACTCATTGTTTTAACTTCCAGTGTGCATATTCGTGTTTTCTTATGACTAATCTCAGGTATCTTATATAGGTATGAAGTGGTCCTTAAATTGGCTGAACCAGAGACAGAGACAGCTTCTTGTGATACCCAAATAATTAATTTAAAGCTATATTTAGTCACTATCATAATGATGAGTTGTGGTGTATTTGGAGGTTTGGAACAGACTTTAGCCACAGATAGCATATCCAAGCAGTTTTACTTGTTACTTGCTCACTCAAGTTTTTCGTCTATTCAGATTTATCATAGTCAGTTTCCATATTCCGGCAAATGTGCTTACACACATGGATTGAAATTAGAACTTTATGCAAACAGACATGCATGCATTCGAAAACATTCAAACCTTATTTTCTTCCTCTCAGAGTTCTTGCATCTTATCTTCTTTCATCTAAGTCAGTTTAACCCAAGCAAGACACAAGTTCAGAACTTAGCGTTTGAGTAATCCTGATAATTGTCATGTTTGGTACTGATTAATGCATGAAATGGCAGAGAATATGATGAAAATAATATAAGGTAGAATGTATATGTAGAGCTCATGAAAAAGCAAGCGGGAAATATATGTGTATCAGAAAGTGTAACACATAAGTTTCACCATATTTTAGAAACTGGAAAGCTTGATTAGGCTGTAATTCTTGCCAGTTCACAATCTGTACATGATGTGTTTTTGACTGCGATTAACCAGTTACAGTTTGGCTAATGTATTAGGGGAACCAGTTAAGGAATTTACTAACTGTTTCAGCCCTATACTTAAGTCATATATTGTGCTGTAATGCAAATAATGTTATATTACACTTGCCATTTTAACACTTATGGCTGTTACACTGCACATGACAGGCACACCAGGTTCTACTGATCTTGTTTGTGGACAAATCTATATTTGACCATGACCCCCATGGACTCAAAGCGGATGACATGTCAAACCTGTCTCATTGGATCACTCTGTAACACAGAGCAGACCACACTTGTATAATCCGATACCAACTGCAAACTGCATATACCCAGATCTGCTGTCGCACAATGTGCCGGCAGAACTGGGTCTATGCAGTTTGTAGGGACTAATCAGTAGAACAAACAACATAGACCCTGATCTGCCAGCACATTATGCGACAGCAGATCAGGATCTATGTCGTTTGCATTTGGACCCGGCTTTTACACGAGTATATTCGTTATGTGCTGGCAGATCAGGATCTGTGTTGTTTGTTCTACTGATTACTCCTAATAAACTGCATATACCCAGATCTGCTGGTGCATTATGTGTTAACAGATCTGGGTCTGTGCAGTTTGCAGTTGGAATCGACTTATAGGTGAGTATATACAGTAGAGAGGTGTAATTCATTATACAGGCAGGAGTGGAAAATGGTTAATACTTTGTTTATGTACTTTAAAAGATCCCAGGTCAGCGTGAACATTATATATTTTTCTGGCCCAGTATTAAAAAGTCTTTAAAAAAGATTATGCTGATGAAATCAAAACAGCTATGTAGGTTAAGTTGAATAATTAGATTTGTTCTCATCAATGAAAATGGAATATATTATCAGTGGTCATGAATCTGTAACCTGTGCATATAATTATAGCTGTAACAAAATACATGTATGCTGACATAATATGTAAAACATAGATTCAAGATATATGAATTAAATCATTCAGATGCAGCAAACATTTATATTTTACTTATAATATTTGTAACTAGTAATGACCTAATTGCAGATAATGAAATGATACCAATATTTGCAAAACTTCTCAGATTTGTTGTGCACTCAAGTGTCATTTCTGTAAGAAGCATCAAATCTATTTAATTGTTGTTCACTATGCTATCCTTAAATTGACAAAATTCTTAATCTGCATTAAATATCTCGCAGTGTCTGAATCATTTAAATGTAAATCCTTGATGTTCATTCCAAACCTTCAGGAAATTGATGAATCCCCAAATTAGAGATAATGACACCTACACCTGCATTGCTCTTCACGTAAAGTCAAAGATTTTCTTTTGAAACTATTGCCATTTTGTTTGAGAAATTTTTTTGAATCATAGTGATAATTTAACACATTCATTCCAAGGTCTAGATGGGCCTAAAAGAAAATGGTGCAACTCGGACATCCTATATAGCAGCCACTAAAAGTCTTTATATGATGTCTAGCTGGTCTTAAATGAAAATGATGCTGATCTAGCATCCAATATGGTCACCATTGTGGCCATCTTGAAAATCTTGTTATTGCCACTCTTGAACAGATGGTCATATTAATTTCGGGTTGTCACTAAAAGACTTCTTATGATGTCTGGTTGGTCTGAAATGAAAATTGTACTGATCTGACTTCCACCATGACCACCATGGTGACCATCTTCAAAATCTTGTTATTGCTACTTCTACAGAATTGATAGTTGTAGTGACAGTTGTCCTTGTGAATTTAGAACAAACAGTTGATGGCTGCTGTTAGGTAGGTGGAATTTTGGGATTCATCAGTTAAGTGTGCACTTGGATTGAGAAGTTTTGTGGATACAGAATCAGATTATAGATCATCAGAGTGAACAAAGTTTATGTCTTGTTTTGACAGAAAACAAGTCCGCTGTGTTGGAAGTCCTGAAGAGAAACATGCATTTGGTCAGTGATGCCTTGCAGGAATTAGATCAGGTAATGAAAACTGCAAAAAGTGTTAACTTTATTTATTGTATGTATAATGTATAATGAGTTCTAACAACATAAGAACTCACTTCGTGGTTTCAAAAATGAAAGTCCAGGGCCAGATTCTGCAAAAACTGGGAGTACATATATAGACAACAGAATACCCAATTTGAAAAAGACATGAAGCTAAGACTCTCACTGTCAAGAGTTCTGAACTCTGAACTTTTATAACTGGCTTGCGGTGGTCTTTAAGCTGGAAATGTTTAAAAATACCTAGAGGATGACACCAACTTTGGATTGGCAACCACTTACCCTTGTGTATACTATAACTCGGAATCAAACTGGGACTCTTGAGGCACAAAGCAAGCACATTGTGGCTGACTTATCAAAGGGGTGTAGTGGACATCCAACAAGCCATCTTGAGGAGAAAAAAAACACCCAAATTTATACGGTAGAATTAAACAATGCAAAGTTTGAAGTCAACTTTACCATGAATTACCCTTTGCATGTGATTCGTTTTAACTCTATTAGTGAAAGACCAGGAGAGTTTATGTCATGTCATGTCATCCATCATACATCTGGTAGACAGTTGCTTGTTACTACTGCTCCTAAACCATTGAGAGAATTGTCTTGAAACTTGACATGCACATTCATATTGAGGTCTAGTTGGTCCCAAGTGAAAATATTAACCCCCCCCCCACACACACACACACTTCCTTTCAGGAGCCAACATAAAAATGTTATCACCATTCCTCCAGAATGGAAACAGATTGTCATATTGACATTGGGTTTTAACTGAAAGATGTCTTGTGATATGTAGATGGTCCTCAATGAAAATGTTGACGATCTGGTAGTCATTTTGAAAATCTTTTTATCACTTCTCCTGCATGAATGGTCATATTGACATGGTGTTTTCACTGAAGAACTTCTGGTGACATTTTTTTTTATCACTACTACTCTTGAAAGAATGGTAATATTGACAGAGGATTTCCACTAAAATACTTCTTAAATATATAATTGGTCCTGAGTGAAAATGGTACAGATCTGACCACCACCATATGTACCCTATTGTGAATACATTTGAAAGCCAGACCACTTGTGGGTGAAGTCAAAGGTAACTTCTTGCATTTTTGTACTTCACTGAGGTTATGAACACAATGACTTATATAAATGCATTTAGACCAGTCATTATATTTCATTGTTTTTCGATAAACAAGCTGATAGTCAGTATTCAAACATTGATTTAAAGGTCAAGGTCTTTACTTGGATTTTTATCGGTGCTGGTGTGTGAGCAGGCTAAGACAAATGAGGATGATTTTTTTTATATCAAATCCTGTTTGTTGATATATCTGACGAATACCTTGAATTGATGCCAGTGCAGTAACTTGAGTTTTTTTTTTTTAAATATATAAATTATGGATGAAACCAAACTTAACATGTGAATATATCTTTATATTATCTGAAATGAGCTTCCTTCCATGATATATATTTCAGGGTCAAAGCCATTGACAAAGATTTTATAATATGTTAGCTCAGACATATAAGAAAATAGTTTTGTTAACAAAATTTGATATGTTGGAGTTTCTTATGAATATTTGAGATGATTTCAGTACTCAGCAGTTAAAAAGATACAAGAAGGGTAGAAACTGACTTCTTGTGATTTTCTACAAATTCTTTTCGGTAAGTTGAGTGTCATTCCTTTCAAAGGACTCTTATTGTAATGGAGACATTTCAAGACATATCATTAAATTTTTAGTGATCCTGCACTTTTTAACTTGTCTCTACAAAGTTATCTCTACAAAGTAACGGAGAACTAGTGTACACCCCCTGGCATTTGTGTTTGCACATGTAAAAGCATATATATATATATATATATGTACAACCTCACTGTTTATCAACTATTCTTTCTTCCTAGATCCTAGGCAACAGCTTGGATTTGGTTTTTAAGCAACTATCCTTGGGGAGGGAACAAAGAAGGCTCTACTTTGCACATACATGTACATTAGTTGTACATTCTTGAGTAGTACTTAGCATTGAGCTGAGGTTTTGTTTTTACCCTGTATACATACTGTTGCACCTTGAATCATGAAACTTGATGAGAAGATGCATCTTGATGAGTAGTACACCCTCCTCTTAAAGTAGGTCACTGTAGCCATATTTTGGTGTTTTAGTTTTTATTTCTCAAGCTCTGTTCATGCTTGAATCCTAAAACTACCACACCCATGCTACCAAAAAAGGTCACTTTGAGCTACATTTCACATTTTACTGGCTTACAGGGTTTCCATTAATGGAAGTCCTGGCATATTATATGTCAGCTTCTTCTCCATAGCATCCAGAATTCTACCATTGGACAGCTTAGGGACTTCACTTTCTTTCACCTATACACACAAATAAAAAAGCCCCAGTTGTCTGAAATGCAACTTATCTCTGCCACCAGAGCCAGTTAATTGTGCCTGTTAATTGATTTACAATACCCAATAAAGAAAACAATGCTGACTTGCATGTCATTTCCTGCATAGCCACCAGTACTGCATCAGACTTGCTTTGGACACTGGTAAGGGAATAATAGAGTCTAAGGTTTTCGTCATTCATATAGGCATATCTTAGCAAATTGTCCATATATATGTTTATTCCCAGTCAACCTGTCTACTGCCACTAGCATTCAAAAAAATTACTGACAGCATCTTGCTACAGGACAAGTGTATTGAGCCTCAGAGCTCAAACTAACAGAGTGGATGACAGTGTGTGCTGACAACTAATGTATATTTTACAACCATACAGTAGGCACTTTCAGTTCTGCTTCGACTGGTACTGCTCAGACTGTTGAATACCATAATTATACCATGTGAGATAACCTCACCAATTTTAAGCAAGAAGTAGAACTCACCTGTACCGGGCTATGTGTGTAATGGTGATAAACTTACAGAGACTTATAATGAACAAATTAAATAGACATTGGAATGTGTCCTGAAACTAGTATAGGTATTCATAACAATTGATGTGGCATCATTATTGAAGGCTGGATTACTGATTAAATTTATTAGGTATCTTGTTTATTTTCTTGAATTAGTAGATGTTTAATAACAATAATACATTACCTGCTAATATTATGTTGCTATGTCTTTTCCTGGTGATAGTCCTCAGTCTAAGAATATTCCTTCCTCCAAGTAGTAATTGGAGGTCTAGGGGGGGAAAAAACACTTGATCCCAGTCCTAAGCTATTTTGTTCACTCAGAATATTGTCCTTGTTTTCCTTGTACTTCATGTAGTTTTCACATATCGCTTGGGTTCTGAGTGTTTTCAACATCTAAGTAGTCTTTTGGCATTTCTACTGTCATGTCCTTTTTTGTGTTGTATTGGATATTTTCTCCACAGTCCTACCACAATTTTCATTTATGTGTCCCTTGTCATTTAATTTTAATACTTTGCGTACCTTGCTAATGAAGCGGTACTTTATTTTTATCCCTCTCTTAGTAACCAGTGTTAGGATAAGTATTACTGACCCAATTCTTGTTCCAGTTCATTGCTTTTATTTCTTGTATTTCCTTTCAGCCATCAATATGGCTCAAAGTGTTGGGTGGGGCCCCGAGTGGCCAAGTGGTCTAAGGTGCTCGCCTTTACAGATCACTGACATCTCGCCTCTGTCCACGTGGTTTCGAGACTCTGGCTTGGCCAAAGTGGGTATGTGAGAAAGCTTTACAGTAGCTTCCCGTGGGTCAGTGGTTCTTCCCTGGGTTTTTCTGGGTTCTTCCTCCACCAGATATACTGGTCACCATGTATAAGCCTATCATGTGCTGAAAAATGGCGTTAAACCCATAACAACAACAACAATAACAACAAAGTGGGGGTAAATGCGGTTATAAAACGACTGCTTGGAGCACACACTCTACTTGCTTGGCATGCTTTGTGTGTATATGCTCAGATGGTTGTCCTTTTTGTTGCCTTGGTCTGATGGGGTATGGTATGGGACTTAGTGGAATGTCACCATGCCTGCATGGCCAGGAAGTCAACATCACCCAGTAGTGACCCTGGCCTTCCAGACGCAAGGGAAACTTCTTGCTTGGGTGGAGCTGATTTTTGATCGAGGGGATCTTGTTCATTGGACTTGTGAGTTTACTGAACAGAGACTCCCTGATAATGTCTGTATCATCTGACTGCTTATTGCTTAGTGACTGGTACCTGGTAATTTGTCAAGTAAAAGTCACCAAGTGTTTGTCACCAGTCTCTGCACCAGTGTCAGTCTCAGTCACCAGGTATGGTGTTTGGTATTGACCTCCCAGTTTCTGTCTCAGGTCACCAAGCTCAGAACACCGTGCACCAGGTTTAGTCAGGTTTTAAGACCGGGCACCAGATTTTAACCACCAGTCTATGCAAAGGGATCGGCTTGATACCCCATCCCACCCCTTTCTCTATAGGAAACAGGCTCTGAATTTTGATGGCCCATCTAGAGGAAGAAATAGGGTTTACATGCCTCCTTTCTGGATGTTCTCATTCAACTCTTGTGGCTTGGGGACTTCCACCATCCGGTGGTTGTCTGCTCACTATACCTCTCCAGGGGACTCTGAACCTGTCAAAGGACTTTGTTCCCCTATGAAGGCTTCATATGTGGCATCTTAATATTTTGCTTCTAGAAACCTGGGGACCTCACAAGGACCCAGTCTGCTTGGATTTCCTTCGGATCCAAATTTCTTCACCAGCAGAGTTAGTGGAAAAAGCAGGACAGGTTTTGACCCAAGTTCCAATTTATTCCTGTAACCTCATCCCTTCCTGCACACCAACACCTCAGTTTCCAGCTGGGGGGCTCACCTAGAACCAGAGGGGTAGCCCTGCCGGGGTTTGTGGTCACAGAAAAATGTTCGGGCACTACACAGGTGTGTCTACTGCATTAGACATCACTGCATCATGGTCACTACACTACAGAGAGAAGGGGCACTCATGCCTCTTCTCTCTGCTTGGAAGTCTGGAACCTCATCTGTTAGACAGCTTCAGAGGAGATCACTCTCAGATTCTGCCACATTCAAGGCAGGAGAAATATTCTGGTGAGCAGTCTGTGCAGACATGGATGAGCAGTCCTTATGGAATGGTCTCTGCACCAGTTTGTAGCAGAGACACGTTTTCAGCTGTGGGGAAACAATGGTAGACTTTTTCATCATGAGGTTGAACAACAAGCTTCCTCTTTATGTCCCTCCAGTTGTAGACCAGAGGGCATAGGTGGTTGATGCCTTCAGTCAGAAGTGGGATTGACTGTACACCTATGCCTTCCCACCTTTCAGAATAATCCATCATGATCTTTTTTTGATGAGAATCAAAGCCAACAAGGTTTGAACTATTGCTGCATCTTGAGCCTTTCCTAATCATTCTTCTTTGGATGATGTCATGGAGCTGTATTCTGGTGGTCTCACTCCAACTTCTCTTTCTTCTACCTTCGATCAGTGTCGCACCAGGGCGAAAGCATTTACACATTAGGCCCTATTGAGTCAGCCCATCAAGTTGCCAAGTCAAGTTCCAGTCTACAGCAGAGCACCCTACTGACAGCAGATGAAAGTTCACTTTGATATCTTATCTACAGGTCATCAGCCTCCCACTGCCCTGGAAAAGTAAGGAAAATAGTAATAGCAGGTATTGTATTACCACTATTAAAATGCAGCTTTTTTGCATTAAAACTAATTTTAATTATGTAATACCTACCTGCTATTATTGTGAAATCTCCCTCCTCCATCCACATGTTGGTCCTTTCAGTCTCAGTCAAAATCCAAGAAGCACAATATTGCACATGACAGAAGTAACTAAGACATCAAGCTGGAATCATGTTGCTTTTGTTCTAAGACCTCTAATTACTAATTGGTGGAGGGAGTTCACCTTGGACTGGCGATGTGTGCCAGGAAAAGATATTGCAAAGTAATATTATATAATTAAAATTTGTTGTAACACCCCCAAGTACCAAGTACACACTTTTCAAAACCTAAATTTAAACCAACTTAGCAGATGCATGTATCATAGCCTTGACACTGAGACAAGTTGAATGATTTTCTATTCATGATATCAAGTTCGAAGTCAAAGGCCATGGCAAAGAATTTTGTTCTTGTATCTTGTGAACAAGTTTTAACTCGGACATGTAAGAAAATATTTGTTATCAAATTTGGCATGTTGGAGTTTCTCAAGAATATCAGAGGTGGTTTCAAATTATTTTTTATCACTGCACCTCCTAAACAGAAAGGCATATTGACACAGGGTTTTCAACAGAAGACTTCTTATGATATCTAGTTGTTCCTAATAAAAGTGATGCATATCTAACAGTCAATATGACCACCATGCCAGTCATCTTGAAAATCTTGTTATTGCTGCACCTCCTGAATGGATGGCCATATCAGCAGTTCTCACCAAATGACTGCTGCGACAGCCATCTTGAAAATCTTGTTATCGCTAGTCCAGAATGGATGGTAACATTGACATACAGTTTTCACCGAAAGACTTTTAATGATGTCTAGTTGGTCTTAGAAGGAAACATTGTGCTGATTATATCCAACATGGTCGCCACAGCAGCCAATTTGAAAATCATGTTATGGCTCAAGAATATCAGAGATGGTTTCAACAGTAAAAAAGAAAAAATGGTGTTATCTTGGATTCCTGGAAATTCTTTTGAGCTACTTGAGCATCAGTCCGTTTAAATGACTCGTTTCTCATATGTCGTCATGAAAACATGGTATCGCATATAGATGGGCTTTGGAAACTATTGACATAGGTCCTTGTCAGTCAAGTTGCCTGTCATCTGTTTCAAGGCATCAGATTGGTTCCAATTTTTCTGCCAGCTAAACACACCAGGCTTTTAAAGTAACTCTAAAGAGTGTCGTATGATTGGCCATGAGGTAAATTTGTAATACTACAGATATGGATAAGCTATCCCACAGTATCGCCACAATTATTAACAAAGGTATAATGAATGTATATGTGCCTCTGGTAGGTTTTGTGGAACATCAGTTTTGGGCAGAAAAGCTTTGTGCCAGGTGGGTTTTTTAGATCAAGTTCAACATCACAGTTGTTATGGATGGCAGTCCATTGAGAACTAACTTCTTTGTTCACCTGCTTGATTATTCTCAAAAAAAGTAATTTTGTGGAAAAATGGTCTGTCCATGGTCCACTTTTCTGTTGATTTCTTTAGATCTGCTAGTCACAGACCAAAAGAGTGTATGTGATGACCTCTCATCTGCCATCTGTCCATCATCTGGTATCCATTAGCACAAGTTTGTTATCGCTGTTTCTCTAAAACTACTGGAAGGATTACGATGAAACTTGACAACACACATTAATCTCTAAATGAAACTGGTGACCCTTGGACATCCAATGAGCCCACCATATCAGCTGTCTTGAAAATCTTGTTATTGCTGCAACTCCTGAATGGATAGGCATATAGACTTGGAATTTTTGCTTAAAGACTTCATATGATGTCCAGTTGGTCCTAAATGAAAATGGTGCCGATCTGACATCCATTATGGCCATCATGGCAGCCAGCTTGAAACTCCAGTTATCATTACTTCTCTTGACTGGATGGCTGTATCTACATAAGGTTTTTGACTGAAACACTTGGCTATGATGTCTACTTGTTCCAAAGTGAAAGTGATGCTGAAATGTCATCCTGTATTGCCACCATGATTGCCATCTTGAAAATCTTGCTATCATGCTTCTCCTGAATGAATGGTCATATCGACATACAGTTTTCACAACAACGAAAAACCCCTTATGATCTCTAGATGTTCAAAATTCTGGAAATTCAATGTTCCAAATCACAACCTTGGTTATCAACACCCCCCAAAATTATATTTGATCTTTGCAAATTAAAAGTCTTCAGCAAATTCAATGAAATTGGTGTCTCCTATCATAGCCATGAGTCCTTGTATATGCAGTTCAAAAGATGAAAACAAGGTTAGAGCTGCCATTGCAACACCCCATGGCACCATCACAAGCTGGTTACCAGATAAAGCCTCAGTTATTACTTGAGAAACTTTGAACTATATTGAAACCTTGCAAAAAACAAATGTCATCTTTTCAGATTCCCTTTTCAAACTGAAAGCCTTGCAAAGACATAAATCTCACAACCCATTAATACCCACAATATTACAGAAGCATGATTTGCTCATACAATCTGGAAAAAGTATTATGTACTGTTGGCTGCCTAATCACATTGGTATAAAGGGTAATGAATGGAGTCACATGCTCGTAATCTAAAGGTCACTGGTTTGATACCCACCCAGGCCAGTATGGATCAGCTACCTTGGTGTATCTTTGGGAAAGATACTTGGCTCCCATTTCCTTGCCATGATATAGCCAATAATGTGTTATAAGTACCATTGAAATCAACAAAAATAAAAATGAAAGTTAATGAAAGGGCAGATAAAGCAGCCAAAGCTGCTCTGCAGTCACCCATTTCTGAATGAAAGATTTCATATACTGACTTCAAATATTATATAAATCAGCATGTTCTATTGGGAATGAAAATTCCACAAACTTAGAAATATAAAACCCACTATTGTAGAGTGGCATTCCTTGTATAAACAAATTGCAGAGATGAGGTGGTATTATGCCAGTCATTTAGCAGGCACACATACCTGACTCCTGCATACCTTCTGAAGGGTAAACTTCGACTAGAGTGCATACCATGCCAGTGTCCACTGACAGTGGAACACATTCTTGTCGAGTTTGATGACTTCCACCCAATGAGACAAGTATTTTGATGTGAACTCAATGAATCAATTGCATGGTAATGTACCACTGGAGAAAATCTTGGACTTTTTTAGGGAGTGTGGTTTGTAACACAAATTTTGACTAGATGCTTAAAATCTTTATATGTGTTATCTTTATCCTTTATTTATATAACTTATACAGATTGAAAATAATTAAATAAAACAATAAAACAGGAGTACAAAAATGTGAGGATGAAATAATTGTCCAGATTTGATAAAACTGTAGTCTTCTGTTTACAACTGATGTCGTGACAGTAAGTTATTACCAATTCAGATAAGCAGTGATAATTACTGAATGAAGAGTGACACTAATGACATAACAATAAGAATGATAACTCTACTTGTCTTTACTGAAACTCGGTTGCATTTTCCCCACTGCATAGCCAGTCACTATTTCAAATCATAATTAAACTACTATTTTACATTTAATAAACCAAATGATTGATTTAATGTGTTTAATATGATACTTTTAATGGTATTTTATTGCAAACTTTACTTCCTAAAATTTAATTTTTTTTTATTTGTAGGCAACTTCAGTTCAAAAACAGCTCAACCAAATTATAGTGAGAGCATTCTGGCATAAAGGCCAACAAATTTTGTACAAATGATGCTGAGCTGCCATCATTTACAAGATACAAAAGAAAGATAAACCTTAAAGCAGCATTTTTCATAACTAGTCAAAAAGAATTTGAAGAAATATGCCAGAAAACATCCTTCTTGCATGATTTCTTAGCTAACTGTTTTTGGATCTTTGATTTTGCTATTTGACAGATGTTAGCCAGGTGAGTGATCTCAAGCACAATTAGGCCTCTTGCTTAATTTAGATAAACACTTTGTTTTGTGCAGATCAGCTGAACATGAGCTGGTAGCTTAGTCTTTCACATTGATTGTGCACCTTTGGCATGGTGCTGCATATTACTCCTAGTTTCAGTAAACATAAAAAATTGTCTTTCTCGGATTGAGATTTTTAAAAATATGTCTTATTGCTTGGTTTGGAATTGTGGGTTTTTCACTGAACATTATGCGGTCATAGAAAAGGTTTTTCGAGACCTGAATAACTGTCTTGAAATATCACAATTAAGCTTGTTATGATGTGTGTAATTAACTAAAGTAACTCACTTTGACCTAATGTTGATACTCGTGACTTTTGTTGTTCCGCTGTACCAGTGTATATACTGTCAGCTACTCCAAATGTACTACAGTTGGTGAAGGGATTTATGTATATGAGTGAACACCTTTTTTTATGATGAGATGGAACTAGTGTATTATTATTTGATGGGATGATATTACTGGAAATAAAATATCATGCAAAGATCTTTACTTGCAGACAAAAAAACATTCACACCTGGAGTTTTCAAATTTATCATTAAGGTGACAACTGTTTTTATTTACAGTAAATAAAAATGTGCAACATTCATTTTACAGATTGTAAAATATTGTTAAAAATTTTTTTTAATTCAGGCACTGGAGATTGATGGAGAAGATGAGGGGATGGATGAATTCTTGGCAAATGCACAAAATCATGGTAACAATGCCAGCAGCTGGTCAGACAGGGATAAAGATATTGTTGTTAGTTGTCTCCCCTTGATAAAGGCTTCTAAGTCCATTTTGAAAAAGACACATGCTGCAGTAAGGATGAATGGAAGATGTAGCTCAGAGGAAGAAATATCACAGCTGGATGACCTAGGCGATTACATAGAGAGCATGAGCCCCAGAGTGGATGAATTTGCGACAAGTCTATACCCCCCACTCAAGGGTCCAAATGTACTACAACATGTAGGTCACAATCAAGCTTTATTAAATTATTCATTATCCCCATACTTTAAAAGAAGCATTGGGGTTATTGTGATACTGTCCATACATAGGTACTGTTGTACATGTATGATGTCCTTAAACTACATCTACACCCAGGGAAGGTATGATTTTACATAAATTCATCTAACACTGAGTTGTTTCTATGACATGTCTGGGAATTGGCATATCTGAATATGACCCAAGTGCTAACACCTATCACACTGGGACTCCTGGATCTTTCCCTATCCTCCAAGAACTTAACCCCTATATCATAAAATGAAAAGTATCGAGATCCCTACCCAGTAACCATATCTACACTTACCAAGTATAAAAAGACAAATTTATGCATGCAACGGACAGTGATCCTAATGTTCATCACTATGCCCAGGGACTTAGCCTCTGAGATCCCCACCCAATAACCATATAGACACTTACTGTGCATGAAAATACAAATTTAACATGCAGCTGACATTGACCCCAGGGTCATTTCCTTGCCCTGACTGGGACTTGGTTTTTAGTCAAAGCTTGGAAACTATTTATATACCCACCTTATAACAATGTATACTACTTTGTATGAAAAGAAAAATGCACATACCCTACTGATATCTGCCCATGAGCAGTTCTTATCCTAGTATCTGCCTCTTGGGCAGTTCTAACATAGGAACCTACCTACCCAAGAGTCTCAAATGTTTAAATGGAGATCAGAAGAGAGGGGAGGGCAGGGGGAGAGAACATGGATACATGTTTTGCAAACATAGAATTATAGTTGTGTAATGCAGCATCACCAACAATGGTAATACTTTCTTGTACCACATATTGTGAGATGTAAACAAAGTTTATAATTCATGTTATAAATTTTACATCACTATTATATATGTCTCGTGTATACTATGAAGACATGTACAGTATTGTCCTTGTCTGTATTTTCGCGTTTGTCCATCCATATTTCATTTTCCTTTTAAAAAATGAAGGTATTCAGACAATAAAATGATTGATATTAATAAAAAGTAGATAAATTTACAGCATTTGCATTATCAACTGGCTGCCGGTTAAATTACCATCAACTTTTCCAGCTGATCCGTGTATTCTTTCTGTTATTTCAGAGATGGTTTTTGTTGTTGCCCACTGTATAATGGCAATCTACCTTCTTTCCAATATCAGCATTCAACTGTAAAAGATAATGAAAAGGCTGGAATTACATTTTCCACTTTTATTAGCTCTACAATGCTGATCTGACATTGGCCACCATGGCAGCTATCTTGAAAATCTTGTTATCACTACTTCTCCAGAATTGATGGTCATATCTACGTAGGGCTTTTATAAAAGGATTTCTTATGATATCTACTTGGTCGTAATGAAAATGGACCCCTGTGCAATATGGCTGCTACAATGAACATATTGAAAATCTTTTCACTAATTTTCCTGAATGGATGGTCATATTGGCACTAAAAGTCTTTTAATGGTCTTGTTTGTTGTAAATGTAAATGGTCCGATCTTAATCCAGTATGGCTGCCACAGTGGCTAATTTGAAAATCTTATCACTCAAGAATATTAGATATGGTTCAACCTTCAGCAGTTAAAAAGATTTGGTTTGGTGCTTTACAGCAGCAACATAAGTACGTTATTTAGTGCCGAGATTATTGGAGTAAAATGCCTTGCCCAAGGACACACCACAGTAGCTGACCCAGGCTGGTCCGATGGTAGGATTCGAACCCACACCCTTTCTGTTGCGAGTCCAGCATGCTAACCACTGAGCCACCGCAGCTCCAGTTATCTTGAATTCCTGGAAATTCTTTTCAGACAGCAGAGTGTCAGTCCCTTTGAGGGACTCCTGTTCTGATCCATGTATATAATTCCTAGATTCATGAAACTTTTATCTTGAGTACTGCTTCCTCATCAGAAAAGTAGGTCACTTCTCACATATTGCATGCTTCACTGACTTGGTTCAATTTTGCGCATTAAGTTTATTTCTCAAGCTCTGTTGTTTATGGGAGAATCTTCAAATGCGCTGCTAGTGAACTGCAGTTGAAAGCCCTTTAGCATGGTAATTAAGGATCAGATTCTTTACACTGATGGACATTTTTTTTTAACCCTTACGAGCCATGACATTGTTCTTGTTGAGGCAGACATAAATAACCACATTGGACATAATGATGTCATTACCATTGGTTGTATCTGTCCAACTTTTATTTGAACAAAGTAAAAAATAAAGTTTACTTTGCTGACAGATACTCTGCAACTATATTTTTATGTTTATTGCATTTGCAGTTATAGTTTTGTTGTCTCCTGCCTTGTTGAAGAGAAGTGGGGGACATAGTATCTCCATTTATGACCATTTGTCACACTTTTGTTTCCACTCTTTAACTTTAAAGACGTTTGAGAATAAGGAATGATCACTAGAAGGTGTGTCATGTGCCACATTGTGGGTCCTATCTTGATGTCAAGGTTGTGGCTCAATGTTTTACATCAGACTTTCCCTTCCACTCTACAACTTTAAAGCCATTTGAGATTAAGGGATGAAATCTTTTATATATATTATGATCACTAGAAGGTATGGCACATACTACATTGTGGGTTCTAATTTCAAAGTCAATATTTTACATTTTCATCACACTTTCCCTTCCACTATAGAAGTTTAAAGCCATTTGAGAATAAAGGATGATACTTGGTATTCAGTATACCAAGTTTCATCCCTTGATCTCAAACAGCTTTAATTTAATTGAGTAAAATGGAAACTTAAAATACTTAACTTCATCACTAGAAGGTATGTCGCATTCCACATTAGGAGTAATCTCTTCAAGGTCAGAGTCACAGGTCAGTATTTAAGGTTTCAGTCACACTTTCATTTTTTCTGCTCTTTGACATTAATCACTAGTAATTGTATCATGTACCACATTAGGGGTGCTATTCTCAAGGTCACGGCTCAATATGTTAAATTTCCATCACACTTTCCCTTGCAATCTATAACATTAAAGCTGTTTGAGAATAAGGTATGATCACTAGAAGGTGTGTCGTGTACCACATTAGTGCTATCTTCATGTCAAGGTCATGGCTCAATATTTTAAATTTCCATCACACTTTCCCTTGTGACCTGTAACTTTAAAGATATTTGAGATTAAGGAATGAAACTTGGTATACTTGTACATCATCATTAGAAGGTTTGTCCTGTACCACATTGGAGGTCCTATCTTCAAAGTCAAGGTCATGACTCAATATTTTTTGTTTGCATGACACTTTCCCGTCTGCTCTGTAAGTTTAAAGTTGTTTGAGATTAATGGACAAAATCACTCAAAGGTGTGCTGCGTACCATATTGGGGGTGTTATATATGCAAGGTCAAGGCCATTGCTCAATATTTTACACTTCGATCACATTTTCCTATCAGCTCTATAACTTGAAAGTCGTTTAAGATTAAGGGATGAAACTTGGTGTACTTGTACATCATCACTTGGTGTACTTGTACATCATTCCTATCTTCAAGGTCAAGGTAACAGCTGAATATTTTATGTTTTCCATCAAACTTTCTTTTCCACTCTACAACTTTAAAACTATTTGAAACTGAGGGATGCAACTTTGTATACATATATGTGATCATAGCAGGTATGTTGTGTGATCATTAGCAAGTATGTTGTGTGATCATTAGCAGATGTGTTGTGTACCACATTGGGGATTTTATTTTCAAGATTATTGTCATCGTGTTTATATGTTGAATTTTTCTATTGTACTTTCCTCTCCACAATAATTTTAGAGTCATTTGGGATGAAGGGATGAAATATAGTATAACATTATATCATCTCTCAATAGTGTGTCGCGTACCACAGTGGGTTGGAGGGGGTCTATCCTTAAGGTCAAGGTCATCAGTGTTTAAGGTTTCAAGTCACATTTGCTGTTTAAGGTTTCAGTCACATTTGCCCTTCTGCTTTATAACATAACAGCTGTTTAAAATAAATGGATATATTGTCATTAGAAGATGTGTTGCATAGCATGTTTGAGGATAACATCTATTGTACAGATATAATCCAAAGAGTAAAGTTAACATGCTTCCAAATTTAAGAATGAGATGATATGTATATATTAGCATTTAATGGCACCTAGATTATAGATTAAAACTACAATAGATGTTATCCAGGACAAAATTTTAGCTAGCCATACATTGACATCATTTCCTTATCCTGTTATGTTTCCTTTGTTTCAGTAAGTTAAATAGTTCACCTGCAAATAAGTTCAATGCAAAAGAGTGTTCTTGCCACATTGAAATACCTGATGTGCCAAAATGTAAATAGGTCAAAGTATACAGTTTTCTGATGTTTTAGGATATATAAGTATTCTTTGATTTTGGTTTCAGTAACAAAACAGTAAGTTAATAGATATTTTGTTTACTTTTTTGTGTTTGTAATTATTTGTTTGTGTCTTCCACCTTCAAAAAGGGATCTGTAGATCTTGAAAGTGCATGGCCAGTTTCTCCGACTTGCTGCACCATGCTTTGCCATGTTTGTTTCTTCTAAAAAGTTTCCTTGACAAAACAATTTTTCAAAGATACAGTGGCCTGTGGGTTTTGAGGAGGGCTTGTTAATACTAACAACTTCAGACCTGCGGGGCCAGTTAAAATTTTTTTAGTCGTTATGAAATAAATTCTATTAAATCATGAAGTTTCATCTGACAGTATTTTTCGATGCCCTGTGGGTTTTCAGGAGGGCCAGTTAATACTGACAGTTGCAGGCCCATAGAGCCAGTTAAATTTTCTGAAGCCATTATAAAGTTTCATCGAACAATATTTTCTGATGCCAAGTATGTTCCATTATTTTCTCAGAAAGATTTCTGTTGCATTATAAGCCACCACTGGAAAAAACAAAAAAATGAAGAAGAAGGGTTAGAGCAAGATAGGAAGTATGAGAGAGATGAAAGATCTTATGATTATTTGTCAAAATGGGAGCGAGAATTTAGCTGGTTGGTGCACAGTGAAGTAGGTATCATGAAGAAAAAAGGAACTTTTGTTATGGGATGTTACAACTATAAGAAGGATGGTATTGTTTGCCTCAGAAAGTTGGAGAGCCATCAGATTAACATCAAAAAGTTTACAAGTAAAACTGAGGCTGTCTCAGCATTTAGGGTCTTGAATCAGAAAAATATATTAAGATTTGTGTATCGATTTATGCATTTTTGGAATAAATACTTTCAGCAATAATGAACATGTCACATTTATCACTATGTTCACACACGTTTTCAGAATACTGCAATTTAATACGTTAATTAAATTATTTTTATTTATTTAGAGGTGCCAGTTGATTTTCTGTAGTGCATGTTGATTTCTATGTGAGCTGTCCCTGCTGGCCAATGGAAAAATCTGTGTGTTAAGTCAACCGCTGTGTGTATATATATATAATGTCTGTCTTTAAATTCCCTGGCCAAGTTCCTAACTAATACATATTCCCAAGGCTTTGTTATAACATTCCTTTGTTATAATGTTTAATTGGTTAAGCGTTTGATTTTTGTGGTCTGCCTGGTAAAATAGCTAAATTATAACATTTTTATCATCTGATGTGTCAATGCAATGGGCCGCTCTAATTTCAGATAGGGCCCTCCTGTATTCTAGTTCAAGTGCCCATCAGACTTGTTGATAAAAAATCTAATATTTGCCTGAGAAAACTTTGATTACGCTGATGAAATGCAGCATTTTATTTTCAAGCTGTTTAAAGACTAATAAATTAATAACATTTATCCCCATGTTTGCCCCTTACCCGTATGAAGATTGTCTACATGCCATACTTCTGTTGAAAGCTGTAAACTTTGTGTACAAAGCGAAACGTGATCTATGAATGGGGAACAGATTGCCTGGGTTACCTGTAATTAGTGCTCACTTAGCTTTAACATACATGTGATTCTACCGGCGGTAGGACAAAAACAGTTTTTAAGGCCGTCTACTGTACATACCATTTTATAGTTGAAATCTACTACTTTTGAAAATTAACAGATTTTTTTTTAAAAATTGAATTTTAAAAAAAAGGCTATTTTCACATGCTCTATCCATGCATTATAGAAACAGCCATAACCAGTCTACTGGGTACTGGAACTGTTCCAGCAGTCATTGTGATCGGTACAGTGATGCGTGGCTGAGTAATGGGATTAAGGCTAACATGTGTACACAACAAGTTGTTAATTGATTACCTTATTGTTGCAATCTGGAGAGTTTAGGCCAAATGCGGCATGTTTTTGAGGTGTTATAAGTATTAAAGGGATCAAATGTAGTTCATGATGGCTTTTGAGTCTTTGGCGGAGGTGAGATAAAAAGGAAAGACCAATCAAAAAATGATTTCAGCAGAAATACTTGAGTATGAATATTGACAATGTTTTTCCATCCAAATAAACAAAATACTAATTTGTTAGTCATTAAGTTATTGAACAAAGACGTTTTCACATAAAAGTGATTTTGATGATTCACCAGTTGATACATGTACATGTATGTTGATACTTTCATCAGATGGTAAAACATACTGATTTATCATTTTTTTTCCTTCATGATAACATGTATTTATACAAATGTATGTTGTTTCTTCAAAATTTTATTTCCATTACATGAGTTCTGACTATAATCATACCAGTATAAATTGTTTACTACATGTATGTCCAATGTCATCGACATGGACAAGTACATAAACATTTTGAAAAATGAACAAATTTGGATATAACGTTTCTCGGTTATAACGTTCTAAAATCCCATTCGCCTCTGAATGTTATAAACAATCTTTACTATATAACCTGTCCTAATGGTCACCTATGTCACAACGGTCATTCTAATTTCCCCTTGGTAAATTTTGTATATAAATACCCTGTATTTAACGGTCACCTGCTTTCAGCAGTTAGGGGACAGGTGTTTCGTGACCAAACACTGGTGTCATCCTGCCTTAAGTGGTCACTGTAGCATATCAGCAGTGACTGCTCCAAGCATTTCACCTCTCAGTTGTACTTACCGTAGTCCAGTCTGTCAGTCAAACTCAAAGGTGTCAACATGTCTGCTTCAAAAGCAAGGCGGTTTTGGTCCTTACATGAGAGAATCAAAGCAATTCATTTGCTGGAGTGGACAAAGTAGTCGTGTAGTTGCAGCAGAAATGGGAGTCAGGCGAACTCATATCCAAGGGATTATTAAGCGTAAGCGAGATATTATAGCTGATTTTGAGAACAACGTTAATCCGGAGTGCAAGAGATTACATACAGTCACACCAAATGAGTAGAGATACATGTACACTGCACTTGTGGTATCCCTTATGGTTTATATGTTACTAACAATAGCTGCAGGAAGCTTCATTTCATTCCCAAATAATCAAAGGTCTCTCACAAAAGCTGACTGTCTGTTGATCTCTCTGAGTTTGAGCAACTGCTTAATCCATCAATTGTTTGAAGTGTGAAGTGTGAACATCTGTTTTCAAGCCTAATTATACCGGCTGGCCTAACACAAAGTCAGTCCTGTGTTTGACAATCACAAGTAAGCTGTCAATCAGTAATTTTATTTACACGCCATTTCTACTGATAAGTGATGATTTAATGTACATGATGGATTAAAGTGTAACTTTTTATTTTATTATTTTGTTATGTTTCTTTTTGCTAAGTAGCTAAACTAAATATATGTATCTTGATAGCATACTACTACAACTGCTACTACTACTACTACCAATAATAATAACAATAGTGCCATTCTGTGCATGTATTTGTCATGAACCAAATTTGAGAGCTGAACCTGCCTTCAGAGAGGTCACTTGTCTGCAAAGGCCACTTTGGCCTTTTCCCATGTGTGGCCACTAGACAGGTTTTACTATATATATATAACTGCAGACCCTTGGAAGAGGTAGATCAGAGGGTTAAAAGTGAAGGTCATTGTTTAACTTCTATGGTAAATTGTTCAGAATTTATGAATTGGCTATTTGTTTTCCATTTCCATTAAAAATTATCATCAGATTTTCAGATTTGACACATAAATTTAACATTGGGTTGTTGGAAGGTCAAATGTCAAGGTCACAGGAGTCATATGATGGTGTGTTACCAAGGGCACTGAAACATCAGGTGATATGATAACCTTGTTGTATTGTCTCACTTGTATGTTGTGAGGAAATAGTCATCACTTTTCTGCCAGCAAGGGCAGCATCAACAATGTTTAGATTCTGTGTTAAAGTTTTGTTGAAAATCTTCTATATAAAACATCAGTTGCTGTATTCAATGAACACGTTGCTGTAATACTACTTTTTGCCTAAAGTTTGTATCTGGATGTACAAGGACTGCCTGTTTTGCCTACATAAGCAGTGTGGTCATAACTCCATTCACAGTTGAGATATGTTCATTGTTATTAAACTGAGACTTATGTTGTTTTCACTCATTACTACTACACAGTAAAGTTTTAATATTCATCTGTTTTTCCATGACATTTTTCAATGTATTTTTAGCAAGGAAATAACCCATTTTGACAGAAATGTGTGTAATTTGAGATGTGCTACTGCAGGGCATACTCTACCTTCAGTAGAGTCTAATTAGTGTGTGTGTGTGCATGTTTTAATTAGAACCTTTTTTTAAGGGTCGTGGGTTTGATACCCACTAAGACCAGCCTGAGTCTTCTGCCTTGGTGTGTAATTGGGAGAGGCACTTACCTTCCATTTCTTCAGCACGATATAGCCAGTAATGTGTTAAAAGTGACGTAAAAACCAACACAGAAATACTTCTTGGTAGGTATTAGCTCATTATCATTAATAGAACTTGAGAATGAAATTAACTAATAATCCACTAGTGATGTTTTTGTCATTTACTTTTTTCAGGGCGAGAATCTTCACAAATTGAATACCACTTTGCTTGGCTTTCTAAGGTAAGATTAGCAAAGGGCAAGATAATGACACCGCCCAATAATGTGGAAAACCCCAAAAAGGAAAAAAAAGTTAATATCCTCTGCTTTCCAAAGAAAACGGGATATTAACAGGGGCATTGCCATCCTTTCGTCCATCCCACTTTTGTTTCTACTCAGTAACCACCTTAATCATTTTTTATTAGCTCGGCTTATCATAGACCAGAAGAGCTTATCGGATGATCTTTCACCCGTCATCCATCCATCCATTAGTGCAAGTTTGTTATCATTACTGCGACTAAACTACTTGGAGGATTGCCATGAAACTTTACACACACATTCATCCCATGGTCTAGTTGGTCCTAAATGAAAATGGTGCTGCTTGGACATCCAATATGGCCACCCCAGTGGCCATCTTGACAGTCATGTTAATGATAAATGGATGGTCATATCAACATATGGTTTTCACTAAAAGATTTCTTATGATGTCCAGTTGGTCTTAAATGAAAATAGTGCTGATCTGACATCCAATATGGCCACCTCACATACTGGCCATCTTGAAGATCATGTTATCACTACACCTCCTAAATGGATGGTCTTATCAACATCAGGTTTTCACTAAAAGACTTCTTATGATGTCAAGTTGGTCCTAAATGAAAATGATGCCAATCTGATGTCCAATATGACTAATTTGAAAATCTTTTTATCGCTGAAGAATATCCAAGATGGTTTCAGCACTCCGCAGTTAAAAGGAAATAATGGTCTTGTCGTGAATTCCTGGAAATTCTCTTAAGCCAGTAGAGTGTCAGTCCCTTAAAGGGACTCTTGTTATTATTTTCCTTGGGTTGCCAATTTCAAATGTATGAAACTAAATTTCAGTAAAGAAAACTTTAGGGAGCCTTGGCAAAAAAAGTTGTCCCCCCCCCCAATAACTATAGTCATTATTTTCCATGAAAATTAACAAAAACATAGAAGACCATAATAATAATACACAACAAAGATAATTGAATGTTTTCGATAAAAATGCAAATAAGTGCACTGAAATGACTTTGCTGTACATTGTTGAGGATACATGTATTGTTATTATTGTGACAGTATTGTTGTATTGTTATTATTGTAACAGTTTTGTAATCTCTTAAATCCTTCACATTTTTATGACTACTCTTTTCAGTGACAAAAATCAAATTTTAGAATTGTTCAAACTGTTAGAAAATTGTATTTATTTTTTCAGAATGTGCAAGAGTACTGTTAACTTTTGTTAGAAAATAGTATTTATTTTCTCAGAATCTCCAAGAGTACTGTTAACTTTTGTTTAGTAATATAAGCCTCCAAACTGGACAATATATATCTGCTTAAATTGGCAGCTGAAAGTCATCACGACAACACTGTAATGCACCTTATAAAAGATCCAGCAATTAATAGATTTTTTTATCTTTACTAATACTCAATATATAAACATTTATTGAGATATATCTTCAATTTGGGGCTTCAAAAGCAATGTGTACCATCCCGAGGCATATCATTCAGTTTACAAAAGTCAGTGTGTAAATTCTTGGAAAAACCTTGTAGGTCAAATCATGCATATATGGCATTTAATCGGCAACAAAGATGACTTTAAAATATTCATATGCAACATAATAACTCCTTTAATTCATTTAAGAGATAGAAGCATTGATTTCTTTGCATTCAATAGAAAAAAATGAAGGGGTAGCGTAAAAGTTGATTTAGTTGCATTCAACAGAAGAAAATGGAGGGGTAGCAGAAAGGTTGGGAAAGACACGTCAACTTAGGGAAAGACAAGTCAACTTATTTCTTGCAGCATATTGAAGTGTAATGACAATTACCGTATATACTCGCGTTTAATCTCGGTCCAAATGCAAACAACATAGACCCGGATCTGCCATCGCATAATGCGCTGGCAGATCAGGGTCTATGTTGTATGTTCTACTGATTAGTCCTTAGAAACTGCATAGACCAAAAACCTACCAATACAACTCGTGTTTAAGTCAGGTCTAAATGCAAACAACATAGACTTTGATCTGCTGTCGCATAATGTGCCGGCAGATCAGGGTCTATGTTGTTTGTTTTACTGATTAGTCCTTACAAACTGCATAGACCCAGATCTACTGGCGAATTATGTGATGGCAGATCTGGGTGTATGCAGTTTGTAGTTGGTATTGGCTTATACGCGAGTATATACGGTAACCAGACCTGCCCTCTTCCTAATGTTGACTCGGAGGTTTATTGTTGAAATGAACACTTCATAGGAGACCTACCTCAAATTATATTTAATGTAATTTTCATAAGTTACAACTTTGAATGACAAGCAAAATGAAATATACATGTGCATCATAATTTGTGGTATGTAATCTTGAAGAATGAATAATGTTAATTATGGTAAGAGATCAATTTAAGTACAAAATTTTCTTAATAACCATAAAAAAATATAGTTTTTTAGTGATATGAATTGAACAATTGTATATAATAGTGGAACTATTTTCTTTGTACAGCCTCAATTTCAGCATAGTTTTTTTTTCAAGAGTAGACTTTACATATATTAATTACTTGAACAATTTCACTGTAAAGGAGTATTTGTATAACCTAATGTTTTGTATTCGATTTTAATGATATGTTAAATGTCAATTTTTAGCTCTTATGGTCATAAACCAGAAGAGCTTATACAACGGCATTTCATCTTGTGTCCGTTAGCACAAGTTTGTTACTGCTACTCCTCCTAAACTACTGGGTGGATTGCCATGAGACTTTATAAACACATTTGTCACAAGGTCTAGTTTGTCCTAAATGAAAATGTTGCCCTTCAGACATCCACTATGGCCACCATAGCAGCCATCTTGAAAATCTTGTTATTGATCTTACTCCAGAACAGCTGTTCATATTGACATGGGGTTTTCGCTGAAAGACTTGTTATGATGACTTGTTGCTCCTAAATGAAAATGGAGGCCATCGGACATTCAGTATGGTCACCGGACTGGCAATGTTGTTAATTTTGTTATCACTATGCATCCTGAATTGATGGTCATTTCATCATGGGCTTTTCACTAAAAGACTTATTATGATGTCTGGTTGGTCCTAAATGAAAAATGTGCTGATCTGGTTGTGGATGAAAATGGAACTGATCTGACTTGCAATATGGCCACCATGTTGGCCATCTTGAAAATCTTTTTATCATTACTCTTCCTGAAATAGATGGTTGTATTGACTTGACAAGACTTCTTATGATGTGTAGTTGGTCCTAAATGAAAACAGTCAGATATCCAGTATGGTCACCTAGGTGGCCATCTTAAAAATCTTGTTATCGCAACTCCAGAATCGATTGTCAGATCAATATGGAGTTTTCATTGCAAGTTTTCTTATGATGTCTGCTTGATTTAAAATGAAAATGGTGCTGATCTGACAGCCAATATGGCCACCATGGCAGCCATCTTTAAAATCTTGTTATTGCTACACCTCCTTAATGAATGGTCATATCAACATGGGGTTTTCATTAAAAGACTCATTATAATGTCTAGTTGGTCTTAAATGAAAATGTTGCCTTTCAAACATTCCCTTGGACACCCAATATGGCTGCCACATTGATCTTCAAAGTCTTGTCACTGCTCATCCTGAATGGATGGTCATATTGACATGGAGTGTCCAGTCAAAGATTTCATATGATGTCTAGTTTGGTTCTGCATGAAAATGGTACTGGTCTGACAGTATCTTGAAAATCTTGTCATTGCTGCTTCAGATCTGACCACCAACAAATCTGCACTTTTGTGAAGGAGTTTTGAAAAACAGACCTTAATTGATGTTTGGTCAAGTCATAGGTAATTGCTTGCATTTTTAAACTTCATTGAGCTTGCAATTATTTGTACATTAAAAAAAATGCATTTTAACCATACTATATATTTAGTTTTGTTCCAATGAACAAATTGATATTCAGCACTCTGACATTGATATTTGGTCAAAGGTTTTGACTTTGGTTTTTAGTTGTACTGGCTTGTAAGCATGATATCACAAACAAGTATGAATGGATTTCTATCATTTAAATCAGTTTGTGGATATATCATAGAATACCTTCAAGGATAAAACTTCAACCAAACTTTGCATGTGGTTATAGCTTGATATTGTCTGAGACAAGTTTAATGATTATTCTATCCATGATATCAGGTTCGAGGTCAAAGACCATGACAAATAATTTGTACTGGTCTTAAAGGTTTCATGTTAACTCAAACATAAGAAAATAGTTTTTTTATTTTTGAAATTATGTTCAAATTTCTCAAGAATGTCAGAGATGGTTTCAGTGCTCAGCAGTTAAAAAAAAGAAATGGACTTGTCTGGGATTTCATGGAAATTCTTCTGGGCTAGTAGAGCATCAGTCCCTTCAAGGGACTCTTGTAATTGTTCAATATACCATAGTCAGTACCTAGTGTATGGCTTAGGATGTGTAATTACCTGAGGTAAAGTAATATTGCATAATGATAGTAGCCCTCCTAACCCAATCAGGCCTTAGATGGCCATGGTGTGAAGAGCGATAAGGAAAAACCTGAGTCGCCTGAAAAAGTGGCTGTTTTTCAGGTTAGTTGGGTACAAAAAGATAAAATGTGCAATAGGTGATAGATTGTTACTTTATCCCTTTTTGTCTATTCCTATAGGCAGTCCCACATAACAGCAGTAGAAGATCACAGATGGCTAGATTTTCTGATGAAAGCAAGTACCCACAACTGGACTAAATTAAAGACGTTGACACCTGGCTCATAGTATTACAAAATAGTGTACATAAGCCACTAATTTATTTAGTCATGCGCCATTAAAGTGTACCATAGCTCAGGCACTTACAGGCTACAAAAATTGGGCTGACCTCCAGGATAAAGCCTGAATTGCAAGTGCCTAGAATGAACTGCATAATAATTGTCTTTCTGCTTTACAAGGAAACAGGCATGGATTATGTATTTTTCCATCAGCGGAGTTACCATTTCAACAATTCATTGTTACCTTCTAGGAGCATGGTTCTTCAACTGTCACGCTAACATGAAAATTTACCAAAGATAAGTTTTCTGTATAGTTTTTGAAGATTATTTTAGCGCATACTAGACACCTGTTGATACCTAATATGCATCATTTCACCTAGGAGAGTTACAGCTTATCATCACCCTCACCACACTAAAGATATTCTGAGGAATACCTTGGTGATTTTGTATGTTCAGATGGTTGCCAAATATTTCATGATGACAAAGGATGGAAAAGTTCAGTCACTGAATGGGTTTGTTTATCTTCCATGATTCAGAGCTTTCTGTCTCTCTGTCTCCGTGCTTTCTTAAAGCTTTTGTACATTAAAAAGAAAAATCATGGAATTTTTCATACTTGTGTGCATGTCTGTTACATTAGTTACCGACAAAGTGCAAAGAGCATATTGTGCATTGCAGAATATTTACTCGGGTGGAGTGACAAGTGCACCAGGTGTTATAGTGGCCGATTTTTTCAGACTAGTCGTGTACCAGTGTTCAGAGTATTGACCAATCATACCTGCCAAATTCTTGAATCCAACAGTCATTTTTTCTTCCTTTTGATCATTGTGTAGAAGAAGTCAATAAGGATCCTGAAGGATTTTCTTTAAAAAGATTTACTAATGGGTTAAGTCCATTACAGAATTCATAGACTTTTTGTACCTTGACAATTTATAACGTATTCTTACTCCCAAGAGTTTTGATGACAATTTTGGAGGTAAGTTTAGTTTATAATTTTTCAAGGAGTTAGAGAATTTATACGATCAATTTCACATGATCTGTGTACATTTTAAATATGTAATACAATTTAAAGCATACTTTGACGACTTAATGGCCAATTTAGCATGCAGGGTATATCAACCTTCATCATAATCTTACATGTATTTATTCCAACATATTAAGCTACTCATACTGCGTGGATGTGGATCAATGTATGGAGATAATATAATTTTAAATATGTATGTAAGTTAAAATGACCTTATACATAGAGATGCCAACCATTCTGAATTTTGCAGAATTATGTATTTTTAATGAAAATTCCTCATTTCTAAATTGTATTGACAAAATTGCAGAAAAACTACATTCTGTGGGATACAAAATTTTGAATTGTTTTTTTCTGTGTGGAATTTGGAAGGAGGAAAAGTACTTAGTAACAGTTGATAGACTGGTATATGAATATAGTTTCTCAATGTAAAAACATTGTATATAACTGGAAACCAGTCAGTTAGACTGTTAACAGGTGAACAATTGCTGAAGAGATGAAGAAAAAAGAAAGATGCAGATAATTCATGAGGAAAACTAGTGCTTATGGTTATTGTTTTGGCCAAAACATGTTGAAGGGATTCAAGGTTCTGGAATTGGAGAAATGGATACACTTTTTATTCTCATTGGACCTTAATTGTTACTATGTACAGTTATGTATTGGCTTACAGGAACATGCAATATGATTGTATCAAACTTGGAAGTTTACGATTTTTAATGAACGTGTCTTCGATTCTGGAAAGGCTTCCAAAGAAACTGACATTAGGATTCCTGATAAGCATGCTCATAGTTTGGCATCTCTGTATAGTGTTTCCTTTCTAAGTACATGTATTTTATTAAACTGAGAGGTTGCAACCTTGCTTGTTATATTTTGCTCTTCATTTAGGAAGTATTATTCTTAACAGCTGTTATGTACCAATATCTGTTTGAGATTTTTAATCACATTCAAAGATGAAAAGGATCTGCCTATATATTGAGAAATTATAAATGGTGCAAATAATATTCAGAAGTCATATGATCTGAGTTTAAAGATGTAAATTCAATTTACAAATTTTGCTGCAGTTGTAAAATACAAAATGATAATATGTGGAAGCAAATTTGTCCGGAAGATGTGCAAAACTTCATAGTGAGAATTTGAAAATTCTAAACACATATAGGCAGGCATAGAGACAGATGAGGAGAATCTTCAGTACCGTATATACTCACTTATAAATTGGGTCCAGTTGCAAATTGCATAGACCTTATGTCATGTGTCTTATGTTGTTTCCAGTTGTATCTGACTTATAAGTGACTATATATGGCAAGTTATAATGCTTTCTTCACAATTCATTTTTGTTTGTGTGCATATAAACTTGATTGAGACTCATCATTTGCTGCTATCACATTTGGTAAAATACAGTCAATGTAAATTTCTGGGGTTTGCTCATGTACCAAGACATGTTTTATTTTCTAGGCTCCCTAATATGACCGCCCATTAACCTCACTGAATATGAAGCCAATTTAAGGAAGCTGTATGCTGTCCAACATTTATTGATTGTTTGGCCTAAGTATATAGCAATATTGTATCATGATTGTTTCATGAGTTTTTAATTTAAATAAAACTTTTGGCTTCAGTTTTTTTCTTTTCAATTTTTAATGAACATGTCAAGGTTTGTTGAAAGTAAAATACTGTAGTTCATGTAATTTTTCGTATACATTTTTTTTCTTCAGAGTACAAAAAATTATATGTAAAATAATTATTTTGGGGTAGTGACTGTGTATGAAAATAAAGGGATCAGACCCAAAAAGATTAATGATAACTAAGAAGCCTCTGCGTAGTGCAGACAGATACTGCCTCCATTTTTCAAATTTTGAAAACAAGTTATTAAGATGACCAAATGTGATAACTTTCAAATATACAGATTCAAAAAGATCAAGTAAAAATAAGGAATCTGAAAATACTGAAAAAATACATGATAAATAAAATGTGTATGGGTTGCTTTGTTATTGATGCATTTGTGCCTTTAACCAAACATTACACTAGTTGTTATTACAGGAGTCTCATATTATACGATAAAGTTTTTTAAAAAAAATACTTTACACAATATTGAATAATTCCACTTGTGATCTTCTATCCCTTGCATCAAAGGAATTTTTATTTTAAAACTATGTTACTAATATTACGTAGCATTCATAGATCTTAAATTTACCCATTGAAAACATTTCCTTTGTTGCTCAGGATATAACATGATAATTATGAAGGTTATTGTTACTGGTCCCTTTTTCCAGCCAGCAACAATAGAAATCAGTTGATGGAACATTGATTATCTCTAATGTCACGTCTGATTTAATGCTTTGCTTCAGTGCTTGTACAATTCGTACTCATGTTGTAATTAATCTAAAGGTTTCCTCATTGTGATATCTTTGTCAAAAACGGTCATTATTATCATGCTTTCTGTTTTCTTTCCTCCATTTTTGAAAGTATTCTTTATTTTCATCATACCACTTTTGAAAGTATACAAGTTATGTACAATTTTGCTAGGTCTTTATCTACACCACATTTTGAACATGTCTTAAAATCCATCCATTTATTTACCAAATTACGTTTAAAATTAGTTTTGACTGCTCACAGTAACATCGTAAATCATCTTGCAACTTACCTTTGTTCAGATTTAGACTTGTGTTGCTCTATCATACAAATTTTCTTGTAAATTAAATGGTAGGTGGACAAGACATAAAGCTTGATGAAAACAAGTTAAAAGCATCAGAAAGATTACTTCACAAAAGCAAAAAGATCTATGTAGAGTTGAACATGGTAGACAACTTGGTAAATGTTCACAGGAATTTTAAAATGCCAAATCCAAATGTTTAAACAAAGAACAAGAAAACTGTACAGCATCACAAGATGCTGAAAGAACACTGCATGAAAGAAATGCGACAAACTCAAAGAGCACAATCTATTATTTTACAAATGGTGGTGTAACTGTTTTAGGTAGCTTTTTTGTTTTGTCAGAAAGTAAAATAGTTTCTTTAAGGAGTCTTTAACATATTGTGATAAAAGATGTTGGATTTAGTAATGAACAATCAACCAAAGTACAATAATGTTACCCCTAGTGAACACCTCTCTGAAGGAGATGACAAGATTTTGTCTACTTATAACCCAATACCAGAAAGGCTTTAGAAGAACTTTAAGTCTGCACTAATGTTTGCTAAATTTTTTCACTAGATAAAAAAGAAAATGTCAGGCAAAACAAAAAACATTGATAACTCTGTTTACCATGCAGCACTTAAATGTGTTCTCACAGTTACATACAGAATGGTTTTAAAGAAGCTGTGTAATATGTCAATAGCTCTACCATCAACCATGGACATTGAAGAAATTGCAAAGCTGATCTTTCCATTTTCACGTAGTTCACAATAGACTGCCTAATAGCAAATTGACGTTTACCTGATAATATTGTTAACACAGTACAGGCAGATATAAGGTCAAATATATATTGCTAAGTTTTTTGTTAAACAAAAAAATGTTGAGTGAAACAAAAGACAAAAATGCAATTTACCATGCTGCATGCAACATTAAATTCTGTTCTTACTTTTGCCTGCAGCATACCTTTGAAAAAGCTATTGAGGTTTACAGTAAAGATAATAATTCCAGTTTCTTTAGTCGTTCACAATCAACTACCTGATGGCAAATAGACTTTACCTGGAAAAATTGTAACTCGATAAATAGTGAAACATCCGTACAAAAAGGATTGAAAATACATCTCGGATAACAATACAATGTCGGCAGAAAATGAAAGATGTTAGAAATCATGTGATCTAGGATATCAAACACTGCAAAGGTATGAGAAAGAAATATAAAATATATATATTTGCCAGAAAATAACTTGGGAAGACCATCGGTTTGCTGCATGGACATGTTTGATATTAACATAATGACCAAGTTCTAGATCGTTTATTTTTTAAACTGTTTGTATAGAAAACAAAAAGTTAAAACAATAACCAGGAGTAAATGGCAAGGACAAAATGAGTTGCTAGATTATGTTTACTAAACCTAATGGCCAATTGGATGTGTTTATAAAAGTACTATTAATCGTATTTTGTAGCAAACTTTACTTCCAGGCTTGACATTTAAACAACAAATTCACAATTAAACTGAAAATTTTCTTGAATTTTTGACAGGTGACAATTTTGATCTTCCATGCTTTTCTAAATAAATTATATCAGAGAGAAGCCTGTAACTATCAGATTCATTCCAACTGCATCAATATTTCAGACACATTATTGCAGAATTAGTCTTTATCTATTTCTTGTGTATTTTAAACATATGATTCAGAAGAAGGATTGGGTGTTTTTGGTCATACAAGGCAGGATGAGAATTTATACTCGATACAACTTATACTCTTTACTGGATGGCAGTGAAATGGTAAGTTTTTACTGTGTTTGTTTGTAACTTTTCAATACACAGGATGAATATTTGGCACACTGTTTAGGAAACCAGTCTGTTTTATTTGTTTCACATTGGCAGGTTGTCTGCAGGTTCGACCTTGATTGACCTTTTTGTCAGGTCAGTTCAGCCGTTATAAAAACACCTTTGATTAATATTTTGTCTTGTTAAAACGATTAAATTTTGTCTTTCTTTTCTCAATGAATTAATGCCTTTCAATTTATTATTATTATTATTATTATTTTTATTCTGCATTAACAGCCGAATAATACCAACAGCCATAAATAATTTTGGCTCCACTCCGCACTTTTATTTTGTTAAAATGATGATTAAATTTTACCTTTCTTTTCTCAATGAATTAATGTAAATCAATTTTATTATTATTATTATTATTCTACATTCCTGGCCGAATAATGTGACTTGAACATGCCTCGGCGTGTTGTCTCTTCGGATTTGAATGGTTTATTCATTGGGCATGTTTTCCTATGTTATGGGCTACAGTTATCAACTATGGGGAGATTTCATTGGTTTATGAATCACTGATAGGAGGATTCTTGCCATTTGCAGTATGAACGTGACACACATTTGTATCTTCTTGTCTTTAGCTGGATCAAGGAAAAAGTGTAACTTGTCCCTTTTTTTAATGATGGTGCAAAAGAAAGTTTTCCACATGTGTGGCGTATTGGATACAGCCATGGAAAATCATTGGTTGAAGGGGCTGCTCTGTTTGAATTTGGACACTGGAAAGTTCGGCACTGTGAAACATATGTTGAGAGGAAAGGATAATCTGTGAACCTATAGATATTTTCAGGAGTAAAATGCTAAAATTGATAATTCTGCATGTTTAAAAAAAATCTTTCTCGCTTGGATAGAGGTCCATTTTCAATCCCTGGGTACCCCTCAAAATCCCTGCAATCAATCTATATCTATTTGCTTATATTGAATTTGATAGTTTGCTCTATGAAAGTCAAGGGTGTAGTTACTACTGCACTCGTATGGATGCACAATATTGATAAAGACTGAGATCAAACATGATTTTTAAAATGTTCAAAAATATTGCTTTATTAAATAAATGTTTAATATTGAGTAGGATGCACAAAGAGTCGTTTTTAGAATCAAATGACCTTGCTGGGTTAGAGCTGCCTCTGCTTAAAATTGCTCTAATGCAGCCTTTGAATGAATTTTGTTTCATTGTTCAAGAGTGACACTTGGACTTAGAAATACATTTTTGAAGTGGATATCAATGTAGCAATGCTGTCTGGTCACACTAATGAATCGCAGAAAAGACCCACTAGTGAGTAAAGTGACACTAAAATCACCAAAAGAACATGACCATGCCGACCAAGCAGAGATATTGCTGCATTTGCATAATAATAAATAGTAATAATGAAGTAACAATAAAATGAAAAACAATGTATTGGGCACTAGGTTTAAAAACAAGTACATATATACTTCAATAACCGTGAGCACAAAACTGCGAACTTAAAAACTGCAACCACAAAACCATGACCGCCAAAAGAAAGAGTAGATAATAATAGTGATGATAAAAGCAGCAATCAGTATGCAATAATTACAACAATTGGTTATAATTAAGGTGGCAAAACATATAAATGCTGTAGATAGTTGGTTTACTCGTTTATAAAACAATATTTTATTAACGTGGAGTTATTATACAGAGAATACCTCTAGAATTTGTAAAATATAACAAGGGTCATGATCTTTTTGTGGTGGATGGTTTTACTTTTTGTAAAGAGAAAACTGTTAAAGCAAAAAAATTTGGAAATGCACAGATTATGATATGCATAAATGTCGAGCATGCTGCCATACAGAAAACGGAGACATTGTTAGAATATCTGCACACAGTCGCGTCCCAGAGGCAGCAAAGATCAATTCCAGGTAGCCCATGCGAAAGATTAAAGCTTGCACAGCAACTACACAGAAAACAACACATCAGATCATTGCATCAATTAAACAAAATGTTATTTGTCTATTCGCTGTTGTTAATACTTGCTGTTTTATATCATCACTATTAGAGCTGGATACCAAGAAAGGTTTTCTACCACCACAGTATACCATAATTATATTAGGGACCAACAATTTCATTTTCTGGTGCAGCGGTCTGGGATTTTTAAAAAATAATTCTGGCTCTCAGATAGCTGGAAAAAATATCTTGCTCAGATTTGTAGCAAAATAAGGCCATCTTATATCCATTACCTTATAGTAGATGAATTTGCTGTGTATGTTAATTGTTGTATAAGTTGTCATCTAAAAACTGTAACATGGGATGATTAAGTTTACACTATAGCGACACCCTGGAAAAGACATTGTGCTGACATTAGAGAGCTTGTTGTTAAAAATAACAAGTCTTGACACTGAAGCCTTCAATATTTGTCAGAGAGGGCCAATAAACATAAAACACACTGACTCAACGAACGAGAAAATATTTAGTGGACTAGAGAAAATATGTAAAATTCAGACAGAAAACAATTGCTCTCCTGACAATCTTAGGATGATTTTTGGTCTTACAAAGGAGTACATGTACTTAACACATTAACATACACTAGTAAATAACTATTTTAAAATGTACATTTTTTTAATCTGAATTTTTTCCAAAAGTTGGATTTGTTCCGAATATCTTTCACAACATCCTCTTTAGACGCAATGTCTGCATATGTGTTTAGTGTCAAAAATACGATTAAAGGTTCATAAATATATTTGTAATATTAAAAATTAATCTGTGACAAATGTAACTATTTTGTCCAAATTTTTTACAAGTAATTTCTGGAATTATTTTGTCATTAAAAATGAAAACGTTTTTAATCCCATTAAATTCGTAACAAGATTACTCTGGAATTTCCATACAATCCTTACTGATGGAAACTACCTAAGTACTGGTACAGTGAAAAAGTACCGCAGTACGTATCACCAAAAAAAATACAGTGGTATACTGGTAATACTGTGCACCTCTAATCACTATTAGATTGTCACAGTTTTGTGAGTGCGGTTTTTTGTACGCAATTATTAATATATATATATATATATATATATATATATATATATATATATATATATATATATATATAAGGATGTTGTGTTTTCATTGGATGGATCGATAAAGCAAATATATTAGCTTGTTGCCCCTGGCTGTAGGCAATAAACTTTAAACATAACTGATAAGCCACTAATCTATCCTAATTAGAGGGCTTGAGACAATAAAGCAAGTCATTTTATTTAATCTGCAACATCTGGTGTTTTTTTTTATTTTGCCACAACTGGTAGTTATTTCATCCATGTGTGGCCAGATTACGTTTACCAACTCAAACGACCAATTGCAATTTTGTCCATAGTTCTAAAAAACACAACAGTATTGCAGATTTGATGGCATGGCAAATAGCATGAGCTTAAACGTACATAAATCACGATGTTACATATGTATATATCTTAACACTGCTTGCATGCAATAATGGTCTTATTTTAGACTGCAAGAAATTAACAAAATTGAAAATGATTTAGTCGGATAGAACTGCAAAGAAATACAAGGTAGCATATACATTTTTAAAGTGGAAAGGTGGAATGGAAACGATTTCAGCACATTTATTCTCTTGGCTTTTAGTGGGTTTGGTTTAACAGTAATATGGCTTATTGCAAAAGTTCTCAAGGAAACATTTGTCAACAGTTTTCAAACAAATGAAATAGTGATAAATGTGATTAGTAAACCGAACATCATTGACAAGATGATGGGCTAAGCACTGAAATAAACCATTAGGATTTTATTGTAATCATTAATAAATACAACAGATACAAAGAGATTTCAAAAGCAGAAAAATAAAATACAATCAGGAAAAAAATAAACAGTACAGAAATTCAGGATAACAAGGAGCTAAAACAAAATATTTTAATGGATGGAGAGAAATAAAAGAGAGATACAAGAAAAATGTACAGGAATGGATCGCAGAATAACTGCAAAGGATACAAGCTGAACATAAAACTTTATGCATAGGATGTTAACATTTTGCTTATACAAATGGGCATGCTTTTTAGCATCATGTTTAATAGTTTCTTTCAGCACTGATAAATGGAAAGTTATATTACAATCGATCTTTCGAAGAAACTCCACCTATGGTGACTATGAACTTCCCGAGAAGGAAATCTATCAACAATCCAGCTGACATCAGAAATTGTAAACTGTAAATTTCGTTGCAGAGAATAGGTTTTGTTGGTTACAAAAATATTTCTGATAAACTCTAAAACAATATTGTTTACTGCATCAATGAGAGGAATGAAAAATGTTTTCCATAGTGGTGTTCGCAACTTGAATAAAGGCAAAAAGGGAATTAGTGTACATGGTGACAATGAAGAAAGTATTGATGCTGAATGTTGGAAACACGACTCAAAAGTCAAAATCACCCTGAGTAGCAATTGCACAGTGTATATCACCAACTTCTATGTTAAAGTGTTACAATATAATAGAGAACGATATAAGCATCTACTGTATCAAATACAATATGTGGATATTTTTAGGTTTAAAAATGTATACATTTACCTGAACGAAACTAATAGAAAAAAAATTTCAATGTTGACTTATCTACTTTATTACTGGTTTTTTTTTTTTTTTTTTTTATCCATTAAAAATGTTTTCATGGTGACTTTGTTTCATAGTGTTAATGACTGTTAAAAGAAAGTGCAGAAGGGTACAGTTAACAAATTGAATATCAACATTTAAGATGACGGCAGGCAATGATAGATTTTCATTGTATGTCAGTAACATGTTTGTCACACTGTTTAAATAGCTCGACTTCTCAGAAATTGCATTATCTTTAAGATGTATTAGTGAATCTGGTTTATCTTTAACTTTTGAGGTAAAAACTGGATATAAATGTTACACTGGCACAAACAATTAACACTGATTTAAATCTGAACAATATATGTATTACAAATTTACATGACTTTTTTAAATTAACAGATGCAACTTCTATTTGGTTTGTGCAGAGATGCGTTGATACCCAAATATGCAAGACTATAGAGGAGAGAAAGTTGGCACTAAATTAACAGCTATTGAAAAGAAGGGCATAGAAACAACTAGCAAAATCGCAGAATTACCAAAGCATATTGATGAGAACATACTTTTTTTTAGACTCGTTTAAACAACAATTTAACACACTGTCTAACGCTATCCAAGCATTGCAAGTGGTAAGAAGAGCAGATGAAATTCCTCACATTCAAGAATATTTAAAGCCAATCAAGAAGATTATCAATAGTTGAATAGATGCTAGAAACTGATATTGAGAAAATCTCTGGAAAACTATGGCACATAAGAAAATAAAATGGCACATATCACAATAGACTTCCTTAGTCAATCAAAACCAGTTATTCGTAAGATTACAAAAGTAATGGATAATGGTACTCCAACAATTACTAACTTGTACAACAGGATAATTGTTAATTCTAACATACTGTCAGAGCTGCTGAAGAGAAAGGATTCAACCCAAATAACCAATAAGATTGAGGAGAACGCAAACAAAATGAACACTTAACGTGTGTGAAAGCACGATAAAATCTACAAAAACAGCTTACAATTTATGTATTGTAGATCTGAGTGATGCGATGAAAGATGCTATATTTGTTGAATTTTGCATGGTACAATAGTATTCATCTTGTCTATGAAGAAACAAAAGGGTTGTTGGATATTTGTAAGTTTGAAAACCTAGACATTGGTTTACAGTCATGGATTTAACTATGCTTCATCAGGTTTTGCTGAATACAAGTTAAACTGTTGTTTTACAGCAATATGTCATTCAGGTAAAAAAAAATTAAAAAAATAAAAATCGGGCAGCAATATGTCATCAAAATAAAATCAAGGTTGTATATGAGTTTTTTTGAAAAAAAATGTTTCAAATGTTTATATATATATATATATATATATATATATATATATATATATATATATATATATATATATATATATATACACACACGTTTTTGAGTAGATATAAGAAATATTTCACGAGGAGTGAAGTGGAAACACAATTTTTCCACTTCATGTTTATGGGTGACACAGAATATCGAATAGCAACAAGTCTTCTAAGTTCAGTCACCGACAATTTGCATGATTCATATGGAAAACTAATTATAAAAAATGTAATACTTGAAGCCTGCTTTTTGTTGTTTGGGGTTCATATTTAGGCATTCTTGATGGCGCCTTCTCTTCAATTACATAAATGTATACTGGAGGGTCAACAGTCTTGACACATTTTAAGATCTATTCACTATTCATCCTGATGGAGAGAGAGAAAAAAAAAGAAGAAAAAATGAAATCAGTCTAAATGTGGAAATACAGGTCTGAATAACATACATAGGGGCAGATATACTTCATAAATGGAAAAAGAAAGTAGTTCCAAAAGTGATATCATGTTCCTCCCACTGATATATTTCAATATCTCACTATGATATATATATATATATATATATATATATATATATATATATATATATATATATATATATATATATATATATATATATATATATATATATATATAAAACATCTTACTTTCTTTGAATCTGATTGGTCCAAATAAGCCAATGAAATTCTTGGACTGTATTCTCATTATTGATTGGTTGCAACTGGAAGAATTTTTCTTGCCCCGCCTTCTGGATGACGGCCGTCTTTCAAATTGGTACCCAACATACATTGGGAAAAAACGGTCGACTATCACAAACACGCACAGTAGTGGCTTAATATATCGGAATATGGTCAATTTACCCTACGTAGAATTCTCCAAATGCCAACATAAACTAGAACACGAGTACATTGCACCCCACCCCCAGGACAAGCGTGGTTTAGATATCAACCTATTGAGTAAATAAACTCGCCTCTCATGAAAAGAATGTCGACAAATGCTGGTCTCCAACTGACAGAAAATTATTCAACCAAAGCATTCTTCCAAATAAAAAATAATGCAAATATCCAGTTACAAAAACATTAAAACTTTAATCACTATTATACACAGCAGCACCTTTATAATCTAGATTTAGTAAAGTTTCAGCATCAAGTAATCATCCCTTCACACAAATACCCAATAAGTGGAATGCTACTTTTTTCTGCCGTATCCAACACTGCATCTGTGGCGAATGTCCATAGTGTCCAGTGGAACCGTTGTAAACAGTCTCATAGAAATCCATGTATATGGCGCGTCAACTGCTCTGAACTATGTGACATCACAGGAATTTCCATCTGAGATCCAGTGTTGAAAAATGATGTTGTCCGTGTCAAATGTTCTAAATGATTTGGAAGGACAGTTGCTCTTTGAATTTTAATGTGTAAAACCAAATATACTTTTAAATGCTACTGGGTATCAAATTCTGCATTATTGATTAAACTCGTGTCTGGGACTATTTTTTCATGTGCAAGATTTAAAGGTGTAGCGTCTGAGCCAGAATTGAATGAAATGCTGAAAAGCATGTGTTCTTCTTTCTATCTAAACTCTTTCCACAAAAATAAAAACTCTGTGATAAGCAGAATCTCAAATTGGTAATAATTTAATATTATTTATTTTTTTAAATTGTTGAATAATTTCCAGCTTTTGCTCGCCAAGGTTCTCAAAAACTGAAAATTATTCCACTCGTTTCAAAAATTCATTGTAAAATCATTACCCATTTACGATCCACTATATATTAAAGGATTGTAATGGAAACACCGCGGGGATCATTGCACATGCTTTAGATTGAAACCAGGCAGCAGTATGAAACTATTGAGTGTCTTAATCATTGTATCATATACTAAGCAACATTAAACCTGAATAACGCCAAATCCAAATATATTGATTCAACCGGGTAGTTTATTGTGTTATTATACACCTACCAATTTTCTACCCAAGAAAGAGCCAGAATTTTACCGTTATTTCCTACAAGCAGGAAAACGATACTATCGTTTTCCAAACACGTATGACCATACTCTCAAACGAGGCTGAGACTACTTTATCCTCGAGGTTTCCTGGTGACAATAGCAGCGCCCCTAGCGATGGAATGCCAACACTAGCAGTAAACAAAGCTCTCACAGCGACGTTAGTTAAGAAACCTTGCATTATATGTAGAATATCTGAAAGGCCTAAAGCATATTTTTGTCACAACAACAATAAAAAAGCATTTTCCCATTATTTTGAAGTAGTAAAATATTGCCATAATGTTCGTCTGAAACAAGATCATATCCGGAAATCGCGTACCAAAACATTACAGTTGTACAGTACAACCCAGTTACGGAAATTCATAAATGGTAACGTTAGTGAGTTTCACGCATAATGGATGAATTTGAAATTATAAATGAGTAATATTCTCTGCAACAAATCTGTACCATCAAGTTCCAACAATTTCTCCAATCCTGTTGTAAATAACTGTCATTCCCGTGTCAAGTTCTCATCGGAGCCTTTCACAATGTCCCGCCAGAAACAGTTCAACCGCATTCAATCTGGCCTCCGAAAGAAACTTCCAGTCATTCAGCTGGTGAAAACTTCCGTGATGCAAAATTTCAGAACTGCACAATAACTGTAAATCACATATACGAATAGTCTGCCCTCAATCGTGGAAGAATTCGTGTTATTGACAGTGATGGTAGTCAGACTGTTTCCCAAACTTCATTCATAAAAACTAATATTCATGCGCATGTCAGCCTTTCAAAAAGTAATTCGGTTTATGCTTTAAGATGAAGTTCGTATTATAGAGGTTGAAATGTTCAGCAATTTCTTGTGTTTTTCAACTACATATAGTGATTTTATTAAATTATCTGAAAATTGAAAGCCATATAACAAAATTATCATTATCACAGTAATGCGATTTTGATTGCTAGATTACGTCTCGTTGTCAGCATAAAAATCCGGATCATGACTCTACGCTTCGCGTCTCGTAATGATCCGGATTTTCTAATGCTGACAACTCGACGTGATCTAGCAATCAAGATCGCATTACTGTGATTATACTATATATTTATTTGATATGAATGTAAACAGATATGAAAACAAGTTTGGTAAAGAATCTGGGTAGGATGCTTATGAAAGACATCACCATATCATACAAGAGAGATGATCTTTCAAGTTGAATGACTACAACATCTTCATGACACACAAAGATTTATGGTAACTTGTTTCTGTTAGGACAAATGAGATTCAACAAGACATTATGAAGGATACATTGAGAAAGTTATGATCAAGGGCAGGTAGTATACACAATACTGGATTTAAATCTGTACAGTTCACGGTGTTCGGAGAGAAGTTAAGAATGCCAAAAGAAATTCAAATCTAGCAGCTCATTGTCCACCGCATGCTCATGCTCTTCAAGGGGATTTCAGATTTAACATACCACTGGCAAATACCTTTGAAGTGAAATCTACAAACTGGACAAAAATATATCCAGTCACCCAGTACGAGATGGTTTCTTTGGAAGCAATTGCACAGTCAGTTAATAACGGGTACAGAAATGTAATTGCTTTCTTCTATGACTACATAAGGGAGAGAATCATTGACATACTAGCCAATACAAGTTTAACAAACCTTACGCTTGATTCTCCCAGAATGAGTTTAAAAGGTGTTTTATGGAGAAAAATTGTTGCAACTCGGAAATGGAAAACAAATCTTGCTGGTTATAGAAGGCTTGTGAAATATGGCTTATTCCCTGGTAAAACTCCGTAACACAGATGCTAAAAAATTTTATAATGATAACCATTGCATATAGTGTATTCCAGGGGTTTCCAATTGATACAACAGTTTATAGAAGACACCTAGTATTTCTTTTATAATCATCAAAAGCACACAGAAATAAGTGACACAAGTGGTAATGTTTTATAATTTAATTTTTTTTTTTTTTTTTTTTTACAACTAGTACCATTGTATCTGGCTTGATTTGAGAAGTACACATGATAATAGATTGCACGGTATTGCTTAAATTAGTTAACGTTAAACAAGGTATTTGCTTTAAAATGAATATAAAAGAGACTTTATGTGCTCACAAAATGTACATTTATTTTTGCGTCAAATGCTCAGGTAAACATTCAAAACAATCATACCAATAACATTTGAAAGAACCTTATAATATGATAATTTGTACAGTGACTAATTGTGGAAAGACTACGTTTGGACTATATCTGATAGCGGTTGAATACAGGAACTTTTTTCACTGCATCATAATTATCTGTCCAACTTTTCTGTTCAATAAGATTTACAACAGAAATTGGTTACTCAAAGATGAAAATGTGATTTTGACAGACCATGAGGATAAATTTAGAAAAGGGCTAGATTTACTGATTTCTAACAAGGAATCAAAACATAGTTTATGTTAATGAATTGCAATTTTGATGATGTAGATTAGGTAGACATTTTGAAATATTAGCATTGATTTTGTGGAAGAGAGGAGCGATGGAAAACTTAATTGGTTCCGGGCTGAGTCTGATCAACTCAGTCGGCGCACCCCTGGAGAGGGTTGTGGGTCAGCGCCGAAACACTCTAGGATAGGGGATCCCCACCTGATGATGGAATCGATTGCAGTGCAGAACTGTATTCATATATTGCCATATCTGGAGACCCCAGTGACTATTAGGAAAGACTAATTGGCAACCGTGAACAGAATGGTGACAGCAAGGAGAGACTGCTGACAATCGGGAAAGTCCAGTGAACAGGTGTATGATGGCCTAGCAAGCCAGAGTACAACTCCTGTGAAGGAGAAACCTACAACTTCGCTATATATAGATATGTCGGGCGAGAGCTGGGGAGGATGATCGACCAAACGGCCAGACCACGGATACAAACACGCCTGATCAACGAACAACGAAGCAGAACACGGACACGTCTAGATTCTGCAGTTGTGGCAAAACATGTAAAAACGAGAGGGGGCTTAAAATTCACCGTACCAAGATGGGCTGTCCTCTGATCATGAATCTAGTACAACGCACATGGCAACCTGGTAAGACGGAGGAGGAGATCGACAAGGATACACACCAAAGTGTCCAGCACCTTCAAGTGCTAGAGGATGAAAACGAGTTCAGCAACAGAGTGGAGATTATAGATGCTTCGGTGAATTTGAGCGGGAGACAGGAGGTGGATATTCAGAGAAGGGCTACAACGGTAAATGAGAGTGTTAGTCAACAGAAACTAAGAGTGAAATGGCCTGTGAGTTAAAACAAAACAGCATGGAGACAGTTCGATGAGGACATAGACCAACTACTGGAAGTAACATGGGCAGGAAGTGTTGACAGAAAGGTAGAAGCCATGGCCACCATCATCTACAGTATGGGAAAAGATCGGTTGGAATATATGAAAAGAAGCAGAGAAACACATTGCCAAAAGAAAACCGTAGAATTTGGGAGATTGCAAACATAAGAGCAGAGCTGAGGAGACTGACAAAAAGGTATCACAATGCAGTGGATGAAGAGAAAAAGGGGCTGAATAACCTCAGAGACAACCTACGTGAAAGGCTTAAGACACTGAGAAGAGCAGAGAACACCAGAAAGAACAGAAGAGAGCGTATGCAGAAGAGAGCAAACTTCACTGCCAATCCGTTTGGATTCGTCAAAAAGCTGTTAGGAGACAAAAGATCAGGGAGACTGGAATGTCTGAAGGAGGAGGTAGAAGAACACTTGAGAAAAACCCACAGTGATCCGGATAGAGAGAAAGACCTTGGAGAGCAGTCCAAACTTATAGACACAGAAGAACCAGCAGTTCCAATTAACAGTTCAGAACCAAGACTGGAAGAAGTGAAGGACATTATAAAAGATGCAAGGGCAGCATCAGCTCCTGGACCAAACGGTGTTCCTTACAAGGTCTACAAATACTGTCCAAGACTAACCAGAAGACTTTGGAAGCTAATAAAGGTCATATGGAGAAGAGGCAAGTTGACAGAGAGTTGGCTGCTTGCAGAGGGCTGCTTAATTCCGAAGGAAGAGAATTCGTCAGGAATCAAGCAATTCAGGACAACATCCCTTCTAAATGTGGAAGGGAAGATATGCCTTGCCGTCCTTGCCCGTTGTCTGACAAAATACCTGCTGGAGAACAATTACATCGATACTTCAGTTCAGAAAGGTGGAGTTCCAGGAGTACCTGGTTACCTTGAGCACACAAGTGTTTTAACAGGATGCCAAGGAAAACAAAGGCGATCTGAAAGTGTTGTGGTTAGACCTCGCCAAGGCATATGGCAGCATTCCACACAAGTTGGTGAACCTGACTCTAGAGAAGTATCATGTACCAGAGAAGTTCAGGGGCATGCTTCAACACTTCCTCGATAACTTCAAAATGCGCTTCACCGTGTCAGACTACACAACAGCATGGCAGAGATTAGAAGCTGGCATCATAACTGGATGTACCATTTCAGTAGTACTATTTTCAGCTTCAATGAATCTCCTTGTGAAGTCAGCAGAGAATATGAGCCGAGGACCAATTATGTCATCTGGAATTTGGCAGTCTCCTACAAGAGCCTTCATGGATGACATGACAATTACATCCATGTCAGTACCAGAAGGTAGGTGGATGTTAGAAGATCTTGGAGACCTGATCAACTGGGCCAGGATGAAGTTTAAGTCATCAAAATCAAGAAGTCTGGTCCTGAAGAAAGGGAAGGTGCAAGATAAATACCGGTTCAAAATAGGAGAGGAGGTGATACCAACACTGAGTGAGCAACCAGTTAAGAGCCTCGGCAAGTGGTTTAAGGACCCCATGAATGATAGTAAGAGTGTGGCAGACATGAAGCAGCAAGTCAAAGACTGGATGGAATCCATAGACAAGAGTGGGCTACCTGGGAAGTACAAGGCCTGGTGTTACCAGCATGGTATTCTACCAAGAATCTTTTGGCCACTTCTAGTATACCAAGTACCATTGACAGCCGTAGAAACAGTTGAGCGAATGTTCAATGCATATCTGCGACGATGGATGGGAGTGCCAAGAAGCTTCAATAGCATTGGCTTGACAGTACCGGCAGCAAGCTTCAGTTATCACTATCATCAGTGACAGAGGGGTTCAAGGTGACCAAGGTCAGGCAGGTGATGATGTTGAAAGACAGTGCAGATGAGAAGGTGAGAGAAGCAGTAGTGGAGGTACGGACAGGTAGAAAGTGGGTAGCAGAAAAAGCAGTTGAAGAGCCAGAATCCATACTGAGACACACTGATGTGGTAGGCAAAGTAGCGACAGGAAGGTTGGGGCTGGGAAGTCTGAAAAGACCTACACGGCAAGCAGCATGCACCAAAGAGAAGCGTGCCATGGTCCAGAAAGAAGTACGTCTGGCAGAAGAGGAAGATAGGCAAGTTAAAGCTGTCGGCATGAGGAAGCAGGGAGATTGGCTATGCTGGGAAGCTACCAGGTCCAGGAAACTGTATTGGAGCGACATCTGGAGAGTTGATGCCCAGAAAATCAGCTTCCTCATACGCTCAGTGTATGAGGTTCTCCCTACACCAACAAACCTCAAGACATGGGGAATAACTGATGACCCAAGCTGTAAACTTTGTGGGAGACTTGCACATTTAGAGCACGTGCTGTCAACCTGCAAAGTAGCTCTGACAGATGGTCGTTATCGTTGGCTTGCTGAGATTGCTGCTAGTATGGACACAGCCAAGAGAAAGAAACACCAAGTGAAAAGTGGTCCCAACTTCATCAGCTTTGTGAGAAGCGGTGAGACACAAAGGCAAAAGACTGAAGCAAGAGGCATCTTGACAACAGCGCAAGATTGGGAAATGCAGGCAGAGGTAAAAGGAAAGCTGAAGTTTCCAAGAGACATCTGTAACACTAACTTCAGACCTGATATTGTGCTGTGGTCAGGAGGTACCAAGCAGGTGATTTTGTTGGAACCGACAGTGCCATGGGAAGCTAGAAATAAAAAAATAAAGGTATGGAAACTTATTTTGTAATCATTTTTTTTTTTTACCTCACCGTCTTTACCCAGGCACTATTCGCGATTTGTTTTGGCGTATCTATGCGGAATCATGCTAATTCCAGCTCGTGTTCGACTTTGAATCACCAGGAACATATCACAATCCATTAGAAGTTCAAATTCAACACCCAGGCATCATGAGCTAGTCATGGTGCACTGTAATAGTTAGTATGGTCTCGTTTGCCATTTTTGATACAGACTTTCCTAGATTCCTCAAGACCTTCAAAGCATGATTCAAGGTATAATTGTCATATAGATCTTAAAGTGTTTGAATTTTAAAATAGTTAATTACATCTATAACGTATTAGTAATAATCATTTGATATATGTGATTTGTTAATTGATGAGTAAAACGTTTCTTTTAGTGGTATATCTGTTTCGTTAACCCTGTCTAATCTATCCATGTAATCGTATTAGTAAATAACTTTCCTTAATTATGCAGGTGTCATATCTCTAATGGTTTAAGTGTTTCTGTGAACTTTTCGTCACTTAAAGTTTCTGCTAGCTGTTCCACTGAGTGCTCCGTGAATCTAAAGCTGTCTAAAAACCTGATTTTCCTTTTAAATTTTATTTCTTTTCCTTCTTTCATGAACATATCATCTATGAAAACCGTGCTGAATGAAACAATTCTCGTCGTTGTTCAGTATGATTTTTACATCTTCATCTGGGTCATTTTAACAAGTATCTTGATGAACAGATGGCTGTCACAACCGGACAAGTTATGGATTAATTATGGTACGTATTTTGGATATTTAATATTAAAATTGCATTCTTTATGTGCTGGACCTCTGTATATACCTGTTAAGTGATTCTTATCACAGACTTTGTTATTACGTACCTTTTGTGAGTGTTCTTCGTGTAAAATCTATATCTACTGACGTTTCTATTATATGAATATCTGAGTCTTTTCGTTATGTTTCTGATTATTTTCAGTTTATTTTTACGTCTTAGCTGTTTTTTAGTTCAAACACATTTTAAATGGTTTGGAATTTTTTTTTTCTTCATTTGTTTTTTGCTTTGTCATAGCAAGTATTTGCGTGTTCATTTACATTTATTTATCTATAATATTCAATATATATTTAACTATTTTGCATGTCTGTTCACTCTAAATATATGTACTTTGTTAGCAGGTGTTAACTCTGAACAGGTGTCCATTATGAGCAGATGTTCCCGTTGGCGGTGCTTAAGAGTTTAATTGTTTGATTTTTAGTATTGGCATGTCAAGTATTAAAGTATTCATTTTCATTTATTTAACTACAAATATTTCAATACATATCTAACTTTTTGCGTGTGTTCACTCTAAACAGTTTTCTTTTACGATCAGATTCACTTTGAATAAGTGTCCGTTATAATATAGGTGTCACCAATGGCATAGCTCAAAGGCACAATGAATGCTGAAAAAAAGAATATAGTGTTAGTTCGTGCCTTTAGTGTTAACTTATTTTGTAACAGCCGAAATATTCACCCATTCTCTTATTTCCCATTACCCTTTTTCTCCAACCGAAAAGGTGACTGCTAACGTCACTAACCAACCTTAAAAGCCTCTACCGCATTGAAAATATTCATAATTTTAAAAACATTGTTTTATCTCTCAATATCAGTTAATTGCCTTTTAGTATATCAAACATTTTCATATGTTTCTTAACTATGATAATTCTACGACATATTTATAAATAAAATAATTTTTTTTTTTTTTAAATACAAAATTGACAATAGGCACAAAGGCTAACACAAATATAGGTCACAGATTGAGAAATGTTATGCTTGAATTCTTTATAATTCTTTACAATTTTAAACAAATATTATCTTCTTTTGTTGACAAATAAAGGAGAAATAACTTAAATGTTGTTGCATTTACAAATCTAAATGTGCATTCTTCTATCTTCCTGATAACTTATTGATAGCTTGACTGTCAGTATATCTATATTTGTCTGACGCAGTATAAACATTCAAAATCATCTGAAAATGAATCGCCATTCAGACTATTTGACCTATTTTTGCTTCACATCGTGAGCCCATATGGTTACAAATTCAACGACTGAGAAGTAGCGTCAAAATAAGAGGGGCGGACTTAACATCGGCATCTGCTGTTCTTTGTTCCATTTTGTTTGCTGGTATTTCAATACCTTAAGTGTAGCATTTTATTATCTCCATTTATTGTCGAAGCACAATAAATATCAGGATAGTATGACTGTGCTAGTGCACTAGAGATTTTGGATTTTTGTTTAATTTTTTTTTTTAAATTACTGCTATTGTATCCTTATACAAGTGGATTGATATATAATACAAGTCACTTTGTATACTACTCGCTTGCCACTTGAACTTCTGTAAAATTCAATATTTTGTTGTTGATGCATGCATTCATATTGAGATATTTATTTATTTATTTTCATATTCAACGAGACGAAACATTTGGTAAGGAGGCACAAAAATATATACAAGATACGGTTGAATTTAAATATAGATTACGATTATAAATCGGACAAGTTGTATAATAAGTACAGGATGACAGCCCTGTTTGCTGGTAACGGTTGGAGAAAAAAAATCAATAAATTAACATGTTGTATTTATTGTGAAATCTACAGACAGGGGTGACAGTTAATTTGAAACCAATCTCACCTTCGTAGTTGGGTAATTCGTAAAACTGCGTAATGCAAGTTCAAGGTTGTAACATTAAATAGGAGAATATAAATAAGACGAATACTTTCTTGAAATCTGCAACATAGAAAGGCTTAGTTACTGAAGGATTACATTTTTATAATGACAATTTGTAAAAAGCCGTTTATCCATATTTTGGGCTTTTCCCATACTTCAGCCTTTGTAGCTTGCTTGATTCTTTATACGGAACAAGATTTCGACAAGAATTTTCGGACTGGACTCGAAAATGTAACTTCCGGTAATTTGCGCGAGTGCAAAAGACAAATTGAATATAAGTTAGAGCTTTTTAGCAAAGTATATGGATCTGTTACAAATTTAAGGTGATCAAATTGTATTTATTGCAACATAATTGATATTAACATATGTCTATAAACAAAGAGTAGCAATTTTAGACGAATCCAAATTTCGTAGAAACCGCGTAGTTGACATTGGTTGCAGTTTAGCATACACTTCCGTTGCTCATGCAACAAGACTCGGATTGTTGTGTTCTATAGCTTGAACATAGCCTTTTCAGATCATTTGGTTTTATTCTGTCGATATACTATTGAGGTACTTACTATTTATATTTTAACGAAGCAAATCAGTAGCAAGCACATATTTCAAATGAAACGGTTGGCTTAGCCGTGTGTTTCTGATGCAGAGACACGTTCAAACATGCTATTAATTTTGCACCCAAAGCGACTTGCAGGTTTTGCGTACCAATTCACATAAGTTACCCCACATGATTTACCTACGTTATTTGGCATTTAGTGATATTATGTTACGTGATCACATTTGGATGTAAAACTAATAATATAGCGATGACAAACGATTCCGCTATATTGTCATTTGTGTCTGTCGTAATGCAAACCTAACTCATTTTCATTGGATATCTTTACTGTTTTTTCAATGGACTATGAAACAATTTTGATTTGACTAACTAGAAAAAGGATTAAAAATTAATGCACAACATTCATTTTGAGATATTTACACGATTTCTGTTGTATTTTTCACAGAAAAATGTAGGTCAATCAGATTTCAGCACAGCCTGAAGACCACCATTTTTTTATGCATCACATGATAGGGTATTCTGGAAAATTGCAATCGATTTTGATGAATTATGGCCTTTTCAGCAAGAGGTACAAATAAAGAAAATGTAAAGAAATATTTCAACACCATTTTAATTACATTTCTATGCTCAGTAAAATATTGCATTAATTTAAGAAGCTAAAGTTCAAAAATTTAAGAGAGGGATGAAATGGGAAGGTATCATACAATTATTTGAGCTTTAAATTATTGGAACTTCATTAAATTGGTGTTGTGGTGTTGAGTGCAAAGGAGTGCAAAGCATTCCACTATTGCCCCCTCTAAACCTCTTTCCAAATTCAGCATGGATTACCTCCCTCAAAACCTATATTCATTTCACTACTCCTCAAAATAAAGGGAATTTTCCAGAACACCTTATCATGTGATGTATAAAATGGCAGCCTTCAGGCTCCACTGAAATCAGTTAGACCTACTTTTCTTAGTTCATAATTACAAAAGAAGTTGTGTAAATTTCACAAAATGAATTTTGTGTGATAATTTTTTAAATCTTTTTTCAATGGAATCAAATTAAAATTGCTGCACAGTCCATTGAAAAAAACCCAGTAAAAATATCCAATGAAAATGAGTTAGGTTTGCATTATGACAGCTACAAATGGCAATATGGCAGAATCATTTGTCATCACTAGTGTAATAGCATATGAAAAAGGAAGTCATCAGGTGATCTGCATGTACCAATTACTAGATGATGACCGGCAGAATTGCTTAGAAATTTATATTTCATAAGTTAATGTTTATATACATATAAACATTAATGAGACAAGTATAGGTCCTATATGAAATTTTTGACTGTTTCGATGATAGTAGGCATGTTCATTCTCCTGTAACTTTTCATGGCTTTAAGGTATTAAAATGAAACTTGCACCATTGTGTTTGTCGTGAACATACCTTTTCATATATTTAAAAAAATAGCTTGTCGTTGCTAAATAATAATTGCATTAACTTGAATGATATCTTTTTCCTTACTCACAGAAATGTTTAAAAATATGCTTGTGATACTACCATGTTTTTAAGAAGTGTGTCTTGAAAATCCTAAAATGGCTGAACCAGCTGCTGCATGGAACTGGTTGCTTCACCATTTTTACTGCAGGTTATGTGACACACCTGGGGTTCTTTGGATGACTTGTTTTAAACATTTCTGTGTCTTATTGTAAACATTTATCAACCAATTAAATACGTTGTAACTTACACTCATAGATGTTCAATCCACTGACACATGGGTTCAGATCGTGCAGGTGTCATATGTCATTAATTTTAGTTGACTGTCATGAGTAGCTGCAGACTTAGCTTTCCATTTCTTTTTTGCAGTAAAACAAGAAGAAAAGAAGTCATTTTGAATATAAAAAGCTGACATCAGTGTGATGGTAATTTGCTTAGTACATAAGTATATATTTGTTTATTATGAAATATATCAAACATTCATTATATCGATAACTGTAACAGAAAAGCCATGAATATATTTTTATATTTTGAGAAAATATATTGTTTGATGAAACCCAGACATGAAATACCCAGTTGGGGTGAATGCATGGTGAATCAAATGGCATTTTTGGTGCATGATTTTTATGTATGTATATATGTGTACACACACACGCACACACACACACACACATGTTGTATAAACCTAATATGTTCAGTCTGTGTACAGTCAAAAAATTAAGAGTCACACAAAAGAAGACCATATAAAGATGCATATGCTAGTTGAAATGTATACAAATATGGTTTGAAAAGAAGGAAAACCTTTTTTTGCCCATTTTTTTGTTTTCTTTTTCTTTTTGTTCTTTTTTTCTTTATTTTAACTTAAATTAACTTTTAGAGCAATTGCAATGGTCTCTAAGACCAGAGTCAGTGTCGATGGAATGTAAATGTCAAAAAGAAAATACACTATTCATCAAATTTGACAAGCAGTGACATAATTGCAGAAATAGAAGCATCTAAGAGAAGAAAAAAAAAATTAATTGAAAATAAAAGCAGAGTAAAGAAAAGCCAGGAAAATAAAAGAAATAGAGAAAAACAAAAAGAAAGAGAAGACAACGAAGAGTTAATGTCATGAAAATTCTGTGGACGAGTTGGTATTCTCGTTGGAACTTAATTAAGATCAGTCTATCAGTAATAGTGCCTTTCAGATCTTGTACATTTTAAATCGTTAAATTTACTCCACACCAGAAGTACATATAAAAAATACTTGTGTGTAAAAACTACGCTGTCTTGTTTGGGTTGATATATGATATCTGACTAATCGAATGAATCAGTCTTCAGATAAATGAACCTTTTTAATTATGTACAATAACACTGTTAAAGAATTTTTATATTGCAGTAAAACAGTAAATATTTCTTGTAAAAGTACTGAGGATAACAAAAGACTTAAGTCAAGAAATGTATAAGACAATATGAAAAGGAATAAAATTGTTAAAGAAAGTTTGTTATTTTAATCTGCACAGTGGTGCTTTACACAATCACTTAATGTCAATTAACTTGTGTATTTTCATTTTAAATGATTTTAAATTTTTATTAAACTAATGTTTTTTTATTTTAATGACGGTAATGCTATGCTTTTGAAAACAATCATGTGTCCATTGAATCCCACTCTACATGTCTGAGTCATCCAGCAAATTGTTCGATCTTCTCCTCAGCGACCCTAGGTTTCAAAATCATATATTCTTGTTGTATTAGTTTTGGTGTCGAGAAAAATACTGTCAAGGTACCAATCTATGTGTTTATTTTTTGTGGGAAAAGAGTGGAGGTAACTCAAATGATCACTTTGCCAACTGTCTACACACTCTGAATTCTGGATGTGTCTGATATAACCTGAATTTACTCAGTTCTTGATTCTGTACAATATATATATTGTTGTCAGCAAAGAAAAATTAACATTAAAATGTAAGAAATATACTTCCATGAATAATGCTACTCATGATCTAGAATAAGCAAAACATCAAACGTCAACTGGTTCCATTGAGCAGCTGATGTAGACCTTCTATGAAAAACAGCATCAACAACAAAGTAACAAATAATGATTACTACAGTAAAAATTGTTTATTTTGTTTTTGAATAAAATGTTTTCTTTGTAAGAATGTTTCAGTTTAATTTCCCTGGCCAAATACCTAATTACTATATATATATTCCAAAGGCTTTGTTATAACATTTCTTTGTTGGAACATTTAATTGGTTATAGCATTTTATTTGTGTGATCCATCAGGGAAAATTAGCTCCATTATAATGTTTTTTTTTCACCTGATGCGCCAAAGCCAGGTAAAAATTGGTGGTCATTTAAATAATAAAACCTTGATAATCTCACCTCATTCTTAATTGGTAATTTAAAATAATAGATTGCTGGTTCAATACAATTAAATCAAGAGAAGACATGCTTTTGGTTTGTACTTTTTTAACCATATAATTTATAAATATCCATTAGCTATTGTTCTGTACCTCTATATTGAATAATTGAGTACAGCTCAGTGACACACCTGATATTCTTTATGGTTATTTGCATTTTATTGAAAAACATATCGACAAAAAATCTCAGATTAATAAAAAAACAGGACTATTGACAATTTCTTTGCATCCAGATAAATAAAGGGCTAATTTACTAGTTATTGAACAAAGACATTTTTGCCTAATAATGTGACTTTTATAATTCACTGGCTGGTATATATCTGATTACACTTTCAGTGGATGGTAAAACTTACTGGTTTATCTTTTTTTTCATGATAACATGTATTGATACAATTGTATGTTGTTTAAAAAAATGTAATTACCATTATATACAAGTTATAATTAATTTTTCTGACATTGATCATACCATAATAAATTGTTTACTACATATATGTACAATGTCATTAACATCTACATTGACAATTTCATGTACATAAACATTTTAAAAAACAAATGTTGAATTTGGATATAACATTTCTCAGTTATAATGATATACAAATCCCAGTCTCCTTTGAAGCGTTATAAACAATATTTGCTGTATTATTATTATTACTGGTCTGTTCTTTGTAGCATAATGCACCAGTGTTTTTGTTGTTTCCTTTACAAAAGATCGATATATTTAATGCAGTGAAAGACTCATTTCTTCCATTGTGCTGATCAGAATTTTGTATGAAAGATCCAAGGCGCTTAATTCAGATAATCTGTGTATCAGGGTTTAAACCTTTTAGCTAATGAGCTTTAAAACTTTTATAAATTTTGTATGTGTTTATGGTCAGTTCCATGCTTTCAGATACCAAATTTGATGACTGCGATGAAGATATGAATCAAGTTTTAATTTCAGCTGAATGAGGGATTGACTCAGAATATTTGAATGTAAAAACTGCCCTATTACAGTATTTCTTCCATGACAAGTCCTGGGGGCCCACGTAAATTTTATGAAAAGTAGGGAATGTGATCATAGGCTATCTTAGAAAAAAATGTTCTTAAATTTTTTAAAAGTTTAGATTCAGTTTATCATCAAGCTAGGGCTTATCATTGGAGAAATATAGCATTTTTCAGCAAGAAAGCGTGTCAGTTATCTTGAGGTCCTAAATTTCAGCTAATCTCACCACTTATGCCAACACATGGAATGGATAAGAATCTTAAACCCTTATGAAGATCCTCATTCATATTTCAAACTGAATTAAAGGCAGGGATGGGTAAAAAAAAGTGAATTGACTTGAGTTGTGTTGTTTTCAATTGATGTGGTAATGAACATAGTTTTGAATAGGCACCTGATTGGTCAGTTATATGCACGATTCTTTTGAAATACCGGCCTGGCTTCACCAGTGCAAGCTGAACCAATTGGTTTCAAAAATTTGTCTTTAAAAGTATGAAAACAATTGTTCAGTTTTGGAGAGGCATTACACACATGTATGTGTCTGAATGGTCATTGTCACATAATTATTAGTTATTCCTTCACGAATAATAATAATAATGATAATAGTAATAATTTCTTTACTTCAGATATGATATCTATTGGCTGAAGTGAAGAACTGATTATTCAGCAGCTGCCTCAGCATGGGTGACACTGATTTAATCCCAGTGCGTGACACTGGTGGACAGGGCCAAGGAGGTATGAGTTTAGAAATTTATGTTGTTATAGTTACTTAATTTTTTTGTAGCACTGTAAGATGATATTAACTACCTGTATAGTAGCACTGTAAGATGATACTAACTACCTGTATAGTAGCACTGTAAGATGATACTAACTACCTGTATAGTAGCACTGTAAGATGATACTAACTACCTGTATAGTAGCACTGTAAGATGATACTAACTACCTGTATAGTAGCACTGCAACAGTCTTAATGATCTGAATTATCATAACACTGTTCATTGTTGTGAGTCATTTAATTCTGTCCCACAAGCATAGAATTATATTATACATTTTTCATGACTGGTAAAATCTGATCTTTGTACATGCCCACTTGAGAATTTCACAAAATTGCACAAAATTTGCTTTTTTTCTTCATATTTTATATCAATCTCTAAGTAATTAACATAAAATTTGACTTGACCAGCTCAGTTCTTAAATTGTTTTGTACTGTCATGCAGTAGATATTTCCGGTTATGAATTCTTCTTAAATTGTGATCATTATGGCTAGGGAATATTGAACAATCTGTTTTGTATAACAGAATTTAAATCTGCTAGAGATTTGTATCTTTATCACATAATCTTGAACAGTTTAGTATGTAAATATTGTAAAATTTGTGTCATATCTGTGAATAGTGAGATGTATCCATTACTTTCTGGGGTGGCAGCAGGAACTAACCGGCAACATCTGTGGCTTCAACATTAGGATTTTATTTTAAAGCTTTTAAAAGTAATCAGGGATTCTGCTGATGGACATCCCAACGTACTATATGCATGAACATCTCTGTGTGATGCATCAAATTGTGACGGTGGATGTCCTAGTGACTTCCAGAGATGTTGCCTGACCCCAAGTAAACCCAATTTTACGTCCTAAAAATATGCACCTAAGGGTAAAACTTGTTTTTCTCGCAATTAGCAAGGTGTTTCAAAAGGTTTATTCACTAATCAATAGCTGTTACCACAACTAATTTACTTATGCCACATATCTCTGTCTGTATCTTACATATGCCATAAAGGCCATGTGCAAGAAAGATTACTCGAGCATGACTGCTAATGCTGTAAAATTTTCTTGATATTGATTAGTTGTTTGTTGAATGCACAAAGTTTGAACGAAGAACAGCTTTAGTCTGCATTTAACTTCTGAATTTGAGCAGAAAGGGTCAGCCTAGCTAGTGTATAAATACTTTCAGTACTGTAGTATCATTTTTTTCATGGGTCTCAATTTCATGGGTATTTAAATTTGTGGTTTCGCTTGTCAAAGTTTGCATATTTGTAGGTATTTAATTTCGTAGATTAACCTCAACAAATACCCCAAATAAAGAATACAAAAGAACAAAACTATGAGGACAAGAACGACTGTTGCTTCAATGGTTAAAACAGTACTACCACCTGTAAGAGCACAAATCAAATACCTATCAAGATAAATCACTTACACTCAACATCAAAGGGAGCCGACACAGCCAACAACACTAATCTACTAATCGGTTATTGAAGTACATGTATGATCTCTTTTTTAAAACACTGTCTATGAAGTTGCACCATCAATTACTTTCTGACAACCAATGTGTTAACACATTGGCTGAAGTGTGGTAAAATTCAACTTAGATCCCTGTCGGTTTGGATAATGTCATCATTTCATATGTGAACCAAACACGTTACCAGCTACCCCTTGCTCAAAGTGCGAAGATGCTAACTAAATTGAAAAACAATGGAATCACTCCTTTGTTTGAGTCTGCCTCATGTACGAACCAACTTCAACCACTAGTCTTTACTTAAAACATCATCAATGAAGCTGAGTGATGCTGAATGATAATTGCGGTTGACATAAAAATGTGTGAAAGATCGTACCTAATTATCCGTGGCTTTGAGAATACTGGACTTGCTTAATTCAACAATTTCAGGATTATTTACCCAACAAACATTTTGTGTACCAGCCGACTTGATTGATGTGATGTTCATTCAGTGGTTTTGTCTGAAAATCAGTGAAGTATGAGCTTCAATACTCTGTGGTAATTAGTGTATATACAGTGTTTCATAATTAATTCTGCCCCAAACAATAGTTTTTGTATTTTACAGTCAAAATGAGACTTGCTTTCACAAGGGTTTAAATTTTTCAACAACTGTTTCACTTGAATGAAGAATCGATTTGAATAAGTATTAAATCTAATTTTCATTTATAGTATCATTTCTTATTCTTCTTTCATTTTCAGTAATAACAGTGTTTGAATACCTTATGCTTTTTCTCGTTTCTCTCTATCCTTACTTATCTCACAACATGTTGATTGAAGGCAGTGAGTGGAAATTACGGCTGCCAGATACCATATAGATATGTGTACACTGAAACTATATAAAATGCCTTATATCTCTTTTTTTAAAAGGGTGAAAATAAAACAAACAGGTGTAAAAGCTAATATTTTAAACCAGATTACAGAAATAACGTTGATTTATCAAACAGCTTTGTTGATCTTTAGAATGAAATATAGTTTTTAAAAAAAGGGGGGAGCTTCTTTATCATATATGGCAAATTTTTTGTTGGGTCTTTAAATTCGCGGTTCAGGGCAACAACGAAATCAACAAAAATTGGTACCCACGAAAATTTGTGATACTACAGTATCTTGTTATGTTGGTCAGTTTACACAATTATGGTTCAACCAGTAAGGTGTCTTCAGCCTAAGTTCAATAAAGTGGCTAAAAAACAACATTCAGAGGATGCAAATTCTAAACACAGTTAAAAACAGGGATTTTCAAAGCAAATGGTTCAAAAAGTTTGATTTGCTAGAAATTGGCAATGACTTGATGAAGTTTTGCAAAGTTTGCCATGCCTCAAAAACATGGAGTGACTTTGCTAAAGATGGTGCAGGTTTTTAATTTGGAGATTTTCTTGTACCCATATCAGGGCAAGAAAAATATTCTCAAAACTAGATTTGCTGTATTTATTTTTTAAAATATAATTATTTTGTGGTTTGCATGTTGGCTGATACATGTCCAAGGTGATTATATAACACTAATGAAAATTGCTTTAGGATCATCCATTCAGTCTTTTCCATTTGTAAGGGCTGTCAGTCATTGGAGAAAAGAGAAAAGAAAACGCACAGCAAAACTATAGCAGCCGAGTTCTTGGAACCAAATAAAATGAGAACAGGTTAAAATGTAAAGTATTGTACTGCACCCGCCATGTAGTAACAGGGCTCAAAATTAACTTTTTCAGTTCCAGCAGATTTTGATAGTTGTAATATTTTCAAGTATAAAAAAATCAGGCTATTTTCAGTGTCCACTAGCATATTTCAATAAATTTGAAACTTGAATACAAAATATCAGTAGCAAGAAACTTCTAGTTCATTTATTGCAGTTAGCAATATCAGAATAGTAACTAGCAAAATGCTAGTTTGCTAGTGTCAATTTTGAGCCCAGAGTAAATATTTTGTGGTCCTGGAAGATGTATAGCTACAGGATGACTACTTATCAATTATCGGAACTTTGATCTGACAGATGCTGGTGTTTTTTATTATTCATATCGAAATTGGTTATATACAATGATTTGCATGTGTGCATGCCAGCTAACGAAGTTTATCATGTACTTCTCAAGTCAACTTGATGTGAAACAGTAGATGCTTGTGCATTCTAAATATAGGATAAATAAAGTACTATACATTACATTGTTCTAGTTGACTAGGTCTGATATTCTCTCACCTCCCCCTCGCCCCACTCATGACCATCCCATGATTAAATTTTGGACTTGTCTAAAAAAAATTATCCTCTCCCTTTACTGCACAATCAAAACAGAAAATAAATTATCTGCTAATCTCTAAAATCATTGCCTCTTTCTATCACTCCCTTGCTATTGCAAATACAACAGACATTGTACTAATATGTTACCAGTCAGACAGTGTACTAATATGTTACCAGTCAGACAGTGTACATGTACTAATATGATACCAGTCAGACAGTGTGCTAATATGTTACCAGTCAGACAGTGTACTAATATGTTACCAGTCAGACAGTGTACTAATATGTTACCACTAAAGAAATTTTTAAAAATAATACCATTATCTTTATTTTTCTTTATTTTAGATGGGTAGAATGCCCCCCAAGTCCTCTCGACCCCAACTATGTTTTGATAAATTACAGAGTAACCCATAAAATTGTATAAGTCAACTGTAAAAATAAAAAAATTACTTGTAATATCATAAAAAAGATAACAATTAACAATTATTTGGAGTAAAAATATAACCATATTTGACTATATCGATAGATAATAACCGCCTTAATGAAAAGCTTAGATTTAATACGACTGATAGGAAAGTGGCATGTGTGATTTCCCTGTTATAATACAACCAGCACTACAAAGAGTGCCATTACTGCCCGAGAAAAGATTCAGAAGTTGCTGGGGTATTGGCAAAGGAAAGTAATTTGGAAATTGTCTATTGTAAGATGTGACTGGTTTTTAAGTTAATAAAACCAACTATCAGCCTTTAAAGTAAACAATCTGATTATACAACCCTGTCAACTATGTTAAAAACCCATTGTGCTACATCATCAGATCTAAAATTTGTTCAGTGTTGATCATTGTCATGCATATTGAAACGATGATGACAACAATAATTTTGCCTTTGTTGTATGCCATGCAGATTATTATAATGATGACAATGATAATTTTCACTATTGAATTTGTCTTTGTTTTATGCTGTGTCAAAACAGAATACAAGAATAACCGAAATGGTACTTCATGACCTTCGGTTATGTGAACCCCAGTATTATCCCAAATTTCCTTCTAGTCCCCCTGACTTTGGATAATCGAGAATCTACCCTGTGTGTGTGTGTATATATATATATATATATATATATATATATATATATATATATATATATATATATATATACATATTGTTACGACTCTAGGTCTTAAATATATGTAACAGAAAGAAAGTGAAACCAACAATGTAAGTAAAATCAACAAGCAGTTTATTTCTAGACAATTAAAATGAAAATTAAAAAAACACTTTCAATAGTGTGAATTAAAATCCAAATAATCCTAAGTGTCCTAATCACATAGAATGTTGCGAATGAATTCCAGTAGCCACGAATGTCCTGATGTGCCAGTAGTCTTGAATGTCCTGAAGTACCAGTAGTCTTGAATGTCCTGATATGCCTGAAAGAAGTATTCCAGAATATCTTTGAATGTATTCAGAAAAATCCCAAAGTCAAGTATTAATCCAAAATGAGAATGAGCACTTTTAGTATTTCCAATGAATATTTTTACTAAATAATTCCACTCTTAGAATTTGTTCTGATTTTCACAACTCAGCGATAAACATCTGAATATTAAACCAAATTCCTTACAGACTGAACATTAGGATAGGAATGAAATACTGCTTATCAAACTTCCTATATATAGACACAGGTCACCTGACAGAATTTTCTAGAAAATCATATGGCTTAAGTGACAGATATCAGTAATTCTAGTGGGAAAAAACCAGTATAATTGCAAACAAAAGCAACCCTGACCTGGAATTCTTAAGTAAACAGCTTGTTTACATCCTATAACCAAGGACAAAGTTAAATATGTAGGACAAAAAGATAAATATGTGAACATTACACATAACAATATATATATTAGGAATTGAAAATATTTCAGTTGGCTACTAATAACTTGCCCTAAGGGGCAAGTGACTTGGAAGTTTTACTTGACCTGCATCAATTTTGCTCATCCTACAGTGTATGTAATTATGAATCACTTAAAATGCCATTTTGAAAAAGTAACTTGATCTTCTTCTGTCACCATTCTTAAATATGAGTGGACATGTTACATTTTAGAGCCCTTTATGTATATACACAAATGATGAGAAACATTTTTTTAAACGTATCTTAGTTTTGTAGTATGTGCAATGGTGAGACTTCCAGTCTTGATGTGTAGGACTTTTCAAATTTCCAACCATGGAAATCCAGGACAGGCTGTTTGAAAATTTGTTTAACCATCTTACAAATCTGTTAATTTTAAAAGCTAAAATTCTACAGCAAAGCAGCTTTGCTGCCATGCTGCTTTTCTCAGTTATTCATTATTCTTCTGCCCTCAAACACTACCTTCATCACTCACATTGCCTTCAAAGGAACTCTTATGTTTATCTATAACCAAAGTTCTACCGCTAAAGTTTCAAAGTATGTATCTCGAAAATTGTTGGAGAGAATATGGCTGCAATGGTTACAAAATATATGAACATATACATAGTATACAATAATCGAAAATATGCAGTTTAATCTAAACAATTCTAGACTCAACCTTTCCCTGTTCTGCTCATTAGACTTACAGTTGATGCCTATAAAGGGACTGACCATTTAATTTTTTTGCGGGGGGGGGGGGGGGTTGGGGGTTGGGGGTTGGTATATTGGTTTGAAAGAAAATCCCAGCCCCCCACGCCCGAAAATTAAATAGCTGGTCTCCTGTATGTAAACCTTTGACAATATGCATGCCATTGGTCAATCAACTTGTGATTGTTCATACGCTTTAAATCTTTTACCTCTTATTAGGACAGGATTCAGTTTTTAAGACATGTCATTGTTGAATGTATCTGACAATTTAGGTAAATAAACATCCTTAGCCTCAACATGATATTGTTTCATATAGCTACATATTCGATGAAAATATATATTTTTGTAGGATTGACATTGACTATAAGAAACTGCAGTGGCTTACAAACTTGAAACAGTGTTTATTAAAAACAAATGGAACTCATCATAGGTTCTGCTAATGAATATGTTTTTTCAAAGGTAAATAATGTAGTTTTAAGAATATTTGGTCAGCAAGATCAGTAAATCAACTTGATGTGTAACTTTGTGTAGTGTGCAGTAAAACCAATTCTTGTCAACTTCAGCTTTTTCTTAGCGATATCACAGTCAATATAACAATAATCCATACCTTAAGAAAAGAATTAATGGAAACAAATCTTCCTCAATAGTTATCATAAGCAGATATATATAAATATGTCATTTAAATGGAATGGATAGTTCCAGCATCACTGACTGCCACATGTATGTTCGTTTACTTGGTTTCCAATTTTGTAAATGTTTACAGGCAGTAAATAAAACCAAGCCATATACACATGCAGACATTGTTGCTTTAGGAGAGAATATGATATATTATATAGAGTCGCACACATATATCCTCAAATAGATGGACAAGATCACAAATGCCACAGTTTTTTTTTCTCTAAAAAAGCATGAGAACAAATATTTGAAATTTTGTAGGGGCTGCCAACCAGAAAAGAATGGTCTCAAAGTGGACACGAGATGAATTGGAAGATAAATATCTCCGATTGTATGAGGAAAACATCATTCTGAAGAAACATGCAAGAAAACAGGAGGACAAGATAAAGAGGTGAATACATTTTACAAATACTAAGCAGGGCTCACACTAACCTCTAAAATCTTATAGTAAATTTCGTCGCAAATCCAAAGAAACTGTCACCAATTCACTGCTCATAGACCAGAAGAGCTTATGGGATTGCCTGTTGTCGGTCTTTCTGAGTGTTAGCATAAGTTTGTTATCGCTACTCATCCTAAACTACTTGGAGGATTGCCATGAAATTTTACAACACATTCACCCCAAGGGCTAGTTGGTTCTAAATGAAAAAGGTTCTAAATGAAAAAGGTGCTGTTCAGTCATCCAGAATAGATGACACAGCTGTCATCTCGAAAATGTTGTTATTGCTACTTCTCCTTAATGAATAGTCATATTGTATGGGGTTTTCACTAAAAAGACTTTTTATGATGTCTTGTAGTTAGTATTGAATGAAAATGGTGCTGGTTTGACTCCAAAATCTGACATCTTGAAAGTCGTCTTGTTGCTACTACTCCTGTATGAATTGTCACATCAGCATGGGGTTTTCACCAAAAACTTCTTATGATATTTAGTTGGTCCTAAATGAAAGTGGTGCCAATCTGACATCCAATATAGACGCCACTGCAGCCATCATGAGAATCTTTTTATTGCTATTCCTTGTAAATCCAACATCATCTCAACAGGGGTTTTTCACCAAAAGACTTATTATGTCTAGTACATCGTCAGTGAAAATTGTGCCAATCTGTTATCCAATATGGCTACCATCTTGAAATTCTTGTTATTGCATCTACTCCTGAATTGAAAGTCATAATGACATAGGGTTTTCACCAGAAGACTTGTTATAGTCTCAAGTTGGTCCTGAATGAAAATGGCTGAGATCTGACATTCAGTATGGCCATTATGGTTGACATATTGAAAATCTTGTTATTGCTACTCCTCATGAATGTATGGTCATGTCAACATGGGGTTTTCACCAAAAGACTTCTTGTAATATCTAGTTGGTTCTAAATAAAATGTGTGCTGATATTACATCCAATATGGCCACTATGGTGGCCATCTTGAAAATCTTGTTATTTCTACTCCTTCTTAATAGATGGTCATATTGAGATTGGTAATCCAAGAATATCAGAGATAGTTTCAATGCTTGGCAGTTAAAAAGAAGAAACTGTCTAGTCTTGAATTCCTGGAAATTCTCTTTGATGAGTAGAGTGTCAGTCCTTTCAAGGGACTCTTGTTTATGTTGCCACTCTTTGAGTCAAATTTCTCCTCAGGAATTGCCATATTGTGTCAAGAAATGTGTTGCTTTTCTCCAATCTTTAAGTAGATGTTTGATTCTGCTCCTTTCGCTGAAAGATTTCTTATGATGTCTAGCTGGTCCTAAATAAAATGGTGCAGATCTGACATCTAATATGGCCACCATTGCAGCCATCTTGAAAATCTTTATATTGCTTCTCCTCCTGAATGGAGAGTCATATTGACATGGGATTTTCACTAGAAGACTTCTAATGATGTCTAGCTGGTCCTAATTGAAAATGATTGAGCTCAGACATCCATTATGAGCACCACAGCTGCCATGTTGAAAATCTTGTTATTGCTACATCTTCAGAATGGGTGGTCATATCAACGTCGGGTTTTAATTAAAAGACTTCTTATGATATCTTGTTGGTCCTAAATAAAAATGGTGCTGATCTGATGCCCAATATAGCCACCCTGGCAGCAATCATGAAAATCTTGTTATCACTACTTCTTTTGAATGGATGGTCATATCAGCATTGGGTTTTCACTAAAAGACTGCTTATGATGTTTAGTTGGTACTAAATGAAACTAGTTGTCCTTATCACAAAGGCCAACATTTTGTATTATGTCTTTTATGCCTTATCACATGGGTCAACATTTTGTATTGTCTTTTATGCATTATCACAAGGGCCAACATTTTGTATTATGTCTTTTATGCCTTATGTTGGCCCTTGATATAAGGCATAAAAGACATAATACAAAATGTTAGCCCTTGTAATAATGCATAAAAGACATAATACAAAATGTTGGCCCTTGTGATCACAGAATTTAATTTAGGCGATGTTCCTCCTGACAGAATCTCCCAGATGTTTTCATACCAAAGCTGGACAAGAAGACTTCATTGTGTACTCACCTCTACCTCCTTCTCCCAGGGACTCAGAAGATTTCATATGTGGCCTCTCCAGTTCTTGCATTTAGCAGACTGGAGACCTCACAAGGACCCGCTGTCTGCTTGAATCCCCTTAGGATCCAGATATCATCCCCATTTAAGTTGTGGCAAAATCTGGACAGGTTTATAACCAGAGTTCCAATTCATGTACCTGGGCCTCACTTCTTCCTATACACCAATGCCTCAGATTCAGGATCTGGATCACACCTAGAGCCCAAGGGTGTAGTCCTGCAGGGCCAGTGGTCTGAAGAAGAATCTTCCCTTTGTATCAACACTCTAGAAATGTGGGCTGTTTTTCTAGCACATCAAGGGTGCGTCAGCCTCATAAGACATCGCTGCATCTTGGTCACTATGGATAGCATGTCAGTTGTAGCATACCTCAGACATCAAGGTTTCACTCATGCCACTTTTCACTGCTTGAAAGTCTGGAACATCCTCTGTTGGACAGCTTTGAAGGAGATCACTCTCAGAGTATGCCACATTCCAGGCAAGAAAAATATTCTGGCAGACATCCTGTCCAGACAGAGACAAGCAGTCCTCATCGAATGGTCTCTGTTTCATGCTTCAGTCAGTAAGAGGGACACTTTTTCATCTGTGTGGAAAGCCATTGGATGAAAATGTCAACTTTTCAAAACCACAAAAATTAATGCTTCAAAAATAAATGAATTCACAATATTTCTGAATAATACACACCACCCCAGAAGTAAGTGGGAAAATGTTTTTGTAATTTCAGAATGGCCACAAAATTATTGCGCCTGGTGAATGACAAGAAGAAATCAGCTGAGCAGGACAGCGTTCCAGTAGGAGGTAAGAACTGTACCATCATGTGCAAAGTTAACATTAAAAAAATATGGTTAAAAATAATTATGTGGCAGTGATGTGGCTGGAGTTCATGTTCAAAACTTAGTCTAGCACCTTGCTATCAGGATTCTGCATCCTGTTAAAGATGCTGCAGTAGGTTGAAGTAAGTTTCTGATATTTTGCTCAACAAGTCCATCAAATAGAATTTTCAGTCTGCAGCAGGAGCCACAGTAGCTCAGTTGGTAGAGCATCAGACTTGTAATCCTAGAGTCGTGGGTTGATACCCATCCAGGCCAGCCTGGGTCGGCTGCCTCATTGTGTCCTTGGAAAAGGCACATAGCTCCCATTTCCTGGGTATGGTATGACCAATAATGTTTTAAAAGTTCTGTAAAAAGCAAACAAAAAACCTATCCATCAGCAGCATAGTTTGTCTCATGTGAAGTATAGGCGAGAATCCTTCGTGTACATTGGTGTAGGATGGGAAAATTACACCTGAGCAGAATTTTGCATCATTATGAGGCTTTGTTGTCTGATGCAGAATTCTGATATAGAGGTTAAAATTTTCTATCCAACACTGATGAATAATGAACAGTTATCTTTCTCACATTCCTGAATGAATAATGAAGGTTGAAGCCAAAATGGCATGTTGTGAATACTGGTGCAACTTTAAAACAGTCAAAACACCCATTGAAAATAGAGAATAAAAAGTGAGGTTTACACTAATAAATTCAGTGATAACTTTAAATAATGTTTAAACACATATCAGCATCGAAAGAATGGTGGTAGAAACTGTTGAGGTAATGACAATATGCAGCGTCTAAATTGTGAACAGGTAAAAATATAAAGTCAACTCCTATCAAATTTTGAACAAGATAGCTTGTGCAATGATACAAATGTGAACAGGTGAAAATATAAAGTCCACTCCTATCAAATTTTGAACAAGATAGCTTGTGCAATGATACAAATGTGAACAGGTAAAAATATAAAGTCCACTCCTATCAAATTTTGAACAAGATAACTTGTGCAATGATACAAATGTGAACAGGTGAAAATATAAAGTCCACTCCTATCAAATTTTGAACAAGATAGCTTGTGCAATGATACAAATGTGAACAGGTAAAAATATAAAGTCCACTCCTATCAAATTTTGAACAAGATAGCATGTGCAATGATACAAATGTGAACAGGTGAAAATATAAAGTTCACTCCTATCGCTAAGTTTAAATGAGACAGATAAAAATAATGATATATTCCTTATTTAAGTTTGATCTGGAATTGATTTTTTGTTTCATAAATAATAATGGGCAGATAAATAAAAAATATAACAATTACAACAATTTCTTTTTTGACTTGAAACTGGACTAAATCTGTATGCATAGCTACAGGGAATAAAATTGGCACTCACCTGCGCGCAAATGCGAGTCAAAAAAGGATCAGGTTAGTAGAAGTTGAGCTGTACTTGTCCGACTTACCGAGTTCAAATTTTGAACAAAAATGTATTTTCAATATACTTAGCCATGTAAAAGCTGTACTTTGTTCTGAAATCATAATTGTGCAAATTGTTAGATTTTCAGTTCAATAGTGAAGTTTGAGCTCCTGCAATGCATCACAATTTACATGTATAACATGTACAACAGAGAATTCCACTGATGATCATAGTATGATTGTTCTGATTGGTGACCTTAGAATTGGATTTCTTTGCATTATACCGTTAATGTTGCCATACTATGCATATGGTAATTATCAAATTGCTCCTAATCAGATCAAATTTCGTTAACTTTGTCAACCACCGCAAATCATGTAGCAATTGATCACAGGTGCTAAACCTATACAGAAAGAAAATAAAACAGAAGTTCATGATAAGATAGCAAAAAGCAGGGAGTGTGGTCAAAGTTGGTGATGGCATTTTCTGCAGAAATGGCAGATTGGTTAGCTGTGGCAAACTAATACAGATAAAAGATTGAATGGTATGCTCATGGTGCATAGAACATCATGCCAAGTTGTCAGTTCACACTTTTTTCAAAAACTAAAAAAACATATTGACCAAGTTATATTCTTTTTTTTTTATAAAGTTTTTTGATTATCCCTTTTCCCATTATTGAAAGAATAGACACTTTAAAGTCCCTTGCTTTGTTTTTTCAGGAGTGGGATGTGGTAAATGTTTGGGTGAGTAAGAATTACTTCTGGCAAGCAAGTCTTGGAAGTTACACATGTGCTAATTGGCAAGTGGGAGGAAAGTGTAGTTTTATTCCCTGTAGCTAAGTTGATCAATGCAAAATGTCCTATTTGCAGGATACTAACTTTGATTGCTGCACATTTTAGAATATAAATATGTTGAAATTAATCTTTATCATGATTAATGTGAAATAATGCTTAAGTGATGATTGAGATCATGGAGTTGATTGCAATAGAAGGTCTTGTGATGATAGACAACATTCACATGAGGACAGAGAGAAACATTCTCCATCATTGTTCTGTAGTGGAAAACACAGCCATACAAACATAGGAATGTAAGAAATAGGTATCACTTTATCAGTGGTATTCCCATTGTCATTACCAATGGTGGTGTCATTGTTGTTGTTGTTGAGCTATCATCAGTGTTAAATTTTTGCATTTAGCTAAATTTCTCTGATACTGTTGCATGTACAGTCATCAGACTTTATGTGTTTATTCATCATGGACGGTATCGCTCATCACAGGGAGAAAGGAGGTCACAGTGAACCTACTTTTCATGCTCCAATAACACAATTTAAACTTACATGATAACATTATTTTGACAATTTACACTGAATATAAAATTTTTTACCATGGTTCACATTTTTGCCAAACAATGTTGAAGTCACTGCTGGATTGTTTTTTTTAGGAAAGAGTGCAAGATGGTTGTCCCTGGTCATTGCATGAAGATGTACATGTATGTACCTGATGTGATTTTTGCCAAGAAATATAAATTAGTCATTCTTTCTCTCCACCTCAGTAGTACTGAACTGCACATGTCTTAACACTATCGATTGTCTTTGAACAGATACTGATGTTGCAATAAGCCAATTTAAGTTTAAAGTAAAATATGTTTCCTAGATAATATGTACCCGATTATAATATGTTAAGAGTCCTTTCACTACCATACAAAATCCATTCCTCAAGCGAAAAATAACTGCTTACTGAGATGGAAGTCAGATGAGAGTGGTCTCCTCTTGGATAGAGGGATTTGCATGGTATGTTTCAGGTATCACATCATTGCCCTGATGGGGTCCTGAAGATGCTTTTGGGAAGGATGATCCGTTGAAGGCAGGAATTTCAAAACAAAAGACTGATTTTCCATGAATGGGAGCCTCTTCTTAGCAGTGAAACCACAGGCCTTCATGACAGAAATTGAACTAAATAGTTCAGGTCAACAGACAAGGCATAAATTTTACTGATTCTGCCTGCTACAGCTAGGGTGGCTTGGAAGCAGGCCTTACACAAGAGGTGAATTAGCGAGGCTTTAGACAGTGGTTCAGAGGGTGACTTGTTTGACCACTTTAAAACCTAAGACAGTTTCCATTTCAGTGAAAGGGCAGAAGGCCTTCAGTTAAGACATGTCAAAATTGGCTAGAATATTTGAGAGGTCTTTGTTCTGGTCTTTGTCATCTCTTCCATTATGGCAAAACATTGTCAGAAATAGTGGAACAGCAGCCCAAGATATTGATTGGGGCTAACTACTTGAAAAACCAAGGAGGAAGCTAGTAATTTGTGGTATAGAGGCATTTAAAGGAGTGAATTTTCTCTGCTTGCACCACTATGAGGATACTCTCAATTTTCCCTTAGGCCAAACAAAAAAATGTGTTTTTCCAGTTGGCCGACTGTCCCTGCTTCTCATTGCTGACCCTAGCACTTTTTTTCCCCATGGTAAAAAAATCACATTGCTGAAATATATTTGTGCATCTAATTGAGCCGGTTTTGCCCAGTACTTTTAAGCACTTGAAATATTATTTGATTTATATACATGTATAATGTTTTAAAAAAAAAAAAAAAACAATCTGCCTACCCTGATTTTAAAACCAGTGTTGTAGGAAACACACATATCTTTTTTGGGGGCCTTACAGGATTTCAGAGTGATCCTTCTTGCCCAAGTGATTCTGTTCACCACTTGTTCACAGAAATATTTTATTTCTGAGGCCATGTTTGACATAAGCCAAGTGTGCAGGTTTGGCATTTGTAGACTGGGATGGAAAACTTGCATGCATGGTTGTTCAACAGGCATGGAGAAGATTGGGTTTTCCTGCCCTTACCCCAAAGTTGTCCCATTGTAATCAAGATTAGCATCACTTTGATTCCCTTGCCTTCTGAGTGAACTTAGGAGCATGAAGAAATTATTCTCTGCTATCTCCAAGTGAAAGCCCTCTCTGAAAGATGAAAAACATCTTTTTGTCTATATATCATGTAGACAAAGGGAGGTAACTCTTACATATTACTCCCCTTGTCCCCTTGTTCCCACTAGGTGGCCACCTGTATCCCAAATCTTACTCTTAAAACTTTCACTTGCAACTGTAAACAGTGCTTTCGAAGAATCCACTGCAATTTATAATCAGTTTTGACCATCCAAAATTTATTTTCAGTGGTAGAGTAAATCAGATGGCTGATATACTTGGTGCATACAACATTTGCATCTTTCCTAGTGAATTTATTCGTATTTATGGAATTTTTTTTAGTGGTCATTATTGTTCATGTGATAATGATCTGAAATACTCAAGTTTACACTGGTGTAATTGTATAGTACTGTTAAATTTCGGTTCATTACACAATTCTTAGGTCGTCTCGGTAACGCGAGTATGTCTGTTTGAATAACTTGTACATTTGTTGTATGCACTTGTTTGTTTTTTCTTCTCTCTTTCATTACAGAGATGTCAGTCAAGTGCAAGAAGTGCAGACACTTTAAGTTGTGGAGGAAAACCACGAGATGTGCTTTGCCTGCACATAATTTTCTTCCTCACACCCATGTATCATGTGTTTGATGTGGGCAGAAGATGTTTGGTCCAATGTCTTCAAAAGGCAATTAAAAGGTCACAATAATGGGCATGCTCTAATTTATTTGAACCAAATTTGGCAGCCCACTGGACATGAATCTCTATCTCTATCCATGCATGAAGTTAGGAATGTTGAAGCAGGGCATGTTGGATTTCCTTCCAACTTTGCCAGCCAGCCCAGCCCACAAGTTATATATCATTCACTGTACTCTGTCCTGGCTGCCGACCAACTGTCCAGCTGTCTGGACAATCAATATACAGTTTCAGACTGGCATATAGCACATCACTCAACGGTTCCTACAGCGATGGCATCTTATGCCAAGCAGACCTCCCTGGCCAGCCAGCCAGCTGACCAGTGTGACCAGCTGTATTCAGTATACTAGTACATGGTGAGCCTGTATCATGTTTAGAGCCATCCAGGACTGGCCCAACCGGCCATGCCAGACTGGCATTCCCCAGCTGGACCATGTTCTGTTCTGGACATGACTTAACTGGCCCTACTAGCATATTTAACAGGTGGAACCTTTTGATACGCATAGTGATGATCCAGCATCATCACTGCCATACAGAATGCTATACCTCTTGATGTGTACAGGAGGATCACCCTGTCAATGTCGGAGGCAACATGGACTTGCCTGGACATTCCAATCCAACCATGGAAAGGACGGAATTCAGTTTTAAGGCAGCAGTTGAAGAGATATGCAGAATTTTGCCTGTATCAGAATGCCCTCCTACCGGCAGTCAATACTACATACAAGGTCAAGGCCTCGGTGTACGTTGATGAAGATGACTAACATCTGTCCTTCAGAATTTTACCACATTTGTTAAAGATTGCAGAAATTACCATGCATCTGTCAGATAAAGTTTGCAACCCTGGTAATTAGAGGGCCTTCTTTTCAGTGAGTCATTTGCCTGCAACTTTCTCATCACACTAGTACAAATCACATACCGGTGTTTATCATTCAGATGTACCTTGCCTGTTATAAAGTGGACATAGAAGTGTTTTAACACCACATCTAAGTTGGTCAATAATGTTGTGTCGACTTCCTCCCTTCTCAACCTGGGATTGATTGCAATCTTTTGCCTACCAAAGAAAGCCAAAAGTGACCATGCTTGGGAATCAGTATGCTGTATTGCCAGGGTAGTCAGTAGGGCTGCTCACCACACAGTGGTGAATGCCTTAATGGCTTCTTGTAACCTTGACTTGATAAGAAGAGATGCACTGCTGCAATCTTCTTCCCTTAAACCCCACCATGTGGTTACCCTGCACTCCCTCCACTTCAGTTCCCCCATTCTGTTTGGGGGTTGAATTGAAGAGGTGAGAAAGCCAATGGCACAGGAGTTGCCCCTTCAGCTCTCCTTGTAAGCCCTTATCAGGGGCCATACCAGAGACAGAAAGACTTCAGGGGTAATTCTCAGCAACAACAGCTACCTTTTCATGGCCATGTGAGTTATAGGCGGCTATACGCCCCTGACTTCTGTAGGCAGGCTGGGAGAAAGGAGAGAAAACAAGGTTTCTCCTATCCCAAGCCTCCTACCAACTGTCAGTGACTTGCTGTCCCTCCTGCCTGTTGGCAACCCTCCTGTGGGCACCAGACTCCTTATGTTCTGCCAGACTTGGATCAACCTATTTCCAAGCAAGTTGTTTTGGAGGGGCTCTGGATCTCGTTCATTCAGCCCCCTCCACTTTCATCATCCCCCTTAATGACAGATCCCAAGTGGTTCCACGAAGGTGGACGTTTCATGGAAGGAGAGCTTTTGTCGATAATGTGGGCAGTGGAGTTAGTCCTGAAAACTCAACTCCCTGGGTTTCTTTTTCAGATTTTTTCTGGTTATGAAAACCAACAAAAAATTGAGACCTGTCATAGACTTGAGCAGATTTAGCCAGTTTATTAATGCCCTGATGTTCAAGATAGAGATGGCAAGGTCTATCCATCTGTTTGTGTAACGTGACAAATATGCAATCAGTCTTGACATGTCTGACACATATTTCCATATACATATTCACATGGTATCATGCAAATACTGTTGCTTTGGCTACCTCTGGGTAGTTTATCAATTCTGCACCCATTTGACCTCAATCAAAACCTTTGGGCCTTCACCAGGACATTGGACTGTGTCATATCCCACTTCAGGACATCCTTCTCCACAGTGACAGCGGAGGAGGCGTCTGCCAGAACATTAATTTCAGCGAGGGAGTTTCTTCAGACACTTTGCCTACTCAGCGTGGCTGTGGACCTGTTAAACTTCAGTCACCTTTACATGTGCCCACTGCAGATGGCCATTCTGGCACTGTTGTGCCTGATCTCAGGTTGTTTAGATCACCAGATTATGGTTTCTACCAAAATCAAACATTTCTTGCTTCAGGGAGTGGTTAGTGGCCATAATATCATTAGAAGCTCTGTAACCGGAAATCACAATCTATACAGAGACACCAGTTTGATAGGTTGAGGGGCACACTTGCTACTGTACTTTGTGACAGTCACCAGCAAAAAGTGGACACTGCACAAGAAGGCTCATGACATCAGACTTCTGGAAATTAAGGCCATTCTCAAAGCCTCATATTCTTGGGTGGAATGCATCCAAAGGAAGATGGTTCTAATGTCGGATAATTTGGTTATAGTGAAATGTCTCTTCAAACAAGGGATGGAGGATGAAATCACTAGACTGTTGAGTTATGGTATGGGTGTATATGTGCCCAATATCATATAAATATACAAGTCCGACACATCCTGGAAAGTCTCAATGTCCTTGCTGTCTCTTTATTAAGGAGAGGCCAACTGCTTCATATGGAGTGTTCTCTCCATCTGTACTGGTTCATATTAGACTAATCAGAGTTTTGGAAGGGCTGGTTTTGTAATGCAGTGGAAGGACTCCTTACATATTATGACTGGTTAATGTATTTGAAGAAGAAATACATATATGCCATGGAACATTGATTTTCCACATTATAATTTATTGAAAAAAACATATTGTTATTCGGTGTCCAATTTATTTTCTTAGGGAAGAGAGCAAGAGATATTGAAACAGAAGAGAAACTTGAAGAATTGCATGAGACACTGCAAGAATATGAGAAACAAAATACACAGCTCAGAGAAAAGGTAAATTTAATATTACTCAGATGAGATGATTTTATGATCAATCTTTTGAATGCCTTTTTGTGCTTACCACAATCTTTCCATGAGGCATTATATAAGGCAGTGCCATCTCTAGTAAAAGTACCAATTAAAGAGAAATTAGAATGAGAGTAAAATTGTTGCCTGTATCAGGAATGATAGATGATTGGGAGAATATTCATGGATAGACCAGTACAAAGGAATAATATCATAGACAATAGAAACAGTCCTATTAGAAAAAAGGTTATGTCGGACCATACAGTAAGGTTTTACTGCTTATATAAAGTACTCGTTGGCTCAGATGTCCAGAGAGAGCAGCACTTTAATAGCAGAAACTAGAGAATCTGAAGGAAAGTACCAACCTAGGTTTGGAACCCTTTTAGTGCCAATATCTGGGGTCCAAATTAGGACACTAGAAGTGTAATATGAGTGTGTTACTAATTGTGCTTTGCTAACTCATATCAAACCAGTCAGAGCATATAGGACAGATTGTTCTTGAACTTTTTAACATTTCTTCACAAATAAGTGTATGAACTTTTTAAAATTTCTTCACAAATAATTGTATGTATGATTGACATGTATTTATGCATGTATGTATATATGTATGCATGCATGCATGATGTATGTATGTGTTGGATTTAAGGACACATCAGCACAATCCTGGTTTAATATTAGTAACAATGCTAAAGGTAAATATTTCTAAAATCTTTAGGAAGATAAAACCAGTCTGAATAAAAAATAAACATGTATTCCTTTAAGGTAAAAGATGAAAGGTAACAATGTAAACATTCTGTAAAAAGGGTATAAAATAAAAGATTTACCATATATACTCACTTATGAGTCCAACTACAAACTGCAGAGATCCAGATCTGCCATTGCATAATGCACTGGCAGATCTGGGTCTCTGTAGTTTGTTAGGATTAATCAGTAGAACAGACAACATAGACCCTGATCTGCCGGTGCATTATGTGACTGCAGATCAAGGTCTATATTATTTGCAGTTGAATTTGACTTACCGTATATACTCGCGTATAAGCCTATACCAACTACAAACTGCATAGACCCAGATCTGCCGTCGGATAATGCGCTGGCAGATCTGGGTCTATGCAGTTTGTAAGGACTGATCAGTAGAACAAACAACATAGACCCTGATCTGCCGGTGCATTATGTGACTGCAGATCAAGGTCTATATTATTTACAGTTGAATTTGACTTATAGGGAAGTATATATGGTAGGTAAAAGTGTTGGAATCCTTCAAGCACAATTACAATAATTTACAGACTAAAGATCTGTATATAGATTGTCTCACATATCAAATGGCACAGAAAGTACAGCACAGCGGAATGGTCAGCACTTATAACGGAAAGGATTCCAGGCCCCTTCGTTATAAAACTTTACTTGACTCCAAATCTTTATCCAAACATTTTGATAGTCAAAAGGCTGCAGTTGTCAATATCAAACAAGATTTGTAAGTCTGGAGTAACATTTGTTTCTCAACTGGTTGAGTAAAGTTTTATGAAGAAACATCCTGGTTTAAATTTCATGTTGATATTGTCTTTGCTCATTTAAAAAAGATACTTTACCCTGGTATAGAATCTATTCTTGACTGCTATATGCATATGTTCTTGCCTATACTTTTTTGAATTTTGTGGGGGAAGCACAGTGGTTCAGTGGTTAGTGTGCTGGACATGCAACCAAAAGGATGCAGGTTCGAATCCTATCATCACATCAGCCTGGGTCAACTATTCTGGTGTGTCCTCTACTTGTGTTGCTGTGCCATAAAACACCAAATCAACAACATCAAATTAAATTTTGTATCACATATTTGTTGGCTGTGTTCAATTACTTTTAGATATGAAATGTAACTCTCTGTCCCTAGCGTAGGTTATATTAGCCGCAGAAGTCCTTTGCTTTAGTTAGTAACGATTGAGACTTTAGCGGTAAGGCCAGATGCATAGATATTTTTAGCAGAATTTCCAGGTATTAGCCATCTGGCACTTTAGGCTGGATTTATAGTATTTCTGGATGAATTTCCCGAAACCCATGTAGTAACAATACCCTATTTCCAGGCACTGATTTTGTGATCTGCAAAACCTGATGTAGTAACAATACTACATTGCTATCCCCAATCCCATGTAGTAACAATACCCAATTTCCAGGCACTGATTTTGTGATCTGCAAAACCTGATGTAGTAACAATACTACATTGATATCTCCAAACCCATGTAGTAACAATACCCTTTTCCCAGGCACTGATTTTGTGATTTCGAAAACCTGATGTAGTAACAATACTACATTGTTTATCACAAAACTCATGTTGTAACATTACCCTATTTCCAGGCACCGATTATGTGATCTCTAAGACCTGATGTAGTAACAATATTACAATATCCCCAAATGCATGTAGTAACAATACCCTATTTCCAGGTGACATTGTAAAACTGATTTTGTGATCTCCAAAACTTGGTGTAGTAACAATACTACATCAGTTATCACGAATCTCATGTAAATAACTTTACCCTATTTCGAAGGTAACAGTGCAAGACTGATTTTTGAGATGTGCAAAACCTGATGTAGAAATAATACTGCATTGTTAATCCCAAACCACATGCTGTAACATTACCCTATTTCCATGGTAACAGTGTAACACTGATTTTGTGATCTCAAAAACCTGATGTAGTAACAATACTACATTGCTATCCCCAATCCCATGTAGTAACAATACCCAATTTCCAGGCACTGATTTTGTGATCTGCAAAACCTGATGTAGTAACAATACTACATTGATATCTCCAAACCCATGTAGTAACAATACCCTTTTCCCAGGCACTGATTTTGTGATTTCGAAAACCTGATGTAGTAACAATACTACATTGTTTATCACAAAACTCATGTTGTAACATTACCCTATTTCCAGGCACCGATTATGTGATCTCTAAGACCTGATGTAGTAACAATATTACAATATCCCCAAATGCATGTAGTAACAATACCCTATTTCCAGGTGACATTGTAAAACTGATTTTGTGATCTCCAAAACTTGGTGTAGTAACAATACTACATCAGTTATCACGAATCTCATGTAAATAACTTTACCCTATTTCGAAGGTAACAGTGCAAGACTGATTTTTGAGATGTGCAAAACCTGATGTAGAAATAATACTGCATTGTTAATCCCAAACCACATGCTGTAACATTACCCTATTTCCATGGTAACAGTGTAACACTGATTTTGTGATCTCAAAAACCTGATGTAGTAATATTACTATAACTATGACTCAAACTGCTCTAGAATATAAAATAAAATTTGGGGATGTCCTTCTTACAGGATTTTAACTTTATATTTAATTTTTGATATCATTACTACTTGCAAACACCTTTTTCATAATACCATAACTATACTGATTATCTACAATCCAGTTTCAAAATGATATTTTAATTCTGGAACTGTAACTCCTGGATGCATGAACTGTACTACATTGCCAAGTAGAGACTGCTGATCTCTAAGCTTAGTGTAGTAATAACAGAATCCATCATATGCCTCAGTGTAGGATAGGAAAATTCCACCCGAGGGTCAGAATTTAAAGTCGGACACAAGGCAGCGTGCTGAGGGTCTGATGCAAATTCCTCTTCAACACTGAAGCAGAATGATGGATTCTTTTCCTCATATTTCTGAATGAGGCAATGAGAGTCGAAGTCAAAAAGGTGTATTGTGAATACTTCTGTAACTTTCAAGTGGTAAAACATTCACTGAAAATTCCTTACCTTAGGATAGAGCATAAAAAGTTAGGTTTAAACTTTAAGTGATGCTTGATTGGAAATCATCATAGTCATGTACAGTGTTTCATTCAGATTCTAGCTCATGAGTAACTCCCATAGAGAGAACCAAATTTGTATTTGTTTAAGTAGTGAAGTTACTCTGCGTGTGTGTGTGTGTGTGTGTGTGTGTTTGTGTGTGTGCATATATATAATGACTTGGTGGAATATTTATAATGATGAATAGAAGACGTGTGTTGAACAGAGAGAGAATGCAATATACTCATGTAATCTTTAATTTTCATACAAGGCATTTATGAAACATTTCTTGGTACAAGCCTATATTTGTTGTATATAGTCTGGGTTTATGAATCTTATGAAATGAACTAGTTGTAATGTTGTAATATTACAACACAGCAGAGATTACTTTGTAGGACACTGATGGCTTTATCTGGCTCACAGTAATATTACTAAAATGTAAATGTCCAAACTCATTGTAGCAAGATTACTGTATAGCCTAGTTGAGTCTGTAAGAATATGTGAATACATGAACTAGCTGTGATATAGTCATATTATTACATTTCTAATATATTAACACAGCAGTTTTGTTTCTACAATGCAAAGAAGCTTGTATACAACACAAATGATTTGGTCTCTCTTACAGCCATGATTATGTTACTACATTACATATCTACATACCAAATGTGTGTGAATTTATGATAAATAAAGTAACACATGAACTGACACTGTAAAACTGAGACAAAATGAACCAATTGTGAGGCATTATTTCGCTGCTGATATCCATGCAAATCCAATGCAGCAAAATTACCGATGTTACTGTTGACAACACTTATGAAATGATCCAATCCAAGCTAGTGATGTAAATGGATTGCTGATCTTAATTTTAATTATGTAATTTTATATATTACTGGATTTGACACTTTCAGTGTAGAATGATGTATGTGCAGTAAAGTATGTGTTCATTTGAAATGTACTCAATATTCCATCTAAACCATGAAGGTAGTATAAGCCCTAAATAAGCATCAAGCTATAATGACATATTTAACTTAGAACACTTTATGAAACTAAATGAAACATACGAGGAAAGTGCATATTAATAATAATAATAATAATAATAATTGCATGATGAATACCTTTTTAATAGAAAGTAGATATATTTCAATTTACAATTTTATAAACATCTGTTTAAGCCTCTACTATCACCATGTAAAACTATACAAACTTATACAATTATATCCTAACATTCTATTCTCAACTACTATTAATTCTTTTATCCTCTTACTTGGGTGTATGCATGAGTGTCAAATGAACACCATGTAATAATTCCTTACTACTTTTTACCCTTATTATGCCTCCTTAGAAGACTTCCTTTGACTTGTTACCACAATAATTTTAAGAAAATCAAATTAAAAATCATGTCAGTACATTTTTGATAGATAGAAAAAGAGCATGTAGCTTGTATGAAAACTTTTTAAGCATATCACACACTTAATTAAATTTAAGGTAATTCCTGAATGCATTGCAATTTGGGTCTTATCTTCAAGGTAAAGTTCAAAGCACAATATTTTAAAGTTTCTTTAGTTTCTGTGTAATATCAAAAACTATTTGAGGTACAGGGATGAACCATGGTACTCTTATGTTTCTTTGTTTGATGGCATCTCACGTATCACTGTCAAGGTTTTATTCTTTAGGTCAAGGTCACTGATCAGTTTCTTTACCTCTTATGTACTTTTCCTCTAATGCCTTTAATATGGAGCAATGAAACTCAGTCTGTCCAGTATCTTTACAGCTGTGTCTCATGAATCATAATAAAAATTCATTATTGTGAACTATTCTGATCTCACCATGATGTTTGTTGGGGGTGGGTTGGGGGACTCCTGAATTTGCTGTTTATGTTTGTTGTTTATGTATTCCAGCTCCAGCTGTCTGCTAAGATCATGGTATAATGTGATGTTTGGAGCAATCAGAATCATGGATGAAACTAAATTCTCCAATCTTAAATGCCATGTATTTTGAGGATTCTATCATTTCTATCATATATCTTTTATTTTATTTATACTTTTCAGTCTTTTTTTTACATCTTTATTTTTCATCTTAATCTGATAGGACTACATATCTTTCTTTTGTGTGGGATGTATAAGGTTTTATCTTCCTAAAATTATTGACAAATTGTACCTTGACCATTATTACTACCAAATTAACTTGGTTCTATGTGGTGGCCAGTATTGTGCTCATGTGCCATACATACATACATACATACATACATACATACATACATACATACATACTCAAAGCTCTTGTCCGTATGCTGTAATCTTTGTTAAGTAGCACAGAAATGCAAGTCCATGTTGTCAACATCCTTTGTAATAGGTATACCACTTTCAAATAATATATTTTTATTGTGAATCCATGCAACAAAATTGAGTGTTTCAAGAATAAAGGAAAATTTAACCCCCAAAAAGCCTACATGTAAAAGGGATACAATTTAGGCTTGGTGACCTTATTCCTTTTCATAATTACTTCAAGTCGAGGGGGAAATCCCTTGTGTGAAAAGATCAAAGTTGGCAGCTGTTGATAGCAGTTACAGAGGATAAGGAAGCAGTGGTTTTGCCTGATTTGGCAAGACACAGGGGGTGGTATTTTGTTGGACTAAAATTATAAAACTAACCTGTCTCAGAACTGATGTGTGGGATTATCAAACAAAATATCAGCACCTGTTGGACCACAATGGCTCTCTAGTTGTAAAATTAATGTAGACAATGTCATGACTAGAGAAAATCCAGTCATAGATTAGCTGTACTAGAAGTGGTTCATTTAGTGCCCATGCTATGTATTATAACTGCTAATATCTAGCAGTAAAAGTAAACAGGCAGTTTATTAAATACTAGAAGTATTATAAGCTGCTTTAAGTAAATCATCAAATGTATTGCCATATAACACTGAAATGGCCAGTGAGACAGACTTTAACTTGAATGAATTGGCCAACTCCATGGAAAACAGTTATGAAACTGAGAGTAATGATGCTTTAGGAACATCATTAATGGACAATTCTGTGTGGCAGGATGATGATATATCCAGAAGTATGGATGTTCTGGGCACATCATTTATTGACAAATTGGGAAGTTCTTTACAAGAAGATCTGTCAACAAATCTTGATACTTTGGATACATCAGTGGTAGATGAATTTGGCACTTCTTTGCAAGATAATAACATGAATAAGAAAGATGATGTTGACGCATTTGGATTATCATTAACTCATACAAAGACAGCTGATTCAAGCAGTCCATTTCTGGATATAGAAGCAATACAGATCGAAAAATCATCATTTACTGAAAGGAACAAGATATGTAGTATCTTACCTCAAGAAAATTCCATTGTAATTAATTGTAATATCTACCATATTTGATTTCAGATGTTACAGCAATTACATTTTACATGACTCTTCAATATCATACTTCTGTTAAAAAAAATTTTGATCATTTACTGTTTGATCAGGATGATGAAGTCAAAGGTCACGTGGAATCATCAGTTTTGTATATCTAGGTAATGTGTAGATTTTCTAAGGTTCTTTTTACCAATATTTTGTTCACATATTAGCATACCCACAAGACAGCAAGGCAGATATGACTGTTTATCAGTTGATGTAGTTTTGAGCATGAATTTCAAGCCTCAAAAATGGGACCATGGACTATATACACAACTTAATGCACAAGACAGACTCATCCACTTAACCGTTCACTTCATCATCAAATCATAAAAAGTGTACGATGTCAGTTATTGTAGACATAGTAACATCTCTGAACAATTTGTTCATGTAATTCCTGCAATATGCAATACAGCCATATTTAGAAGGCATAGCCAAGTTTAATATGCTACAAGATAGTATACAAAACATTTGTCCAGAACTTCATTTTAGTAAGAAATATGCCTGGTAATACAAAGCTTTAATAATTTCTTGTGGCATGATTTTTTGGTGGGGGATGTGTTTAGTGTCATTTAAAAAAGGTGCAAAAAATATTCTAATTTTCTTGGACTATGAAGAGAAAATGTGCATTGTTGGATCATTTTAGCTAAAAAGTGTGTTTTAGTGATGTTTATGATCTTGTACTTAAAATCTGAAGTTAAATAGAAAAAGAAAAACAAACAAATTAAAACTTGTAAGTATTAGACTCTTCAAACCTAAAGCCTTGTTTTATTTATTTAGGATATGTCCCTTACAATGGAGACTCTATATACTAGCAGTAACAAGCTCAGCCAATCAGATGCAGCGTTTCTTATTAATATGTGCATATCTCACTTAGCCAATTAGATACAATATTATCATAATAATATGCATAGGTCTTGCTCATAATCAAACTTATCCAACATCTTAATAATACAAAACTATTTAACAAGTTTAATTAAAATCTGACAAGCGATATAAAACTCAACCAATCAGAAGCAAAGGTCATGTCATTAATATGTGTGCATTTCAACCAAGATCTTGATGACATGGGCATTGTTTCCAATTCTGATCAAAATCCTATCCAAACTTCAGTCTCTAGGGTGGTAAAAACCTCGTCCAATCAGATGCAAGATCATCTAATACATAAGTCTCACTCATAATACAAATCTTCCAACAATTGTATGATGTTATCCTTGTTACCATTTGTTTAAAATCAGATCCAAAATATCCTTAGAGGTTAATAGCTCAGCCAATCATATGCAAGATCACCTGATAAATATGCGTAAATCTTGATCATCACAAAAATGTTGATAAGCTCAGCTAATCTGGTGCACAATTAGCTGCAGGGATTTTGCTCATAATTGTACCAATCAAAGATATTGATGATATAATCCCATTTATCAAGTTTGATCACAATTGGACCAGAAATAGTCTCTAGAGTGGTAACAAGCTCAAACAATAACACGCAAGAGCACCTCATTAATATGCATGGATGCCATGCATTATCAAACTCAGGCACGATCTTGGTCGTATAAGTCTTTATTTGAAGTTTGATCAAAAATATGACTTCCAAAGTGGTAGTAAGTTCAGCCAATCAAATGCAAGGTCACCTCATCAGTATACATTGATCTTGCTTATTATCAAAGATCTTTTTAATATAAGCCCATATACAAAGTTTGAAAAATTGGATCAGAATTATGGCTTCCAGAGTGGTAGCAAGCTCAGTCAATCAGATGAAAAAAAACACCTCATTAATATGCATGGATTTCACTCATTATTGACATTGTCTGATATCGTGATACTATGAGCATATCTTCCAAGTTTTATCTTAATCAGATCAGATCAGAAATATGTCTTCCAGAGTGGTAACAAGGTCAACCAATCAGATGCAAAATCATCTCATTAATATGCACTCAAAATCTCAACCCATCCAAGATCTTGATGATATAAGCCCATATTTCAAGCCTGATACAAATTTTGGATAAATACGACTTAGTGAGTGGTAACACAATTGTTGGCTAACAATTTACACACAATGCAAGACAGATGCATATCATAAGTTCTCTTGGTCTTACAGCTAGGTAAGCTAAAAATAAATACAAAAACGTTTATAAGATAAATAAATGACTACATCTGTCAACAGTAAGTCATGAAATTTGTTAAATATGTCCGTCATCAGGCAAACTCATAGTTATTTCGAAAATGTATCTGACTGAAAGATCATTATTTTTTGTCTTGCCTAAGAATAGGTAATCTCTTTTCCAGCAGGGATAGTATCAACTTTAAGATTTTGTGTTAGAGTTTCTTGAAAATCATATACCTCAGTTACTGCATTCAACTGAAACTTTAGAATACCAAATAGTAGCCATAAGTAATTTTCCACAGCCAAAGACATAATAGAACTCTATAATAACTGATATTTATTTTTAAAAATGGTCGCATAAATGATGAGTTTTGTTATAATCAGACTGAAGCATATCAAAACAATTAGCGTTTTCAACTGGTTATCTCTCTGCAAACCTTTACTAAAAATATGAAGATGTATAGAAAACTTTCGTAACACATAGTAAGCTTACCGAAGCTCCTAATAATGAAAGGTTATTGAAATGCACCTTTCAAAATTTATTAGCCTATATAGTTTATAACCTCCTAAAAGAGACTAATTTAATATCAGACAAATATTCATTTTTTAGTAATAGTTATATATCCCCCTACGAAAGGAGAATAAATGTATTCAACTGTTGCTATCAAATGTTGTTGAACAATACAAAATTTTGAACAAATTGTGTGCTTCTGGGACTTTTTGGTGCCATAATGTATAGCTCCTTTCTGTGTTCATGCATTATGCCTTAATGCAGGGGTGTCAAACTCATTTGCTATGGCGGGCCAGATTTGATATAAATAATATGTTTGACACCCCTGCCTTAGGGTTTTATCCTGAAATGGTACTATTTTGTGTCTTGCTGGAATGGGCAGCACAAACATTAAGAGTTTGTGGTAAAGCTTTTCAAAGTTGTATCTCTTGCACCCAAGCTGATTAATGCAACTAAACTTTGGTATAATGTTACTACATTGCCTATATGCCTAATGTTTGTACCCTGGTATTCTAGGGTTTCTTTCACACCTGCATAAGCAGAAAACCATGTTATTATAATTCTGTCCACAGGCGAGACACTGTTTAACTGAACTCAGTTTCATTTTGTAGGACTGACCTAATCACACACTTTTTTCATTAAGTACACTTGGGATTGATACCCCCAGTCCCTCTCCCTACCCCCACCCCTGAAACAAATAAACCTTATCAAAGAGACATTGGATAGATCACAACAATCTCTTGCCTGGCAAACTTGAGATTGATCCCAAATGTTTCTTACTGAACAGATTTGGAATCCATCTGAAAATGCTTTTACCATGCCAAGTTGGGATCAATCATAAAATGTCTTGTCAGGCAAACATCGAATTGATCCCAAAATATCTTAGAAGGCAGGCTTTGGATTGATCTGTAAATATCTCTTTCCAGTCAAAGTTGGGATCAATCCCAAAAATCCTTTACCTGGAAAACTTGGAATTGATCTCCAAAAATATATACCAGGCAAACTTGGAATTGATCCCAAAAATATTTTACCAGGCTTGGTAGGAAATCTTGGGATGATCTTGATCTTTACCTGGCAAACATAGGATCAGTTCCAAAAATCACTTTCAGGCAAGCTTGGGATCGATCCAAAATACCCCTTTATAAGCAAGTTTGGAATCAATGCTAAGAATGTCTTACCAAACTTGGGATCAATCCCAACAATTTTGTACCAGGCAAATATGGGATCAGTCCCAAAAATCACTTTCAGGGAAGCTTGGGATCGATCCCAAATACCTCTTTATAAGTTAACTTGGGATAAAAAATCCCAAATGTCTTCGCCAGCAAATTTATAATAGATTCACAACAACTCCTTTCAGGAAAACTTGGGATTGATCCCAAGAATTATACTCGGAATTGATTCCATAATCTTTTCGTGTTCAAAGTTGGGATTGTTCCCATAAATTGGTACAAATACTAGAACTGCATCTGCAAATTTGTTGTTTATTACTGGCATCAGTACCAAAACATGAGTGCAAAGGCCAATATTATTATGAAACGCCTCAAATAATATGGTTAAATTTGATTTAATACACTGGAATTTTTCTGGAAAGTGACTCTTCAAACGAGGAATTACCCATTTTTTCCTCAAGTGAAATATTGTGGGTTCACATAGACTTGAGGCCATGTAGTATTATTACTACATCAGGTTTGGAGATTACAAAATCAGTGTTACATTGTTACCTTGGAAATAGGGCAATGTTACTACATTGGTTTGATGATTACCAACATAGTATTGTTACTACATCAGATCAGGTTTTGGAGATTTTTTTTTTTTTTTTTGAGATTGCAAAATCAGTGTTACACTGTAACACGGAAATAGGGTAATATTACTATGTGGTTTGGTGATTAGTAATATAGTATTGTTAATACATCAGGGTTTGAAAATTACAAAAATCAGTGTTATACTGTTGCCTGGAAATAAGGTAATGTCACTACATGGGTTTGGGGATAGCAGTGTAGTATTATTACTACATCAGGTTTTACAGATCACAAAATCGTTGCCTGGAAATAGGGTATTGTTACTACATGAGTTTGGGGATAGCAATGTAGTATTGTTACTACATCAGGTTTTGGAGATCACAAAATCTGTACCTGGAAGGGTAATGTAAAATGCTACATGGGTTTGAGGATAGCAATGTAGTATTATTACTCCATCAGGTTTTGGAGATAACAAAATCGGTTTTACACTGTCACCTGGAAACAGGGTAATATTACAACATCGGTTTGGGGAGCAATGTAGTATTATTACTACAACATGTTTTGCAGATCATAAAATCAGTGCCTGGAAATAGGGTAATGTTACTACATCAGTTTGGGGATAGCAATGTAGTATTGTTACTACATCAGGTTTTGCAGATCATAAAATCAGTGCCTGGAAATAGGGTATTGTTACTACATCAGTTTGGGGATAGCAATGTAGTATTGTTACTACATCAGGTTTTGGAGATCACAAAATCAGTGCCTGAAGATAGGGTATTGTTACTACATGGGTTTGGGGATAGCAATGTAGTATTGTTACTACATCAGGTTTTGCAGATCACAAAATCAGTGCCTGAAGATAGGGTATTGTTACTACATGGGTTTTGGGATAGCAATGTAGTATTGTTACTACATCAGGTTTTGCAGATCACAAAATCAGTGCCTGGAAATAGGGTATTGTTACTACATGGGTTTGGGGATAACAATGTAGTATTATTACTACACCAGGTCTTGGAAATCACAAAATCAGTGCCTGAAAATAGGGTATTGTTACTACATGGGTTTGGGGATTAACAATGTAGTATTATTAATAGTACATTTACTAGTACAACAAGTATTCACTTTACAGTTTCTTGTGCTTCTTCTTATTAAGCCTGATATTGTGTGTACAAAAGTTTAAAATTCCTTTAAAAAGGACAAGCAAGCAATTCCTCTTTTATTCTGGAAGCCATTTGTATTACAAAAAAAATTTTGCTGGTTCCAAGTATTTCGAAGTGCAAATGATTAGAAACTTTCTGCTTTTAGAGCATGATTTAGAATGGCTAAAATGCTCTATAAATAGGTAAACATATTGATGTTACTCGAAAATAAAAAGCTGATAATGGTTGATTCCAAGCTGTGTTGCACTTTTATGTGCACAGAACTGGTTGAAAAAAGATTCTTTAATAAAATACAATTTTCATTTGGTTACAATTGGTACAGAAGTAATCCAGTCTCAGGTGCCAGATCACTAGGATCTAGCAATTCTGCTGAAAATATCTATGCATTTGACCTTAGCTCTAAATTTCTCAGCTACTCTGTCACTGGTAGTGTTTTTTAGCAACTACTTTCATCCTGCCCTTTCCATCTTTCTCTCTCTCACTCTAATGTAGTTGTTCACTTTTTTGTTTAAATTACCCTTATTTTCAAGATACCCAACTGCTGAAAGATCGTTAACAACATTAGTCCAAGCAGTTTCAACAACACGTGTATGCGAATACACTGTGTATTAAATCAATACTTTTTATTGTTGTTGATTCACAATAAAACAAGATTCCTTTTTTTACAAAAACTGGGGACATATATTTCACATTTCATTTCACGAAACAACCGTTAACATAGAAACTCAATTTATTTATTGTTCTATTAATAAAAAAAGGATGCCATGATTTTATTGCAAGTAATAGTTAAACATTTTCTCATCCCTGAGGAAATCTCTGAGTGGCAATTTAGAAATTTTAAGTTCACTACAAAACTCTGGAACTCACTTCTTCCCTAATTAACTGTATCTGTGCAACAAAACTTTTTATTTACCAAGAACTCTTTTTGCTTGGTTGCCTTACTATCTTTGATCACATTTGTGAATTAGTAGGCTAATTTAAGGTACATGTACTTGAATTATATTGCTTACATAACAATATTTATAACAGTGTTCGATTGATCAATTGAAATGAGTTGACCTGACACACGGCCATGACCACTAGCTCTTACACAGGTAGGATTTGCACGCCTTTTACTTTTCTTTTATTCCACCCCCTTTTATTTGATTTGATACAAAAGATGTAATTAATGTGATAATACAAAGCATGCCTGCTTTTAATTGGGTGTAACAACAATAAATACTTCCGCAAGTCGGAGATAAAAAAACGGTTGGCACTTAATTAGGTTCTCACGGAAATGCTTGCAGACATAGCTGTGACAGTTGAATGATATTTTTCACATTTGAATGCAAGAGGGCATATTGCATTTATGATGATTACACTGAAACCAAATTAAAAGATAGAACTAAAACACAAATTTCATTTGACAAAACTTATTTAATTTGTATTTATTTTTTTAAGTGTTGCCACCAGTAGGCATTAGTGGCATTTTCATGGATCAAAATTTCATCAAATATTGTTATTTACAGTGTACTGAGAATGTTGTTTGGAAAGAAAATTGAACAAAATATATGACTTCTTATTAAATGTTGAGAATTTCAGGACGTTGAATAAAATTTCCGGGTACTAACCACTGTTTTCGACGATAAAACGAGCGATGTATCAAGGTTGCATTTACCAATTTTGAGTGCGATTTTTTTCTTGTTGGACAAATAGGATCCAATGTTTTTGGCATTTTCTAGTATAAAAAAAATGTGATCCATGCCTGACCCCACGTTATAAGCAGGTTCACAAGTTATCAGGGTGGAGTTATCGAGGGAGTGGTGTATTATTATAATTATTATTATTATTATTATTATTATTATTATTATTATTTTCATTGCAACCATTTTCAAATCTTTTCTAGTTAATGTTGGCCAAGCAGCAGCTGAGCTCAACCAATAAGAGGCCCTCACCATACAACCGTGTTTCATCCAGGATCAGTACGGTTAGTATGCATATATAGTACAATGATGATTATCTTTATGCTAAACATCAGCTGTTTTTCATTCATCTGCACTTGTGTTGTTCTACTGGACTTCGTTTTCTTGCCCTCTGGACAGTTGTTTGACATCCCCTATCAGTATAGATGGAGGTTTTCCAGGTGGAACATTCATATGGAAAAATCTTATTCTACCTCACATGATGCCACAGTAGCATTTTTATTGGCTCATCACTACTGTGGCTTTGCAGTTGTTTGGATGACACAATCACATTAACGACATTATGTCCTCTTTTATTTTTCTATTTGTTTCATTTCAGAACTTAAGTTATCTATCTGTGTTTTAACCACATTTCCTAGATTACACTGAATTCTTTGGCGTTAAACAAATCTTGTGTGCACTTTCTAAAAATTCACACATTTTTAATTGATACTTTGACCTTTTAGTGCTTTAAGTCACCAGTTGGGTGTCATTTTCTTTAAAACCCATGTTTTTGGGCACATGAACATGAGAAAAATAATCAGCCATGTGCACTGTTATGGGATGGAAAATTCTATCCTTGGCCTTATAATTCATGGGCAGGAACTTGGAAATGTGACCTCAGGTGGGATTTCCCTATGCCTCAGCACCATATATAGCTTACTTCCTCCTTTAGGTGCTTTCAGCTCCCATCACTATCAAGGGTTACTGTTCCACAATCTCAGACACATTTCAAAATTATGGAAGGGAGAATATACGCCAGAACAAAGACTTCTCTGACCTTCTTGCAAACTTTGACTTGTCTTTAACAGAAGATTTTGACCCTTTCTCTAAAATGGAATCTTTCTGAGGGCTCAGAGAAAGTTGAGTAAAGTGCCTTTCAAACCAATGTCTAGACTCTCCTTGACTCATCTCTTGTACAAAACCTGCTACTTAGTCATTCTAGTTACAGTGGGCAGGACCAGTGAGATACACACCTTGTCAGTCAATCCAAAGTATCTTCAGTTCCACCATTAAGGTTCAGTTTCAATCATGACGGCATCTGCTTTCATTGCCAGTAACTGACTCCTGCTAATGGGTAATCAGTCCTTTGTCTTGAAATCCTTTTCTTCCTTCGACCCATTGCCCCATGGGCCTCTACAGGATCCTGTAAGGGCTTCGAAGTGGTACCTAATGTGAACTGTGCTTATCAGAAGTGGGAGATACCACATGTTCATACCAGTCAAAGAAGGAAGAGATAATATTTCAGCTCAGGCTTTAACATCCTTGATATGATGGGTTATCTGCTCTGCTTGTAAGGAATTAACCCAAGGCCAGTTAATTTCTTGTGCATATCAGGTCGTAAAGTGTAGGTGGTCACCACTAGCATAGCATTTATGTAAATAATTTTCATGGTGATGAAGAGCAATCTTTTAAGTCAAACAACAATACTTTCATGCATAGTGCTACCTCTGAAAATTAATCCTATGATCAAAACTGTTCTGTGTTTGGCCTGCTCAATCCTATGATCAAAAAACTGTCCTGTGTTTAGCCGGCTCAAAAGAGGTAACAGGTATCCAACCCAAATATCTAACATATCCTCTGTAAACTGAATGAGATTAAATCATTGTTACATCAAACTAGATCAGTCAGTATTCTGGGTCTGTGTGAAACCTTTCTCTCTGATGATACTGATGATTTTGCTCTCCAAATAGAAGGATTCAACTTTGAAAGAAAAGATAGGGTATCTACAGGGGTGGTGGGGTGTTCTTGTCTATGTTGACAGTTCCATTAGTTGTAACAGATGTGTCAGTTTAGAAACTAATGGGGTGGAGAGTGTCTACATTGAAGTATCCCTCCACCAAACCAAGCCAATACTCTTATGGTCAGTTTACAGACTACCGTATGTACTTGCGTATAATCTAATACCAACTGCAAAGTGCATAGACCCAGATCTGCTGTCACATAATGCACTGGCAGATCTGGGTCTATGCAGTTTGTAAGGACTAATCAGTAGAACAAACAACATAGACCCTGATCTGCCGGTGCATTATGAGATGGCAGATCAGGGTCTATGTTGTTTGCATTTGGAATCGTATTATACGTGAGTATATATGGTACCTAGTTCTACAGATCATTGGATTGATAGATTTGAGGAGCAAATTGGGAAAGCCTTCCCTAAGGAAGATTTAGAAACTATCACATTAGGTGACTTTAACATTGACTATAGGTGACTTTAACATTGACTACATGAAAATGGATAAGTAATTTTGAAACTCTCAACTTTACCCCAATAATTAACACTACAACTAGAGTAACTGATAAAAGTGCTACTATCATTGATCATTTCTATCTAATAAACCTGAAAATATAACTGAAGTTAATGTGCCAGTGTATGCAGTGAGTGACCAATATCCAGTCTTTGTAACTAGACATGCTCCCAAACTAACTAAAAATGGTCAGTATATTGAAACACAATACAGAGACTTGAAGCAGTTTGGTGAGGAAATGTTCAAATAGGATATAATTTGCAAACCCTTCCATTCAGTTAGCAATATAGCAGATATCATCATTGCCTTAGTCATATGGTATCAGTTATTAAATACAGTTTGAGACAAGCATGCCCCAGTTAAAACAAAAAGGGTTAAACACCAAATTACACCCAAGTGGCTTAACCCTGAGATCAATGAGGCTAGGCACCTAAGGGATAAATTTCACAAGAAGAAAGATATGAAAAACTTAATAAAATTGAGGAATAAAGCTAAGGACCTGATTGATAAATCAAAAGAAGAATACTATAAACAGACTATTGATGAAATCAAGAGTACTGAGACATTGTGGAGGCATCTGAATTTGCTGAATCCATCCAATAACAGTTGCTTTCCCCCTTGACTTAAGCAAAAAGATCATGTAGCAACATCTCTAGAAAATGTTCAATAATTTCTTCACAAATCTCTCCAGTCACTATATTCAGAAACAGACTAACACCCCAATTGAGCTTGATGTCCTTCTATCATGGATAAGGGCTAAAATAACCCCCTGTGATAAATATTTTTCAGTAGCTAATGTTGGTGACACTGAGGTTTTTCATATGCTCAACAAGTTGAGTGTTAATAAATCCTCTGGACTGGATGGCATTGGTCCATGAATTCTTAAACTTTCTACACCAGTAATAACAAAGTCATTACCACATATTATAAACTTAAGTATAATGAGTGGTAACTTTCCAGATACCTTGAAATGTGCAAAGATTACACCTATCTTTACAAAAGGAGGATCCAGGGAACTACTGACCAATATCCATTCTACCTATATTATCAAAACTATTTGAAAAGCAAGTAGCTAAGTAGGTCTATGAATTGATTGAAACTTACTTTCTATTTCATAAGACTAAATCAGGATTTAGAAAATATCATTCATGCCACACAGAACTCACCAAATTAAATGATCTTTGGGTATAAGAAATGAATAATGGTTCTTTGACTGGGATTGTTTCTCTTGACTTCAAGAAAGCCTTTGATTTAGTTGATCATGGAATTCTGCTGCAAAAGCTTAACTGTCACAGGTTTGATAATTCTCCTTTAAATTGGTTTAGATCATAGCCAAATAAAGTCTCAACAAGTAACCATTGGCAGTATTAGCTTACAAACTCATAATTTTAATTCAGGGGTCCCTCAAGGTTCTGTTTTAGGCCCTGTCCGCTTTCTTGTTTGTGTAAATGATCTTACATTACGTAATGAATTCACAACTACAGATTTGTTTGCAGATGATGCAACTTTGTATACATTTAGTTCTGATACTGAAGGTATCACAGCACAATTAGACCCAGACCTTATTAGAGTTGAAAGTTGGGCAGAACAAAATAAGATGGTAATTAATGAAGGTAAAACTAATTGTATGATTTTGGGAACATCACAAAAACTACATAAATTAGGGAACCCAAAATTATTTCTTACAAAAATTATACTCAGTTAAAAAAATGTTTAAGATGAAAAGTTTTTAGTTGTATCTGTAGATAATAATTTACAATGAGATGACTATATTGACCAAACTTGTAAAGCACTGTCAACCAAAATTGCCCTACTCAGTAGAATAAAAAAATATTTACCTACAGAAACTTGCATTCTGTACTACAATGCACAGATTCTTCCAACAATGGATTATTGTTCAACTGTATGGGGAAACTGCCAGATCTCAGCTTGACAGGATTTATAAACTTCAGAAAAGGGTAGCATGCACTATTTTAGATGCATCAATTAATTATTCATCAAAAACATTGTTAACTTTACAGAAATAAAATGGATTACAGTGTATGAAAGAACTGATTTTCACAAGAAAGTTCTTGACATAAATGTCTACATGGACCTGCACAAGAGTATCTTCAGGATGTATTCAGGCCTTATTCAACACTGTTTTTCAGTGTTATTCAGGCCTTATTCAACAGTGTGTTTTTCAGTGTTATTCAGGCCTTATTCAACACTATGTTTTTCAGTTTTATTCAGGCCTTATTCAACAATTTGCCAGTTGCGATCAGCATCACATGGAAACCTTCATCCACCAAAACCAAGAACAGAGCAGTTTAGGAAAAACTTCTAGTACTTTGGTACAGTTATGTGAAACAAGTTTCCACTGCATGTAAAATATGCAGAAAACATTACAGTATTTAAGAAGAGATATAATTAGCATGTATGTGTTCCTAATGCATTATAACTAAATAGCATTTGCTGTGATCTTTTGTATGGTGTACATTGTTATACTTCCTTCTTAAGAGGGTCACAAGGGAGAATAGTCCTTGACTAAATGAGTAACCCTCTATAAATAAAGTATTATTATTATTATTATTTTGGTACAACTTCTCCCTAACTTACATCATCCAAACTATGGGATGAAGGTCAGAAATGACATTCTTTATCTTTTACCTTGGAGACCTTTCATCCCAAAGGGGTTTTACCTGGTGGGACCTATATCAGCTGCACAACAGGCTACCTTCCCAGGTCTTTCAGCAGCTTTGTAGTGATGGACGTTACTCCACTAACGCTGGATTTGTGGGAGTGAACATTTTGTTCCAAATTGTTTCCATGCATAAACCATATGTTATCCCTATCTAGCCTTTATCTCACACTAGCCTTTATCTCTAGCTTTTATCTCACACAAAACTCACGCAAACCTCAAAGTTGCTTCATATACATAACAAAACTGGAGAAAGGACCAACTCGAGGTTAAAGGGATGTAACTCACTCCTCAGACCAGTTCTGCTAAGCTAATTTATTATGATAGGGTAATGTACACACCCTCCCCAGTCCTCCCTGCAGTTACAAACCCTGAAAGAGGATGATCATCTGTTTTAGTAGAAACTGATGAATTGAAGGGGTTTTGGCTCTGGTTCTTCATTCCAAGGGGAGACCATTTTCATCTGACTTCTGTCTTGGCAAGCAGGTGACTAGTTAGCACTTTTATTGCTAAAACAAGCCTGGGAGGGCTGGATTTGTGAGTTAGTGGATGTACTCCTAATGCATTATGGTCAGGTAATTATTACTGAAGAAACATTTTTACCCCAAAACTGGTTCTCTACAGAACATGACTCAGCATAGACCAAGGGTGTCAAACATACAGCCCGCTAGACTCATTATTTATTATTATTATTTTGTTATTGTTTATTATTATTTATATCAAATCTGGCCTGCCATAGCAAATGAGTTTGACACCCCTGGCATAGATATTTCTGCTTTGAACATCAAAAATGAATGGATGTGTCCAAAGTTGAGACATATTGCTAAAAGAATTTTTAGGATGCTATCATATAATCATCTATACTGGATCCATTGCTTGTGATACAAGTAAAATTGCCTGTACAATCTTCCATTTAAAATATGTACATTACATGCTTTACAAAGACCTGAGACAAAATATACTTGTTGTACATATCACAGTGTTGTATGTTAACATTATATAAATAAGCATATATACTCGGACTTAAGTAAGGTAAAACTGCAAACAACATACCGTATTTACCGTATATATTGGGACAGGATAAAATAAATGATTTTTTACCTGTCCCATAACTTATGGTTAAACTTTTTTTCAACTAGATCATATGTCCCAAAACTTAAGAACCGAAACAAATTGTGATGAATCCCCCCCCCCCCAGCACTTCATGTTAAAATAAGGTAGGTAAATTAAATGTTTATTTGATAATAAACTGAAAGAAACTAACCTTCTACTGTTCTCATTTATTCCTCTTTTTTGTTGTTCATAAGCAATTTATGTATAAAAGACACAAACGTATCCACTAACACATGGTCCGGTAATGTAGAGTACTGGTCGTGTGTATCGCTTATGTCAGGTAACAACATTGACACATTATTTTTTTGACGTGAATATAGACACACGAATCATGTTTGGTTGTCCTCAGAAGTTTGAATACCGGTATATTATCAAACTTAAAATTGGATCCAGTAAAATCACAAACAATAGAAAGAGAGAGACAGAAATAACAACCAATTGCTTGAAGGCACCAGCAATTCACGCATGATCCGGTGTATGGTGCAAAATAACCAAGAGTGTATTATATCCAGGTTAACAATATAACAACATTTTGCAAATAAAAATCATTATTAGGAAATACATTCACCGTGAGAGCAAATGACAATATTTTCGCTAGCATGGGATACACAACGTATTCTTAAAGGCAATTAATGCCGTGTATATTATTTACCCTGCAGACATCAATGCCTGTTTGTATCAGTTACAATTACAGATGGCAAACAACAGAAGACCGGGTGGTGAATAAACACAGCTGGTAGCGAGCAATAAATCATTGTTTCAACTTACCAGTAGGATTTCAAATACAAAGTTTATTTTATTACAAAGCAAGCAGACCCTGGAAGCCAACTTTGGATTATTTTAAGTGTGCAGATTTTTTATATACAAAGTCGGCGGACCAAATCAAACCGGCTTTGGTTTCTTTTAGCAGTATTCACAGGAATTTTGAAAATAAATTGAAACTGTGGAACAGTCGGGGTCTGTAAGTGACACTTTGAGCATACATTGTGAAATGTACTGGTATTAAAGGATTTGCCACAACTGAACAGGCGTCAATTGTGCGGCATGATCACAGGAAGTTCAAATAAATTCTGTCAGCTGAATATAGGACTCTACTTGGCACTGAACAAGGATCAACTCGGCGGCTCGATCAAAGGGTTGGGAAAACAAAGTGAGGCTGCATTTACAAGCTAAGGGATTTGCACTGGCAGATAACATAGGAAATATTACTTGGGAATTAGATCTGGCTTATGAAAAAGGCAAATATAAATCAACTCAAAACTTTTATTGCATCAAACAGTGTTTATACAGCAAAACAAAATATAATACAAGTACGGGTTGCTCCGACTTGCACGTATTTTGTACGTAGTGCAAACATCTAGTCTCCTATATTGCCCATAGATTTATCAAATTTTGTTCTTCAAAAGTTTGCAGATAAGAAGACAAGTGTAAACATACAACACTGACAGCGGTTTTTATTTTATTTATTTAATAAAATATATGTTCGAGTGCATTTTTTTTACCAACTAAGCATCGATATTATGATTTAAAAGGTGTCCCAAAACTTACGACTCGAAAAAAACGATCTGTCCCAGAACTTACAGTGCACAAAGAAATTACTTTAAAAATTAATTTATGGTGTCCCAACATATACGGTAAATACGGTAGACCTTGATCTGCCGTTGCATAATGTGCTGGCAGATCAGGGTTTATGTTGTTTGTTCTACTGATTACTCCTAAAAAACTGCATAGACCCATATCTGTCAGAACATTATGCGATGGCAGATCCAGGTCTATGCAGTTTGCAGTTTGACCTGACTTATTAGTGATATATATGTTAGTTAAGATATCATCAGATATATATCATTCCAAATCTCTTTTCTTTTTCATACCCCCAATCCTAAAAAAACAAATTATCTCCACCCTGGATATTCATTTTTAGCTCACCTGGATATAAAGCTAAGTGAGCTTATGGTATGGCCCTGCATCTGCCATGTACATCATCAGTCTGTCATTAGTGCTGAAATTATATTCACAATTTTGAAAAACAAGGACCAAACTTGCTAGAATATCTACTGTAAATGTAAACTATCCTCGTGTTGTTTATTGCAAATTAAATTCAGTCATATTTATTTCCTTTAATTTAATTTATTATGTTAAGAGAAGATTTTCATGTATGTGTAATGGGTAAACTAGTTGGATCTATTAGGACAGGTATACATATCATACACATTTGGTAATGGTAGAGTTTTGTAATGTAATTGTTATGAATTATCTTTATTGGCAGGGGATTCCAAAGCAGGTTACTGTAGAAAACCCAAGGCTTACAAAGAACATCAGAGTGATTGGTCCACCTGAGACTACAACCAAGAGGTAATTATAAGAATCAATTACTGTAAATAAAAAATTGTGGAAACCTTGGCGAGCAAACTAATCTTTGATAAAATTGTATCCCTCCCTCCCCAGTTTGTGATGAAAAGGTGTATAATGACATGAACCCCGATGACTGTACAGACAGACACTGCTAGTTGTTTATAATCAAGGCTAGGTCATAGTAGATACTGTTTTACAAGTGCCATGAATATACTAAGGACATAAAATACCAATGGGTTTACCTATGGAATTGTAGATATTGCTTTAAAAAGGCTCTGATCGATATTTTGTTTTATAATTTTAAGTGCAGATATTCACGCTCTACCACACTTTTGTGCTGAAGTTCTGTGTGTCTGCAGTTTGTTAGGAGGAGAACAGACAATATAGACCCTGATCTGCCAGTACATTATGCAACAGCAGATCAAGGTCTATGTTGTTTGCAGTAGGACTCAGCTTATAAGTGAGTATATACAGTACATACAAAAAATTATACTATAATTTTGTATGTAATATGTTGACTACTAACATACCATGTAGCCTTCATTATCCCAATGACTATGCAAGCCACAGTTATCTAAACTCTCAGTTTATCATTTACACCAACAGAATGTTTCTCCACTATCTTATTGTTACATTTTAAATTATGTTTCTGATGATTGGGACTATTTTCATGTCTTCAGACAAGTTCAGATAACTTGTGCTACGTTGCAAAAACTGTTGTAATAATAATGAAGAATTGTTATTGTAATAATGGCTCCAACTGTTGTGCCATGGAAACCACTATTGCAATAAAGGTAAGCAATATTAGAGTTATATACCGAAAACATAAAGAGATTAACTCGATAAACAAAGGGTGTAACCAGCTTTATTATGGTGAACAGAGATGACAGCTTGGCATGAGGGTTTTAATAACTGTAACATCAAAAAAGCAACCAACAGCACTAACATTTTACAATGACAATTTAATCTAGAAAACAATAATCATTTATTAAAGACAAAGACAAAGACCTCATTCACCGCGGGCATTACAGATTGACTCCAAAGACAACAATGCACTCAACCACTACAGTGAAGTCCTTCAAGATTTCTCATTATGACATTATTGGCACTGTGTGATTTTTCACAAAAGAAAAAAAACAATACGAACCTATGAATCAGCTGTGTATATCCTTTATTGCCCCTTTGAAGAAGGAATCATTAATCATAATGGTGATTTACATGACTTTGGCACTGCAGTGGCAGTTAGTGACATGTACTTTACTCAGGTTTACGGTCTGTAGCATATGATTCTACCTGCATGATCTGTAGATTTGAGGAAACTGATGGCGAGACTCGACTCTCTGTTTAGTTTAGAATAAACATTCTAAGTGGTCATGGTTACAAAGGATTAAATAAGGTCAGTAATATTTATCTCTGTTTCTGCAATGCAGTTGTTTATAGCAGTGTTGTTTACAGTAGTCTGCACTTTGCCTGCAGATCCCCCCCCCCCCAAGCGGTCATGGTTACACAGGATTAAATAGAGGTTAGTGGCATTTATTTCTGTTTTTTCAATGTGGTCATTCATAGCAGTGCCGAAACACATATTTTGACTAAAAATTGTAGTCGCTGGTTGGATTCTGTAGATGGTTGCTCACAACAGTACATTTATAAAATAAAATCGATCCATGCATGATGATTGAGGTCATAAATGACAGGTTGTCACTCATAGCAGAGGTTGCTCAAGTCAGGTTTTACTGTATTTATCACAGTAATAATTGAAGTTGCATTAGTTGGTAAATGTAATGAAGATTTCCATTGGTCAGAATGTAACCATGTGATCTGGCCAAGCTGCATTTATTTCTGTATAAACTGTGCAGAGAACTACTTTTTACTAACTTCTGTAAATATAGTCATGTGCAAAGTAACCAATGTAAACACTGAAAGAGAAGGCAGATGCTGTATACCTTTAAAAGGAAAAAAAATGTTATTTTTTTTTTGAAAATTGAACAAATTGATTTGATAGAATCAAATACAATTTTTTATTTTTTTATTTCTGAAAAAAATCATTCTTTCTTTGACTATATTTGATATAAATCTGGATTAAAATGTTGCATGTAGGCAAGGTCATTGTCTGCTGTTGCCAGTATTCTGAATGCAACTGCTGTGTCTGAACTGTCAAAATTTGGAGAACTTTCTCAAAATTTTCCATGTCAGATAAATTTCATACATGGAGACATTGAACACATTGACCCATCAATATCTGACATGCCTTCTGAAGTGGAAGATATCTTGCAAGCTGAATTATCAAGCATTTCGAATGAACCAGCTAAATTTAGTCACTTACCAGTTGAACAGCAGATAACCAAAAACCAAAACTATTTAAATCTTTCAAAGAGGAAGGATGACCAGAAACTAAAATGATTTAAATCTCTCAAAGAGGAAGGATGACCAGAAACTAAAATGGTTTAAATCTTTCAAAGGAGAAGGATGACCAGAAACTAAAATGATTTAAATCTTTCAAAGAGGAAGGATGACCAGAAACTAAAATGATTTAAATCTCTCAAAGAGGAAGGATGACCAGAAACTAAAATGGTTTAAATCTTTCAAAGGAGAAGGATGACCAGAAACTAAAATGATTTAAATCTTTCAAAGAGGAAGGATGACCAGAAACTAAAATGATTTAAATCTCTCAAAGAGGAAGGATGACCAGAAACTAAAATGATTTAAATCTTTCAAAGAGGAAGGATGACCAGAAACTAAAATGATTTAAATCTCTCAAAGAGGAAGAATGACCAGAAACTAAAATGATTTAAATCTTTCAAAGAGGAAGGATGACCAGAAACTAAAATGATTTAAATCTCTCAAAGAGGAAGGATGACCAGAAACTAAAATGATTTAAATCTCTCAAAGAGGAAGGATGACCAGAAACTAAAATGATTAAAATCTTTCAAAGAGGAAGGATGACCAGAAACTAAAATGATTTAAATCTCTCAAAGAGGAAGGATGACCAGAAACTAAAATGATTTAAATCTCTCAGAGGAAGGATGACCAGAAACTAAAATGATTTAAATCTCTCAAAGAGGAAGGATGACCAGAAACTAAAATGATTTAAATCTCTCAAAGATGAATATCTCTTATGTCAGGCATGTGCAACTTCCTCCAGGGCATGTGCAACTTCCTCCAGGGCATGGGCAACTTCCTCTAGGGCATGTGCAACTTCTTCCAGGGCATGGACAACTTCCTCCAGGGCATGTGCAACTTCCTCCAGGGCATGGGCAACTTCCTCCGGGGCATGGGCAACTTCCTCCTGGGTGCGGGCTGGATAAGCAATTTTTAAAGCCGCATCCTATGATGTAAATAAGCGGATAAAACCGGATTGCATGCCAGATCTGGCCCATGAGCCCTAAGTTGCACATGTCTGTCTTAAGTAGACCTATATCTCATAGCTGTGAAACTCAAAATCTACCAAGAAAAACAGTGGGGCTACAGTACTTTCACTCAGACTCATTACAAATGAAAATAAAGCTATCTGTAAATGGATATGATGGGGGTGGGAGTCCATTCACCAACATTATAACATTTGCACCCTAGTCCTGCAATGTATGATGCTGACCCTGATAGTTATGATGTGGGGGTGCCACTCCCCCATCATAACTATCAGGGTTGATGTTTTACTTTGTAAGACTGTTATACCCCCATCCTTATAACTGTTTACAGACAGTTGAGGGGTAGATCCTGCCACTCCCCCATCATAACTATCAGGGTTGATGTTTTACTTTGTAAGACTGTTATACCCCCATCCTTATAACTGTTTACAGACAGTTGAGGGGTAGATCCTGCCACTCCCCCATCATAACTATCAGGGTTGATGTTTTACTTTGTAAGACTTTTAAACCCCATCCTTATAACCGTTTACAGACAGTTGAGGGGTAGATCCTGCCACTCCCCCATCATAACTATCAGGGTTGATGTTTTACTTAGTAAGACTATTAAACCCCATCCTTATAACCGTTTACAGACAGTTGAGGGGTAGATCCTGCCACTCCCCCATCATAACTATCAGGGTTGATATTTTACTTTGCAAGACTATTATACCCCCATCCTTATAACTGTTTACAGACAGTCCTGATTTCCTTTGGTTAGTCTAGCTTGTTTATGAACACGAAAAAAAGGTTTAAAGAAATGAAAATTCATTTCAAGTTTGGACAGTGATGAATCGTCAAGTTCATGTTGAACCCATCCATGAAAGCATCAAATCTTCGAGTCATTTGTATGTCCAACACAACAACACATCCTTTGCTTTGAATATTGAGCTTCCATTTATATCAAATATGAAGACCATACTGTGGAATGTTCAGAACCTTAGAAACTGATACTAAATATTTTCATAAAAAGCAAAATAAAAAGAAAGGAATTAATAAAATTATAAAAAAGTTGCAATTATAGGAATTTCACATTTTTTTCTATGTTTTATTATGGTCTAAACTGTCAGTTGCTGCTTCACATAGCAAATAATGCCAATGAAAATCCCAAAACTTTTAAACAATAACTTTTTAAAAGCAACTCAACAGAAATTGATTAAATTTGATAGAAAGTATTTTTGAATCAAAGCCTTTCAAGTGTCATCTGATGAGGCAGATTCTTTGTCAGATATTGCCTCCATTGCTATAAAAAATAAAAACCTTTAAAGAGCAACATTGAAAAAACTGCCCAAGGGAATTTAACCAAACTTGGCAGAGAGCTTCTGGGCAGTAATGAGCAATGCCCTAGCCACCATCAGATATGACCACTGTTACTTAAAGCAGATAAACCTTTAAAAGAAAAACAACAAATAAATCACTCGGTTGAATTAACTAATTTAATAGAAAGCAACCAACTAACCTAGATTACTGGGTGAAATGATTCTTCATTTGGCTGTCAGTCTGATTTGAGCCAGGTGAGTGATCTCAGATGCACTTGGGCCTCTTTTATGCTGAGACCTGTTGTGACCACATAAGGTGATTCATTCAGGTATAATGGAAACCTTAAGAAATTAATGGTATTTGGAGGGACTTTAATGCCCCCACTGCTTGAAGTGAAAGCATTTGATTAGGTTTTGTCCATCCATACATCCATCCATCTGAGAAGTTTATTTGCCCAAAAACCTTGCAATGTAGACAAATTAAATTTAGTTACACATTTTTTAATAACTTGTTGGACCTAGACATTTCTGGACTGAAACTTGACACCAAGATTGCACAAAAACCAATTGATGTGGACAAATTAAATTTCATAGGCCTGTTTGTGTGTTACATACATGTTTTACAAAAACAAATCTTGTTCTGTTTTCTGTGAGTGTGACAGAACTTTAGGAATAATGTTAAAACATGTAGATTATGATCTTCATTTATAATAATCAATTTTTAAAACAAAACTTTGTTGCAACTTTTGTCATTTGAGAAGATAATATCCTTTCATTTCAGGCATAGACCTATATCTCCAAGTCATAGACATGGTGCTTTAGAAGAAACTAGGAATGAAAATCGACGACTGTGAGTATTTGCAAATGTCATGTTCTCCTGAATATATTTACAGAGGAAATTTATTTGGAAGACAATTTCTTCTGAAATAATGTATAAGTTGTTGAGATAGTCGCAGTATACCTTTGGAATTTACGTTAACTTGTTTAATTTTTGGGATTTTTTCATGCCCCATGATGATTGTAGAAGGGGCATATTATTTTTTGCCACTGTCCTTCAATATGTCTGTACAACTTAAGGTCACGTCCCAAATCCATTTTAGCAGGATAGAACAAAAAAATATTGAACTTAGACCTATTAAATTATGCACACTTTATCATGGCCATAAGTAGATTATCTGATAAGATTTTCAGGTCATTGCAGCAAGTTTTACATTTTTTGGCATATTTTTGAACTTTTGGACCTAAACTTTTTGGTGGGTATAAATAGTAATCCTTGTGTCTGTCTGACTGTCTGTAAGGCACATAATCTCATTGGTGCTGCTAGTCCCAAAGTGTTTGATAGATTGCCATGAAACTTGGATATAATTATGGTAATTGTCTGAAGATGTGCATATAAAAAAAATCACTTTGCTTCCATAATTTTTATTAGTGATATTGCCTGTTTGTCTAGGTGAAGTGCATGACTCAATCTCATTAGCACAACTCTCTCAGGTTTTTCATGGGCTGCATTGAAACTTGGTAAATATTATGCTTATCACCTGAAGATGCATATATCAACAAACTACTTAGCACCTGCACATTTTGTTAGAGTTATTGCCCTTTTTTTCTTGTTGCATAATGCAGTGTATGGCACAATCTTGATAGTGCAGCATAATGCAGTGTATGGCACAATCTTGTTAGTGCAGCTAGTCATGCAGTTTTTAGCTCTAATGGTCACTAGACTAGAAGGGCTTGTGCAATGGCCTGTTGTCTGTTGTGCGTTCATGCATGATCCATCCATTACCACAAGTCTGTTATTACTGCTTCTCCTAACCTACTGGGAGGATTGCCATGAAATTTCACACATGTATTCATTCCAAGGTCTAGTTTGTCTTAAATGAAAATGGTTGCCCTTGTACATCCACTTTTTACAAATTTGTATCACTACTCCTGCTGAATGGATAATTATACCAACATGGTTCTTTCACTAAAAGACTTCTTAAGATGTGTTCGTGATGAGTGGAAATAGTACCCCTTGGACATCCAATATGGCCACCACAGTGCCCAGCATGAAAATCTTGTTATAGCTACTTTTTCCTGAGTGGATGATCATGTTGACATGGAGTTTTCACTAAAAGACCTAACACGATGTCTTATTGGTCCTAAATGAAAATGGTGACAATATGACATCCAATATTGTCACCACAGCAGCCATCTTGAAAATCTTATTAACATTGCTCCCAGTGAATGGCTGGTCATAATGACACGGGGTTTTCACTAAAAGACTTCTTATGATGTCTAGAAGGTCCTAAATGAAAATGGTTCTGATCTGACATCCAACATGGGCACCATGGTGGCCATCTTGAAAATCTTGTTTTTCCTACTCCTGAATGGGATAGTAGTATTGATATGGAGTTTTCACTAAAAGACTTCTTATGATGACTAATTGGTCCTGAATGAAAACAGTGCTCCTTGGACATACAGTATGGCCACCATGGTGACCTTCTTGAAAATCTTGTTATAGCTACTTCTGACTGGGTGGTCATGTCAGCATAGGGTTTGCACTGAAAGACTTCATATGATATCAGTTTGGTCCTAAATGAATTCGATGACAATCTGACATCCAATATGGCCACCACAACAGCCTTTTTGAAAATTTCAGTATCACTACTCCTCCCGAATAGATGGTCGATTTGACATTGGGTTTAAAAAAAAAAAACTTCTTATGTTGTCTGGTTGGTTATAAATAAAAATGGTGCCAATCAAATATTAATCTTAAAAATATTGTTATCGCTTCACCTCTTGAATGGATGACCATATAGACATAGATTTCTCAATAAAAGACTTATTATGGTGTCTAGTTGGTCCTAAATGAAAATGGTCCCAATCTAGCTTCCAACATGGCCATTACGGCAGCAATCTTGAAAATCTTTTTGTTGCTATTCTTCCTGAATTGATGGTCGTAGCGACATAGGGTTTTCACCAAAAGACTTCTTATAATGTCTAGTTGGTCCTAAATCAAAATGGCACTAATCACCTCCAATTTCATGGTGGCCATCTTGAAAATCTTTTCATCAATTCTCTTGAACAGATGGTCCTATATACATGGGGTTTTCATTAATAGGCTTCCTATGATATCTTGTAGGTCCTAAATAAATATGGTGCTGATTAATGGTGACCAACTTGAAAATCTTGTTATCAGTACTCCTCTTGGAGAGAAGGTCATATTGACATTGTTTTTTTGCTTTTTTTATGAAAACACTTGTCACTATATGTATTTGGACTTTAAATAAAATGGATGCCAATGTAGCCTCCCAAAAATCTTTTACTAGCAAATTATCCTAAATGGATGGCCATACTGACATTTTAAAAAGAAAGAAACCAAAAACATTTCTTTGTCACAATATTTATTTGTTCCTACATTAAAATGGCCGTATTAACGGTCATCCTGAAAATCTTGATATGGCTGCTTCTCCTGAATGGATGGTTATGTCAGCATAAGATTCGCAATAAAACACTAAAAGGATATGTAGCTGATTCAGAATGAAACAACCAAGTATGAGTGGATTTTCAGTTGGTAGATATACTTTGATTCCACTTAATTAACTGTTCTTCCCCCCCCCCCCCCACACACACACAAAAATTAATTTTAGATTTAAACAAACTTAACGTGTGGGTATATCTTGACATTGCATGAGACAAGTTTAGTGATTTTCTCTGTATGATATAAGGGTCAAGGTCAAAGTCCATAACACAAATTTTGTATTGCACTTAACATGTATCTTGGGAACATATTAACTTAGATATGAATGAAAATTTTTGTTACTAAATTTGGTATGTTAGAATTTCTCAATAATATCAGAGATGGTTTCAGTACTCAGCAGTTAAAATGAAGAAAAGGACAGAAGTAACAATCTCATCTTGGATTTCCAGAAATTATTTTCAGTCATTTGAGTATCAGTACCTTTGAGGGACTCTTGTTGATGGATTGCCATGAAACTTGGTTAATGGTTTGGTCATCATCAGAAGATGCGCATATGGACACATCCTACAATTTTGATTAGAGTTATTGCCCTTTTTGACTTGGAGTCTCTTATAGTGTATTCATGACAGAATCTTGTGAACACAACTAGTCTTAGAGTTTTCAGTGGATCCCCATAAAACTTTGTACATGTTATGTGCATCATTTGAAGATGCACATATTGACAAAAAATCACTTTGCTTTTGCAATTCTGTTAGAGTTATTGCCTTTATGTCCCAAAGCTGAATGCTGTGGAAAATAGAATCTTGTGTATGCAACTTGTCTTGCAGTTTTTTTTTATTGCTGAGAAATTTGGTACATATTATGGTAATCATCAAAAGATGCACATATTGATAAATATTTGTGCATCAATCATTTTTGTGGCATAAAATTTGTTGTGGATTTTAAGGTTGCAACAAAACTCAAATTCAAAACCCAATGTTCTTTTATCTTCCTGTGGAAAAAAACAGTACCCCTTGTCCAGTCCATACATTTAAGTTTCCATGAAAATATAATTTTTTGCAAAACCACAAAAATTGCTACCAATGAAAATAAATAAATTCACAGCACATTTCACAGTACACAGTCCTTTTTCACTTACAGCTTGATCACCTCATCATGTGATTGGAGTGGGATATCGATGAGGTAGGGGTATATTTACCTGAGCAAATTGCTCACCATTTGCTTAAGTTTGATTTATTTCCCCGAAATTTAAACTTTCATTGAGATATTAACATTTTTTAATTTTTGAGCTATATTATGTGAAACTCAGTTCCATATTGTCCTATTTGAGGAAAATTGTACTCATAAACAGATAGACTTAAATTGCAAAATATCTTTTTTCGCTCACTATTTCAGGGAGGAATCGATGCATCAGCAACAAGAACAAATGAACATGTATGAACTGGAGATTGCACATCTGAAGGAACAGGTATATAATTTTTCCAGGGATGATTGTTATGTCCGTTTAGCTCACCTCTATGAAGTAGAGAGCAATTGTATTATCCCCAGTGTCTGCATAATTGTCCATGTTGGCATTGGTGTCCACACATATGTCAGCATAACGATATGTACAGCCTCACTTCATCTCAACCATTTTTAGCTTTGGTCATGGACCATAAGAGCTTATGGGATGAAAGGTAAAGATGTAAACATTTTGTAAATATGGTATGAAATAAAAGAGTTACCATATATACTCACTTTTAAGTCCAGCTGCAAACTGCAGAGACCCAGATCTGCCATCACATAATGCACTGGCAGATCTGGGTCTCATCAGTAATCAGTAGAACAAACAACATAGACCCAGATCTGCCATTTCATTATGTGACTGCAGATCAGGGTCTATATTATTTTACAGTTGGATTCGACTTATACTCAAGTATAGATGATAGGTAAAAATTTACCCCCCCCCCCCATGTTTTTTTTAAATTTTTTTTGGAGGGGGTAAACTAAGTTTAGTTATCTAATACTTGCTTGCAATTATTGCCCAATTCCCTCTTGGTCAAAGATTCTATACCTCTTTAATTAATATTGTCCTTGGACTGGGGACTAGCACCAGGAAAAGATATAATGATGCAATAATAGCATGTAAGTATAGCATGATTAAAATTAATTTCCCCCTCCCCTCCCTCCCCCCCCCCCCCCCGCCAAAAAAAAGCAAAAAAAAACAAAACAACAAAACTACATTTTAATAGATAAGCTCTCAAGTGAACTTGCCATTGTTCTCAGTAGAATGTTCTGTTGCAGACTGGAGGATGGCTTGACATCTGTATCCAGCCACTAAACTATTGAACATATCTTATACAACATCATTTTTAGGTTTTAGTTCAGTCACATACCTTTGTTGACGGATATACTCAGAGGAATAATTATTCCCTGAAGTATAAATACAGTATTTCTCTAGTTATTAACTTTCACAAAATCCAAAACTCGGAATAGGTCTGATTCAGTTATTCGTCAACCCCCCACCCACCCTGGAGCTTCAGGGCTTGGCAGAAAATGTTCTCAAATATAAGTTATCAGTTTGATTAAATGTATGCATGTAAATGGCTATCAATAAGTTCCAACCTTAGAAAAATCTCACAGACTTTCATTTAAATGACAGTTAGTGGAATGATTCTAACACATTAGCCTGCCACCTTAAATCACCACATTACAACAGCTTGATCAATATCAAATTTCTAGCTGAAAAAAAAACAAACACAGTGATAACCATAAACATAATTTAATTCCAAAATAATAAATACAAATTTTCTTTCAAACATACATAAACTCAAGCAGAACCCTTCATCACCAAGTACACTGAGCAGACTACTGAATTTTAAAGCAAGTTTTGACTCACCTGGCTCAGCTGATGGCAGTACTGGGCAAGGACTAGTTCTCACCACATACCCATTGTCACCATGGGCCATTATCTGATGATCAGGCTAATATCTCACAAATGGACATCAATATTTATTTATTATACATACCTGTAAAAGATCATTTTGCTAGGTACTTTTAACCGTATGCATAGTAAGTAAAAATTCTTGTCTGTTTGTAAGATATTAGCACAATGGTGACAACTGATACACAGTGAGAACTGGTCATTTGCCAGTACAGTTTTCATCCTGAATCTGATGGCCGTTCTACGTTTGCTTGTAAATGAATGTTGTGTAATAAATCAATTGTCTCCATGTAAATCATAGGGTATTTGTATATATCATATGATGCTTTAAAGCACAAAAAGCAAAAAAAAAAAGAAACCACCAATGGAAAGAAGTGGGTGTAGCAAAGTTCCATCTGCAAACTAATTGGAAGATTGCCATGAAACTTTACACACACACACACATTGATCCCAAGGTCTAGTTGGTTCTAAATGAAAATGGTGCAGCTCGGACATCCAATATGGCCACCATAGCAGCCTTTTTGAAAATCTTGCTACTCTGCTTGAACATGGGGCTTCACCAGAAGACTTCCTATGATGCCTAGAAGGTCCTAAATGAAAATGGTTCTGATCTGACCTCCAATATTGCCACCATGGTGGTCATCTTGAAAATTTTATCAATACTCCTCTTGGATCGATGGTCATATGTATACAGGGTATTCACCAGACAACTTCTGATGATGTTTACTTTGTCCTGAATGAACAAAGTGCCAATCTGACATCAATTGTTATTGCTACTCGACCTAAACGGAAAGTCATATTGACATGAGATTTTCACCAGAATACTTCTTATAGCGTCTAGTTGGTCGTAAATGAAAATAGTGCTGATCTGACCTCCAATATGCCCACCATGGCATCCATCTTGAAAATCTTGGTAATGCTACTCCTTCTAGATGGATGGTCATATCTACATGGGGTATTCACAGAAAGACTTCTTATGATGTCTAGCTGGTCCTAAATGAAAATAGTTCTGATCTTACCTCCAATATGGTCAGGTGGCCATCTTGAAAATCTTATCACTACTCCTCTTGGATTGATGGTCATATCGATATGGGGTATTCACCAGAAGACTTCTAATGATGTCTACTCAGTCCTGAATGAACACAGTGCCAATCTGACTTCAATTGTTATTGCTACTCCTCCTAAAAGGAAAGTCATATTGACATGGGGTTTTCACCAGAAGACTAATTATGATGTCTAGTTGGTCCTAGCTGAAAATGGTGCAGATCTGATATTCAATATGACTGCCATGGTAGTCATCTTGAAAATATTGTTATCACTGCTCCTCCTAAATGGAAAGCCATATTGACATGGGATTTCACCAGAAGACTTGTTATGATGTCTAGTTCATCCTAAATGAAATGATACCTACCTTACCTCTGATATGGCCATCATTGCAGTCATCGTGAAAATCTTGTGATTGCTACTCCAAGTGAATGGATGTCCATATTGACATGGGATTTCACCAGAAGACTTGTTATGATGTCTAGTTCATCCTAAATGAAATGATACCTACCTTACCTCTAATATGGCCATCATTGCAGCCATCATGAAAATCTTGTGATTGCTACTCCAAGTGAATGGATGTCCATATTGACATGGGTTTTCACCAGAAGACTTGTTATGATGTCTAGTTCATCCTAAATGAAATGATACCTACCTTACCTCTAATATGGCCATCATTGCAGTCATCATGAAAATCTTGTGATTGCTACTCCAAGTGAATGGATGTCCATATTGACATGGGATTTCACCAGAAGACTTCTTATGTATCTTATTGGTCCTAAATGAAAATGGTGCCAATCTTTTATCCAGTATGGCTGCCACAAGGTCCATCTTGAAAATCTTTTTATGGTTACTCTTCATGAATGGTTGGTGTTATTGACATAGGATTTTCACCAAAAAAAACTAATAATGATCTCTGGTTGGTCCTAAATGAAAATAGTGCCCATTTTGTCCAATATGGTCACTCAGTGGCCATCTTGAAAATTATGTTATCATACCTGCCAACCTCCTGGACAGTGTTAGGGGTGTTTTGAGACTCAAAAAGTGTTTTGAGGTCCCAAGGGAGGTCAGTGCATGTGACCCAAAAGAAGCCACATCGTACAATTGAGAAAAAGTTATCAACTTGTATAAACCTATAGAAAATGACTGGAAATTCAAATTTTAATAAAAGAAAATAACATATCAGTTTTCTTTGAGGCATTTAATACACTTACAAAAAAAAAATAGTTGGTAGACTTAATTTTGTCAGACATCATAACCACACACATAAACACACATATGTTCCTTCACTCACATACATGTAATCACAACCACACAGACATTAAATAAAAAAAAAATACAGCAAGTTTCTGTCTTTAAAATCCATTGGACTGTGGAATACAGTCTTAATTAGATGCAGTCTTTGCTGCTGTCAATAGTTTAGTGGGGGGGGGGGGGTGAAAGTAATGCATGTGTCATTTGTGTTCATCTTTGAACTCATTGGAGACTGGATAGCACTGTTAATCAAGCTTTCCTGAAGATCTTATTGAATTTTTCTCAGCGTAGAAAATGATCTTTCTGCATTTGGGTGGCTGTGAGTGAGTGTCAAACATGCAGGTTTGAAAAATCATCTGCAGCTGCAAAACAGCAGATTGTGCTCTGCAATGAAATTGCAGAAAAGTACTTGATCTCTTGTGACATGGTCTGTCGATGTTACAGTAACTTTTGGGATTGAGCTCTGCATTTGTTCATTGTCCAGATACTGGGTGGTGTTACTATGTTGACAAATTTCGTACACTCCAGAGTGACTTATGTCGATAAGGTGTTTGCAGAATGTGCAAATAATAAAATGCTTCTCCTTGTAGCTGTGCTTCACAAAGTCAAACTTCATCAACCAGGAGTTGTGAAATTTATATATGGAGCAAAATCCAACTAGAAAGAAACTTTGGCACTGATCATGAACTTCCCAATAATCTTTAATAAAGAAGGCATAAACATTCTTATTCAAGGAAGTGATGTGTAATAACTCTTGTTCCTTAACATGCATTTTTTTTTAATTTACCTAATTTCAAACAAATTGGGTTGTTCCACTTAGTGTACTTTATCTATACAATTTAGCCTAATGGACTCTCCCACAGTAGTGCTCAGAGGAATTAACACCTTGCTATTGTCATCCATTTAAGTAATCTTTGAAATGGTGGTTGTTCATCTCTGAATGCCTTATGTTTTAATTGCCTTCATCATCAACCATATGGACTGTCCTGAGGATAGTTTTACATGAGCACTAAGCAGGACTGTTTACTTTTTATTTAGGTTAGGGGCATATATTGTTGTGGTAAAGAAAAATTTCTCACTACCGGTATCTCTGTTTTTTGTTTTTTTCTTTATAAGATTACTGAAAACTATGTTTTTTGAAACTTGCATGACATATTTCAAACTTATAAATGATCTCAGCCACAGTTGTGATGGATGCCATATCCCTTCCCACACAGAAGAACTTAATCCCGGTTACAAAGTATATTTTCATCAGGTTGATGACCTCTTTTTGTAACCATACAAAAATTTTCATTCAGAGTTAAAATTTAATTCCCTTTGTGCCATAAATTTCATAAAAAATTGTACTAACTTTGAGTGCTGCTGGTGAACCGGAGACTTCCCCTTTGTATCGATATAAAAACCCATTTAATTTTATATCAATGCCTCTTCTATTTGCAATATTATCTGATAATTACTGTTTGAATTTAAAATAGTTTTTCTTTCATGTAAAAATATATATATACTCTAATGGTTTAGGGTTACAGAACTCCAGCAGACCCCCCCCACCCCCACTTGTTCCAAATGAGGATTCCGCACCCTATCCTCTTTAGCAACCTTCACTATTTTTGTTGTTAGTTTATCCTTGAAAACAGTATGATTTTTTCTAGCATGTTTCCACAAACATTCTGAAAAAAATGAATATTTTAATATTAAATTAAACATACTACAACTGATTTATGAAATAGATTTTTTGTTGCAAATTAAACTACGGTTTAGATGCAACTTACCTGCCATGTTACACAATGAAAGAATGCAAGAAATGATGTCATTCTACCTACAAAATGTGAAAACCTCATACTCTCCTCACAGATGCTTGGGTCAGTTCTTTTCTGCTTGGGTTGGTTATTTTCCCTTTACTGGTGGCAGAGGTGAGGGAAGGACTTATGACCCACAATCCCTTGCAAGCAAAGGGATAAACTCGGTCCATTTCAGTTGAGTTTTCACTGTTTCATTGTTCTTTTCACTTATTGGCACTCCAAATTGCGTGGTCCATATTTTAAAACTATAATGCATTTGTGACATGAGTGACAGTTTCATTAATCGCTGAATATATGGCATCTTTATCTGTTTACATAATTCTTGATTATTTCATCATATAATAGATCATTTGAGAATGCAGTGGTTTTATTTATTATCATGTCAGAAAAGCAAAGTAATGGAACATACCACTATGTGTAAGGTTTGTGATTAAACAACTCGAGTTTTCATTAGTTCAGAAGGTTTGTTTAAAGTGTTTTATCCAAGACATTATGGTTCATGTTTTAAATCAGTAGGTTGATCTTTTTATTTTGTGGTATGGCTAAATGCACTGATTGCATTAGTAAGTGAAGATGTCACACAAGAAAATTAGCCAAACTGATTGGTCTAATATTGCAAAGTTCGATATTGGACACCATTTGTTATAAATAATGTAAATTGTATGGCTTTTTGGCAGCCCATACAACATTTCTAATAGCATACAAATTAACTGGATTTGTCTTTATTCTGTTTTTTTTTTCCAGCTGCGACTTAAAGATGCAGATTATGAAGAAGATTTAGCTAAAATCAAACAACAGATGACGGCAGAACAGAGGTAACACATATCATAAGCTCAAGTTACATCTGATCTTTGAGGAAATTTTTAATCAAGTCAGTCTTCTATATTTGCACTCTCCTTCATCAGTACTCTTTATTCAAGTTGAAAGTGACAGTAACATCAAAATGTTAATAATTCTTTATTCTATCAATCTCAGTATTTTAGCATCATTAAATGTTAGCAAAACTTTAATTTCAGCATGCTAAAAAACAAAATTATTGAATGAATCTGGTGCAAGAACGTGGTATTTTAATGTTTATGGTTTAGCTAGATAAATAAGGCAATGTGTGCTCACATGCTATGTTATTATGCTGTGTAAACTCAGAAGAAATAAAGTGTGGTTGCTTTATTCCAGGATGAGGGGTTATCAAACCATAAATAACATGACATTGAATTGCTGCTGATGGTGTTGGATTTTCAAATAAAGTTATAGACCAAACATCAATCACATCATTTCTTAAAAACAACATCCTGCCCCCTTTTAATATGGTGATTACAAATTGATGGTTACTAATTCAATATCTAAACAGTTTCTGAACCATTTCTCAGGAAAGGGACTCATTTATAGCATATATTATGATCTTTGCATCACAAGATTTAACAGAAGAATTAGTTTGCTTTCTAAATTTGCTAAACTTTTATGCTCACTAATATTTTGTGATTTACATTGTATTGTAATCTCACAGTTTTCCTTCTATCAGTGTGAGTGATTTTTAGTTTGGTTGGCTGTGGTATGATATGGTCCTTCACCTTTCATAGCTTGTCCATTCACAGTTGCTATTTACAACATATTTAAAAATGCTTGACCAATTAGCACATGATTTTACAGGGAGCATTTTTGGCATCATGATCTTTCAAATTTGTTTATAATCTGTCGATCTGTCATTTAGTATGGCCACCATTACTAAAAATAGAAAAACCTTTAAACAACTTCTTTCAACAACTGCTGAACAGAATTTGACCAAATTTGACAGAAAGTATCCTGGCATAGATGGCATTCAGATTTGTACAAATTATGCCAATCTGCTATAACATATGGCCACCATTATATAAAAATAGAAAAACCTTTAAATGACTTCTCAAAAACCACTGAACAGAATTTAATGAAATTTGACAGCAGGCATCCTGGCATATATGGTTTTCAAGTTTGGACATGGTCACCATTACTAAATATAGAAAAGTCTTTAAATGACTGCTTTTCAAAAACTACTCAACAGACTTTGACCAAATTTGACAGAAAGTATCTTGGATGTTAGCCAGGTGAGCAATATCAGACTGACTTGGGCCTCTTATTACACTATTGACCTCAATCCAGTGGAACCTAATGGATGGCCTGTTGATGTGCATCAGTCATCTGCTAGTCAAATGCCCATCAGCACCTATTTGTGAACAAGATAGATCAAACAAATATGAGGGGTATTTGAAAAGTTCTGAATATATTATTATAACTTTGTTTAAAAAAACATTCTATAAAATGCTCTGCAGCTGCATGTGCAGCTTGCCAGACACCTGCAGATATATGCATATGATGTAACATAGGTAAATGACAGAGACCTAAAAATGTTGGAGAAGGAGACAAATTCTGCTACTAAGCAAAGAACATAATTTCAAATCCAGGCACTTTTAGGGTACTCTCTTACTGATATCAAGGCTGACTTGATAAATTTTATGGATGTTATTCTCTGTCATATCCTACAGTTTTGAGGTGGCTTCATTGTTTTAAAGGTGGTCACAAATTGAAAATTACCCATGTTCTTGAAGACTGTTGTTTGCAATTGGTGAGCGGGAAGTGGCTGCTGTAAAGGGGGCAGTTGATGAAGATGCTCAATACACAGTGAAAGATATTTCTGTTATCATGAGCATTAATAAATCAGCTTTTTTTAATATATTGAAGAATCATTTGAAGCTCAGCAAGGTTTTTGCAAGATAGGTTTATTGACAGCTGATCAAAAACAGTGGAATGAAATCACCAAACAGCTACTCGCCAAACATGAAAAGAGTCCTGAGACATTTGAATGAGATTGTCACAGGTGTTGAAACATGGATTTACTTTTTTGAACCCGAATCGAGAGAAAATAATCAAGTTTTGATTGGAGAAAACGAGCAGAGACCACAAATCGCACAACGTAGTTGGACCGTCAAGAGAGTTTTATATACATTATATTTCAATGCAAAAGACCCAGTCATCCAGGTACCTGTGCCTGATTCTGCTAGTGTCACTGGACATTTGTATGCCTCCAAAGTGCTGCCAAAAGTTGTGGAATACTACTGAACCATATGTCCACACACTGGTACCTGAGGTATCCATCCACTCCATGACAACACGCTGGCACATAAATCTGCTGTTGTGACAGACTTCGGGAAGGAGCACATCATCCAAACTTTGCCACATCCTCCATACAGCCCTGATTTAGCTCCAAGTGATTTTTGGCTGAATCCTGTTATCAAAGATTTGCTGAAGGACAGATGATTTGAAAGCTGCCTTGTGGTTGGAAGTGCAGTTTTCCAGTGTGTAAACAATATACCAAAAAGTGAATACAAAATCGCATTTTATAATTGGATAATCAGACTGAGAAAGTGTGTAGAGGTGCATGGGGAGTATTTTGAGGGGATGCACTGATGTACTTTTCACTAATAAAGAACTTTGTTATACAGTGCACTAATATTCCGAATGTTTTAAATAACCCTTGTATAGGTGGATTTTGATCAAACTTAGTATCTGGGAATATCTCAACAATATCTCAAACAGATTCAATAACCAGCACATCATGACCTCAGGTTCATCGTCAGAGGTCAAAAATTAGATTTTTTTACGACATATAGCATGTGAACTCAGTAGCTTGGGCAAATACAAATGGATCTTGGCCAAACTTGGTATGTATGGGTACATTTTAACCATGTCTCAAATGACTTGGATAGGCAGTATTTTGTGACATTGGGTTCAAGGTCTAAGACTGTCATATGGATTGTTGAACCTTAATGGCTTGTGAATACGGTAACTTCAAGAAATAGGAATACGTTATGTTTAAGGGTTTTTGTTTTTGTATCTCGAGTATATCTCAGAAGAGTTCAGAAACTGACCTCTAATAATCTGATGTTCAGAGAGAGGAAACGAGTCGAGGTCAACAATTTTATATTTGCACAACAGATAGCTTGTGAACACAATAACTTTAACAAATACATGTTGATTTTGAACAAACTTCATATATAGGTAGATCGCAATCACATCTTGGACGAGTTTGAGATAACCAGTATAGTGTGACCTTGGGTTCAAGATCAGAGATCATAACTGTGGTTTTAGTTCACATAGCTGAAGGCCATGTGAGCTCATGGTTAGGTCCAGCATCTGTCATGCATCATTTGTTGTGGGTTGTATGTCTGTCAACATTTTACCTAATTTTTGACATCTTCTAACTGTTGAGCCAGTTTGATCAAACTTTGTAGGGATATGCCTTAAGTGATTTTCTATCAAAGTTGTGTTTTTGGTGGCTCTTTTAGCAACTGTTTAATTTTTATGGTAACCAAAAGTAAAAATTATTTTCAACATCTCCAACTGTTGAGCCAATTTTCATTGAACTTTGCTGGAACATTCTTTAGCACAGGTTCTACCAAGGTTGTGTTGTTGGTGGTTTTCCTAGTAACTGTTAAGTTTTAGTAGCAGACAGGTGGAAAATGTAATTCTGACATCTTCTCAAAAACTGTTGAACCAGTTTTGGATCTAACTTTGTAGGAATGTTCCATAGGACTTGTTCTGCAGTTGTGTTTTAGTGGATTTCCTATCAAACTTTTGGTCTCCATAGAAACCAGATTGAAATTGGTTTTTTTTCTCTTTTACATCTCCAAAACCACTGTGCCATTCTTGTTATCAAGCTTTGTAGGAATGATTCTTAGGACACATTCTATCAAATTTGTGTTTTAGTGGATTTCCTAAGAAGCATTTGATTCAAATAGCAACCAGATGGAAAATGTATTTCTCACAACTGAAAAGAAAAAACCCTTGAGCTAAATGTGAACAAAGTTTGTAGGAATATTCTTTTGGGCATGTCCTACCAAAGTTACCTTTTGGTTGCCTCCCTGGCAATTGTTTGTCTTCCATAGCAACCAGGTGGCAAATGGAATTTTGACATCTTGCAAAAATACCAGCGGCACAAATTTGGATAAAACTTTGTAGTATTTTCCTTAGGACATGTTCTGCCAAAGTTGTGCTTTTGGGTGCCTCCCCACCAGCCATTTGGCTTCTGTAGCAAGCAATGGAAAATATATTTTTAACTTTTCCTCCAATACTTTGTGGCAAATTTGAATCAAATTTGGTAGAAATATTTCATATGTATGTTCCATAAGTTTTCCACTAAGATTGAATCTTACTTGCCACTGTGTGGCTTTCATAGTGACCATGTGTAACGTGTCTTTTGACTTAGATTACCCAACCCATTGCCATTATATTTGGCTTTTAGTCTATTGTGTGCCAGGTGAGTGGTCACCTGGGATTATTGTTGATGGTTTGTAAATACAGTAATTGGAAGAAATAGGTGTGGACTTTGATTAAACTTGGCTTGTTTGTTTATCACAGCTTCATCTCAGAAAAATTTGATAACCAGTCTGCTATTAGCTTGGGTTCAAATACTGTGAAATCATTTATTTTTGTACATATAAATTTTCATGGTTTTGGGAAGAATGGCATTTTCATCAGTACTTGTATTCATTAATTGGAGAAGTAGTCCAGTTGTATCCACAGAATGATCATTGCTCATTGGAACTATACATTTGTGGTTTGTAGCAACCATGATGCCTTGCAGAAGTTTGAAAACTAGCCCTTTATTACCTTGGGGTCAAGGTCAAAGATATTGTCTTAGATTTTTTTTGATACTTAACTGAGTTTGTAAATATGATTACATGTACAACTATGAAATACATATTGATGAAACTTTGTATCTAGGTGCATTTTATCAAGATATTAGACAGGTTTGACAGCATGTAGCAACATTGGTTTATTTGTTTGTTTGGTGTTTAATAGCACATCAACACATACAAGGTTAAATAATGCTGAGGCAATTGGAGTAAAGTGCCTTGCTCAGTGATGGTTGACCCAGCCTGATCTGGGTAGGATTTGAACATGCATCTTTCTGGATGTGAGTTGGTTTAGTTAGTTTAAACATATTTTATTGCCATATATGTTAATAAATGGGGTCGGGCTACAAGTTCTCACAACTTAGAATAAGCCGTTCCCCTACAATCGATAAGAAATTTACATGTATAGTGGAACTAAATTAATATGACTTCATACAGTTATATGTAAACATACATGATTCAGGCAAAATAGGTATGATGGAGAGAGAGAGAGAGAGAGATGAATACATTAATGAATTAATGATTGTGGCAGAAGTTGGACAAGAGTATATAAACCAAAATGAATGAAGTGGATAGCAATTAGGAAAATCATGTCTTTCTTAATTCAAATTAGCAGTAATTAATTGAGTAGAAAAATCAAATTTGAATACTCCTTAATTATGTAAATCATTTCGTGTCTTTAATATAATATATGTTTGGAACAAGTCAAATAAGCGATTATTAAAGTTCGCTGTAAAATCAGATGCGAATCCGGTACCCTTATCGCTGAGCCACTCACCTTCTGTAATATTGGTGTCAAGGTCAAGAATTATGACTCCAGTTTTGAACTGTAATGGCTTGTGAGAAATATAATGCCTAACAAGTATAAATGAAATTTTACCAAATCCAATAATTTTTGTATACCTTAAGAATACCTTGAATAAGTGTGATAAATCTCTTGTTACCTTGGGTTCAAGGTCAGTGGTCATAAAATGGGTTTGTTTAATTACATTATCCTGTAAATATCAATAATTCAAACAGGTAGCATTTACAGATTTTAACAAAACCTGGCTAGCACTTACATCTTGATTTTGTGGGAGACAAAGATTTGCTCCTCTGACCTTGTATTCAAGGTCTAAGGTTATGACTCAGATTTTGATACTACCATATACGCTTAGATAAGTCACTCCTATAGATAAGTTGTACCTCCATATTTGACCTTAAATGAGTAGCCTATGTCATTAACTAGTATATAGATTGCATGCAACTTTAAAGCCAACACTGAGCCGATTTTCATATAATCGTTCGATAAATTCACATGGATCTTACAAATTATGAGATTGACATATGAATTTGAAAAAAAGAAAGAAAAATAGAGAAAGAAAGACATTGCATGCTGACATGAATACAATACAAATAAATGCACAATAAAGATTCAGATAGGAAAAATTGCAATTTATTTTTAATTATATCATCTAAAACTAGAGAAATGTAGCACAGATTATCTGGTCGAAAATAGATGATGAAAATCTTAAGCTACAAGATTTGACGACAGTTATGTTAAGAGTTATTAATGGCATAGATAGTTCTCTGGAGAATATTCAGCGAATTCACCATCACAATAAATGGTAGTGAAAAGATTCAAGCCAGTTATATATTTGAAAATGTGAAAGTTAGAAAAGTTACAATTTATGTTATGATCAAAAATGTGTTTTTTTAAGCATATATTGGTGATAGTATACAGTTAGTGTAATGATAGCCCACTTTTGAAAAACTGTTGGAAATGTTGCTGTCCCTGTAAGAAAACAGTATGAATTTTGGCTGTGTCAGATAGATAATTTGCATCCCCAGTTTTCTACTGATTTTTTAATGAAAAAAGTGTGACTTATTTATGAGCATGTACAGTACAATTTTTGACCATGTTAACTCAAACATAATAATGAATTGGGGTTTCTCAAGAATATCTTAGCCGATTCCAATATTCTGCATTTCAAAATAATTATTGGAGGAAAGAAACAGAGTTATAATTTGTATCCTACAAATTCTTCTTGACCAGAAGAACATCAGTCCCTTCAAGGGACTGTTGAGAATTTTCTTGACCAGAAGAACATCAATCCCTTTACGGGGCTCGTAATGATTTTTTTTCTTGACCAGAAGAAAATCAGTCCCTTCAAAGGGCTTCTAATGATCTTCTCAAGCTTGAGTTGTTTGTATTGACCAGAAGAACACCTGTCCCTTCAAAGGGCTTCTAATGATCTTCTCAAGCTTGAGTTGTTTGTATTGACCAGAAGAACACCTGTCCCTTCAAAGGGCTTCTAATGATCTTCTCAAGCTTGAGTTATTTGTATTGACCAGAAGAACACCTGTCCCTTCAAAGGGCTTCTAATGATCTTCTCAAGCTTGAGTTGTTTGTATTGACCAGAAGAACACCTGTCCCTTCAAAGGGCTTCTAATGATCTTCTCAAGCTTGAGTTGTTTGTATTGACCAGAAGAACACCTGTCCCTTCAAGGGGCTAGTAATGATTTTCTCAGACTTAAGCTGCTAGAATTGACAAGACTAACATCAGTCCCTTCAAGGAGCTCTTAATGATTTTTTCGGACTTCACTGTTTGTAGTGTAATTATTCCTTTTGTTAAGTTTATGAATTTTCCGGTCACAATGACCTAAGTTCTTCATTTTTAAAGGTCTGACATATTATTCTTAAGTTTAAAATTGGTTCTATATTATTTAAGATACATCAATGGTATTTATGTTAAGTTTGCTCCAATTTGGAGAGTCTATATTAGAGTCTTTTTGTACTATATGTTGTAGTCATTCTAATTCAGGGAAAATATGACAGTTATGGTCTATTTGCAGGATATCTGTGCAAGAAAACATTGATTTAATCAAGCTGCAACGTGAGGTCAAAGAAAAATCCACCAAACTACTAGCTTTGCAGGAGAGGTACAGTGCATTGGAAGAGGTATATTAGGTTATGATTTATATTGATTTTTGTTGTTTGTTTGCAATGGTTTCTCAGTTGATATTCATCCAGAAGCAATACAAATGAACCATTTTTAATCCTTGTTAAAGAGGTCTTTATTTCATTATTTCAACACATAATTTACATACATCTGTTCAGGGTTCGAAACTAACTTTTTTATTAACTAGTCAAGCTGACTAACTGGACAAAAGATAGATTAGTCCACAGCAAAATCTATTAGTCCTCAAAATACATGTATGTAACACAACAATAGAGATTTATACACATTATAATTTATATTGATTTGCCATCAGTTTGTCCCAAATCATAATCTTCTCCATCTGATTCTGAATAATCATCCAGATACAATGGTCTTTTTTGTCTTGGTCCACAAGAGTTCCATAAATATATAGCTTGGCACTGGATCATAATCAGCAATGTCTTCACTTAAAAAGTGAATCGTTAATAAGTCATTCAATACATTGCTGCGCAATCTGCATCTCCAATCAGATTTCATCATTTTCATTTCACTGAATCTCCACTCTGCATCTGCAGACGAGGCTGGAAGGGTCAACACAATATCCACTAGTGCAAGAATGTTAATGTGACCTTCTTGAAATTTCTTGTCGACATCACACCATTTTAAGTTCTCCAACTGACATCCACCAGTGTAAATGAAACTTTTCAAGAGTTGCCATTCCTCTTCAACCTTGTCTGGATAGAAGCCTGCCATTGTCATTACTGGGGAAAAATGTTCCAGCAGAGTAGTAACATCCTCATCACCAAATCCGATATGATTTTAGTCTCTTGGCCATAAATGAAAATCTGCAAACTGTGTGGCTTTCAATATATCACATTGCTGTTTGTCAAATCGAGTGTCCAAGTGTTCTATTAAACTGCTGATTATGTCCTCTCTGGCATCAAGTGATAACTGCACTGATGTTGGGGATCTTGGTCCTTTTTATGCAAAGCCATGAAATTCTTTTATAGGTCCATTACCAATATCCTGCAGAAACTTTTTTAACCTAGGCTCGTCTCTTAATTTCAACTGTTCCAAGACACCATTAGTAGCAAGAACTCTCAGGTACACTTCAGACACCAAACAAGACTCATTTTGAAGAAACAAAGACAACTTGGGCAGTAAATTTATGACATCTGTCAAGAAGTGGGCATAATTAACAAGATGCAGATCTAGCAACATCTTCAGATAGCCAGTTGCTTTCCCAGTAGCTTCCTGTCTTCTAGGTGAAGGCTGATCAGTTTTAGTCAACATCTGGAGGTGGCTGACTATTGCTGGTTATGATTTCCACAAATTGTCCAAAGCCCTCTGCCAATGTGCCAACCATCTGGTTCCACCAACACGAGTAGGGACTATCTTGGTGATTCCCAGCACTTCACATGCACCTAACAAATCACTTCTATTTAAAGGGCTATTCCGATAAAAATAGTAAAGTCCTGTTAACAGCTCCTCAACTTTTGCATGCATAGGTTTTTTTGCAATGGCAGCTTTGTAAGCCAATTCCAAACGATGAGCATGGCAATGTATTCCTACAAGACATTTCTGCGATTCTCTAAATCTAGCAATAACACCATTGTTCTTTCCAGTATGGACAGCAGCTCCATCAGAACCAAATCCAACAAGTTTACTTTTGTAATCAGGCATTGCAATTGATGCGAATACATTATCAATAGCTCCTAAAATCCCATCAGCATTAGCTCGTGAAACTTCTGTCATACTCAAAAATGAAGTGCATATTTGCCCACCCATGGCAGTTCTCACATAAACAACTTCTTGTTCACGGAACCCTTTATCAGTGGAACCATCAGGGATAATACTAATAAATGGCGCTGATTTGATCTTTTGTTCAAGTTTATTTCTTGCACACTGTGCAATAAATTCTGAAAACACTTGTGCCTCTTTGTCATTGAGATATGTTTGACCAACATCAATTCCCTTTTTGGCATCCAATTGGTTCATCCACATATAATCCCTAAATGGCCTTCTCAGTTTACTACGGCATGTACATTCCTAAACAAAACTGACATTCTTCCAACAACTTTTTCGTTTAGCGTCATGACGATTTTACTTGCAGATGACTGTCCTTTGGGTTTCGATAATTCTCGACTCGTGGTCAAGCATTTCTGATGGATTTGTGATTTGGTTTCATGGTATACTATTGTTTCCAACCGTAAATTGGAACAGCCAACTACAAATGAGCTTTTTTTTTCATCCTCTGTTTTTGAATGCTCTCTGCAGATACTGCAAAACATGGTATTTACTTCGGGGTTAAAGTTAAGCCACGGCCGACCGCATTTCCATTTCTCTAGAAAAGTTCGGTTCCTACTTTCTTTATCATACTGTTTGTCACGTTCCCTTTTGTCCTCGTTATTGTCAGTCTTCAGCCTTTTGGCTGGATTTTCCACACCTTGTACAAATCGCCACATTGTTCTCTTTGCTTTCTTTGTTTAACCATGATCCTGGTCAGTGCGACAATAACGCTTTGCACATCATTTGTAATGCTTAATATAATGCGCCCAGGTGATCTGGATTTACATACGGGAGTTACAACAAGTTCAGCAACTAAAAATAACAAGTTATTTGCATGCATTTCAGTTTTGGAATTCGTTAAAAAATACAAGAAAAGCAAACTTTAAAACAATTACATGCATTCATTTTGTATTAGTCAGGCGGACTTATATTGGAACCTATTTATTAGTCCGTGAGGAAAACTATTAGTCGCAGACTAATGGACGTCCGTTAGTTTCGAACCCTGTCTGTTTGATTGGACAAATAAATTACATACAATAATTGTATTGGACAAATAATTTACATACAACAATTTGATTCGACGAATATAATATCATTATTGTTATGGACAAAATTCTGACAACAACACAGAATGATTCTTAGGGTGTTGTTATGACATTTTGCACAAATATCCACTAAATAAAAAAAATAGATGATAATAATGTAAACATTCAACCCCCAAATGTAACATGTTAGTAAAATAACAGCATACATAGCTGTAAATATTCACTGTGGAAGGGTGTACTATGCAGGGCATGGTTGAATGGTGAGTTGAGGTGAAACCTCATGTGAATAGCGTTCAGTGTTTGTCTTTTGTTTGCTATTCCAAGTGAAAGAATCTTTGTTAATTTGATGTAAAATTATACCAAATATTGACAGTGGTAAAGTCCAGAGGCCACCAAAGATATAACTTATAGGAAATAGCTTTGCTCAATTCATACAAGACTCCAATAGACTTTCTATTGCTATTTTGAAGTTTGTTTATAAACTCAATAATTGTGGACTTACTATTTATGATAAAATGGACAATACTGGCCATGTGAGAGAATTTTTAAGGGAATAGACCCATGAATGGTAGTCAGGAACTACATAGAATCTGGACAACCTTTCAGTTTCACATTTGGAAATGCACTTTTAAGTCACATTGCCCTGAATGCAGTACTGTAGTATCATCAATTTTCATGGGGGATCAATTTTCGTGGTTTTCGTTGTTGCCCCGAACCACGAATTTAAATACCCAACGAAAAATTAGCCACTTATAATGATGACGCCCCCCCCCCTCCCCCGCTCATTTTCTTACTGTGTGTTGTTCCTAGAGATTAAGGAACCTACTAGTATTTAATAAATCAATGTCAATACTGTAATTTGGTAATAAAATATTAGCTTTTATACGTGTTTATTTTATTTTACAACTTTGAAAAAAGAATTGTAAAGCATTTTATATTGATTCAATGCACACGTGTCGATAAGATATCCGATATCTGTAATTTCCACTCACTGCCTTAAATCGATATGCGAGATAAGTAAGGATAGAGAGAAACGAGAAAAAGCACTAGGTATTCAAACACTAGTAATGTTGAAAATGAAAGAAAGAATAATACAAAATAATAGTATATGAAAATTAAATTAAATACTTATTCAAATCGATCCTTCACTCGAGTACAACTGTTGTTGAACAATTTAAATCGTCCTGAAACCACATTTCATTTTAGGCATGCATTTTTAATCCAAAAGAACAACAAGCCTGTAAAATACTAGAACTATTGCTTGAAGCACTATTAATAATGAAACACTACATATATACACTAATTACAGCAGAGTATTAAAGCTCACACTTCGCTGATTTTCGGACAAAGCCACTGTATCAACATCGTGTCATACAAGGCTCAATGTACACACAAATGCTTGTCAGGTAAATAATCCCCAAATTGCAACTGTCTGCTGATTGCATTGAGCAAAGGTCAGCCGGTCACGTGTTTTGTTCCCTTTATGGATAGTGGTTTAAGTTAGAGATCATACAGGTTACTTTAATAACCGATTGACTTAGTGTTGTAGTCTGAGTATTTGTGATCATAGAGGCGGTAGTATTGTTTTAATGTTGTTGGCTGCGTCGGCTTCCATTGATGTTATTCACTTGGACAAAAACACGGTGTCCGTATTGAACTTGTCAGGTTTTTGATTTGTGCTCATACATGTGAAAGTATTGTTATAAACATTCAAGTGACCACCGTTTACGTCGGCAGAGTTTTATTCTTTTTTATTCTTTATTTTGGATATTTGTAGAGGTTAAACCACGAAATTAAACACTTAGTAATATGCAAACTTTGACAGGCAAAACCACGAATTTAAGTACCCACGAAAATGTATTTTTTTGCAAAACCACGAAAATTGAGCCCCACGAAAATAAATGATACTACAGTAACTGAACTTATGTCTAGAGTTAAATTTAAGTATTGAATCCAGCAATTTGATTGGAGAAAATGTAACCTTTAAGACATTTTTATGAAATTAGGGCCTGGAAAACAATAAAACTTGAAATGTTATGGCATATTGAAGTACCTGACTATATAGTGCCATCATTCAAAGTATATCAGTTTGACTTGTTTGTCATGTTTCATTGACTTTAGTAACATTCTTGATCTACTGTATATACTCGCGTATAAGTTTATAATAACTGCAAACTGCACAGACCCAGATCTGCCGGCAGATCTGGGTCTATGCAGTTTGTTAGGACTAATCAGTAAAACAAACAACATAGACCCTGATCTGCTGGCGCATTATGCAATGGCAGATCAGTGTCTATGTTGTTTGCATTTGGACCTGGCTTATACGCGAGTATATACAATATATCAGTTGGACATGTTATCACTGTCAGACATAGCCATCTAATTTTTCCTCTTTGATGCACAGTTGAATCCCAGCTTCAGTGTAAGATGATATGTCGTTAGCCTAAGAAAATGTGTCACTTGCATTAATATCAAAAAGCTTATAATGAGCATGTAAGCATTGGATTTCTAAATCAAGCATTAAAGTCAAGCCTTTGCATAACTGACATTTTGAATCTGAGCAATGAGACACTTTCATTGATTATCTATTTTAAAAGCATTTTACAGACTGCACCTGGCAAGGTTTTAAATGACAGAAATCTTGTTTCCATATTTGGTGGTTAGTTTTCTGCTATTACATTCAGTTGTAATTCGTATGATGTAGTGCCATTGTCATAATACATGACCGTTGTGCTGATATTGGGAATAATCAATCATAAGTTTTATCTTTATGGATTAATAGTTATGGAATACGCACATTTATTTAAACATATTAACAGAGCTCTAGATAAGAATTTAATAAATTGGGTATTTTGCTCCCTGGTTTGGAACTAATTGCATTTTTTTAAATTGGGTATTTTGTGAACACTTCATTGATACTAGACCAAGTCTTAATCATCAAGATGTTAATCATGCCTTTGAGATTGTGTGAAACAGCTAAGTGACCAAGACTAATTAAGGGTGCATTTGATTATATGCACTATTTGCAATTATGCTGCTTGTCTAGAGCTCTGTATTATATAAAAACTTTCCCCCTTAAAAAAAGTTGAAAATCCCCTGTTATAAAAATACCAGAGCAGAAATGACCCATCTGTGTGAGAATCCTGGAGAAATCACTGGATATCTTTTCTGGCACAGCAGATTAAGTACAGGAATTCTTTGCCTTTATGGTTTTGTGTTACATACATTTGAAGGACTCTCAACCAGAAGGGCGATAGATTGATTCCCACCATTGGATCAGCCGGGATTGGCCATCATGGTGCATCCTTGATCAAGGCACTTTAGTCTACTTGCCTCAGCATGATATGCCATTGATACTCGCATGTAAGTTGAGTCCAACTGCAAACTGCTTAGACCCAGATCTGCTGTTGCATAATGCATTGGCAGATCAGGGTCTGTGCAGTTCATTAGAAATAATCAGTAAACAAACAACATAGACCCTGATCTGCTGGCAGATTATGCAGTAGCAGATCAGAGTCTATGTTGTTTGCAGTTGGACTCAACTTATAAGCGAGTATATATGGCAACCTTAAAAAAGTGTTGCAGTGACATAAAGCACCCAAACCATACCAAACTATACATACATCGGGTTTAAAACTGCATTCCCTTTGCAAAAAAAAAAAAATGATATAATGGCATGACATGATTTTATGGCTGTCCCAGTGAATTGTAGTAAAAATATTTTGAACAAATATACACCAGAGTAAAAAAAAAGGGGTGTGGAATCCAAATGGGGACATGAAACATTGGGCAGACAATTTAGCATTTAAATAAGGTGGGGTTTTTCCCAGTACATTGTCCATCATCCTCTCCTATCGTAATATCGACAAACTATTGAAGAGGTCACTGTGTCACTTGCAACTGTACACAGCCAAGCTATAATTAACTCGAGGGTGGTAAAGCTAAGAGTGAGAAAAAAAAAAGATGCTCTCACTGTCCAAATGTTGCTATGAAACAGTTTGTGCTCCTTGTCTGCCAATAAAAGTGTAGCAGACCCAATCAGAAAGCAAGACATTCATCTGAACACAGTGCATATTTATCTTTAGGGAAAAGAGTCTCATTATCAAAACCCCAATCGCACACAGTGTAAATAATGCTATTCTTTTTGCAACACAGGGGTTTCCCTGAAAATAAAACAAGACAAACTGGACAATCTGAGTGAATTTTGGTAGTTAGACCATTATTTACATTGTTAGGTGCTGCAAAAAACAAGTTTATAATATTACTTAAAAATCGGTTTACGGTAAGAATGCAGCTTTAATGATTTGTTGCAGCACCAATGCTGTCATTTTCTGAGCACATTTCTTTTATTTCTACAGATAAATTATAAGTATTCTAAAATATTGAATTTTAAATTACAGAATTTGCGGACAGTCAAGCGCAGTCATGACAATGTGATGGTGGAGATGGAAAACTTGAATATCCAGTTAAAAGAAGAACAAAACAAAAATTTGGAAATTCATAATGAATTAAAATTGGGCTCAGCCAATCAGAGGAAAATGATAGAGGTACTTATCACTGACTATAAGTTGCTGTTATGTAGTGCTTAATTAAATCATTTGTATGTGTTTAGAGAGGATCACATTTGTTGGGTGCATATGTTAGCATTTTTCAGTCTGCTATCCCACTCATTTATTACATTTGATTTGAATTTTTCTTTGATAGATTGGTCAAGGTTTTCTCTGACCCTGCCACCCCATGTTCAGTATTTTTATAGTTATGGTGGGAGGTCAAAGGGTATTCCCTATTGAAAACATGGAATTCATTGATACCACATGATAGCGGCATAGCATGAGCTTATATAATTAAATGACCTTGTATTTAGGCTACCTGTTTGAAAGAGATAGATAGAAATTTATCTCCTCATGCATTATGTGATATACATAATATATAGCCAGACTGACTTTGGTTTTGTTTTATTTTATATTGTTCATGCTTTAATCATTAAATTAGAAGATTGTTTTCATCTCTCTTAGTACTCTGCCCATACCAAAAAAGGTCACTCTGACGTATATTTCACATTTTACAGGCTTTAGGTTAAGTTTGTGTATTTAGCTCATGTAATAGGTTTTTGGCATGCAATGTATGTACTGTTTTATCTAGAATCTTTAAACTTGGGGATTCATCTTGATGAGCACTACTCCCTCAGGTCATTATAGTCCATATTTTACACTTCACTGACTTGGGGATTCATCTCGATGAGCACTACTCCCTCGGGTCATTAAAGCCCATATTTTACACTTTGCTGACTTGGGGATTCATCTTGATGAGCACTACTCCCTCAGGTCATTATAGCCCATATTTTACACTTTACTGACAATCGTGAAGTTGATAATGATAATCATCTCTGTTACTACCACACCCTTACAACAAAAGAGGCTTATCATGACTCTAATTCGATATTATAGCAAAGAATGCTCTTTTTTATTGTTTTATATCTTTCATTCCCTATCTCAGTAGGTAAGTAGGTAGGTACATAGCTAGGTTGATAGGTAGGTAGGTAGGTGGATAGGTTGGTGGGATGGCAGGTAGGTATGTGGTTTCACAGTATGTCGGCACAACACTGGCTATAAAGTTAAAATTTTAAATTTTAGAAAGGTTAAAAGTTACAGTTACTGTATAAATATAAACAATTGAAAAAAAAATCTTTCATTAGAAAAGGGGCCAAGATCACTTTAGACTGATTTTATTTTCGGCATCATAATATGTATAATGGCTACTGGAGATTAGTAAAAGTAGAGGTGAGCTATTTCAGAGTTTTTATTGTAATCAGATTTATGAGGTTATTGTTGCTATAGGAATATATAAATTGCAAGTAACTTTGGCCATCCTAATCTCTTGTTGTTGAGCTGGATGAATAGGAGGATGTATATTTCTGCATTACATAGAGATTTCTTTGTTATTATTAATCCTTCATGATTTAATACTTACTACCGTATATACTTGCATATATACCAGGTCCAAATGCAAACAACATAGACCCTGATCTGCTGTCACATAATGCACCGACAGATCAGGGTCAGTGTTGTTTGTTCTACTGATTAGTCCTTATAAACTGCATAGACCAAGATCTGTTGGTGCATTATGCAATGGCAGATCTGGGTCTATGCAGTTTGCAGTTGGTATGGGCTTATACGCAAATATATATGGTACTAAAAAACAGCCTCATCCATTTTCTACCTACATTGTATGTATATGTTGCTTTGATTAATTTCATCTGGCACACATTACTCTCTCTCTCGTTGACTCATGGATGCAGTTAATTCAAAAGGATGTTGCAAAATGGTAGACTAAGTGTATTTAGTGTTTATATATTATTGATTATATGAAGTCATTCTGAACAAGTAGATTGCATGAACATTAGATTGAGTTTTGCACTTGATTCTTTAAAAGTATACACTTTATATACATGTAAGTATGAAATGAGGAAAAAATTGGAATCTGTTTGATTTGAATTTATTAAAACTAAATGAAAATGAAACTTGTGCAATTTTTGTGTTGATCATTGGACAATTTTATAAATGTAATTCCATCATTTGTAAAAAATTTGTTATAGGGGACGCTCTACAGATATTACGTACTTCTGAGAGAGTGATAGTTGTGAAGTGAAGTTGTTTGCATTTGGAACATGCACAGTGAAGAGAATGTTGGCATACCTCTATGCTACTTTTATGTACTGTGGCTGAAATTTCTTTACATATTGTACTTGTGGAAATTGTACATGATCTAAGCACACAGCAGACAGAAATGGCCGCTCCAAAGTACTTGAAAAATCAGCCTGAATTAGTCAAAAGTACACTATTTTCAGCAGTTATTAAAAAAGCAAAACAAATTTTGCCACAGTAGGCAACACCAGCCTCTTGTACAATGAATGGATTACAAAATATATAAAAAGTAAAAAAGTTATCTGCTCTTTTTTTTTAAATTTACCACTGTAGTCCAGGAAGTGAAAATGACCAAGCAGAGCTAGCAGTTTTTTGATAGGTGCACATCTTAAGTAAGACCAAGCTGTATACTCTATAACCAAAATTGCACCCATCAATCATACACCAAAATAAAGGGAATTAAAAGTTCTTGTGACAATACCTAAGATATACAAGGTCTTGTTTCAATAGCCAGGATAACCAGTGAGGAAAACAAGGGAAGTTCTTTTTCTTTAAAAATCTAACCATAGTTCGAAACTGGAAAGTTCCAAACTGGAGAGTGCCACCTTAAAACAAATATGAAAATTTGTGCATATTGTTTTCTCCTTTTCATCTCATAATGTATGATTTTCTCAACAAAATGATACATTAACATTGATGTTATGCAGAAAAATAAGCTAATTATGCCTATTTTGCTACTGCTGACGCAATATGCCCTGTGGTAGTATTCTGTGTGCAATGATCTCAATTATGGGAAAATTAGAAGTCTTAGAACACATTACTAAAGTCAACTCAACTTTAAAACTGTTGCAATAAGTGAAAGAAAAATATAGCAAAAAATGTTTCTTTTCATTAATTTATAATAAAATTAAGGAAAAAAATGTTGATAAAGCAGATTCACATATATACTAGTGTTAGAAGAATTAGCAAACTTTTTACTGTTTGACCTTTGACCTCTGTGAACCTGATCTCTTCCATCCCTGTTCAAACTGTAAATTTTATTAATGACATCTCAGGAATAAATGTGGCAGGTTTCATGTTTCTGTCTTTTAGCAAAACAATGGTTGCTATTGTTGAGAAAATGCAAGGTGTATATTTTAAATAGCTCACTTTTCATCGGGGGGGGGGGGGCTGGGCTTGTGTGGGACTTTGTTACTAATGAATACTGTTCTGTGGAGAAAATACATGAGAATTATTCAAACGGACTGTTTAGATGCTTGTGACTTAAATGTTCAGCTATACAACCAAAATTAAATCATATAAAAATAATACATATGTGGTCTTTTTGGGGGAGCTCTACAGATATTATGTACTTCTGAGAGAGTGATAGTTGTAAGGTGAAGTTGTTCGCATTTACAACATGCACAATGAAGAGAATGTTGTCATGCCTATATGCTACTTTCATGTACTGTGGCTGAAATTTCTTTACATATTGTACTTGTGGAAATTGTACAGGATCTAAGAACACAGCAGACAGAAATTGCCACTCCAAAGTCCTTGAAAAATCGGCCTGAATTAGTCAAAAGTATACTATTTTTAGCAGTTATTAAAATAGCACAACAAATTTTGTCAGAGTAGGCAACACCAGTCTCTGAAAGTACATTGAATGAATTACAAAATATATAAAAAGTAAAAAAAAGTTATCAGCTCTTTTTTTTTAAATTTACCACTGAAGTCCAAGAAGTGAAAATGACCAAGTGGAGCTAGCAGTTTTTTGATAGGTGCACATCTTAAGTAAAACCAAGCTGTATACTCTGTAATTGAAATTACACCCATCAATCATACACCAAAATAAAGGGAATTAAAAGTTCTTTTAACTATACATAAGATATACAAGGTCTTTTTTAAATAGCCAGGATAACTAGTGAGGAAAACCAGAGAAATTCTTTTTCTTTAAAAATCTAATCCTATGCAAAGTTCGAAACTGTAGAGTGCCACCATTACAGTATTTCTCCATCAACACAGCACATTGACTGTGAGCGTTAATTCCATCATTGAAACTTATTGATCTCCTCCATGAAAGGAGACTGCATACAGTGAGGGCACACCCTACTTTGACTATTTTGGGCATCCAAAAATCCAAATGATGCTCTGCCCAAGGAAGACCTAATGGGCTTTGTACAAATCAAGAGCTGGGAGTTTGTGAGTATTATCAGCTTGTAATTCCAGCATGGTTTGGCAAATACTTTCAGGAGTAAGGCTGGGCACCAATCATTCTTCTTAGGTTTATGTTACACGAATAAACCTGACCAGTCTCAAGGTTACTGAGGCCATCGTTACCTTTGAATAACAGAAAGATGTCTGGCTACCTGACAACAGAGACCATGGATGCTTAGTCATTGGCAAGTTTACTCAGGGCTAAAAGGCTGATGGCAAGTACCTGATCCACTTGCCTGGTGACTGACCCTGGTAAGCTCAACTTTCTATTGTGTGACTACAACCAAAGTGGAACTCCTGTTAGTATCCCACATCTTGACCTACTATGATGGCATACAGTGACACTATTCTCACCTGTGGGCCAGCATGGTCACATATGCCCCTATCAGCCTCCTTGCCATCTTGAGATGTTTCAGGGCTGCAGAAGCTGTCCACATGGCCACAGACTCAATTTATGTGAAACAACAGTGCTACACAACCTTGGTATGTCAAGGGTGAGCAGCTTTATGTCCTACAAGAGAATGCAGTCTACATGCCCAAGCAGGAATATTGGAGTGCAACCAAGGACATTTCAGACTCTACCACACCAAGACCAGATGATCCACTTGCTGTGCATAAAACCTGCTACCTTAAAGCTAGTAATGGGTCAGGAGAGATCGCCCATGCGAGCGAGCTCTTTTGCAAGAAGAAACCTGATGTCTTTACAATAATCCAACAGTTTCCAAGGAGCATCACAAGAAAGGAGTTAAAGTACAGACATGACACAGCTTCTTCTGCTGGAGCATCTAAAAGGAGTGGACTCCTGAGCAGATGGACCAAAAAATAATTCCTCAAAATGTCATCTGGGATGAGGTTTGCACTGTAAGGGAAGACATTCTAAAAACTTTTGGTCTCTTATTATAAACTCATAATTAGTACTTCTACTTTGACATAATAGAAAACATTGTTCCTTTTCATTGTTTCATGTCTTTTATTCCCAGTCACAGGGGCCAGCATTTCATGGTCAAGACACTTTAGTCTAATGTATTTTCTGCATGATAATTAATGTTTACAGTGGCTACTGGAGACCACTAAAAGCTTAATGGAGGTGAGATATGTAAACCATGATTACACTCTGGTTTTTATCCCCCTGGTATGTAATACAGGATGTGTCTGTCACTTTGTCCATATGTCTGTCTGTCTGTAAACATTTTAGTTTCCAGAGCATAATTGTCAAGCCATTTAAGATATTTCTGGCAGTGTTGGTACACACGTCAGCTAGTTGACTTTTCATACTTAGAATTTTACACATTCAGTATTTATTTTATGTTACTATGAAACAAAGTGCAACAGTAATAGTATATAAATTAAGAATTTCTGGAACATAGGGTACTTTCATTAGGAGTCTTTAGATGACTCTTGTCTTTAATAAGCTGATATAAAAGCTATTGTATATACTCGCATATAAGCCGATACCAACTGCAAACTGCATAGACCCAGATCTGCCTTCGCATAATGCGCCAGCAGATCTGGGTCTCTGCAGTTTGTAAGGACTAATCAGTAGAACAGACAACATAGACCCAGATCAGGGTCTATGTTGTTTGCATTTGGACCTGGATTATGTGCGAGTATATACTGTAAATTAACAATGGTCACATATTACCCTTGATTTTGAAAAGAAGCCATCAGATCCCTTCCATTCATTTTGAATTGTTCCCTCATTCTTAAATCCTCTTACATTTAAGAAACCATAAGCTGTTTCCTATCTTTCAGTATATTTGTGAAAAAGATTGGAATTTGGAATACTGCATGAAATTATTGATTCTCATTATTGGCTCTTTGGTCTCATTACAGCTGCAAGAACATGTTGGATACTTGCAGAAAGAGGTTGCTATTCTGAAAGAAGCCAATGAAAAGCTTGTCAGCAGGTATACATTTTGTACAATAGACTGTTATAAAGAATGGTTTTTGTCAATAAACGTATACTTGCACTTTGGTTAAAGTCAGTTCAAGGTACATTGATATTCAGTAAGAATTAAATATTTGCATTTCAACAGAAACAGGATGGAAGTAAAAGTGTTCAGTGGTAAAGGACTGTACTGAATAACAGCCATTTTCTGTCCCCATTTTCATGAAAAACTAAATATTGATAAACGTAATGACTATGTCTTAATGTGTAATTCAGTATTCAAATCAAAAAAATGTTTTACAATCATTTTATTTGTAGACTTATATTTCATACAAAAAATTATCATTGAACATGCACTAGTATATTGGAAATTGCAGAATATATGCCCAGATCAGCAAATTCAAACTAAAAATTATATATTAATGCAGGCTAGCTCCATGTAGAAATTTGTATTGATTGTTATGTCATTAATCTATATATCCAGACCCCTTGCTTTTCTGGACACCAAATTTTCATAATTAGTAATAATTTTGAATAGTACACACAGTTTCAGGGCATCAGTTATGTTTCTTTAAATCCACAGAAAAATAATAAGTTTGAATGTAAACTAAGTAATATTTTATGTGTACTCAAAAACAATGACCATACTATATTCAGTATCAAAAAGGTTTAATTGAAAACTACTGTATTATACTCACATATAAGCCAATACCAAATGCAAACTGCATAGACCCAGATCTGCCGGCGCACAATGCGCCAGCAGATCTGGGTCCGTGCAGTTTGTAAGGACTAATCAGTAGAACAAACAACATAGACCCTGATCTGCTGGCGCATTATGCGACGGCAAATTAGGGTCTAATTTGTTTGCATTTGGACCCGGCGTATACGCGAGTATATATGTTGTTTGTTCTACTGATTAGTCCTTACAAACTGCATAGACCCAGATCTGCTGGCACATTATGTAACTGCAGATCTGGGTCTATGCAGTTTGCAGTTGGTATCGGCTTATACGCGAGAATATACAGTAATTTCATTTTGGCATCAAGGCCTTTATATTTCAATAAAATGATGCCAATCCATCATCCAGTATAGCCACCATTGCAAAATATAGAAAATCCTTTAAACAACTTCTTCTCAAAAGTCGCTCAGATAAATTTGACCAAATATGGAAGTCCATTGGTCTTTTTAACAGAATTTCTAGGTAACAAAACAAGTTTCCTATATATGTTGCTGGTGACAATGACAGTGCTCAGAGGTGTGAACTAACATTAACATAATAATTGCTCAATACAGTGACATAATTATCACTCACATCCATCTGTGTGTCTGTTGTAAATGCATTTTGAGATAACCAGCAATAAAACTACAACAAGCTTTAATTCTCATAGAATTATGTGGACGCAGGTAAAAATGAACATCTCTTTAGATTTAATTCAGGTCTATGCATTGTGCTTTTTACTATATACTTTATACTTATTGAATAATCGTATATACTCACATATAAGCTGGATCTAAATGCAAACAACAAAAACCCTGATCTGCCGTCGCATATTGCACCAGCAGAGATCAGGGTTTGTGTTGTTTGTTCTACTGATTAGTCCTTGCAAACTGCATAGACCCATAATGCGCTGGCAGATCTGGGTCTATGCAGTTTGCAGTTGGTATCAGCTTATACGTGAGTATATACGGTAAGTTTGTTGTTGTTAGATGCTAGGGGTGAGATTTGTAATTCCACTGTTAAGATATGATTGAAATTCTGAGATATTGTAAATCAAAAAATTTGTTGAGAATACAATTTGTATGAGTTTAGCGGACAACCTAATTTTTGCCCCCAAAAATTTCTTATTAAAATATTGTGATAAAAGATGTTTAACTTCAACACCAATGACAACAAGGACGGATATTTCTGGAAGCTTGTAACCGAGGTTAGATATGATTAGTCACCATTTCAAAAGCATCATGTTAAACTAAGTATGTAACACCAGTGTGTAAACAGATGGACTTGTGTATACTGCTTTAAACAAATGTTTTGAGTGATGTTTTGTCAACAGATTTATTTACCATTTGATAATCCTCTGTGTTGAAATAAAGCAACCATTCATTCTCTGCTTTATGCAGTAGAAATGATCAGTTTTGTTGGTATAAGGTAAAACTGCCAATTGAAGTGTTCTGGTTTTGCCCATAAGTAATTTGCTAAACTTTTGTGTCACTAATATGATGAAATTACCGATTTGCTATGATTTAAAGCTGCCAAACTATTGTGGATTACAGTAATTTTTAAACCTAAGGAAGACATAACATCACAGGATAGAATAGTAATCCATCTTCATTCTTAGACAGGTATCCTTACCATAAAGTGTGTATTTTTCCCCCCTCTATATGGTTTGATTACTAATGAACTAGCTGACTTCCTGACAGTTTCTCAATAATTTGTATCATGTGTTTAGTATTAGAGTTCACCTCCACATCATATGTTTGGCTTATATAGATCATCCCATTTCAGATTCAGTTATTATTTGGTACATTGTTACTGACTTTTAGTAAACAGTGACTAAATACAGGATGTAATAACCTGTATCACCAATGAAAAGAGATGTGAAAGAAAACAACCTTAATATATTGTGAGTTACAAATTATTCAGAAAATGCCAGGCAGGCCAGTGGTAAGCCATAATTCAGCAGTATGGAGGGAAAAAATGCGCACTTTATTGCAAAGGCACCCATCTCACAGTGAAGATGGATTACTTTTCTGATCAGGCATGTTGTGTTTTGCACCCAAAAGGAAGGTATGCTTTAGAAAATACTTGTAAAAACACTGCTGTTGTTGGCAAACAAAAACTGTACATAAATTATGCATACAACTCTTTGTCTTAAAATTTGGCACAGAAATAGCTAAATGATGAAGAGCAGGCTTTAAGATAGATTAAACTTGGTCTAAGACTTTGCCAATCAGTTTTTATTTAATCCAGATCAGTCAATATTTTTATAATACCATATATACTCACGTATAATCCAATACCAACTGCAAACTGCATACACCCAGATCTGCCGGTGCATAATGCGCCAGCAGATCTGGGTCTAAGCAGTTTGTAAGGACTAATCAGTAGAACAAACAACATAGACTCTGATCTGCAGGTGCATTATGCGATGGCAGATCAGGATCTATGTTGTTTGCATTTGGGCTCAGCTTATATGCGAGTATATACATTAATAGTAATAATAATAATGCTAATAATAATAATACTACTACTAATAATAATACTAATAAGGATGATAATATAATAATAATAATAATAATAATAGACTTCATTTATTCTCGATGGACTCTTAAGTCAAAGGCTCATCTCGTTCAGGGATAGGATGTATTAAAATGCAGAGTATTCACATTATGTACAATAAAATATATATTAAATAATGATTTTGGTTATTTATAAGATGATATGATAAGATATAGATGAATTTATTAAATAACTATAAATCAAAAAATATTTAGCACTTCACTATGCAATTTTCCAGTGCCTTTGACCTTGAGAAGGAGCGTGAATGGCGTCAGAGAGAGAATGCCCTTAAGGTCCAGATAGCTCAGCTAGAGGCCACGCTTAAAGCTGACCTGGGAGAGAAGGGAGGCATCATAGATAAATACGCCAGAGAAAAGGGTGAGAAAAACATGTTAAGATTTCATTTGAACATCTATACATATGAGACATTAATGTTGCTGTTGTTATCCAACCCAAAGGATGGACAGTTTTTCGCTCATAATTTGAATGATTTCAAATAAAACAGGAAACTCAACAAGATATCAGGAGATATTATAAGATCTCATGCTATGCTCCCTCAGAGAACAAGTAAATGTTGAAGCAGTAACACAGCCTTTTCACATTTGAATTATAAATGAAATGGAGATAGCTGCATTCCCTCACAGTTAACCTAATTTAAAAAAAAAAAATCTGAAAAGTTCCAAAAATATTTTGGTTTTGTTCATGATATACTTTGGCAAAAGCATTACAAACATGTCCCGTGCAAAGGTTTCAAGTTAATGATCACCCATAGAAGGATGTACTATGTACACATGTTGAACTTTGTACAGTTGTTGTTGACTTAATGGAGATGTGCATGATGTATTATAAGTTTGATCAGTACATTTTCTGAAGGAATACTGTACCATATTTTCAACTTTGTCATTGATTTTTTAGCCCACCATGGCAGAAACTTAACATAGAAATCAGTTTGATGTCCATGTGCATTGTCCAGCCTCACCCTACATCAAACTCAGTATTAAAGTTCTTAGCTCTGCTGGTCACAGACCAGAAGAGCTTATGGGTTGGTCTGTTGTCTGTCATCCATCATCTGCCATCTGTTGTCTGTCATCTGTCCATCTGTTAGCACAGGTTTGTTATTGCTACTGCTCCAAAGCTCTTGGAGGATTGCCCAGAAATTTTACATACACATTCATCCCAAGGTCTTTGTTGGTGCTAAATGCAAATGGTTCTGCCCAGACATCCAATATGGCCACCACAGTGATCATCTTGAAAATCTTACAGCTACTTCTCCTGAGTGGATGGTGATGTCAGCAGGGGTTTTCACTAAAAGATTTTTTGTGATGTCTAGTTGGATCTGAATGAATATAGTGCTTACCTGAAGTCCAATATTGCCACACAGTAGCAATCTTGAAAATCTTGTTATCACAGTTTTTTCTGAACAGAAAGTCATATTAACATGTGGTTTTCACCAGAAGACTTCTTATGGTACCTAGTTGGTCCCATATAAAAATGGTGCCACTTGGAAATCCAGTATGACCACCACATTGGCCATCTTGAAAATCTTGTTATTGCTACTCCACCTGAATGGATGGTCCTGAATGAAAATGGTGCTGCTCAGACATCCAATATGGCAACTACAGCAGCCATCTTGAAAATCTTGTTATGGTTACTTCTCCTGAATTAAAAGTCATATCAGCATGGGGTTTTCACCAGAAGACTTCTTATGATGTCTAGCTGGTCCTAAATGAAAATTGTGTCACTCAGACATCCTATATGGCTGCCACAGTGGCCATCTTGAAAATCTTCTTGTTGCTGCTCCGTGGGGTTTTCACTGAAAGACATTTAATGATATCTAGTTTGTTCAAAATTAAAATGATGCTGATCATACATTCACTATGCCACCACTGCAGCTGTCTTGAAAATCTTGTTATTGCTACCCCTCCTGAACAAAAGTCATATTAACAAGGGGTTTTCACCAGAAGACATCTTATGGTGTTTGGTCTTAAATGAAAATTGTGCTGATCTGACATGCAGTATAGTTGGCACAGTGGCCATCTTGAAAACTTTTCTCTACTCCTCCTAGATGGACATTGGGTTTTCACCAAAATACTTCTTATGGTGTCTGGTTGGTCCTAAATGAAAATGGTGCTGCTCTGATGTCCTATATGGCTACCACAGCAGCCATCTTGAAAATCTTGTTATTGCTACTCCTTCAGAATGGATGGTCGTATTGACATGGGGTTTTTACAAAAACTTCTTATGATGTCTAGTTGGTCCTAAATGAAAATGGTACCAGTCTGACAGCCATTATGGCTACCACAGTGGCCATTTTGAAAACCTTGTTATTGCTACATCTCCTGAACAGATTATCATACTGACATGGGATTTTCACTAAAAGACTTCTTAAGATGTCTAGTTGCTCATAAATGAAAATGGTGCCCCTCAGACATCCAATATTGCCACCATGGCAGTCGTTTTGAAAATCTTGTTATTGCTTCTTGTCCTAAATGGGTGATCATATTGACATGGGTTTTCACTAAGAGACATTATTATGATATCTTGTTGCTCCTAAATGAAAATAGTGCTCCTCAGACATTCAGTATAGCCACCAAGGCTGCCATCTTAGAAATCTTATTGTAGCTACTCATCCTAAATGGATGGTCATATGGATGTGGGGTTTTCACTGAAAGATGCCTTATGATGTCTGGTTTGTCCTAAATGAAAATGGTGCTGATCTGACATCCAATAAGGCCACCTTGTGGCCATCTCGAAAATCTTGTTATTGCTATTCCTGATTGGATGGTTATTTCAACATGGGGTTTTCACTTAAATGCTTCTTAAATGTCTAGTTCATCCTAAATGAAAATTGTGTTTGTCAAACATCCAAGATGGTGTCCATCTTGAAAATTGTGTTGTCATTACTACTCCTAAATGAATGGTTATATCTACATGGGGTTTTCACTGAAAGACTTCTTATGATGTCTTGTTGGTTGTAAATGAAAATGGTGTTAATCTGACATTCAGTATGGCTGCCATAGTGACCCTCATGAAAATCTTGCTATTGATACTTAGCCAAAAGAGGTCATATTTACATGTGGTTTTCACTAAAACACTTCACATCATATGTAGTTGGTTCTAAATGAAAATGATGCCAATGTGACCTCCCAAAATCTGACAAATCTTGTGAAAGCACTTTTCCAGAAAAAATGGTCTTACCAACATATTTTTATATTTTTACAACTACTTCTTTCCTGTAATATATAGTTGGCCTGTGTTAAATGATCCTGCTAAATCTTCAAAATGGCTGCCTTGATGGCCATCTTGAAAATCTTTATATGGTTATTTCTCCTGAATGGATAGGTGTATCTATGTAGGTTCTTCACTAAAACACTATTGCAGTATGTAACTAGTTCAAATGAAAATGGTGCTTCTTTGACCTCCAACATGGCATCATAGTCATCTCAAATCTTGTTATCACTACTCTTGCATGCATAGTGGCATTGACATAGGGTTTTCATTAAAACATGTATTGTAATATTTAATTGGTTCTTAATGTAAATGGTGCAGATCTGACCACCAGTATATCTGCATTTTTTTGAAGGAGTTTAAAAACCAGATTTAATTGACCTTGGAGTCAAGTCAAAGGTTATCGCTTGCATTTTTTGTACTTCACTAAGCTTATAACAAGTATAAATGAATTTTTATCACTGTACCCAGTTTTTGGATACATCTGTGGAATACCTTGAATGATAACACTTCAATAACTTTGTCTTTTATCCAAGAAATATTACTTTTAGATTGAACCAAACTTAGGATGGTGTTATAGCTTGAAGTTGTCTGAGACAAATTCATTGATTCTATATCCATGATAGCATGTTCAATGTCAAAGGCCATGATAAAGAATTTTCTGTACATACAGGTATCTTGAGAATATATTAACTAAAACATCAGAAAATAGTTGTGTTACCAAATTTGGTATGTTCAAATATCTTGAGAATATCAAAGATGTATCAATACTCAGCAGTTAAAAAGAAGAAATGGTCTTATCTTGGATTCCTGGAAATTCTTTAAGGTCAGTAGAGCATAAATTCCTTCAAGGGACTCTTGTGATATGCATGTTTCTGTCTTCCAGAGATGCATGAAAAGTTACAAGATGAGTTCAGAGAACTTCAGCTGCAACATTTCCAAGTGAAAGAACAGTATGATGATCTGATGGAGAAAATGAAATTTTTCACCAAGGTAGCTCTGTTCCATAGCAAGAGATATATATGGTAGCCTACACAATTGCACATTTTAATAAATTTATCAAACTTTTTAAAAATGGGTTCAAATTTGTGAAGTCCTTAAAAGATATCTCCAAAGATGTGTCTATGGAATCCAGAGTACAGCTGCCCTTGAAATTAGGCCTGTGGAAAGATGAGTTCCAGCAGTGGATTGTTTTTGTTTGTTAGTGTCATATTCCTTTCGAATGTTTTGTTTTTCCTCAGCCATATTCGGTTTTTAGCATCTGTTGGCTTCAAGGCATCACAATACCTCCACATGTTAACATTGGGAATTGGAAGCAGCATGTATCATCAGACATCACAGAGACACAGAAGAATTTTTAACTGGAGTTGCAAGTATCTGTTTTATGCAGACTATACATTAGTTATTTCCTTTCTCATCTCATCCAGGAGATCATATTACTATGCTCTAGATTTGTGAGTGTTTATCAGAAACAAGTTGCCATTATTTATTTTTAAATGGCTTCTGTTATTTATTTTAATATGATAAAATATAGAATTGAAGATTAAATTTACTGTATACACCTAAAAATATAACTGGTTAGATGGAATGACTACTCATTTTTTGTGCCAGTCTGCTGTGAAATTAGCTGGCATCAGACCAGTCGCCTGGTAAACATTTTGCATGCTGAGTACCATCCAGTTTCTGGTCAGTGCAAAGATAAACTGTATTGACACTTGCATCACCTTCAAACCCCCCACTGAATTATTGAGAACAGTAAAGACTGCATCTAGTTAAGACTGTATTCTGCTGTCTAATGGATCTTTAAGACAAAAGCTTGGTCTATGTTTTCTTAAAAATGCCTATTGTGTTGTGGTTATGTGAGTGTGTGTATATATGCTTAGGTACCAACCATTTAATTTCTTGGGGGGGGGGGGTATATAAAAATGGTCACTGTGACCTACGTTTCACATTTTACTGACTTAGGTTAAGTTTTTGCATTTATCTCTCATGACCACATAGGATTTTTTTACCATGTACACATACTGTTTTATGTGGATCATGAAACTTGGTGTGGGGATGCATCTTGATGAGCGCAACACCCCATCACAAATAGTAGGTCACTATGACCAATAATTCGCACTTCATTGACTTTGGTTAAATTTTGTGTTTTAAGTTTATTTCTCAAGCACTGTTCATCCTAATTTAATGAAACTAGATTGAATACATCTCTATTAATACCATACCCTTAAAACAAAAGAAGGTCACCATGACCTTTATTTCACATTTTACCAGCTTAGGTTAAGTTTTTGCATTTAACTCATGACCACATAGGTGTTTTGCATGCTATGTATGTACTATCCTCTCTAGAATCATGAAAGTTGATGAGAGGATGTATCTTGCTTTGCACTACATCATGATTTCAAAAGTAGGTCATTATGGCCCATATTTTATGCTTCACTAACTTTGATAGTTTTTGTATTTGATTTCATCACCCTTATAACAAAAAAAGCTCACCATGCCGTATGTTTCTTCTTTTACCGGCTTTGGTTAAGTTTTGTGTTTAGCTTATGACCACATGAGTTTTATGCATGATATATGCATTCTGTCCTACCTAGAATCATGAAACTTGATGAAACGATGCATCTTGATAAACACTTCACCCTTATTGTAAAAAGAGATCTCAGTGACCAGTATTTCAAACTTCAGTGACTTTGTTGAAATTTTGTATTTATAGTTCATCCATCAGGTGCTGTTTATGTTTGAATCATGAAACTTGATGATTGGATACATCTCAGTTAGCAGTACAGTCTTTCAACCAAAGAAGGTCACTGATACCAACATTTTATGCTTTATTAACATAAGTTAAGCATTTGTGTTTAGCTCATGACCACATAGATTTTTCCATGCTATATACATCCTAGTCTACTCAGAAGGCCCTTTCTGACTAGTGAAGTTGAAAGTAGGAATAGCTATGTTTATTCAGTGGTAAACTTTCAATATTAATGACTATACATGGTATATTGCGATAGTTTCCTCACAACAGGTTAACTGTATATTTTACATGTGAATAAATAGGTATTAGAAGAGTGAGACCACAGCTGTAGTGACTGATCAAGGTAAATACTGAATCGGATCCATTACTACACCTGTAATATTGGTCATACTGGCTATTACTCCAAGGTTAACACAAACCTGTGACTTCCACACAGTAAAATATGGGTTAGAGAGTGGACAATGATTAATGCTTCTGAAGCAGTTTTTAAGAACAAAGATTTGAAATTTAAAAAAACAAACAAAAATTATCTCTGGTTTTATAAACTCATTATAGTACCTGTACTTTGATATAAAAAAGAATGTTTTGTTTATTATTTTATATCTTTTATGCCCTGTCAAAGTGACTAATATTTTGTAGGTCAAGATCAGTCTGAATTTCTTTTCTGCTTGATAATAAATGTTTACAATGGCTGCCATAGAAGCAAGTTGTGTAATCATAGATTACATTCTGGTTAAAAATGTATTATCAAGTGACACGGGCTTCTGCAATGGGCATAAATTGGTGTCACTTAATCACATTGAAACTGATTGAATAACACAGGATACTGGTTTTTACAATTTGCAATTAATAATGATTAAACTGAACTGATTTATACTTTATTAAATCGACTTTTGTTCTATATTTATCTCTACTTGCTCTAAATGATCAGTACGGTTGGAACCCTGTATGCCACCATCCTTTTTATAATGCCAGTTTTGTCTGTGGATGAATATTGGCATTATAATTAGTGTGGACTGTATCAGCACATGGATGCAGATGAGATACCAGCTTCCAGAGAATGCTTCTGTTTAATGTCTTTATCTTATCTCTAGGATATAGGTACATATAACTACTTGCCAGTCATTGTTGTTGGAAATTTTATCAAAGTTTAAACATTATATCTGTAACTTTAACATGTATTGTCTCTTCCTTAAGATTTGTATATTATCCTATGCATATACCTCCAATGAATGTGAAATTGGTTACTTTCAGGAGAGTGCTATAGACTTCTCAGAGATTGAGGAGGCCCTGGTGTTGATCAAGCAGAAGAAACAGAAGGAGATGAAACCACCAGACTTCCTACATCAAGTGGAGGAAGAAAAAGACAAAGGTAGCTATTTTCCTGTGATTGTAGTAGAAATCTTATTAAAGTATTAGCTTTTAGATCACCTGGCAGAAGGCCAGGTGAGCTTATGGTATGGTGCTGTGTGCGTCATGCATTGTATGTTGTCCATCATCCATCAGTGTATCAACATTTGCTTGTTACCATCCTGGAGGACATGTTTGTGATCAAACTTGGAATACATGCTTATATCATCAAGATCTTGGAGAATTTTGATAGTGAGTGAGATCCATGCATATGAATAAGGTGATCTTGCATTTGATTGGCAGAGCTTGCTAATACCCTGGAGGCCATATTTTTTATCTGATTTTGATCAAACTTGCAATATATGCTTATTTAATCATGATCTCAAACATGTTCAATAATGAATGAGGTGCACATATTAATGAGGTGATTTTATATCTGATTTGCTGGGCTTATTATTACTCTGGAGGTCAGATTTTCATTAAACTTGGAATATAGGTTTATATGGTCAAGATCTTGCATGAGTTCAGTAATGAACAAGATCTATGTATATGAGGTGATCTTGCATGTGATTGGCTCAACTTGTTACCACCCGAGAAACTGTATTTTTGATCCAGTTTTGAGGAAACTTGGCAAATAGACCTCAATCATCAAGATGTCTAATGATTTTTATTATGAGTAAGATCTACACATTGTAATGAAATTCAGTACAGTTGGAAATAGTTCTTATATCGTATGCAATGTAATCAGTGTTTTTTTTCCTTTAAAATATCTATCTTCTTTTTAAAGAAAAGTAAGGGAAGTAACCCATGATATAGACTATTGAGAATCACAGTTTTGGGTCATACAGAGCTCTTCCCCTTGGAAAACTTATGCAAACCCTGTTGACTATTGAGACTCAGTTTTGGGCTACACAGAGTTCTTCCTCTTGCAAAAATTTATGGAAACCAGATTTCTTTCAGCTTTGTACAAATGATGCCACTCCACATTACTACAAACTCAGATATTACTAACCAGAACTTGACCAAATTTTACAAAAGGCATTAAAATATTATGGGCTTTCAAATCTGTACAAATGATACTGATTCACCATCAAATATGGCTGCCATTACCAAAAATAGAACATTTTTTAAATGACTTTTTCAGAAAAACCACTAAACAGAATTTGACCAAATTTAACAGTAGCGCATGAAGGGCTTTTAAGTTTGTAGATATAATACCCATCTGCTATCAAATATGGCTGCATTTACTAAAAATAGAACCTTTGATAAGTTCTTCTAAAAACTGCTTAACAGAATGTGACCAAATTTGACAGAAAATGACCTTGCTTGAATGCCTTTCAGATTTATGCAAATGATGCCAATCCACCATCAAATATAAGAAAAACGTTTACACAGCTTTATCTTAGAAAACTGCTGAACAGATTTGACCAACTTTGACAAAAAGCATCTGGCATAGAAGCCTTTCAATACTGGACAAATGCTGCTGATGTACCATCAAATACGGATGGAGATATCAAAATTAGAACCATGAAACAATTGTTTTCATGACATATGCAATCAACAGCAATGGAAGATATTTCAACAGAAAGCATCCTTATGACCCAGACTTCTTGCCCCCCTGAGTAAGGGATGTTGAATTGGCCCGGCTAATGGAGCCAACCTGTTTGCTGTGGATTGCATCTTATATCAGTGGTGGAAAGGATCATAATAGTTGAGCAGAGGAAGGCCATTTGTTGCCACACTGATGTAACACACTACTTTGGCCACAACTTCAGCTAGACAGGTGGTCATAAGGGTCCAGTCGGATCAGTTGGCTAGTAATGCCAAGTTTCAGGGTCTATGTCAATGACAGGTTCAGTTTCACTGATCCCTAGACAGTTTAAGGTCACTGTTGTGATTAAGGAAACTTGTACTGTTATGTAGGGGTGTGCAGTTTTAACAGTATATCAATATATTGTGGTACAGATCCTGCCAGTACATGTACTGCAGTACATTGCTATTAAACTGGTGTTTGTGGTATTTCTGTAAATAGTATATGCAGAAAATATTTGTACTTCAGCTTTTATTTGTTTTGTTTTAATTTTGTGTCTCCTTTAATCTCTGTTTAACATACACACACACAAACACACACTGCAAAATGTGTCCATAGAGGAAATGGTTAAACTGCATGTTATTTCCTGCCTGTTGCATAGCAACAACCCACAATGGCAGAACTTGAAGTCTTGTTTGTTCTGATGCCAAATGAAATGGCAAAATCACTCATCTGACATCATTTTTGGCTGAAATTGTAATGGAGAGATGGAAAGCTAATTGACAACTATGCCATTTGTCAGGATTGTAACATGGAGGTGATGTTTGCAGGTGGGACTCGACTGCCCACATTTGCCAACATCATCACATTGTAGGCGCTAATGTCAGAGCTGAGAACATGCAAATTAAACAGTAGCCTATCTCATGTAGTTCAAACTCACTCACATGTAAGGATGTTTCCCAATTATTGTTCACTTAAAGAGATTTAAAACTAAATTAAAGTTATATGAAACTTTAACTTCTTATTCACTCTTTAATATTATTTTGCACTTTCTGTAGATTTTCCCAATATACTGCAGTATCAGTGTTGCACCTTGAGCATGGACTCATCGGTTTCCTGCAATTTTTGTCCAGTGTCCCCCAAAACTTGACCCCTGTGTACCGCTTTGGCACACTTTATCATCAGGAAAAAATTGAAAAATGCTTCTAGTACTTTCTTCACTGCACATCCGTCCACATCTATGTTGGCGCTAGTAATAGCCAAAGTCGCTACAGGCAATAAAAACTGAGATGGCAGTTAATATCGTTTTAAAACAACATGTTTGGCAATCAAAACATTAAAGGTTTGTGGTAGTGTAACGAGTTGTACTGTAATATTTTTGATGGCCACTGGTGTAGCATATTTTCAAGGTTTAAGGCACACCTTTTTCGATGAAGATTTAATTTATTTTGAAGTCGAATTCAGGCAATACCCAACCTTACTGTTTTGCTTGGAACCTTACAAAGAACATGGCCTCTGAGGGCAGTGGCAAAGGTCAGTTGAGTAATGATTCGAGTGTATCACCTTGTGTAGCCCTGACCTGAGTAACGCAATAAATCATTATAAATCTCTCTTCTCTTCTTGGGTTCCAAGGTGGGTTGGGAACATGGATGATGAAATAATGTTCTTTCATTATGGGAAATAACACCTCAGAAACAGTAGGAGACCTGGTCTAAAATGGATCCATAACAATTTGACCAGTGATTCAGATGAAGAAACTATTCTGAGTCGTGGCAGTTGGCTGTACTTCCTAGTGATAGAATCAACAGATGAGAACCAGAAAGTAACAGAGCACTCGTGTTTTGTCATTGCAAAAGTCCTTCAGGGTGTGTCTGGATGGACAGCCAAAGAGTTTAAAGATGCTCAGCTTGGACAAATTATTTGTTGAATGCATCTGTAAACAAGGGTAATGAAAATGCTGATAAAATAGCCAAAGTTGTACCTTTTAAAGAATGTTAACTTCTTAACCTTTTAGTTTGTAGTACTTAATATTTACATTTACTTGGAAGGGTTTATTTTCCTAAAGATTTGCAAATCTGTATCACTACTAATCAGCACTATATAGCCAATATTTCATATATACCCACATTTCTTGGCCAGCTGCACTTGTATTTGGCTATTAGGCAGATGTCAGCCAGACAAGTGATCTCAGACCCACATGGTCCTCTTGTTTTCTGTACCTTGGTGTGTTTTATCTCTTTCTTAAGATTTGTGGATATCCCTAATCCTTGATTTGATGCTTCCTTAAAGTTAAGCTGAATTTAGAAAAGTGTATGGCCTATTCTTATTTACACCTCATGGTGGGTTACCTCCCTTGGTTAATATAACAGTACTGCCACAACACTGTAAATTAGGTATTAAAATGATACCTGGAGAAAATTGTACACTTTGATAATTGCATTACACTCAATTTAGATTGCATCTGGTGTGATAATTTCTCTACAGTGGTTTTAGTACAAAATGGGAATCTTTTGCCAAATATGTAAGAGGAAAATGACAGGAATTCTTTACTTGTAGTGATGGAACACAGGGTTTATGATGTTACAAGGTGTCACATGGCTTATGTCAGCATATGCCAATGATGCCACGATGAAAAGCCTCCCAGCCGCCAAACACAGTCTAGTTCTTTTTCCATAGTTTTTGTTCTGGGTTTCAATCTGTAATAATGGGTGTAAGGTAGGATCCAGTCAGCATGCTCATGTATTCATGCGCAAAGTTGATGTACTATGGTTTAGATGACCCTGAGGTCAAAACAGCCTTCCAGTAGCAATATATTCTGAAAGAGTATGAACTATATGAAGTGTGTTAGTCTTGAAGGAAGCCATTAAGACTTATTTATTTTTCCATTATTTCTTCCATATTGATTTATGTTCCAATCAGTATATCATTTATATTTTTAGCAAATCAAATGTCATTCTTTAATTTCTCTTAGATATCTTTGGAAAAAATAAAATTAGTCTATAGTATGTATCCTTATCAATATGCAGCAAATTTTAGGATTGTAACAAATATAACTCAGTTATTTAAAAAAATATACGTGACCGTGGAACAAGGTTGACACTTGTAATTGTCAAAATTAGCAGTGACATTTGATCACCAGAGGTGATTATTTTGATAAGCAAGCATTTATTGGTGATTGGAAAATCTTCCATTGTGTTTTACCAAATTTGAAGTCAAAAGTCACATATTTAGTCATTAACAATCCAGGTTCTCATATTGTTATCAATTAAAGGTACTAAAGAAATAGCACCTTGCCACAGACTATGTGGTTGATTGACATGAATAGACAAATCATTGAACTGAGTAGATTACAATTTACCTTTAGTGCTTTATCATAAAACCAAATATGTTAAAAAGACCGTGTGAAAACGACATCATGCATTCTTAACACTCAAGTTTTAAGGGGTTCCAAATAAAAGAGAGTCTTATGAGGTCAGTTATAAAAACAGAATGTGGAAAGATGAACTGGGGGAGCAAAATTCAGGTAGGTGAAGTTACAACATTGACCAATTAGTGTCTGGCAAACAAAAATGTTGATTGTAACAAATTTTATTTATTTTTTTGCCAGTGTTTAAAATCTCTCAAACAAACGGGTTTTTTAAATAAAAAAGAGAATAACTTTATTTGTCATAATGTGTAATCACCTATTTATAACATGAATTGCACTGTGATAATTTCCAGACAAATAGTATCTTTGTTTAATCTTGTAACAGTAAACAAAATGTCAAAGATACATTTAGTACAATATCAAAATTTAATTGTCAAATTATTATAAAACATTATTTTTTTTTTACAGAAGCTCATAGGAGACTGATAGAACTTCAGGCAGAATATGCAGAGACAGTGCATGAACTGGAGAAAACACGAAACATGCTTGTTGTGCAACACAAGATTAACAAGGACTACCAACAAGAGGTAATGCTAGAAACATATTTAACAAGGACTACTGACAAGAGGTAATGCTAGAACCATATATTTAACAAATACTTCTAACAAGAGGTAATGCTTGAACCACGTATTGAACAAAGACTAACAACAAGAGGTAATGCTAGAAACATTTTAAAGCATGTCCACTTGCTATGAGCTCTCGCTACAGATAAATATGCATTGTTGCATCGTCATTTATCACACACAGAACCTCTTAAGATAGAGTATAGCTTTGACAACTCAAATGTCAATTTCTCAAATACTTTACATCACTTTCAGTATATATATTGCTTATATACCAATACCAACTACAAACTGCATAGACCCAGATCTGCTGTTGCATAATGCACTGGCAGATCTGGGTCTATGCAGTTTGTAAGGACTAATCAGTAGAACAAACAACATAGACCCTGATCTGCCGGCGCTTTATGCGACGGCAGATCAGAGTCTGTGTTGTTTGCATTTGGACCCAGCTTATGCGCAAGTACATACAGTAATTGACACTCTCAGTCTCAGTGTAACACTTTCTCAGAGTAATAATTTGGGCCAGCAGTGCTTCCATCTTTCAAAGTTGTACTGTAATTACATGTTCATATGTTTTAAGTTGGTTTTATTGATATTCAGTGCTGGAAAGAAGGGTTCATGAAAAGTGTTATATTGCCAGTATAGGGGAAGCCAGGCTTAACACAAAACAACTTTATGTAATGATGGCAATACAGATGACATTAATGAAAAGATTCCCACATCTAGACTGCTTGACAATATTTGGTACTTGATATTGAACTGATTAACTTTGTATACTTGGACAATACAGTTTTGATTTTTGTATGCAGTTTTCTTTTGGTGTTATCATATTTAATACCCTTGTATATGACATTGATCTGTGGGATAGAATGCTAAAGAGCAATGTGTGTGGAAGAAATTGTTTATAGAAGCCTCTTTTTATCCAGTGAGAAAAGATAAACTATGAGTTTCAGCACGGACAGAAACATTGTAGGTTGATGAGCATACCTGTTTTTGTTAATGTTTAGTTTTCTAGTTCTTATCTAATTTAAAACACAATGTATGCGTACTTGTATTAACATGCTGAGTTTTTATCCTACCAGGTTGAGCTGACCACTAAAAAGATGGAGGAGATAAAGAAAGAATATGAGATGAAGCTAGATGAATATGCCAGACTTCTGGACATCAGAGCTGCCAGGATAAAGGTGAATTTTTTTTGTTAGTTTTTAAACTAAATCATTTTGACAGAAGTTTTACAATGTCTAAAAAAATGTATTATCACTTGCTATCGATGACTGAGGTATTTGTGTGAAGTGGGGAGATAGGGTCAGTCATAAAACCTGGCAAGCCACAAAACTTTAATTGTTGATCAGTGCAACCAGAAAGCTGTATATTCATCTTGGGACTACAGGGTGCCAACCAGATGTGTTACACTGTGCTATTCTGGCTACAGTTGAGATTCCTATTGTAAGACTATTGTTGTTCTTTTGCCCTATTTCCATTTCCTATCTGTGCACTCAGTGTGCAGTACAATACTGACATAGTTTAGCTGCAGGATGACATGTTTCACAGGAGGTTGACAGTAGACAGTGTCTGCCATTTTTTTCTTCTCATTTATTGATCCTACCTACTGTTATAATTAAAAACACAAGGATTGATAGTCACCATCATTGCTTCCCTATAGTAGAGTCATACAGGCAGATAATTTCCTATGGTAGAGTGATACAGGCAGATAATTCCCCATGGTAGAGTCATACAGGCAGATAATTCCCTATGGCAGAGTCATACAGGCAGATAATTTCCTATGGTACAGTCATACAGGCAGATAATAATTCCCTATGGTAGAGTCGTACAGGCAGATAATTCCCCATGGTAGAGTCATACAGGCAGATAATTCCCTATGGCAGAGTCATACAGGCTGATAATTCCCAATAGTAGAGTCATACATGCAGATAATTCCCTATGGTAGAGTCATACAGGCAGATAATTCCCTATGTACAGTCATACAGGCAGATAATTCCCTATGGTACAGTCATACAGGCAGATAATAATTCTCTATGGTAGAGTCATACAGGCAGACAATTCCCCATGGTAGAGTCATACAGGCAGACAATTCCCTGTGGTGCAGTCATACAGGCAGACAATTCCCTGTGGTACAGTCATACACACAGATAATTCCCGGTGGTAGAATCATACAGGCAGACAATTCCCTCTGGTAGAGTCATAGAGGCAGATAATTCCCTGTGGTAGAGTCATACAGACAGATAATTCCCTCTGGTTGAGTCATAGAGGCAGATATTTCACTATGGCAGAGTCATAGAGGCAGATATTTCACTATGGTAGAGTCATATAGGCAGTGAATTCCCAATGGTAGAATCATACAGGCAGTGAATTCCCTATGATAGAGTCATACAGGCAGATAATTCCTCATTGAAGAATCATACAGGCAGATAATTCCCTATGGCAGAGTCATACAGGCAGATAATTCCCTATGATAGTGTCATACAGGCAGATAATTCCACATTGTAGAATCATACAGGTAGATAATTCCCTATGGTAGAGTCATACAGGCAGATAATTCCTGATGGTAGAGTCATACAGGTAGATAAGTCCCTTTGGTAGAGTCATACAGGCAGATAATTCCCTATGGTACAGTCATACAGGCAGATAAGTCCCTATTGTTGAGTCATACAGTCATATAATTCTCCCTTATAAAGTGTTCCTTTCACATTTTCCAGAGATAACTCCAGCATGTATATACTTAATGTCAGTTGCTCATGCATTAAACAATTTCTTCAGTTTTTTAAAAACAAAATGCCACCAAGAGAACAATGTGTTATCTGAAAATAGATAAAGGGGAATGGAGCCTTACAACAGGTAGTTGACTCCTCTGTCCATCAACATTTGCAATTTTAAACTTCTTTTCAAAAACTGCTTGGTCAATTATGATTAGCAAATGGTAGGAATATTTCTCAGAAAGTGTTCTACCAAACTTATGTTTGGGGAGGCTTCTTTAGCACCCATATGGAAAACCTATTTTCAACATCTTCTCCAGATTGGCTGATACAATTTTTATCAAACTTAGTAAGAATGTTTCTTAAGACATATACTATCAAAATTGTATCCAGGTGGCTCCCCTAGAAGTAGTGTGGATTTCTTGGCAATCAGGTGGAAAACAGATTTTCAACTTCTTCTCTTGAATGGCTGAGCCAGTTTTTATCAGATTTGGTATGAATATTGTTTATAGCATGCTCTACCAAGAGTTAGCTTCCTAGCAAAGGAGCTGTTTCTTAGCAGCTATGGAAGACCTATTTTTAACTTCTCCAGAACTCCTGAGCCAATTTTAATTAAACTTGGTAGGATTGATTCTTAGGACATATTCTACTAGATCTGTGTCCAGTGTAGTTTCCCTAGCAGTAATGAAGCTTTCTTAGCAACCAGGTGGAAAACCTATTTTTTTAATTCTTCTCTAGAATGACTAAGCTATTTTTGATCAGACTTGGTAAGAATGTTTCATAGAACATGCTCTACCAAATTTTTTTTGGGATGCTTCCCCTAGCAATGATGTAGCTTTCATAGCAGAGTTCAATCAATGACACACAACTTTTCAATGGCCCACTCAGATATGAAAGATGGTGTCAGAATGATCAGCACAAATTTTGCACATCTCCACAACTGTCATGTTCGGGATTGTGAATTGACCTTACTACAAAAGACTTTTAAATCCTCAATCCTACTACATGTAGCATAATCATTTTTATATTTGTTAAAATTTGTCAATGAAATTTTCAGGTATGATTATAGAGCTGATGACATCAAATTTTGCCTATTCAGAAGTCATGTTAATACATAATTTTGCATCCATGTTATGCACAAATTTTGGGAGGGGGAATAAACAGGATTGCGAATTTCATCCAAGTTTGCCATAGTTTTGTTCATCATAATTCTCTGTAATTGTCCTTGAAGAAAGAAATGGTTACAAATAACCAAAACCAGAATGATATTTTAAATCATATTCCATTGTTTGTATACAAAATATTCACTCAGTCCTATTCATTTTCACCTCCTTCCACAAGTGTACATGTATTCAGAGTTGATGTAGATTTTGGCTGAGAGTTTGACTGACAGAGACTGGTGGTTCAGCTAGACTGGTTACTCTTCCCTTAGCCTGTGACTTCATCTTGATGAACGATAACCTGTTGCATTTAATGCAAACAAACTTCTTCATGAGAGGTTGTATGTGAACATGTTTATGAGTTTTAAGAGAAAATTACCCAAATATAGTAAATTAAAGTGATTCAGTCCAATTCAAACCATCAAAAGAGGCTTCCCTTCTATATTCAGTCCACCATAGAAACAATAATAGAGATTAGAGCTGTAATAAAGTCAGCAGTATAACTATGGGCATGATGACTTTCTACAACCATGGTGAGAACACTTTCAAAGTAAAAGAGTTGTATACCTTGACTCTGCTGAAGGATGATGACATTGCAATGAAATAGCGACACTTTTAGAACTATCATACTAGACCGATATACATGAAATGATTCTGATATACAGGTTATTAGAAATTTGTACAACAGGTTAATATTGCAGTTCAGATCACTTTGTCTTAGAAAAAAAGAGCACCCTTAGTAAATTTATATCTGTATAAATATTGCAAAAACTTGTGATTTCTCTACAATAAACCGTCCTATATTTCACAGGCAGTTAATCATAAATATCTGATTTTGCTGTTAATTAAATGATGGATAAGTACTGGTGTTAAATGTGGAAAGAGTGCAGATCACATGAAGAGAATTCAAATGAAAAAATAAATTTCACAACTAATTTATCAGCATTCCATATTTAAATTGCATAGTGTGAAATTACTAAAATATGAAAAGCTAAGTTTTTTATTTTAAAAAAATACAAAAAAATAATAAACATGCAAAATATCTGCCTGTCAGAATGTGATATGACACCTTTAGAAAACATCAAGAGACCATTGTCCCCATATCTCTGAATCGTAGATTCAGCACACACAGCAACCATACGAAAAACATATTTTCAACTTCTTCTCCAGAATGGCCGAGTCCAGTTAGATCAGGCTTGGTAGGAATGCTTCTTAGGTTATGCTGTATCAGCTTTGTTTGTGGGTGTGCTCTCTGGCAATAGTGAGGCCACCATAGCAATATAAATATATATATATATATATATATATATATATATATATATATATATATATATATATATATATATATATATATATATATATATATATATATATATATATATATATACTGCCTGATCATATCACAGAGCAGATTTGATAGGTGGATTCATAAACACCGTTCACATTCATGCTAAAGATGCCAATAGACCATCTAGTCCATTTGAAGTTAATCCTGCTTGTTGTAAGAGGTGATCAATGAAGGCAACCTGTTTGTATGGGATACATCGTGTGATGATGTTTAAACTGAGGTCTTTGAAAGTGGTATGGTTGCTTTAGCAGAATTTTGACCTTACATTTGAAGGGTTTTACTCCTTTTTGACATTTTTTGGTCATGTCCAGCAAATATGGCAAATTTAGGATCCCTGATATAATTTGAAAAGATGGTGTCATGCAGATATATAGAATCCAAACTGAATCAGTTAGTGATAAAGAATGTACTGGAGACAAACCTGCAGAAGATCAAGAGAGAAATGCAAAAGGACTTATATAAAGGATGAAATATCGAAACATAAAGATGAAGTGATCAAAATAAGAGATCTGGAGGATATAAATAGAAAATGAGAACCTGTAAAGTAGAGTTGAAATAATATAAAAGAAAAAGGAGACACAATCAGAGTATGTTTCTGGGCTAGAGAATGCTAACAAAAGTCTGAAAATAAAGATTAGTGAATTTGAACAATACGTTTGCATTGACGACATTATAATCTACAGCATAGATGATAGAGAGAAGAATGAATCTGAATAACACAATGCATAAAAAAGTCATCAGTCTTTTTAGGAATATGTTGAGGATTATGTCTTGTTGCATGACATTAGTGTGGTGCACCACTTAGGCCAATTCAAGGAGGAGTCCAATTGGTCAGTCATTTGCAAGTTTGCATCTAGGATGAAAAAGCTGGACATTCTAAAACAAAAACAGAAAAGTTCTTGAAGGTTCTGGCATGGTGATTAAGGAAGATCTTACAAAAAGCAAATGCAACAAGTTTCTATAAGTGTTATATAGTTCTAAACACAACGCATATTGACATTATTTGTGTGAATACATACAGATTATGTCATTTGATATTATCATGGGTATTTATTTTTTTTGTAGTAGTAGTAGTATCCAAGCATATTTATTTTTAATCTTACGAAATATCCAATGACAAAAGCTGTTAATTGGCTGGGCTGGGTAGGGGCACCAAACCTGAAAGATATACAATACATGAAGAAAAGTGCACACAAATTAAAGATAATGGAATTATTAGCTTTGAAAATACACACCAAAATCAGGATTCATACAAAGTCTGAAAAGTATGGAAAAAGTATGGGAAAAAAAGAGTGCTTTTTCCAGACCTGGAAAAAGTATGGAAAATAAAGATTTTGCCCTAAAGTTCTGGATAAAGTATGGAATTTTGTGTTGCTGTAGGTTTTTTTGCTGAAGATGCTTGGGGTGCAATTTGGTCTAGAGACAGCCCTGCTGGTTCAGTGTGGTTGGTGAGACGCATAACCTATCACCCACTTGTGATTGGTGGATACTGTTTTATATTATGCGGATACCACATGCTTATTTATAGTGACACAGACTTCAAATATATGTACCAGAAGGTCTGGAAAAAACTGCAAACTAGTGTGCAGAAAATTCGGAATTTGTTTTACTAACAGATGTATGAACCATGCAAAATGTATAATATGTTTCTCTTGCACTTTTTTTTTCAGTTTTGTATTTACTGCTTACCCAGATCTTTGAAAAATAGGAAAATATAGAAATGTTAAAAAAATGTAGGACTATATAGGAAAATATAAAAATATAGGAAAACTTTGAAAAACAGTGGACATTTGATGTCCAGCTCTTCTGACATATTCAGGGTCTTTTAATAATGAATTATTAAATTTTCAACAAGTTTTCTTTGAATTTCCTTTAAGAAAAAATATCTTTATTTTTACAAGAGAATTTTCTGTTTTATATCTTTGTTCAACATTTACATTTTCATAACGTGTAAATAAATTTCCAGAAACAAAAAACCAGTCCAGTCTGGCTTGTTTTACTGGATTACTTTTCCTCCAAGTATACCTATACATTTTTATATTCTGTCCCCTCCATACATCTAATAAATCATATTCTTTACATATATCTAAGACACCTTTTCTTGCTCTTGGATTATTTAGACTATTATAATTGAAAGTATCCATGTCTGGATCTATCAAAAGATTGAAATCTCCCCCAATTATAACATAATCATTTTTAAAATTCAGTACTGTGAATCACATTAAATTCACGGGGTACCAATTTTTGTGGTTTTCATGGGTAAGCTAGACAAGAGATTTAAAGTCGCAACAAAATATGTACCAAGCTGATAATTAAATCCTCTTCCCTCTGTCCCCCCACCCCATATCTTGATAAATCATCAGCAGCATGGTCCAGAAACATTTACCTCAGCATAAGCGAGGGCATGAGATAGCAAGGGAACAGTATTTGGTCAACATTGACAGTAGGGTGGATGGGTGGGTAGCAGTGCTAGCAACTTTCATTCATAAATTAGAATTATAATCTCCTTTGTCCTTTAAAAATATTCATATAATGGATTTTAATATTAATGATTCTTAGTTCTTAAGCAGTCAATAAATTGATGACAGACTTTAAATATAAATCAAGTTGACATGCAATACTCACAAATTGATGCATCAATGAAGCTTGAGTTGCCTCCCTTTCAGTATCAAACCATGTGTATCCATCATAGGAAAACACAATTGAACTAATGCTTCACAGCTAAAATTACACTTGTAATATTATTAATACTATTATTATTATTATTATTATTATTATTATTATTATTATTATTATTATTATTATTATTAAATATCGTATTGTATTGAACATTCATCTGTGAGAAAAATGTATAAGCAGAGAAAAGCAGGAGGTATTTATATTATTTAGAACTGTTTGACTATCTTAACATTTCATCCATTTGAGACATTAATTATGAAAAGAAGAAATGCTAGGAGCCTGCCTTGTTTCACAGGGAATGTTGTTTCATACCAGTGGACCAGTATATTGATAGCTCATTTTAAACAATTCCTTCTTTGGCTTTGGCATAATGTAATTTTTGCTTCTTACAGCCCTTAAATTTTGAGTACCATCAGCATCACTTTGGTGAAAGATATTGCTTAGGCAGACAGGAATTGTTTTTCTGGACACTTTATACATAAATTTGGCCTTTCTAAGGAATATTCTTTCATGTGTTAATAAAATTGTTAGATAATTCATTGCATCCTGAAATTTTTCTATAAATTGATCTAGAATTAAATTACATGCACAAATAAACCAATGGAACCAAACATATTAAGATGGTTTCAATTTTTAATTCCTCAAGATAGTGATTTTAAAGGTCACCACTTCCTCATTGATGGCACATGTCAAAGATTATACCATTTTTACTAAAAAAACACAGTAAAAATATGAATGGGGAAAAAAAAATAAAAATCAGAAATACATGTATGTACAATTCATTAGAACATGGAAGTTATTTTTGAATGTGTTGCTGCAAAGTTTGAAGAACAATCTACAGATTAGCCAAAGCAAATACTTAGAAGTTGTCTGTGGTGTGATTTTAACAAGAAATAAGACTGATCTATACCCAGGTGTTACTGTGATCTTGGCACCTATCATGTACTGTAATTGGCTGGACACAACTAATCTGTTAATTAGCTTGTGTCATTGTGTTTAAGGACCATGAAGTTCTCAACAATTATGAAAATAAAGTTAGCTTGGTCACTAAATAAGCATTTAATTAGGTTCTCACTTAAGCACCTTAGGGCATCACCATAGTCAGTTGACTTTTTTCACATTTGTATAGATGACAGCATATCACATTTATGATGATCACATTGAAACCCAATTAAAAGATAACATTAAAACATAAATTTCACTTAACAAGGCTTCTTTATTGGTATTTATTTATCTCGGATAACTCGCAGATTGACTTCTTGGCTCCTGATAGCAGTGTGATAAAGAGGCCTGGGTGTATCGGTACTTAAAAGTTGATCATGAACGTACTATTTGCCACCATTCACCAACATTTTAATTTATTTATATGTCATCATATATTGAGTTATTTATTGAGAAAATATTTTTGTTAAAGACAATCTTACAAAATATATGATTTCTTATTAAAATTGGAGAATTTCATTACAATTAAAAATGTTCATACACTGACTGCCATTTGTTACAATAAAGCAGGTGATACTTTTGGCCTTTTCTATAAGAAAAAATGGATCCACACCTGCTTATGCATTATAAGCTGGTTCTTGAGTTATCCAGGCATCCTAAAACTAGAGCCTTCTATCTTTATTTGAAATTTAGAATTTATAGGCTTTTTGTTACTATGGCTGTCAAAATTTCGAAATCTGAAGTCAACAGCAACAAATTACAGCTACAAAAGCATTGGCTTTTATTGTTTTTGTTTCAGCACTCAATAAATATCTCACGTATTGGAGTACTTTCTGACACAATATGATAATTTTTCTAGGAAACCTTGTACAGGAAAGTGGCAGTCATGCATCTTGTTATCAATAATAATATCATGCATCTTGTTATCAATAATAATAATAATAATAATAAGTTACCAATAGAAGTTGATTTAATATTTTTCCAGAAAATTGTAAAGCACATCGATCATATGTGATACCTGTGACATCATTGGTTATGATGTTTTATCGCTTTGTTGTGCACAAATTATATGGCCACAAAGTGACATAGATATGAAGATACAGGCACAATATCTCTTATGAAATATTTGAGATATTACAACAGTAAAACAGACTGTTGTAATGAATTTTAAATGATAGTGTTTTATTCTGTGCATGATCTTTTATGACAGGATCATAACTGTGATCCATTCCACAATGATCAAATAACATTCCCTGTTGGATTAAATGCTGTTGGTATTTCAAAACACATTACAGTGTTTTGAAATGGCTTGAGTCATGGACCCATATTTGATAGAATATCTGAGTTTTAGTTTACACTGAACTACATTTTGGATTCCTTATTCAGCAGTTCTCTGAAATGCGATATCCAATAAAACACTGAATATACATGGGTTCCACATTTTTCTTGAGTTATTTGGAAGATAAATGGTTAAAACATGGAATTTTTTATTTAAAATAAGTGGTAACTTTCTGCAATGTTTCATGTTTGACAAATAAACATTCCTTTATCCATTACCCACTGACCATTTACATTTATACTACCTGAATACTGTATATGAACAGCTACTCAAACCTTTCATTTGCTAAATCCATCAGTGTCCATGAAAATGGTTACGGTTAGCATGCTAGACTTAACTTCTTTCATTTGCTTGATAACAAATGGCTCCACTGAATGATGTCACTCAATATGATATGGTAAATAACTTTAATCATGCAAATGACACCAACATTAAGTGATCAGAGTCACAAAATGTGGTTAAAACAAGATACCGTATATACTCGTGTATAATTCTGCTCCAAATGCAAACAACATAGACCTGATCTGCTGTCGCATAATGCATCGGCAGATCAGGGTCTATGTTGTTTGTTCTACTGATTAGTCCTTATAAACTGCATGGACCCAGATCTGCTGGTGCATTATGCTATGGCATATCTGGGTCTATGTAGTTTGCAGTTGGTATTAGCTTATACATGAGTATATACGGTAGTAAAGGAGCTTTGACTTCAATGACAATTCCACAATTAACGATGGTTCCATTGAGGGTCACCATGTTGATAAAGGATAGGGTCATATGATGCAAGCTGTGCAGAAGTATCAATGCACCTGGATTTAGTTTAAAGTACATTTAGTACTACACATACTTTTAGTTATGACTATGTGAATTCACTGCTGTTTAATTACACCATCCAACAAAACAAACATCAGAGAATAAAAGAGAATAAACTTAATTAAAAGGTAATGGGATTATGACTTCAACAACAACAGAGTGGAATGTACAGTTTTGTTTAACTCAAGCTAAATAATTCAATATTCAAATCAATATGGAGTTAACTTGTTAATTTTATGTTGAAAAGATTACAACATTGTCATATGTATAATGGTCAATTTACAACCATTATTACATTATTGTATGTAGAATTTTCTTTGAATATCTCATTAGTTTGTATCAGTATTTGCAATCCTGTTTCTGCTTTCTTTAATTACTTATGTCAGTCAGGTTATATAAGTAAAGATTATTGTTAATGAGGAGTAAGCTTGAAATAAGCTTGTTGCTTAATCCTCTGTAGCTCTTGTTTTGATTTTGATTTACCCGTATATACTCGAATATAAAATGAGTCCAGATGCAAACAACATAGACCCTGATCTGCTGTCGCATAATGCACCGGCAGATCAGGGTATATGTTGTTTGTTCTACTGATTAGTCCTTACAAACTACATAGACCCAGATCTGCCTGCACATTATGCGATGGCAGATCTGGGTCTGTGCAGTTTGCAGTTGGTATCGGCTTATACGCGGGTATATATGGTACTCTTAGTTATGATTTCTATAAAAATAAATAATGTTTAAACCATCATGACCATATCTGGGTAAAGGATGGGGGGGGGGAGAGGGAAAGAAAAGCAGTAACAAGTTATCAGCTTTACATGTTTAATAACACAATTTCAAGGTCTCGGATAACTCGCAGATTGACTTCTTGGCTCCTGATAGCGGTGTGATAAAGAGGCCTGGGTGTATCGGTACTTAAAAGTTGATCATGAACGTACTATTTGGTAGAAAAGGTTTAAAACATGAATAGAATGTTACAGAATCATGTTGATTTTCAGTTAGAATACAGACTGACAATTTTATGAAAGCATTTATTTGAATCAGAGTTTCACTGAAATTTTTACTTTTTTTAAACAACCTTAGTGTTTGAAGCAAATCTGCAATATCAGTGAAATTTATTACATGCAGAAATGAATTATTGTGTATTTTGTAGAAATTAGAGGCCCAGATGAGGGATGTAGCATATGGCACTAAGCAGTACAAGATTCAGCCGCCTGCTGAGGAGGTGAGTTTCCAGGATAAATTAGGTGAATTTATGTTTTTTTTCAAAACTTTCTTTTCAAAGTATGACTGAAAGAAAGGAGGTTCTATATTACCTGTTACAGTGGTTAGGACAAACAACTTTCAGAACTTGCCGTTATTCAAACAGCATGACTTCATTATTCAAACATTATTGCTTCATTATTCAAACATTATTGCTTCATATTTTGCAGGTACTTTGAGATAAAATTGTCAAGAAAGGCTATTATTATTTCATGCAGAAACATTTCCTGAATTTATAATTTTTTTCATGGACAGAAATATTGGTACAGGGTAGTTAGACATAATTTGTTTTTACTATGAAGATGCTTCTTTACATCAACACGATTGGAATGCAGTATTTATGTGTTACCTTGCATATTACAATATTAGAGCTTTCTAATGATAAGACCAATCCAAAATAAACATTAACAATTAAATTTTATAAACATTAGAACTAATAATTAGATAGAATATTGGATGAAGTACCATAAGTACTTGCTTATAAGTCAAGTCCAGCTGCAAACTGCACAGACCTAGATCTGCCATCGTATAATGCGCCGACAGATCTGGGTCTATGCAGTTTGTTAGTAGCAATCTGTAGAACAAACAGCATAGACCCTGATCTGCTGGCAAATTATGCAGTGGCAGATCAGGGTCTATCTTGTTTGCAGTTGGACTTGACTTATAAGTGACCATAGACGGTAATTGTTTAAATTTGTTAATGTGTTTCTCTTTAGGAAGAAGGAATGGAAGAATTTGACGAGACAATTCATCTTGAGAGGGGACAGAACTTGTTTGAGATACATGTCCGCAAGGTGAGCCTGGGTGTGATTTATTTATTTTTATTTCATTTCTATGTTTTTGAATTTTATACATAAATCTGAAAACATAGTCAGTGTGACAGAGTTTATAGGAGGCTTGGGGAAGATAGAAAATTATATTTTCAGACATTTCATGATTACACTGAAGTCAGTCTACAAAGGGCACTCAAGGAACCATATAATTTTGCCCTTAATAGAAAGTTGTCCTCTATTTAGAGGTGACATTTATAAGGAAAATTAATCTATTCCTTTATGAGCAGATCTGTGTCTATTATATGAAATGTTGACACTAAATAAAGGTTTCACGTATTTAGAAATGCATATTCAATGCATAGATTTATTAAATCCTATAATGAATTATTTCAGGCCATACAGATTATATTTCCTTTTTGGAAAAGTTTTTGAAGCATTCTTTTTATACATTTGTCTTGTATAGTCCTAAGTGGGTTGTCTTTCTGTTTTTGGAAAAAGGAACATTGAGGTTTAATATTGTCATTGACCACCTGCAGTGCGAAGTAATGCAGTTCTGGAGAATTTGGTATATGATGCCATGTCTTCATTCAAGTTTTGTAATGAATATATCACAGATGCCTTGGGATGTGACAAATTTAACATCACTCAACTGACCAGAGATTGCTCTTAACACGATGCAATGAAATTTTTACCATTTGTTCAAAACCTAGCAAATGGTCTAGATCTTACATTTCTCCATTTAATACATTAACCTATCATAGTTACATCAAGATTTAACTTTTGCTTCCCTTGTTGAGACTTGAATAAGTTTTGTTTTCAGCCAGTTACTTCCCATGAGATTAATTATCAGCATTCAGTATCATGAATTAGTGGAGTGATTGCCCCCAATTTGCCTTTTTTTTCAAACTTTGGTTTCTGCAGCATAATGACATTAGGTATCATTGGATTTCAAGTGAGTTCACTGTTCAGTTTTATGTTGATGAACTCTTGCACAAGGTTGATGGCCACCATTTTACATCCTCATTTTGTAGAATTACCATATGTACTCGTGTACAAACCAGGTCCAAATGCAAACAATATAGACCCTGATCTGCTGTTGCATAATGCACTGGCAGATTAGGGTCTATTTTGTTTGTTCTACTGATTAGTCCTTACAAACTGCATAGACCCAGATCTGCCAGCGCATTATACGATGGCAGATTTGGGTCTATGCAGTTTGCAGTTGGTATGGGCTTATAAGCGAGTATATATGGTATGGCCTCTGATGGTTGGATGCAGACATGTTTCTTCTTCAGATACACTACCTGATCATAATACGTTTGGAGTTCTTCCACTACCTTGTAAATCCAGCCCTCCAGACTGAAAAGAGATGTTAAGAAGAGTCTTTTAGCTTACTGTTCTTAGCACTTAAAGTTCTTCGATATCGTCTGCTTACCAAAACAGAAGTCTGTCATGGGTGATCTCCCCTTTAATTGAGGGATTGGCACTAAATCCCATTATTCACCAATTACTGCATCAGCTCATGCATGACAGCATTCTTATTTTGATATCTCACATATTTATTCAGTTTTGTGTTTTTTTTCCCCATATCTTCGCAATATGCATGGTGTTCTTATCATAAAAGAAGTATATGCTACTAATTTTCTCAGTGAGTTTTGCTCTATTTAATAGATGAATATTTTTTGTCTTAGTTGTTTATCCATTGTATGATAAACCATACTGGCACCATACTAATTATCCCAACACTTTTTGGAAAAGGTGGAATTATGTCATACTGCTCATCTGTTCTTCTCTCCAGCCGTTCATCCATCCAGCCAAATCTCCATTAGTAATGTAGTGCAACTCCTACACCATTGAAAATACAGACTAGAAACTTTGTGATATAATTAGGAATTGTCTGTTGATGTTCACAGCTGCTTTTAAAAAAATTTGATATGACTATCTGGGGGAGAGGAGTGTCAGAGTATGGAAATGGATTTTTGGCAATCTCAAACAATTTTGCAAGTTTTATAAGTGGAGATCTGAAAGTTGGTGTGCCTGGGCCATAAATATAACATATTTAACAGGTTTTATGATTACACCTATGGGTCTTGCCCAAGGGGTGGGGGAATGCTGCCCCAGGGTTACCATTGGAAATTGTTGAAATCCCCACCCTATAGTCACATAAATGTTTGAAGGACATGAGATGAAATTAGACGTATGTCAATTACAAATATGTATCTGGGCATGACGTGGAAACTGTTAAGATCCCCACCATATATACATGTAATGGGCATGAGGAGACAAATTTACCTTGCATACAACACAGGTCTTTGGTTATTCCCCTGGGTTGAGGGCCTGCCCCTGGGTCATAACTCACTAACTGTTAAGTTCCCCACCCTATAACTATAACTAAGTAACTAATTATATATATATATATATATATGCACAGCATTGACTGGCACTTGACCATTCCTAGCTTAGTTATGGCTTATGCACAGCATTGCTGGTACCAGTTTGGGTAATTCATCCCCATGAGGTAATCAATACCAGACTCAGACAGTTCATGATATCTAGAGTAAATTATCGGAGGTCACGATCTCTGAGCTTGGACAGACTTTACTTTAGTATATCACCCTCAACATCCTGCTTCTCATGATTGCAGGAAGATTCAATTTCAGTACACACACACTGGGAATAGAAGATGGAGAGTCACAAACCCTTTTTTCTCTGCTAGATCCGACTGTGTCAAGAAAAGATTCAGCCTTTTGAGCTTCAATAGAGCAAGTCCTTTGTATTTTACCTCCAACATTTTGCTCCTCTTCTCCTATGTTGTTGATGTCTTTCTGTAAAATTCCTGCATCTGTTAACATCGTAACCAAAGAGGACAGCCTTCCTTCAACCAACTACCTCAGTCTGGTCATGCCACTGAGATTTTGCAAGAAGTTTCAGAGTGTCTACAAAGCACATTCTTTGACCACCCCCTGTTGTCTAGAGTTGCGTTTGGTACAGATGTCTCTAAAGACCCATACAAGGCAGACATTCTGCAGCAGGAAGTATACTCTCTTCACCAGAAAAGGGCAGTAGAAATTGTTCACAATAGTGATTCACCAGAAAAGGGCAGTAGAAATTGTTCACAATAGTAATTCACCAGAAAAGGGCAGTAGAAATTGTTCACAATAGTGATTCACCAGAAAAGGGCAGTAGAAATTGTTCACAATAGTAATTCACCAGAAAAGGGCAGTAGAAATTGTTCACAATAGTGATTCACCAGAAAAGGGCAGTAGAAATTGTTCACAATAGTAATTCACCAGAAAAGGGCAGTAGAAATTGTTCACAATAGTGATTCACCAGGATTCTACTCAAGACTCTTTCTAAATTACATGCTTAGTAGAAAGTTAAGACCAGTAATTGACTTAATTTCACTCAGTATATGCAGGCACCCAATTTTAGAATGGAGACCTTGAGGTCGATCCTTAGTGCCATCGAAATGGGAGACTTTGTGGCCATACATTCATATTCCCATTCACAGGTCTTCCAGGAAATTCCTGAGATTCACTTATAGGGATGCCATGTACCAGTTCAGAGCTCTCCCTTTTGGTTTGAATCTCACTCCCTAAGCATTTACCAAAGTCATGGATCAGGTTATGTCACACTTAATGACCATCTCCACTTCTCTGACATTGAAATTGTCTGGACAATATTCTTTAAAAAGACAAGGTGAGTAATTTTGTATGCAAAGACAAGACATTAGATCATGGTTTTGGATTACATGAGGTTCCATCTCAGCAAATGGAAGGACCTTTCATTGCTTATGATGGGCATCATGCTTCAGAATCAGCCACCAGAAATCAGTTTGCACTAATGTCAGTACATCAGACTGGGATGTCCATCTCCTGCCCTCTTTCAAAGAAGTGAGCAGTGTTTGGTCTCTTCAGGAGTTGTTCATGCGCATTAAACTCTTGGAGATGCAAGCTATAGTGAGTGCCTTTGGATCTTGGCAGGAGAATATATCTGGAAGGGATGTGCTGATTCTTTCAGACAACTCTGTTGATGTTAGCTATCTCCAAAGGCAGTGAGAAAGCAAATCTCCAGATCTTTGACTGCTCATTGGGGATTTTCTATGGTCAACAAATCCACATTTAAGTCCACCACATTACAGACAGTCTCAATGTACTATTAGACTCACTGTCCAGATTAAATAGTTGGATTCATGCAGCATGGTCAATGCACCCCTCTATCTTCAGTTGATTTTGTTCACAGTGGTGTCAACCTTTAGTGGGTGGTGTCAACATGTAGTGGACCTTTTTACGATGAAGTGGAACATTCAGCTACTGATCCTGATTGCTCTTTTCAAGTTGGAAAAATGTTGAATAAAAGACCTTTTGAGTCTCGCTGTGGAGCTCCCTAACTCCTCATCTCGAGATTCAAAAGCTACCACAGTCTAGGGAAATGAGATACAAGTTTTATTTATCTATTGCATACTCAGAAATGTGTGAAACTATATAGTCTATATTATTGCAGCATCTTTTGTTCACGTAAGTGAAGTATTTGTTAATCCATTTGTCTTGGGGTCTTTTCCAGAGGTTAATAAGAAAAAGAGCTTATTAAACAAGGTTACATTAAATTAATTAATTAAATTAATTAATTAAAATTAAACTAGCTCAGACTGAACAAAGATTTTAGTGAAGTTAATTTCAGTATAATTTATGAAATAAATCTTAATTTCTGCTTCTTTTTTGAAAGCGGATCTTTTAAATGTTAATTGTAATTCTCTTTGCTCAATCTTGCATATCAGATATCAGAGATATACAAAATAACATATTTGAGACTGACTACAAATTGGAATAAGTATAAAATGTTATAGTTTGCACTTCTTGTCAAGCCTTTGTTAGTGGGTAAGCAATACATAGCAGTCACTTTTCCACTGATGGTGTTAATGTCAACAGTTTCTTCAAGTTTTGATTAAAGTTTTTCATTTACATAATAATTTCATTTACATAATAATTTTATATTTCCTAAACCCTTTAAGAGATTTACATTATACTTGGCATGAATCATTAAGAAGTTAAGACAATTCATTCTGTGACATTCTTGTTTTCCCCTCAAGGTCACAGTCATAGGAAATTATTTGCACAAAGTTCCACTGTTATTTAAGACCTTCTGAGAAAATTTTCATCAGACAGTGACACCCTTTATGATGCACCCATTGCAGATTGCTCTAGTTTACAATCATACAAGCATCAAAATTCCAAAATTTAGAAACAGTATGAAAATCAATACAATTGTGGAATTAAAGTCAGTGCTCTGCTGTTTCTAAATGACATTTCTGAATTTGAATACATGTAGTCCTTTGCTGTGAATCACATAAAAGGTCTGCACCATGATCATACAGGCCTGGCTGGTTGTAGAGTTGAGGAAATACTTGAGCTAGATCAAACAGTGTTGATACACAGGCTCCATGCATTCTTGAACTTACTAGCAATCAATACATAAAGGGTGATGGGGTTTAGAGTTCAGCTTCTTTCATAATTCAACTTGACTCTGGGCAGGGATAAACATGGGAAGGTTCAAAGGGTCCAAATGATGACACGAGAGATTTACTCACTCTCAATCAGTTGAAACTTACATCCAAAGTTTTATCACCTATCACTCATTGTAAGTATTTCTTCCTACTTCAGGTGACACTTTCACAAGAGGCCATTAAACTTATTGGAGATGAAGAACCATCTCTCTTCTGCACCTGGGAATTTTTTGAATTTGAGATTCAATCTACACCAGTCTTGAGAGGATCAAGGTATAAAAAGGGCTAATGTATGTAATTGACTTATTGCAACAGCTGAGATATCCACATCCACTCTCCAGCATAGAATATGCTATAAAATAAAAGTTTGTATGCACTTAAAATGGGGTCATTAAGTGTTTGGATTGTCATGGATCATTTTATATGTGTCTGTGAAAGCTTAAGTTTCTTTTCAGCACTTGAAATTTAGTACTGTATATACCTGCTTAAGTCGGGTTCAACTACAACAGCAGCATAGAACCTGATCTGCTAGTGCATTATGTGACAAGGTCTGTGTTGTTTGTTGTACTGATTACTCCTAATAAACTGCATAGACTCAGTTCTGCCAACACATTATGCAATGGCAGATCTGGGTCTATGCAGTTTGCAGTTGAATCTGACTTAATAAGCAAGTATATGCTGTAATCCCGTTCCCATTTCCATTTTGTATTTGGAAATATACAGTGTGATCACTTACTTTCCTCTCTCCCTGTATCACTCATTCAACTGGATCATGTTTTTGAATTGATTCATAGTCAAGAAGTAGGACACCTTGTTTTTGTTCATCACTTACATGGCCCATTCACTTTATATTTGAAAATTCCAGTGACTGGTAGTCATTACTATTGCTGGCAAGGTTTAGCTACACCAAAAGGTTGTTGAACCAGTCAGGTCTAATGGTCCAGTGACTGCTAGTCAGTACTATTGCTGGCAAGTTTTAGCTATACCAAAAAGTTGTTGGACCAATCAGATCTGATGGTCTGGCACATAGATGATTGTAACTTTACAGTATTTACAGATTTAATAAGTTATCCAATTTGCATGAAAGTTACAATCTGTACTTTACAATTTTAAACAGTTATATTGGACAAACTTTAATATCTGTTCCCTTGCTTTATCAATGGAGGAACCATATAGTGTTATCCCTGTCTGCTTTGTCCCATTCTGTCCTGTTCATCATTCCATCCTGTCCCATCTCTCCATCCCATTGATATCTTCATCATGTAATTTCTTTCCATTCAAAAACTTTTACAAAACTTTCTGGATGGAAGCCAAATTTGGTATGAAGTTTTACATGTAGAAAACAGGTCAAGTTTGATTTTCATTGTTCATGATCAAAATTTGACAGAATTATGGCTCTTGTCTGAGCTAAAACATCGCCCTTGCATATTGAACCAAGTTCTCTTCAGTTGCACCATATTTGCAGGAGCATCTGTGTCAGATGGACATATATCTAGTCTATAAAATGTTGTACAGAGCAGTCATGAAATCCACTAAATTTTTTAACCCACCCAAAAAAGTGAAACCACAGTAGATTTGGGTATGTTTCCTCTCTGTTCAGAACAACAAGCATTTGAAGAATATGATTTTTATCATGTACTGTATCAGTGTATTCTTTTCATTTTCAGCCCTGAGTTTGGTTTCACATCTCAGTACATTGTGAAAGTGGATGACTTTTTCCTGCATTATATTCAGAAGGTTTGTTAGAACTATTAAGCTAAAATTGTAGCTGTAGTCTTTCTGTTAGCAGTTGTTTTTTATTATATACAGGCTGTAGTCTTTCTGTTAGCAGTTGTTTTTTATTATATACAGGCTGTAGTCTTTCTGTTAGCAGTTGTTTTTTATTATATACAGGCTGTAGTCTTTCTGTTAGCAGTTGTTTTTTATTATATACAGGCTGTAGTTTTTCTGTTAGCAGTTGTTTTTTATTATATACAAGCTGTAGTCTTTCTGTTAGCAGTTGTTTTTTATTATATACAGGCTGTAGTCTTTCTGTTAGCAGTTGTTTTTTATTATATACAGGCTGTAGTCTTTCTGTTAGCAGTTGTTTTTTATTATATACAGGCTGTAGTCTTTCTGTTAGCAGTTGTTTTTTTATTATATACAGGCTGTAGTCTTTCTGCTAGCAGTTGTTTTTTTATTATATACAGGCTGTAGTCTTTCTGTTAGCAGTTGTTTTTTATTATATACAAGCTGTAGTCTTTCTATTAGCAGTTTTTTATTATATATAGACTGTAGTCTTTCTGTTAGCAGTTGTTTTTTATTATATATTTCATAATGAGATAGTGAAATATATCAATGGGAGAAAAATATCACCACAGTGGCAATACCACTTTTATCACCAGAGTGGCAATATCACTTTTGGAACTGCTTTCTTTTCCCATTTAGGAAATATATCTGCCCTTATGCATGTTATTCAGATCTGTATTTCCATATTGAGGCCTATTTCATTTATCTTCTTCTGCTTCTTCTTCTTCTCTCTCTCTCTCTGTCTATCTCTCTCTCTCTCTCTCTCATCAGAATGAACAGATCTTAAAATATGTCAAGACTGTAGACCCTCTAGTATATATTATATATTATGTAATCAATAAGGAGGTGCCATGAACAAATGCCTAAAATGAACTCCAAACAGCAAAAAGTAGTCTTCAAGTAGTAAATTTTAAAAAATTAGTTTTCTGCATGAATGATGCAAATTATTAGTGACTGAAATTATGATCTGTTGCTGTTCGATATTCTGTGTCACCCATACAGTATCATGAAGTTTTCACTAAAAACTTTGTATGATATGTATAGATATAACCTCCCAATATAGTTGTCACAGTAGTTATCATGCAAATCTTATTATAACTTCTGCTTCAGAACAAATGGTCATCTCAACATGGGCTTTTCACTAAAACACTTCTTGCAATATGTACCAACCCTGAAATGGGTAATTTTGTTTATGTTTCATTGTAGTTGGTCCTATATTACAATTATGCAGATCTAACCCACAGAGTAGCTGCTTTGGTGTCCATCTTGAAAATCTTCTTATAGCTACTTCTTCTGAATCGGTGGTTGTATCAACATGGGACTTTCACTAAAACACTATAACTGTATGTAGCAGGTCCTGAATAAAATTGTGATGATCTAACCTCCAACATGGCAATCATAGTGGTTGTTTCAGAAATCTTGTTATCAGTTCTTCTCTCTTCTCTTGAACAAATGGTGGCATTGACATGGGGTGTTATTAACATGCCTCTTGCAGTATTAAATTGATCCTGAATGAAAATGGTGTATATCTAACTATCCTGAATGAAAATGGTGTATATCTAACTATCATGAATGAAAATGGTGTATATCTAACTATCATGAATGAAAATGGTGTATATCTAACTATCATGAATGAAAATGGTGTATATCTAACTATCATGAATGAAAATGGTGTATATCTAACTATCATGAATGAAAATGGTGTATATCTAACTATCATGAATGAAAATGGTGTATATCTAACTATCATGAATGAAAATGGTGTATATCTAACTATCATGAATGAAAATGGTGTATATCTAACTATCAGCATGTCTGTGCTGTTGTGAACAAGGTTGAGAACCAGATCTACTTGACCTTGGGGTCAAGTCAAAAGATCACCTTGCATTTTTGTACTTCTTTGAGCTTATGAACACAGTGACTTGTATGTATAAAATGACTTGTGATCTGACTTTGTATTTCATTGTTTTTCAATAAACAAGTTGATAGACAGAACTGTGACATTGATTTCAAGGTCAAAGGTCTTGACTAAGGAGGGTATTTGTGATGTGATTTGAGCATGATAACAAAAACAACTGCAGCATGAATTAGGACAGAAACAGTTAGTAAATTCATTAACCAGTTACCTTTAATGCATTAACAGAACCATTACCAATTAATCACAGTTGGAAACACCTCATGTACAGATTGTGAACTGGCATCAATTACACCATAATCAAAGTTTCCAAAGTGAAACTTGCTGACACAAAGATATTTCTGTCTTTTTTTTGCAGGAGTTCTATTTATACATTCCATCATTAATTATTTTGTCATATTCTTCACCATTTCATGCAGTAATTAGTACCAATCAGACCAATTGTAAGGATCACTCAAATGCTAAGTGTTGAACTTGTGTGTAGCTTGTGTTAAAATGACTTAGAAGCAAAACCATATGTCTGAACTGTCAAAGGAAGAAAATAAGATTCATATGTGTGCTTGTGTGTGTGTGTGTGTGTGCTTGTGTGTGTGTGTGTGTGTTCATAGGCTTAAGTAAAGATGGCATTAGTATTATTCTGTATCATATTGTAGAATAGCAGACTCTGGTACATCTATAGCAATTGACTGCATCTTAGGCAGATGTGTTACAATGTTTCAGTTAATGTTTAAAACTTAATTTGAAGAAAAGGCTGGAAGTGAGAAAGTCCATTCACATTGTCAGTTTGTTTAGATATTTGTTCAGCTTGATGAATATGCTTAGTGTTATGAGGTAAGGAGTGTGTGTCTCAGATAACCAGTTACCAATTTTGAAACCAGTTACTGATAATAGTCAAATTATCAACGGTTATCTGGGTAATTGTTACAGTCCCAGGGCTCAAAATATTAGGATGTTTTTTTTCACTAACCCACAGGATCACAAAGTAAATTTTTTACTGATCCTGCCTAAATTTCACTGATTCTGCTAATATCAAACAGAAGCCAGTTCAGTTTCTTATTCAATATTTGTATTCATTAACTTTAACTCAGAACAATAAAAATTGTATTTCACCACCAAGACTCACGAATGAAGTACCCTGTGCACTTTGGTATTTCTCCAAATACTCAGAGTGCAGAAAGTGCACATCATCACAGCCTCTCCTGGGTCATACTTCAGCCATTTGTGTTAATTTTCCCAGTATTTCTGGTACTTTCTTAGTCTCTACTCTTGATCATATTTGCGATCGCTTGTTCTCTTGTCATCATATAGTTTCTGCCATTTTGGTGGTGGCTACACACCTTATAAATACTTGCATATGTTTAAACATTATGTCACCGCACAATGCATTGAATGTTTATCAAGAACGATATAAATATTAAAACACATTGTTCGGTATAATTCTGGATTATTCATAGATTCAGCAAACATGACCTCTTCCATTTGATCAGTACTAACCTGATACCCTATACCTTTTGTTATCATCAGTAATAAAATTAATACTTGGTGGCAAAACATCAGACTAGTTCCATGTGTGTGAAGACTGTTTTGACAATAATCACAGTAATTTACTTGATGAATGGATGAGTGGTTTAACACCTGTCCACTTGCACCATGAGCATTTATTGTTCCTCATTAGTGTTGAATGTTGGCAGGTACTCAATTAACACAATCAGATCAATTAACCATTAAAGGTAATAAGGATTCACAACCTCTTCTTCACTGTTATGATAGCAACCAGCGGTAATTTTCATTGCTCCAACGGATTAGTGACAACTGGGTTTTAGTGATCTGTCGGCAAAATCACTAACTGTGGGATAGCAGATCAGTGTTAATTTTGAGCCCTGCAGCCTTAGTATGAATGGATTTTTATATCAAATCTAGTTTGTGGATATATCAGAAAAATACCTTGAATGATGTTGGTTCAAGAACCTGATTTTGTCAAATAAATATAATTATGGATTAAGCCAAATTTAGCATGTAGGTATATCTTGACAGTATCTGAGATGAGTTCAGTGATATTCAATTTTGTACTGCATTTGTCTTGTGAACACGTTACTGGTAATTCAAGCATTTAAAAAAATATTTTTTGTTACCAAATTTGGTATGTTGGAGCTTCTCATGAATATCTTAGGTGATTTCAGTACTCAGCAAATAAAAAAGATAAAAAGAGGGAAGAAAGTGACTTGTAATGAATTCTTACAAATTCTTTTCAGCCAGTAGACTGTCAGTCACTTTGAGGGACTCTTGTTTTGGTAATGAAACATAAATGGGAATAATCTGTGATGTAGGTTAAGTAAACTCTAATCCTTTATTCCACATTCAAGATTAGTCGGATATGTTGATGTGGAAGTAACTTCAGTCAGATGAACATAACTAAAACGTACAGTTATATACCAATATAAATATACCAATATCATTGGCTAAAATTGCTACTGATTCTGAAGAATTTTTTTATGAACAATCAGAATATTGACAAAATTATTCTCTTTATATGCTTCTATAAAATATAGTATACATGTACACAGAAAGCATGTTTCTACTGTATTTTATACATTTTTCAAAGGCTTTGATTGTGTTTAACATGACTTCCTTTTCTGTATTTTGATAAAAAATGGTGTTAGCTCAAAAGTAATACAAGTTTCTGAAGCAGTGTATAATCAACTTAAGTCAGGCATGAAATCTCCCCAAAGGACTGTCAGAGTATTTTAAATTTTCAGTTGGTATCAGGCAGGGATACATGCTCATCCTTTTCTTGTTTACCATGCTTTTAAATGAGTTTATTGAATTACCTGAAGCAGTTAAATGTATGACTTATTTTTGTAAAATACATTGTATGTAATAGTAGGTACTGTATATACTCACGTGTAAGCTAATACCAACTGCAAACTGCATAGACCCAGATCTGCCATTGCATACTGTGCCGGCAGATCTGGGTCTATGCAGTTTGTAAGGACTAATCAGTAGAACAAACAACATAGACCCTGATCTGCCAGCACATTATGCAATGGCAGATCAGGGTCTATGTTGTTTTCATTTGGACCCGGCTTATATGTGAGTATATACGGTACTCTGAGCCTGAGGCTTATACACCTGAATTAAAGAATCTTTTGAATTGTGAATTTCTGCTAAATTAAACCACAGGACATGCTCAAATTAAACCACAGGACATGCTCAAATTAAACCACAGGACATGCTCAGTATCTTTGTGTATGAAAAAGCAAATCAGCAAACAACTCAGTTTTGAGGTGAATGTTATCCATCAAGTTCTGAGTATAGATTTAGAAAGAAGGTATCAATAATTTTTAACATACAGACTTGTGAATGCACAATTAGTGAGAATAACTGTGTCTATGATTTTGTTGATCGTTGTAGGAATCCTGCACTTTGGAGTTGCACCAGTCATTTGGTCAGGATTACACCACACTTGCTGCCTGTCAGCTGGTTTTCAGGGAAATATTTGACAAAACACATGGCAGAATACATGGCACTGCTACTCTATCAGGTATAATTATTTGGCTATTGTTACAGCAAGTTCTTAGTCTACTATATATACTTGTGTATAATCCGGGTCCAAATGCAAACAGCATAGACCCTGATCTAACATCACATAATGCGCCGGCAGATCATGGTCTATGTTGTTTGTTCTACTGATTAGTCCTTACAAACTGCAAAAAACCCAGATCTGCCAGCGCATTATGCGATGGCAGATTTGGGTTTATGCAGTTTGCAGTTGGTATTAGCTTATACACGAGTATATATGGTAATCATGTTATTGTCTTGTTTAGTCCTATGTACCATATATACTTGCTTATAAGTCAAGTCCAATTGCAAACAGCATAGACCCTGATCAGCCATTGCATCATGTGCTGGCATATCAGGTCTATGTTTGTTCTCCTGATTACTCCTAACAAACTGCATGGACCCAGATCTGCCAGTGCATTATGCGTAGCTAGATATGGGTCTGTGGAGTTTGCTGTTGGACTCAACTTGTTAGCGAGTATAGACAGTAGTTGCTGGTTTTCTAATTAGGTAGGCATTACTATTACTGTTGTTTCTGTAGAGTTTACTTTCCAGAAGATATTGACTTCATAATACATGGGAGCACACATGCACAATGCATGCAACTTTGACTTGGTGCACCTGGAAATTCCATGGCAGGTGCAATGTCTGCACATAAAGAAAATATAAAATATGAAGAATTCGGGCTAAAGGAAAGACAATTGGATTTTAGCAGCTAAATGAAGCAGTCGGAGTATATTTAAGTATATTTAAATCATAAAATTGCCAGTGTAATGGTCTTTAGATTTGTTCCACGATTCACACAAAACGCACAGAAGACCAGTCTATGACATTAAACATATCAACTTATTGAAGCCCAACATGTCTAACAGCTGAGGATTTGTATAGTCATTGAACAATCGGTCAAATGTTACTTTTCTTCATTGTGGAACCTTCCAAGTCTTTAAATAAGGGCAACACTGATAAGCTCTTCTTATCTCACTGAGAAACAGAAGTAGATCCTGTTTCACCTTTATGAACAAATCTGTTGGTGAAAGTGATCTTTCCAATATCAGCAGCACAGACATGTCAGCATCATTTATGCTTTGTTAATGAGAGTGAACACCCAGTAATTGAGTAAAGTACAATTTTTGTCTTCAAATACCTTATCCTTTCATAATATATTTAGAGTACATCAACTAACTTACAAATCCAGCTCACCCAAGCTGAGAAAGACATTCACCTCATGTTTTGACATTTTTTAGAAGCAAAAAGTGCTAAGTAGTCTGCTAGCCAGGACCGAAGCCAAAGAGTGATCTCCCTTGGATAGAGGGCTTGATGCCAATCCCATTAAATCCCCAGTTTCAACTTCTAATCATGCTTGGTCAGAATGCTTTTGACAAGAGACCTTATAAATATCTTCCACTTTGTGCCTTTTCACCATTGATTGATTCTTCTAATTCTTCTCACCTCGGGGAAGTATTCTCCATAAGTTTTTTGTTCTAAATCTCACTCTATTATCATCATAGATTAATATATTTCTGTTCAATTGACCATATTGTAAAATAAGCTAATTGTCATCATGTTAATTGTCTGCCCAATGGTCAGTAGTACTTAAAGTTCACCTCAGTGCTTGACCTTTTTTAAGATCTATCTTGTAAATGATCATTTATGTCTAGTAATAAGATCATTCCTGTAATTTTCTCTGGCATTTATCTTAATATGTAGTGTCTGCTTCAGAGTAAGGTTGCCCCGGGTGGCAGTGTGATCTAAGGCACTCGCTTTTACAGATTACTCATACATCTCACCTCTGTCCACATGAGTTTAACTCTTTGCTGACAGGGTAAGGGGCCATTGTGTCATGGTCTCCTCCAAAAACACGTCCATCATAGCATATCTCTGATGTCATTGAGGCTAATGTGCCCCTTCTCATTGCATGGAGGTGGAACCTTCTTTGCTGGATGCCTCAAAAGGGATTACCCTCAGAGCAAGCCACATTTCTCATAAGTGCCACATTCCGGGAAAGAAGAACATATTAGTGGACAGTCAGTCCAGGTCGGGCAAAACAGTCCTCACAGAATGGTCTCTTCACCGCTCCATAATGTAGTCCTTTTTCTCATTATGGGGATATTCATATTTTTAATAAATGTTATGCTCACCATGGAGATAATATTGTAACTGTTTTGTGTCTTGAACCTCAAATAAAATTTTAAAACCTTGAAAAAAACTAAAAAAAAAACCTTAGATTTTAAAAGTTTCACTTCTAACCCTGTACTACAGACATTACATAAGTCCATAACACCATGTGCTTTTTAACTATATTGTGTGGCAGTGTATCAGCACATATTGGGCCTTTAAAACAAAATACCATATATACTTCTAAGTCAATTCCAACTGCAAGCTGCACAGACCCAGATAATGTGATGGCAGATCTGGGTCTATGCAGTTTGTTAGGAGCAATCAGTAGAACAAACAACATAGATCCTGATCTGCTGGTGCATTATGCAATAGCAGATCAGGGTCTATGTCGATGCAGTTGGACTGGACTTATAAGTGAGTAAATATGTGTGTAGCCTAGGGTGTGTAACCTTGACTCTACTTTAAAGAAAAAGATGTTCTCAACAACAACTAACTTTTATTATCATTCTCCAAGACCTGTTTGAGAATGTGATCAAATAAAAACTTTACTGTAGGACTTGATCAGAAATGCCTGACAACTAAATGTCATGTATTTTTGAGATTGTATGTCAGCTTGTTGTCAGTCAATAATTAATTTTTAAAAGCAGTAGAGCATAATAAAATACTTTTGTTGGATGAAATTCTACATAAGTTTTCTATACAAAAAGAATTTTTATAAATAAATAGTTTGAGAGAAAGCTATTGAAGGATGGAAGGATAATGCTAAAACTGAAGCAACAGCAAATCTGGAAGCAAAATTGACACATTTTACAGTACATTTAAAAATTAGGTATTTCATTGTTTTCATTTTTGTTACAGCTTTTTATACCTCCTTTTTAATGTCTTTAAAAATAAATTTCAGAAATATCTGATCACTATGTAAGAAATGTCCAGCAAGAGCCATTAGAATTTCAGGCTCCCTGCTACATTTATTGATCCTGTGTCATACATTTATATCGCCAACTTATAGTACAGAAGATTGTGATTCATTAGTAGATAGTGTATAAAAAGGATGATTTCAGTGCACATAACATCTAGTTTTTTTACCCAGGCATTGCAGGAGATCTCACAGGAATTGGGTTTGGGACAGTGGAGTACTGGATCAGACTTAGGGTGCCCATGGAGCAAGCTCTCAGACTGTACAAGGTATTGTTGAGACTGAGCTCTTGAGTTTTAGCTCTGTAATATCAACTTCTTATGACCAAAGTAGAAGTCTAAAGTCATTGAATAAGAATATGATGATATCACAGGTGAATGAGTTGCTCAGGCTGAGGTGATTATATCTGCACTTTTGCAGATATATTGTGATTGGTCATGTCCATCTGTCTCTGTTTCCATGCATCCCTCTGTCCATCTGTCCATCTGTCACTGTTAACCTGAACTTCATCTACAGCAATGGAGGGAGATTGATGGTGTATGAGGATGGGTAGATGAAAATGAGGGTTTTTGGATCCTGGATGCAGCGGGGTGTGGGGTGTGTGGATGTGATGGCTTCCATCAATAGTTAGGTTTATGATTTCCTCTGACAGATCAATTAGATCACTTAATCACTTTAAGATATAAAGAATCCATGGTGGCTTAATTGTTAGCATGCCATACACACTGGGTGTATGTAGTTTGTTTATAGTAATCAGTAGAACAAACAATACAGATCCTGATCTGGTGGTGCATTATGTGACAGCAGATCAAGGTCTATGTTGTTTGCAGTTGGACTCAACTTATAAGCAAGTATTTATGGTATACTCCATCATTAATTTGTTATTATAGTGGTCTTTTCACTTGTATTAATTTTGATGATCACTAATAAAGATAGTTAATGCCCAAAAAACTGTTAATTTAGAATGTTGATAGAATAAGAACTTCCCAAAAATCTTCCAACAAACAGGATTAAAAAGTTTTGTTCATGAAAACTTCAAATTAAATTTGTCATGTCAGCTTTAAATACAACTTTCAGTTGCAAATCGAATCCACCGCATTGTAATTGATATTAGTATCAGTGTCAAGTTTATACAGTGCCATAAGTTCCACTTGTTCTAAATTTGTTGAGTCTCTTCTTTGTGCAGATTTTTTCCATTAAAAAAAAAATGACCAATTAGTTTCTGTTTTTCTTCTTTCTTTGTGTGATTTGATTTTTTTCTGTACTTCTTCCATATGCATTATTACCTGGCTTACACCTTCTTATTGCTGAAGTGTACACATACTGTTCATCTGCTTTGGATTGTTTTTATTTCACTACTTTTCCCACAATAAAATTTCCAGCTGTGAATGCATGCAGACATACTTTGAGCAATAATAACCTTTCTGCCAGGGTCAGTAGTGATGTTCATTAATTTGTCCTGGTTGGGCTAGACAGTATTGTATAGTGTGATTGTGTGTCAACCCTCTCCTGACTGGATTTGAACATTATTTTATAATTTTCCTGTTTCTCTTTTATTTACATAATTTATGTCCATTTTCAAGTAGCTCATGACTTCTTTGTTCTTATCTTTATACAGTTCATAAATTTGAGCACTTTTCTTATGTCATTGAATGCAAACTAATCAAGATTCTGATATAGATATATATTCTTCTGTTGCATTTACCCGATGAACTCGCGTGCAATTTACAGCCAAAAAAGAAAAAAAAAATGCATTATTTTTATCTCTGCTGGTCATAGACCAGAAGCACTTATGGGATTATTTATTGTCCATCATCCATTGTCCATCTGTCTATTACCACAAGTTTATTATCACTTCTCCGCCTAAACTACTTGGAGGATTGCCATTAAACTTTACCACACATTCATCCCATGGTCTGTTTGGTCCTAAATGAAAAGAGTGTTGCTTGGACTGCCATAGTGGCAATCTTGAAAATTTTGACCTGATAGTCATATCAACATTTGGTTTTCACTAAAAGAAGCCTTAAGATGTCTTGAAAATGGTGCTGATCTGATATCCAATATGGCTGTCACAGCAGCCATCTTGAAAATCATGTTATCACTACTCCTTCTAAATGGACAGTCATATCAGCTTGGGGTTTTCCAAAGACTTCTTTTGGTGTCTGGTTTGTCATAAGTGAAAATGGGGCTGGTCAGACATCAAATATGGCCATTACAGTGGCCATCTTAAAAATCTTGTTAGTGCTACCCCTGGGGTGGGTGGGCATGGTGTTTGCTTCCAGGATGAGGGGTGTCTCCTGTCCAGAACATAAATTTTTCTGGGGTTTTTTCTTCACACCTTGCTTCCAATGTATATTTATGGTAAAGACTTCCTGTGATCAGTTACTGTGAACTGGCTTATGCAGGTGAGCATGACACTTTAATTGCTAATTCAACAGACAATGACCTCAAAGTAATCATTGGATGATACTATTTGTGATCAGTAGTAATTCGGAAAGGACTAAAGACATTAATGAATTATAGTTGGATTACTAAAAAGCTTAAGCAGCATAAAACAAATAACATTACTTGCATTCTTTCAGCAGGGTCAATTTGGCTTTGGTGTTTAAAGTTTGTCAGGATGGATTATACTATGTGTGATCAAAAGTAATTTGGAAAGGAATAAAGACGTTAATGGATTATGGTTGGATTAATCATTACTAAAGAGCTAAAGTTGCATAAAACAGGTCAGTTTGGCTTCGGTATTTACATTTTGTTGAGATATCTAAGCATGCGTTATCTCACAATGCTAAAATGCCAAAATCTAAACAACTGAAATTTCACATGAAATTCAATCATGGATGGAAACAGGAATTTTACTGGTTGGAAGCAAGTTCAAAGGAACATGAATATGCATTCTGCTATTCTTATAAAGTCGATTTTAAGAAGAACTTTCCAAATTCAATCCAGATAACACCACTCTTGAGCAGTTCAGGTAGGCAATTGGCAACCTGAATCTACCCACAGGCAGGAAACATTTTAAACTTTGTGGTGGACTCAGTAGAGTTGGACTGACATTGCCGCATTCCAATGCAGACACTGCAAGGACATTTTTTATTCTGAAGAAAATTCAGGCTGACTCCAGAGGAAACATGGCTCCAGTAACAACACATCATCTCCTAAGTGTTGAGATCAACAATGATGAGGACTGCCACAAATATAATCCAGGCAATTATTTACTAAGAAAGGCTAAATATGCTCATGCTGCATATAGGGACAGTATGAAAGGCAACAAGTTACTGTGAAAGGACTCATCTGATGTGATGAGATGATGTGCGCATTTTAATATAGAAAAGGGAAATTTATTCAATAGTTGTTATTTTTGTTCATTTGCATGCTAAAAAATTGGGTTGATGAAAATCCCCTTGATTTGAAATAAAAACTCCTGAACAAATTTTGCAGATCTCCTGGTCTGTCCTAAGCTGATCTCTCTGTTCTGTCACATGTATGCTACCCATCCTGCGTGGATGGTCATATCAGCATGGGGTTTTCACTAAAAGACTTCTTATATGTACATATAGTTTGTCCTAAATGAAAATGGTGCCAATCTGGCATCCAATGTGGCCTACATTAATGCTATCTTGAAAATCTTGTGTTATTGCTACTCCTAAACAGAAAGTCAAATTGAAATGGGGTTTTCATGAGAAGACTTCTTATGATGTCTACTTGGTCCTAAATGAACATGGTGCCATCTTGACTGCCACTATGGCAACCATGGCCGCCATTTTGAAAAACTTTTTATCTCTACTTCTTCTAAATAGAAGGTCTTATCAATATGGGGTTTCAACAGAAGACTTCTAATGATGTCTAGTTGGTCCTAAATTGAAATGGTGCTGATCTTATTTCCAGTATGGCTGCCATGGTGGTTAATTTGAAAAGGTTGTTATTGCTCAAATATATCAGAAATGGATTAAACACTCAACAGTTAAAAAAAGGAAATGGTCTTATCTTCAGTTCCTGGAAATTCTTTTTGGTCAGTAGAGCATCAGTCCCTTCGAGGATGCTTATACCATTCAGGGTAAAACCTATCACTTAAATACTTTTCAGTGGAAAACATTTATATAATTTTCTTTTTACCTTTCATGCAAACAATCTCACATCCTTGTTAATTTTAAGACAGCTCCCAACCAAGCCAAATATGCTTCATGTTATTGTTACCTAATCCATGAACATTTACACAATATAAAAATATGTGGAATGATGGACAGGTGAACTAGGAATTGAAACCACTAATTCACTCAGTGCCAATGTACAGCTGGATTAACAGACAGGTGAATCAGGAAGGAATGGAACTCCAAAGAAGACATGTGAAATGAAGATAATAGAATGAAATACATCCATCCAATGAATGCAGGAGTATTATTTTTAACTTGTCATATTTAACAAATAATCACTTATAAAGCCCTAGGGAATCCATAGATGAACACCTCAATAAAAATTTAATACAGGTATGCACACAGTACAGTATACTGTATTTGAACCTAATGTGGCACAGGTACAACTTTCTTGTATAATGCTTCAGCTCAGCACACTATGTCAATGTGTAGCAAAGTGAATTAGTGTATCTTCTGTACTAGATGGCAAATCCTGCATATTCAAGGAGAAGCCACTCATCAGCATGAGGAGAGTATGAATCAGGTGTTGTAGACTGTATGTTGAGTGTAAGGACTTCGAGCCTGGTTTCATGACATGTCTCTTCCCTGTCCCTGTCCACAATACTTCTGATTGGGATTGGTGGGTGTTTTTTTGAACCAACACAATTCATTTTATTAATTGGATGCCATATAAAATGTTTGTGCATTTCTTTTAGCTGAGGTTGCTGTTCCATAGTGTCAAAACCATGTTTTAGACCTTCAAATAAATAATTAGGAAAGTGTTAATGAAGATAATTGGTGAGTTCAAGCTGCTCTCTAGTTTTACATCCTCCAGTCAGTAGCTGGAGAGCTGTTCGATCCAGTTCACCTTGATCTTATAAGCATGCAGAGTGATTGCTGGCCAACTTTTGTAAATATTATGGTGATCATCGAAAATGTCACTATAGGCATTAGCAGTTTTTATGACATGAACCTTATACATATATCCAGTTCATGACGTCTGTTGGGGCACACAGCTCAGATGAGTTAATATTTCTGGCAAAACTCCTGGCATCTGCATCAGCTGATCTGTGATTGACATTTCTGTTGTCATATGTTGGGCTATGGTGCTGCTGTAGTATGTTCCAAATGGCTAAGCATTAAATCTGGTGAGGTAGACTAATGGTGAGCCATGATGTGGCTGATTGATTCATTCAGTTCTACCATTAAAGGCTGCTGGTGTAAATCATGTTTGCATTACTTGTGGCCATGTTGGTAGTAGCTCCGACTGCCAGAATAGGACTGTCATTACTTCATCACTGCTATTTGATGTTGCATATCCCTCCTACAATACAATACAATATACAATCATATTGTCACACTATTGTCTACTTATGTTAGGCCTAGATGATGAATGTTCAAGTCATTTTCCCATTCTGCACTAGTGCTTACGTCTTACAGAGGTGGATAGTTGAGTTTATGTTTTGATGTGGACCAGTAGGCCTTGAATTTGAAGACAACACAGTATCAAGATGAAATTGTCGCAAGGCATGCTTGGGGAGATCAGTAGTTATTATGATGTCAATGGACTTCCAATTTTTCTTTAATTGCTGAATGATCCAGTTATGTGGATTGTTAAAGTCATATGGCAAAGATCTCTCCATTCGTGATGAGCATGATGCCATTGTTTACCAACAGTGGTAGACTATGCCTTGATGGTCAGGTTAAAGTACCGTATATACTCGCGTATAAACCAATAGCAACTTCAAACTGCATAGACCCAGATCTGCCGTGGCATAATGTGCCGGCAGATCTGGGTCTATGCAGTTTGTAAGGACTAATCAGTAGAACAAACAACATAGACCCTGATCTCCCAGCACATTATGCAACAGCAGATCAGGGTCTATGTTGTTTGCATTTGCACCCGGATTATACGCGAGTATAATCAGTGCTTTGAAATTGCAAATGTGTCATGAAAACAACACAAGAAAGTAATTGGTTCAGGTGCAAAAGGTTTTCCATTGTAAAGATGAATAAATGTATATGTCCATAGGTAAAGTAAAAAGGATCTTTTGATTCAGATTTAACATGCTGGCAATCTCTCAACTCCAAAACAAAGGACTGTCAAGACAAAGATGCTGCACATGACTTCTGAAGCTGCTTGTAATTTGTTACCAATTAATCTATTAATACAAGCTCATGAATATTAATGAGGACTATTATTAGCATTCACACCTTTATAGAAACGATAACAGTTGGGTCATATATTGTTGTATATAAACTATGCTTAAACAAAGTGCAAAAGCAACAATTTTATACCAACTTTCAATTAGATGTTCGTTACGAAAATCTGAAACTGGTTTTATGTTATTTATTATGCTAAATAACTGCAGCTTTGTTAAAACCACTTTGTAGGTGAGTGATCATTGTGGGTGATATCACCTATGGTTATACATAAAGATGAATAAGTTGTTGGAGGCTGGAAGAGTGAATTATCCAATTGATTTATATTTTGAATTATCCATGGATTTAGATTTTGAGTTCAAGGGAGAGCTGTTTAAGCCTTGCACACTATTTACCATGTAAATAAAAAAACTGTTCTGGAATTCAAGCTAGTTTGATTGATCCCAGCTGTTTGAGCCAACCAAGTTCAAGTCAGCATGATTCTGTTGTACACTAGGATTATCAACATAATACAAGAATAGTAGATGGACTTTTGATTGAAGCAAATTAAATGAAATGCAATGTTGCAGCTTGATTGAACTGTCAGGGGGACATTTTATTTACCTCTGTCCTCCTATCATGAACAAGATATGAGGATTTGTTAAATTTAGGGAAACACTGGCAGTTTGGGGTGGAAGACTGTTTCTATGGCTCACTCAAGGTGCAATACTGCAGCGATAATGTAAATCAGTTCTCAAAGAATTTTTTTTCTCCAGACACCATCCCAAAGGAAGTGGTTTAAAAAAAATCACTTGCACTAACTCAAAATCCACATGCCCAAAAAGACAATATTTGTTTACTATTATTTAGATACAATATTGAAACTGCTATACTTCAAATAAAAAAATATAATTATGTTTTAAATTGGCTAATTTTCAGTGTGTGTTTGCCTCTCAAAATAGCGTACATCCAAAAGGAATTGGGTGACCTTGTCTGCTAAATTTTTATTTGATTTGATTTCATGAAAAGCAGTGTTTTTTTAGGTCCTGATGTAAAGCAGTAATCAGTACCAAAATAATTTATGCTTTAAAGTGATTTCAAATGACACTTTGTTCACTCACATTTTAATTCCATTTTAACATAAAGCAATGTTTCCCTCCAGTTCCTGATGTCAACTAGTGTCCAGTTGCTCTTCTATCAATATTCTCCATACTGATTGGATCAGCAGAGTTGATGTTTATAAGCATTTGAAGTGTGTCCTGCTTTAAACAGTTTATTATTAGGGACCGACCATTTAATTTTCAGGGGTTGGAATGCTAGGGATTTTTTTCAAAAACAAATTTGCAGACCCTAAATAGCTTGATAAAAAATACTCTTGCTCTGATTTGTAGGGAAAAAAAAGAAGAAATAATATCCGTAATATTAGTTGGAAAGAAATTATCTTGTGATGAAAGAAAGAAAAATATTCTGGCTGAAAAAGACTCCCCCTCCCCCCATCTACCCCCACCCAAATTTTTTTAAATGGTTGGACCCTTATACTCTTGATATTGATCATGAGACTGACCTCTATTCACTTTCTGCAGTAGAGGGGATCACAGCTAAGGGACCGACTATTTCATTTTCTGGGGGGGCCTGTGATTTTTTAAAAAACATTTCCAGCCCCCGAAAAACTTGAAAAAACTTCTCTTGCACTAATTTGTTGAAAAAAAGACCTTGTTCTGTTCATCATTTTAGTTGAAAAAAAATTGCCTTGTGATCAAAGAAAAACAAATATCGTGGTAGGAAAGAAAATCCCAGTCTCCCCCCCCCCCCCCTGAAAATTAAATGGTCTGTCCCAAACATGATTTCCAACACAATTTCACAATTTCTGCATGTTCAGGTGTGAAATTAGTAATAATTGTGGCATACACCTCAGCTCTTGCAACCTCTGACTGTTTCTATGTCTTCAGCTTTGCCTTTAGGTCAGTGTATAGTCCATGTATTTCATCATGATCTGTAAGGGAGAGTATTCAGGGGGCTTAGAGTAATTTCATTTTCTGAATGCTGCTAAAATCTCCACATGTTACTCAAAGTTGAAAACAGAAATGAAGTCAGAGAGCTATTGGTCTTTTTTATATCGATCAGTAAAACAATTGCTTCAAGCTTTGTAATTAGTTTGGGTTAAAGTTCTGTGGATGTGTCACAATTAATGCAATTATCTCTGCTCCTTTAGGGAGAAAAACATTGCAGTAGATATTTTTATTAATTGGTTATTACTAAGCTTAATTGGCAAAAAAATCGCATTGGTACCACTCAAAAATTTAACCAGTGGTGCATTACCCTGTAAGCATGAGCAAGGGTCAACTTATTATTATTCATGAAGAACAAGTGAGTGCTAATTATAGGTAACCAATGAAATACAGAGAACATAAATAGTACTGTTCCCCATTCATATGTCATGTGCCTAGCTTTGTACACAAAGTTTATAGTTTTTGATACAAGTAAACGGATGATTTTCATAAGGGGAAGGAACCTACAAGCAGAGCCCCAGGAGGGGGCTGAATATTTAAAATTTACCGTTGTCTTTCAAGAACTTCAAAATGAAAATTCTGCATTTTGTTGGTGCACTCAAGGTTTCTTTTAGGCAAATTTGGTCACATTTTGTTTTTACATGCCCACTGGTGACTCAGTTACAATACAGGAAGGGCACGATTAAGACTTAGAGGGGCTCCAGGCATTGGGGCATCAAATTTTTGAGCTGTTAAAATGAAATTTTTTCCTTGCTATTTTACTACTAAAACGTAGAATGTAATAATTATTTCAAATGCCATCTCCGTTTATCCACCAGAAACTTCATAGTAAACATTGAATGCTATTTATCCCTTCCCTTTTAAACATAATATGTTTCAGGGATAGAGTTAATTATATTAAATACATCAATCTAAGGTTAACCAAGACATATTTCCCGTATGTTTGGGAAAAGGATAATCTGATAAGTTGTTGGAGATGACCTATAGAATCATAAATCTATACATTTTATTGTTATTTCTGTTTTATTTATTTTTATTAGTATTTTTTAAATATTTTTCTTTATGTTCAAATTTTCTTAGTGCAGATAGGTTTGAAACTGTCTTGATATTTTTATGAATGTCACTTAGTAGGCCTTAACATGTTGAATACAATACTACACTTTTTGTACCTCCGTTCCAGGAGAGGACCAAGGCTTTGGGTTATGTGACAGCCAACATGAGGGCCACAGACCAGGCCCTGCAGGCTTTGGATGAGAATGCAGCCATGAGACCCAAAGACAATGTTAATGAACTCCACATAAAAATCATCAGATGTTCTGGGCTTAGAGCAAGGAGGGAATGTATGTCTTATCCCTCAGATGCAATTTAGCCTAGATATAAATTCAATTAGATTTGATGTATTTTTCATGAATTGTTTAAAAATACATTCGCACGAAATTAGTGCAGAGTAAATTAAATTGGTGAAATTGATAATTAATTAAATATTGTAAGAGATTAGCCTGGGTGTCTGTCTTGTTTCATCTTTTGCTATCACTTTCTACAATCATGAATCCAGGCCTAGTGATAAAAGGAAGTGAAGTGAAAACAAGTCGGGGCACTAGGGACCATTAGTGTTGGTTAACCTAACAAGGAAATGAAAACATACGATTGGTATTTCATAAATATATGGTAAACACAAAAATGTTTGTTTCACTAAAGAATGTTGTCAGATCAATTAATGTTTATTGGTTTAATTATTAAATTAAAATTAATATTAGGAAATTATAAAGTATAAAGATATTCTTAACAGCCTGTATTTTAAAGTTTATTGAATAAGCATTGATTATATATTTATAATACTTAAATCTCCATCAGTGAGAATTTATTTAATGATTTTAGTATTCACCTAGTAATTACCGTATATACTCACATATAAACCGGGTCCAAATGCAAACCACATAGACCCTGATCTGCCGGCACATAATGAGCCGCCAGATCAGGGTCTATCTTGTTTGTTCTACTGATTAGTCCTTATCAACCGCACAGCCCCAGATCTACCGACTCATTATGCGACAGCAGATCTGGGGCTATGCAGTTTTCAGTTGATATTGGCTTATATGCAAGTATATATGGTAATTAATTAATTATTTTAGTATTGGCATGATATTAAAGATAACTTGCTCATGGCTGATATCTATGGATTCCTATCAAAATATGCAGAACTTCGACTCCAAGACCTGACAGGAATTCTTTAAGGTGACATCATTGTTTTGAGGAGTTTTGTTCAACAAAAACAATCAACTATCTTTAGCTTATATATAAATATATCAGTCAGTTACCATATGTACTCGCTTATAAGTCATATCCAACTGCAAACTTTATAGACCCAGATCTGCCATTACATAATGCACTGGCAGATCTGGGTGTATGCAGTTTGTTAGGACTAATTAGTAGTACAAAACAGCATAGACTCAGATCTGCCAGCGCTTTATGTGCTTCAGATCTGGGTCTATGTTGTTTGCAGTTGGATACGACTTATTTACCGTAGGTTTCATTATCAACAAAGCAGTCATCACTATCAGTCAGTTATATGTAGACTTCAGCTGTATGACATCATTATGTTGATGAACCTCACTTGTTTGACATCATTTTGTTGATGAACCTCACTTGTTTGACATCATTTTGTTGATGAACCTCACTTGTTTGACATCATTATGTTGATGAACCTCACTTGTTTGACATCATTATGTTGATGAGCTTCACTTGTTTGACATCGTTATGTTGATGATCCTCACTTTTTTGACATCCTTATGTTGATGAACCTCATTTGATAATCTCAACTTTCCACAGGGATAATATCTAAACATCACCTTTTAATATAAAAAAAATCCTCAAGTAGTGCAGTTTTTACTGTTTTCTCATCAGTCTGAGATCTTGCAAATTTTGTGTGTAAACAGTCCAGGCAGTCCAAGACTTACTGGGTGGCATAATTTGAATGATTATTGGAGCTTTGGCTTGTAAGACTGCATAGAAGAGCTGTCATGGTACACAATCCAGCATTTTTCTTCTCGGAATTATGTTGCTGTGTTTGCACTATGAATCTGAATGAAATCATTGAAATATTGTGTAGTTAAAACTATAAAACTTGCCTTTCCAAAATATATATCTGCCTACCACTGTGAAAGTTGTAGTCTGAGAGTAATATAATTTTAATACCATTTTGACCATCTTGCAGAAAGAAACGTGACATGTGCAGATTGTGAAATATTCGTCAAAAATATGAACTTTACAATTCATCATTATTTTAAATTCAGCAATATCCAGCATTCAGAACCATGGCAACCCAAAAGTGGCAAATGATTTTGAAAGATGATTGTTACAGAGTCATGTAGTAAATCGAAACTAAACATTCCTATAACTTCATGTACAAATTGGTCGATAGCAGGATGTCTGGTTCCATTTGCAAGATGGTGTATGATAATACTTTTTTTTTTTAGCAATTTAAATAAAGTAAAATCTAAAAAGGCAAAGCATTGTGGGCCAAAATTTGCTGGTTCAAGTTTTCATAAGCTTTGAGTTTTCCAATGTCACTGAGATGAGAATGTTCTGCAGTGGGGATTGTGTGAGTCAGTGAGTCATTTGGTCATTTGAGTGATGCTTAGTATTCAAGTGATTGATATATATATATATATATATATATACACACACACATATATATATACACATATATATATCTGGTATCCTGAAATTCTTATTGCTCTGGCGAGAAATTTTGTCCCAGAACTGAATGAATTTGAAAATTAAAACAATCTTACTTATTTGACAGTGTGGTGTGGATTTGATTACATTGATGAATGTCTATATAATTCAGATAGTTGTTAAATGCTTGCATAGTGGAATAATTGCTTACTTTTCTTACTATTTGTTTTAGCTGTTCAGCCCTCACCATACTGTGTGTACCAGTTCTTTGATTATAATGACCGTGACACAGCTATTGTATCTAACTCGAACAATCCTGAATTCAATGATCACAGGACTTTCCCAGTGCCTATGATAGAGGAGCTAGACACCTATCTTAAAACAGTGGTAAGATGACCCATATCCATTCTTAGCTACTGTATATACTCGCATAAACAAATACCAACTGCATAGACCCAGCATAATGCGCTGGAAGATCTGGGTCTATGCAGTTTGTAAGGACTAATCAGTAGAACTAACAACATAGACCATGATCTGCCGGCGCATAATGCAACAGCAGATCAGGGTAAATGTTGTTTGCATTTGAACCCAGCTTATACGCAAGTATATATGGTAGAACTAAGATCAGTAAGAACAGAAATTTGCACCATTAGGGCAAAAAGCTGTTTGTGTCTTTGGAATGGCTTGCTTTGTTCAGAAAATTCCTCCAGTATGGCAGATAGCACCACAGAGCATGACCTGAGTGTGCTGAATTTTGAGATTTTTAACATAGTTATTTTGTGAATTGGAATTAAAATACTATTTACGTCTCAAAAAATGTCAGTTTAGTGATTATGAGTGTAGAGTAAAAAGTGTTGAAAAATTATCAGTCTGATCAAAGTCAGGTCTTGCAATTCTCCTGTTTTTGGCACCATAGCAAGATCTGACAATGTCCAATTTTGGGGTCATGTTCAGGTGACCTTGTGATTGGCCAATTGAATAGCAGATTACAGAATTCTGAAATTGAGTTGTTTTATTTTGTATGTATCGATTTCAAATAAAATGTATAAGAAGCTCAGATGCCATGGAGGATAACAGATGCACCCATTGAGTGTTATATTACATCCAAAAGGTGTACCTTATAGATGCCATGGAGGATAATAGATGCACGCGTGAGGTGTGATTTTATACCCAAAAGATATACCTTGTAGATGCCATGGAGGAGAATAGATGCACCCATGGAGTGTGATTTTACACCCAAAAGGTATACCTTGTAGAAAATACATAATATATTATCTCATATTTAAACAAAATTCTAGGAATATCATTGGTCAGTTATCAAGATCTAAAATCTTGTATTCCAGTTAAAAATTACTCAAGCTGGTCTATGTAAGAACTCCAGGAAGGTTATAACTAGATCATGTGACTTACAAGCAGGATGCAAGTAAGTCACATGAAACTGGGAATACACGAATTGGTTGAAGAAATGGCAGATAACATCCACTTCAGAAGTTACAATTCAGATATCTCATTTATCATCCAAATATAATATATGATTTTATTATATATGGAAATGAATTACTGTATGGTTTCATTATAAGTGGAAATTATCCACCAAAAGAAGGCTAGATATTAATTAAACAATGCTGATTTGTCAGTCATTCAGAGAGGTTTAGGGGATGGGGACCAAAGGGAGGTAACTGCTACAACTTGAGTCTTGTTTGTAAACAATCATCTGCACAGCAAACAATGGCAACTAAGATATTCTGATGTAATATTCTTTCGACAAGTAAGTTTATGTTGGATTTATAAGGTAGAAAAATTCATTATATGGTAGAAGACCAAGGTGTACGGTATATTATGACCATCTTGAATTCTATACAGGGTGTATGGGGTTAAAGATGGTCATAGCATTCCCTACACCCCAGTATACTAGCATGTAACTAATAATTTGCAGTAATACAATACATTCCCTTTACTAAACAACTTAAAATTGCTTGTTTTTAAAAAAAAATTGCTAATTAACTTATACCAAACTTGGTCGACACCTTTTCAAAAGCATGTTCTAGATATAGGGAGGTTGCTGTCTTTGAAACAGACCTACATTTCAGGTACAAGAGTACATTTTATTGGTTTAGTTTTTCCAGCAGTTATGTATTTCATTAAAATAGTAGCATTTCAAATATTTGAGTTGGATAAAATTCTTAGTCCAATCTTAGTCTCATAGCTTCTGTCTTCTTAGCAAACTCGTCAATGGATTAAATATATATCAGTCTTTATTATAAACTTTTGTTTTTGTTGCCACATACTAACCAGTCAGTGTAACTTGGCTGACAACAGAATATTTGAATTCACCATGGAACATTTTCCCCATTCTCTTGATTAGATGCATCAAAATTATTAGTAAACAGTTCCTATATCATGATCATCCAAATTAGCAACAGAATAATGTAGGCTTTATGTGGCTGAAAAATACCACATTTCTCCAATGATAATTCTAGGGGGTCATCTGATAACTTTGTTTTATAAAAGTATATTTCTTCAGTTGATGAAAAAGCTCAGAATAAACTGGGTATCAATAGGGTAACAGCTGCTTGTTTGTTATTACAGGTGTACATTTAGTTATATTACTGCTATGTTTTACTGGTTCTCTTGCAGCCCTTGAAGATATTTGTCTTTGATGACACAGACCCTGAACAGACAGCCTATCTGGGTATAGCAGACATCCCTCTGATACCACTGGCTCATAATAAAGGGGTTACAGGGATGTTTGAGTTAAAGGGGCCAAACGGCAAAGTGAACGGAACAATAGAGGTGGAGCTTAGATGGCAGTTTACTTACGTCCCACCCAAGTCTATGAAAAGTGGATCAACTCAAGTGAGAATAACATAGAAGTAAAAGTCTGTAGTTTCAAAAATGTCGTACTTTTGATTCATTGGTACATCACATTGTGAAAGGCACTGATTTCTGTGTATATTTAAATTCAGAACATTGAATAGATTCTTCTGGATTTTTCCTTTAACCAAACTGTTGTAATTGATCTGACACAATTCTTTTATTTAAATTGAATCACTGTTAACTCTTTGCAGGAAGTTTTTGCCTATATTTAAATATAAATATACATATAATGAATGAATTAAACTCTCTAATCTGTTTCATTTGTGTCATTCTATTGCGCATTACACTGATTGGTATTTGTGTCAATTATAATTATGGTTCATGTATGTGCCTTGCATTTCTATTTAGAAATACAGTGGTTGTTTGTGCATGTAACTGAGTGTCAGTTTAAGCAGGCTTAGTGAGTGGTTTCCTGTGCAGTTAAGGCCCTTTCCTTTGACCTTTCTCCATCTTTCTTTTCGGGGATGAATGTATGGCAGAGTGGTAAATGGTACTGGTGCATAGATGATTGTTATTGGTACTTTGGGGCATAGGTTCAATTCTTATTTGGTATGAATTACAACTCTCAAACCTGTTTGATTACATGTATGTAATTACACCTCATGCATCAGTCCCACTAAATTTTGCCCTTTTCAATTTGAAAAGCAATTTTAAAATGTCTAGAATCATCATAACAGATCAAACAATTCTGATGTAACCAATAATTGTGTTCACCTTAGTAACCATTGTGCCATATTTTAATTTATCTTTTTTTATTTCCTGGTGTTCCAACACACTTTTGAGCCCAGCAAACTTTGTATGATCCATATATTAATTATTAATAGATATATTTTAATTAAGAAAATCAACCATTACAGTCTACAACACATTTATCTTTAATAAAATTTGTTCATGTTTTCTGGTCCATATGAAATGGGACTGTCAAATTTACAATATTTGCTTGTTCATCAAACATTTTAAAGAGTATTTAGATCATTTATATTGAGATTGAAATTGCCCTTTTTAAGAAGGAAGCAGCTCCTTTAGATGTACCAGTAAAACTCACTGCCAGTGAAGACACCACCAGGACCACCAATGGTGCATCACGGAGAATAGCAGCAAAGTTTTCTCATCCCAGTGCTACTTCAACTCCCATGCCCAGACAGGAACGACCTGAGAAAGATACAGTGATGGCATCACCACAGCCGCATAGGGTACAAACAATTCCAATAAATCACTTTATTAGATAATTGTGACAGGACATTTTTCGGTCTTTTTATCATGACAATAATATTTGTTGTCTTTTGCCCCAGAAAGTGCCGTATGTACTCACGTATAAACTGATTCCAACTGCAAACCGCATAGACCCAGATCTGCTGTCGCATAATGCGCTGGCAGATCTGGGTCTATGCAGTTTGTACGGACTAATCAGTAGAACAAACAACATAAACCCTGATCTGCCAGTGCATTATATGACGGCAGATCAGGGTCTATGTTGTTTGCATTTAGACCTGATTTATACACAAGTATATATGGTATCTTCAGTTTTAAGTTGTACATAATAGGATACATAATGTAAAAAAGACACTGGATCAGTTAGTATTCTCACTGTGTCATTCAGTTAAGTACTTCTTGATTCTTTTGTTTTTTGCTCTTTCTCTTTTCTGGAGGAAAACCAGGAATGATGAATAGGACCTTTCCTTTTGTTCATCCTTTCATTCTTCTGTTCTTTGGTCTGTAGATTCATCCTTAAAATTCTTCTGTTATTGTTTTTACAGAATTTCATTTGTTTGGGGGATTATTTGTTTTAATTATATTATTGACTCGCAACGAAATTTTTTTATGTGCAGCTTTTTATTGATGAGATCTTGGATGTGTTTGCTTGTCAGCATTCTACAGTATCATTTAGAGGAGTTATGGTCCATGATTTTGTTACCCAGCCACTTTTGTTTCTGCAGCATAACTCAATGTATCATTATTAAATTTCAATAAAATCTGATGTAAAGCTTCTGTTGATGAGAATTTTGATGAGTTGTCAACATTCTGCATCTTCATTTCATTTAGTCATGGCCCCTAATATACTCCTTTCATTTGCACTTAGTAAATTTCTTTCCAATTGATTTTTATCTTTATATTGATAAGATTGCAAATGAGTATAATTTTCAGCATTTGGTGTCAGTACTTGATGTAGTTAAGATACAGTTGATTTTCCAACTCATTTTATTTTCTAATTAGTAATTATCTCTTTATTTCCATTGGATATTAATTACCACATATACTCACGTATAATATAGGTCCAAATGCAAACAACATAGACCCTGATTTGCCATTGCATAATGCACCAGCAGATCAGGGTCTATGTTGTTGGTTCTACTGATTAGTCCTTACTAATTGCATAGACCCAAATCTGCCGGCGCATTATGCAACAGCAGATCTGGGTCTGTGCAGTTTGCAGTTGCTATTGGCTTATACGCGAGTATATACAGTAAACTTGATGCGCTACAATATAATAATGAGAGCTCAGATGTGTATGATTGTTGGTATTCATGATTATCAATTTTTGGCCTCTGTTTTGACTCAAAATTGAATTAAAAGTTCCATCAGCACACATTGAAGGAAGTGTATAGGAATCACCTTTTCTCTCCATCTGTCTGTCTGTCCATCCATTCACACTTCTTTTTACAACCAAACCTCTGCAACTCTTACATGTAAATATTGCATCTGCCCTTTTTCCACCAATTTTAAATCTGCACTACAGCACAGGTCCTTGTAACCAGTATACCTCAGGAACCATTCAGCACATTCCAATACAATTTGTTGTGTATATGGTCTTATAGACCTAGATGTGCCATTTGGGGATTTTGGCTCATCAGCTCAATTATGGATAGAGTTATGGCCTTTGACTATTAACTTCATATTTTCAAATGTATTTTGCTTGTAACCAGAATAGTGCAAGAACCATTCAACATATTCTGATGCAATTCGGTATGAACACTGTCTCATAGATCTTGATAAGCCTATTATGGGTTTTGTCTTGTCAACTCAGTTCACGATAAATGTATGGCCCTTGTCAATTAACATATCTTCATATGAGGTGTTTACTTGTAACCAGCACATTTCATGAACCAATTAATATAATCTGTTGCAAGTTGATATGCACATTTTCTTATAGATCTGGATGTGCCTTGTATAGTTTTGTCTTGTCCACCCCAATGTTGATAGAGTTATGGTTCTTGACACTTAACTTCAGAGCTTCACATGGGATGTTGCTTGCAACTGGCATATCTCAAGAACTATTGAACATATTCTGATTCAATCTGGTGTGAATATTGCCTTGTAGATTTACACACGCCTTTTATGAGTTTACTGTCATCTACTTCAATTTGGGCAGAGTTATGCCCCTTTTTGAGCAAATTCTGTTTTTATATGAAAACTTGGAATGTTGCTTGCATTCAGCATAACATGGGAACCATTTAACATATTCTGATGGATGTAGGAAGAACATTGTTTCTTAGACCTAGATGTGCCATTTATGATTTGCCTCTCTTCTACATCATTTTAGACAGAGTTATTGTACTTCCCAGTCAACTTTGTATCTTTGCATAGATGTTGTTTGTACTCATCATAGCTCAAGAACCATTCAGCATATTCAGATGCAATTTGATGTGAACATTTTTTCATAGGCCTAGAGATGCCTTTTATGGGTTTTGTTTTGTATACTCGATTTTGAAATGAATTATGACCCTTGATGATCAGCTTCATATCCTTTACATGGGATGTTGCATGTATTGATGAGACCTTGAAGGAGTTGGATTTTAAGCTTTCCTTGTCGTCATTTAGAGGAATCATGTCCCATTGATGCCAATCTTCTCCTAGGTTTGGTTTCCTTATGCAAGATCCTCTGTTTAAGGACCATCGAGAGCTAACTATAGCGAGATTGTTGTGATGGAGGTCCTTTGTGATGCACTCATTGCTAATAGTTATAGTTTTAACTTTTTAAGTAAGATTTCAAGCAGTTCAGATATCAAACTCTATGAAGAAGCTTTTAGTGTCCTGCTTAAAATCTTTTCCCTTTTGGTGTCTGCAAAGTTGGGATAGCAATGCCATGAATTTGCTTGTATTTTTTGCCATTAAATCTTCCTGTAGATGAGATAAACAAAATTGCAAATTGAATTGAAAGAATGAAATGAAATTTCACAATGCTTATTTTGTATAACAGAAAATATTAAGGATGTTTGTTGGTGTTTATGCACCTTCTTTGCACAGATAGAGATGGCATAATCATGATATTATATCAGCATTATTACAGCAAAGTAGCATGGCATAATTGACCATATGTAAAGAGCCATTCACGCTCAAATGTGCTTGATCAATTAACACACGTTTAAGCAACACACATCATACACAAAAATTCAGTTGAATCAGAGTTGAAAACTGAAATGGCATAACAACAGTGCAGCACATAAAAAGTGTATGCATTAAGCTCCTTTGATTTTTATTTCTTTTCCCTTTCAAATTTCAGTAGTTGTTGCATTCAAAAGCTGCTTGATTAAAGTAGGTTTGAAAGAAATTTTCAGTCCCTGCAAACACAAGAACAAACTTTTAATTTGTACAGTATTTTATTCCAAATTTAAAATTAGGTACTTAACAGTAGATGTTTCTGTTATGTTTGTATATAATTCAGCAATGACATTCAGTTGAATGTTGTGAGATTCTACATTCAAATGGTAACTCAGAACACTTGGTGACTCATTTATTAGGTAAAAAACATATAGAAGTTTGTCTTCCAAATGAATTTTCTGAAATAAAAAATACATTCTATTGTAACTCTATGGTCAGTAGGTCTGTATATACTAGTAGTGCATCTTAATAGAAGATTATACATAAAGTTGTTTCTTAAAATCACACACAGAATTAGGTGACTGTAGCAGAGACCTTGAGACTCAAGGTGTGCTTTCAGGTGAATTAATGCAGTTTTAGATGGCTATTTCACCCACTTCAACTGGTTTTGTGACCACTGGTATCAACTGATGAATCCAAAGAAGTTTCAGTGTATTACTGGTTATTCCAATCTGTTTTAGCAATTGGTTCTTGTATATATGATGATTGTATCTCAGTTTTGTGCAGTCAGTGGTAAAATGTCCGATAAGAATCTACTTTGGTTCTTTTTTTTTTCACCACAAAAATTGCAAAGAGTGAGTTAAATTGTTGTCTGTCCTCTGCTGTCAATTTCCTGTTAACTTTAAATTATATTTTCTTTTTTTATAGAGTGGATCTTGGAAGGTATGACTAAGTTCTGTTGCTGCTTTTGTATTGATTGCAAGACAGTTAAGCTGGATCACTCTGGTTAAACCAGCTCTATACTGGCGACAGTTTGAATAGAGATGTTAACTTGTATGAAACGAGTGTCACTTCCATGACAGCTATTGAACTCTTTGATACACCTCTCCCTCGATAACTCATATCCTGATAACTATTGAACCCACTTATAACACAGGGTCAGTCATGGATCCCATTTTTTTCCCTAGAAAATACCTCTATGAGTTGAATGTGAAGATAATCGCGATCAAAATTGGTAAATGAAACCTTGATATACCGCTTGTTTTATCATCAAATTCGGCAGTTAGTGCCCAGAAATTTAGAATCAACATTGTGAAAATTTGCAATTTTTATAAGAAATCACATACTTTGTTAGATTTTCTTGGAAAAAGTATTTTCTCAATACACTGTAAATAACAATATGCTACAAAAATATCAGTCAAGTAAAATGTCAGTAATGCCTACTGGTGGCATTACTTTAAGGAATAAATACCAATTAAATAAGTCTTGTCAAGTGAAATTCATGTTTCAGTTTTATCTTTTAATTTAGTTTCAGTGTAATCGTGATAAATATGACATTCCCTCTTGTATTCAAACATGAAAAGTGTTAATCAACAGCCACAGTGATGCCCATGAATGTTTCCATGAGAACCTAATTAAGTAAGGACCGTTTTTAGATCTCTGAGTTGCAGAACTGTTGGTTGCATTGTTACAGTCAATTAAAAGTTGACCTGTATTGTATTATCACATTAATTAGTCTTTTGTATCAGATCAACTAAACAAGGCATACATATCCTAGCTGAGTAAGAGCTGTGGTAAATCAGTTCATTTCATTTGACTATTTCAACACTGTAAGTACATGTAACTTAATTAGAGTATCTAACATTAATCAATGGTTTATCATACTCATTAGCAAATGTGATCAATGATAACAAAGGAACCAAGTGAAAGGTGTACTAGGTGCATGAAAAGCTTAGTTTCACAGATAGGGTTCATTATGGAGAAGGGAGTTGCAAAGTTTATAGTGAACTTAAAATTGTTTTATTCTGAATCTACAATAACTCTAGAATGTATCCACATTCACATGCAAATAGAAGTGATGTAATACACAGTATTTTCACTGGTACACATGCGATGTGTGTTGAAACCACTTGCAAAAATGTTATAAACAGTCTTTCAGAGATTGGATACATGTATATTGAAAATAAAGATAACTGATACAGGAAAAGCGAAGAACTTCATTAGAAAAAACTATTTATTGACAATTATTCTCAACACGAATATTATAAAAGTATTCGACCACTTAATCACCCCCACCCCACCCCCCACCCCCCATCCCCCTCTTTCCACTGTAAATGTCCATCCCTTTCTTAATTTTTCAGAGGTCCCTCAGTAACTTGTGCCCTCAATTATGCCATCGTCTCTGTTTCTGGAGCCCATTTTGCATGAGTTATCAAGGGAGAGGTGTATTTCATACCACGAAAAATTAAACTGTTCTGTTGAATCATTTTAAGTGTAGGGAATTGGCATTAGCTTAATTTTGACATCTGGTTGCAGTTTCATCAAAACATCTTGAAATGCTAAGTCTAGATTTAGAGAATTGGATGGGTTAAACATAGGTTAGAATTAGATACCTGGATTCTAGACGTAAATCCAGACTCAAGTTCTTTTTATGAAATCCAGACCTGGTTGCATCACCAAATTATTTATGAGACTTTAGTGTATCATGAAACATTTTGTATGCATACTGAAAAGTAGAAGGTCATGCAAGTTCAATATCTATCACAAGTGAGACCTTTAATTTTCACAGGGAACTGGTATGCCTGTCAAGAGGAGATTGTTAGAGGCTGAGGATGTCCAGAATGACACAGAGTCCCTTGTCAATGATGCAGTGTCCAGGGTTGTCTCAGATATCTTGCCATCTGGTCTTGATTCCACAGGTAGCAACCTACCCTATCCTTTTTTATCTCTATGTAAAAGTATAGATGATGTTGTAACAACTTGTACTCAGCTTAGTCTTCATGCTTAGATGTCGATCTTAGGTAGTTCTTGAGGTGGAAGAAATTTGATAACTCTGGCAGGAAAAAGAACTGTGGCCAAAATGTACCCTTGCATGTGGCAGAACTGGGAATTAAACCCCAGACCACTATTAGATACTTAACAAGCATGCTGTCACTGTGTTATATAAGCCCAATTCATTGTTTTTATAGCTGTGTATAATATGGTTACATCAGTGTAGTAATCTTATTGTATGATTTAAGGCAGCATGGTGTTGTCAATCTTTTTTGTGATCTCTTGAACAAGATACCTGAGTATTTTTCCATTGACAGAACCGTAAAGTTGTTCTCATTTCATCTGAAATTAATTACATGCATTGATTAATTTAAACATTTTGCAAGCCTTAATTCCATTCGTTTGACACATTTCATATCTAATGAACACTATTGTATATTTACTGTATAGTTAGATTACACTGATTATGAACTTGCTTTCTATTTTATTTTATTTTAGAGACACCCAGACGATCCACTGAGGAATCCCCAAAATCACTACCACCATCTGTCTTAGAAGGTGAGTGGTAGATTATTGCAGGTTATTATAGCATTAGGGAGGAATCCTCAAAATTACTACCACAATCTGTCTTAGAAGATGAGTGATACATTATTGCAGGTTATTATAGCAATAGGGAGGAATCCTCAAAGAGGGTCAAAGGTCAGAGGTAAAGGTCACTGACTGAAATAAAAAAAATGGTTTCTGCACACGAATTTTAGTTATCTACAATGTACTGTTCATGGTATTCTTGTTTGCAATTCTCAATATTTGCATTTTTAGAACTTAGCTTTTAATTAGCACCATATAGCCAGTATTGTGCTGATGTGCTGTTAAACCCTATGTATACATACATACTTACCTGCCTACCTACCTACATCTCGAGGCTGTAACAAAGATTACTACATATTGGCATTAGACTTGCACAGTGAATGTATCATGCCATGAACAGTTGTCACACACACCAAAACTGGGCCATTGTGACCTACTTTTCAGGATTTAGGTAATTATGTCAGGGTTTTAATTCAATACCTTTTCAACAAACTTACACTGAGAATACATCATGGAATGAAGGTGTGTTGCATATAAAAACTATGTCACTGTGGCCTTCTCTTCTGGGTTTATTAAACATTGCTCAAAATTCGTGTGTGTCTTATTTCAATATTTTTTCACCTATTGCACCAAATGAGCATATTAAGGTGCATTTTGAAATGAATATGTGTCAGACAAAACAACTGAGTTGCTCTAACCTACTGTCGGGGATTTAATCAACATTTCTTAAAACTTATGTCTTGGCTCTTGTTTTAATACCTTTTCACCTGTTGCCACCAAGATTGAATTGAGGGTGCATTCTGGGATGAAGGTGTGTCAAGCAGCAAAACTGAATCACTGTGATCTATTCTTTAAGGTTTAGTGAATGAAACTTAAAAGATTCTGATTTCTGCCACAGAAGTGGGAGTATCTTTTGACCACCTGCTTACTAACAACTCTAGTTTTCCATATCGTTGTGAAAATTACATATGAATGTGTAGAGTTAGCAGTGAATATAAATAATGTGTCATATATATTTGTGTCAGCTCCTCCTGGACCACAGATAAATGCATATCCCTCAGAAAGCGAGTATGATGAGGAAACAGATAGTGAACGAGGTAACAAGTCTACGCTACTGATTATCACAAAGTTTGTGTTTGGCCTCTTCCCAATTCACAGTTTATCTTAGACTTGTTGCACATCTCTGACACAGACTAGTCTCATTATTTTCCTCTGTAATACAGTCTAGTCTAAATAATTAAACTTGTGCTTATATAACTGTCACTTTAATTAAGTGACTTGACTGAATAATGTAAAAAATGTCTAACTCCATCTGCGTCTTTTAACGTTTTGTCATTTTTGACGGCATTCTTCATGATCATGATGTGACTCACATCATTAAAACTAGACTGCATTTACATATCTGTGTTGCTATCTTCACTTCACATCATTGAGACTAGATTGTGTGTGCACATATCTGTTTGTAACTATCTTCACTTCACATCATTGAGACTAGACTGTGCGTGCACATATCTGTTTGTAACTATCTTCACTTCACATCATTGAGACTAGACTGTGCGTGCACATATCTGTTTGTAACTATCTTCACTTCACATCATTGAGACTAGACTGTGCATGCACATATCTGTTTGTAACTATCTTTGCTTCTCATCATTTTGACTAGACTGTGCGTGCACATATCTGTTTTTAACTATCTTTGCTTCTCATCATTTTAACTAGACTGTGCGTGCACATATCTGTGTTGCTATCTTCAGTTCACATGTCTGTTTTTTACAAGCTGGAGATCCTCTTATTAAGTATGGGACTCTAATCTTGTACAGCTGTCTGCATTTTTAAAATTCCTTTTCTATTTTAAGGATGTTTGCTGGTGGTAGCTTTACATATTATTGTTTACTTATCCAGGAGTTAATTTAAGGTATGTTGTGAAAGAATTACATTTCCTGTGATGGTCTTTATCTCATTCAACATTCAAATTTGTCTTATGCCCTATGGTCTAAAACCATTAATTTTCAGAGCAGGTCAGTAAGGAATTTTGCTTTTTGTTTCAGTTGTCACTGGCATTAAGTCCAGTAGGTTCTAAAAGTTAATTTTGAACACTGATCTTAGGGCATATTATACTGAACCCACAGCAACTACCGTATATACTTGATTATAGGTCAGGTCCAACTGCAAACAACATAAACCCTGATCTGCCATTGCATAATGCACTGGCAGATCAGGGTCTGTGTTGTTTGTTCTACTGGCTACTCCAAATAAACTGCATAGGCCCAGATCTGCTGGTACATTATATGATGGCAGATCTGGGTCTATGCAGTTTGCAGTTGGACCTGACTTATAAGCGAGTATATGGTAAATATATAGCTACCTATGAATATCTTCATGCTGTTAGGATGTTTTGTCTCCGATCAATGTGAAAATATTTATTAAAGTAAGAACAATCTTGTTTTACCAGCAATCGTCCATAAGATCCCCTTGTATAAAATGAGCTTTCAAAAATAACACTAAATGTTTCTTCTCCCTTTCCTCAAATACGTGTTCTCTCCTGTCCACCCTAAACTTTGCTGAAAGCATCCATTTCTGCCTTACTTCATCTGCAGTTGCAGTTCCTGGATGAAAGTGCATGCTAATCTTGTAAAATTTATTCATCAAATATTTTTGCTTTATCACAGAAGATGATAATTGTTTACTTACAAGACCTTTCAATTGTCCAGTTATACTCAGATTGTGAAAATTGGATGCGACTAATATGTTCAACATGAGATATTCTAATTTCATTTATTTGTTGAGTACAAGCTTCCATGATTTCATGGCTGCTAGAAATCCTGAATGTAAATCCCCAATGTAAAATGCCTTTGTCATAAGGGGAGCTAATTCTGTCAGAGACATATCCACAATTTAAGTACCATCAAAAGCCATGAAAAATGATGCTCACAAAAAGAAATGAGCAAACAATATTATCTGTAAAACATGGCAGGTGTATTTCTGAAGACAAGCCTATTGTCAAACTGCACAGTTGTAAAGAAAAATAAATAGTGCAATTCCTTAAGAAATAGTTGTTACTGTCAGAATTCTGACAATTTCTGATTTCAGGCTGTTGGGCAAGAGGTCAGTTTCACAGCTATACACAGCCAGTCAAAACTCTGTTTCCCATAGGTGTAAACATTTGACTTTCTTGAACCTTCTCTGCTGAGGAATTAAACTCCAAAGTTCAAAATCTGAGTAAAATTTCTACAAATTTATCGTTATAATGTCCAGGTAGAATGTTTGAAACTTAGTTCATTTTAGAAATGGGAACTAGGTTTCCATTAATTTAGCAAATATTTATCAGAATTGTCCACACTGAATGCCGGGCTCAGGAAAACCACTCATCCTCTCGTCCTGACCAGGTAAAAATTGGCTGGACTGAGTAAAACTTTGCTACTTACTCATCCTGGGACAAGTAGATGCGGATTCAAACATTGAGAATAAATCTGTGTGCATTTTCTGCCATCACCAAATGCCAAAGTTCAGCATTGACTAACATCTAGTGTACATCAGTTATCAATTATTATTTGTCTGTTATGCCTCATTGCTGTCAGTCTAGAACATGTTGCAAAGGAAACCAACTGTGGTTTTTTATGTATACCAGATGCATGGTTCATACTATCATACTTTTTTTAGTTACACTCTTTAGCTTTCATTCAAAAGAAATATTTCAAGTGTCTTCACAGATTTACACCAGCTTCCACACAATGTCATTCTAATCCATTCCTAAAGCACATAATAATCCAACAACAGCTGATTGATCAAAATTAAATCATGGCCATGATGCAGAAACCTTCCAGATCTTTTAAATAAATAAATATATGTGCGATATGTGCCTTTGAGTAGATCTCTAGAAATGGAGGTTTGACTAAAATGGATTACTTAGTACAAAAGTTGGTGGAAATTGTGGAGACCCCCCTTCTCCATCATAATTATCATTAAATGTTATCATTAAACCACAGAATAATAAAGAGTTTTCAACAAAATATGTTTTCGTGGTAGGGCGGTCTTAATAAATACTTATAGCATGTAATTAATGGTGATACCAGATGTTTCACCAACTTGTGACTCTTATGCTTCACTGGCATAGCCCTGTCCATTCTATTAAGTAAATATTCTCACTCTCTCATTCTAAATACCATTCCATTTTAGCAGGGGTTACATTCATTTTTCATTTTTGGAAGTTCCATCATTGCTGTTTGGACTGACTTTGGCTTTAAATCCAAGGAAGCTGGTGAAATTGATACAAATCATTAGCAGTATGCTGTAGATATTTCAAAAACATGAGCTGTTCTGGAGGGACTACTTAAGTAGTCTGGCCACATACATGCATCATCCATTTTTTATGGCTGGTCATTACTTTAAGCTTTAACCTCTTATCTCTTACTTGGCCATACACAAAAATCTTCTAATTTTTCCCAAAATAAGGAGAAACACTGTCGGTAGAACATGTTATTTACTATAATAAAACTTACAGGCTCTGCAAATCACGCTGACAGTAGGTATCACATAGGTTTTCAAAATGGTCAACTTGGTAGCAAATACATTTTGATACATATTGCTATACAAATCTTTTATATCACAAAATGATTTCAGCTAGTAATACTCCTCCCTAGTAACTAGGAAATGACTACTCCTTGTCTTTTTAGATTTTTTCAAGTCTTTAGAAAATAGAACATTTTCTTGTTTGTATGGATAAGCTACGGTTCTTTTCATAAAAACTTGAAAGATATTAAAATGGCAATTCAAAAATACATCTGACTAATACAGTATATGATTCCTTATTTTTCTTCATGGTGATAATTTTCTCATTTCTTGGAAAATAAATGCTTAAAACTTAAAAGAAAAATGGAACTTATGCAGTTGGTTACTACAAGGACTATTACTGTTTTAAGGACATGTTACTATGATAAGGACATGTTACTATGTTAAGGACTGTTACTATGTTAAGGACATGTTACTATGTTAAGGACAAGGACATGTTACTATGTTAAGGAAATGTTACTATGGTAAGGGCATGTTACTATCTTATGGACATGTTACTATGTAAAGGACATGTTACTATGTTAAGGGCATGTTACTGTGTTAAGGGAATGTTACTATGTTATGGGCATGTTACTATGTTAAGGGCTTGTTACTATGTTATGGGCATGTTACTATGTTAAGGGCATGTTACTATGTTAAGGGCATGTTACTATGTTATGGGCATGTTACTATGTTAAGGGCATGTTACTATGTTATGGGCATGTTACTATGTTAAGGGCATGTTACTGTGTTAAGGGAATGTTACTATGTTATGGGCATGTTACTATGTTATGGGCATGTTACTATGTTATGGGCATGTTACTATATTATGGGCATATTACTATGTTATGGGCATATTACTATGTTATGGGCATGTTACTATGTTATGGGAATGTTACTATGTTATGGGCATGTTACTATATTATGGGCATGCTACTATGTTATGGGCATGTTACTATGTTATGGGCATGTTACTATGTTATGGGAATGTTACTATGTTAAGGGCATGTTACTATGTTATGGGCATGTTACTATGTTATGGGCATGTTACTCAAAATCTAATGAACATCTGTACTTCTTTCATTTTCAGGTTCAAAGGCTGCTCCCTCATCTTTAGTATGTATACTATTTGTCCTTGACAAAATCTATCTAAATAGCATTATTAATGTGTTAGCGACTGAAATTCACAAAGGACCTTCTGGATAGATAAGCAACAGTATATTACTGCTGATAGTTATTTATGAATTCTCTCACTTGTAGTCATTATCCAGAAATTAAGCATCAGTCATGCTGCTGGGTAGTAAGTTATTTATCATCAATACTTTTCAGCTTTGTTATAATTGTAAGACTTGAAACATAATTTTCTGTGATCGTAGTGATATTTTTTTTGTTCATGCTATTAGTTTATCAGTGATATAGCTTCACTTGCTTCAGTTGTTTTAGACTTATTTATCCAAAACAGATCAGATTTAAGTTTATTATGAACATTGTTGGATTTTCTGTATATGCAAGAATACCATTTTATCTGTTTTTGGTCAATACTTAAGTCAAGAACCAAAAACATCTTGAAGTATGAGACATAGATGTTGTATACATAATATTAAAATATTAACTTGGTATTCATTTAAAGTGTCTGTCAACAAAAGCTCTGTATGTTCTAAACTTTGCCAAAATAAACATTTTTTTTTATAACTCGGACATACTTTGAAAGCTGCTTTTAGTCCAGTAAAAAGAAACTTCAGTTCTTCATATTATTTTGATAAAAGTTCAAACTTAGTCCTTCAAAATGAAGTAAAACTTATCAATTTGTACACCTGTCAAAAAACTGCCTATAACCATGGCTAGAAGTGGCACATAAAGTTTTTCCCCCTTTACTCACTGAAGTTTGACTAACTTACAATTTACACCAATTTTTCCCAGTCCCATCACTCATTTGGAGCTTTTACTGCTTTTACTGTGTACTGATGTTAATATGCACTGATTAAAGATTATAACTTTAATTTATACTCCTCCAAAACCTCTGTGAGGATTTTTATGAAACTTGTTGTCTGTACACATCATTGATTTGAATTGCTTTTGGATGTGATGAAGTTGCTCAGACATGTGGCTGTTCATATACATAATTCAGTACTTAGGAACATGTTTCCAGTCTTGTAATGGTTGGTTAAGCAGACTTTGGTTTGCATTAGAAGATATGGTATAGGATCTTAATTTCCAACCATCATGAATGTACTTTAGATTGAAAACACTAATGTTGCAACATTCTGCATAACTACCTTTGAGATTTTCTGTCAAAATACAATGTTAAAATTTTTGTATCATTATCATAAGAAACCTACAGAATACATCTCAGTTGAGTATCAGTCCTATCTTAGGAATCTTGTTTTACAAAGTTGGCTTTTATTTTTAGTTAGGGATTTGAATTTAGGACTAGGGTTTAAGATGAATTAAACAAAATAGGTAGAATGTAGTCTGAATGTAAAATATATAGATTGTATGTCTTTATCCTGTTTCAGATGGGAACAAGCCAGAGAATGGAAGACACCATGTTCGGAGATGATCCTAGCAAGGAATCAGAAACAGGTAGCATTATAAGGCTCTAATAAAGGGATATGTGAAACATAATACACATAGGTTGCTTGTAGGGTTAATAAGCTCTAAATAAACATTGATAATAATTATCATCCTTGGAATCACTTCCACTGCTTTATGGGTCATGTTCCCTTAAGAAATGTTAGGCAGATATTGAGACCATGCAATTTTAACCATTTCCAGAAGAGTATGTGTTGCTTGAAAAGTTGTCATAATGATTGAAAGTAACCAAATACTTTAAAAAGGTCAAATTTTCTATCTTTGGCACAATCTCATGTGATGAATTTTTAGTCTGCAGGGTGTGGTGTGTTGCACAGGCTAGCAAAAAGACAAGTATTATTTATCTCATTTTATATGCCCACCTTTTGGCAAAATATATTATGCTATGACCCTGTTTGTCCATCTGTCCATTAACTTTTCCTTTTCTGCATGATAGCTTCAGTTCTCTATCATCTGCATTTACCAAATTTTGTTGCTGGCTTGCACTTGGGGTAAGGAAGAAGCCTGTTAAGTTTGGGATTGAAAGATCAAAGGACAAGGTTACTTTCACTGAAAGAAGAATAATGGTTTCTGTACAGTAACATTTGCTGTACATCCGATATCTAGACCAAACTTTGTAGATAGCCTGCACTTGGGGCAAGGAAGAGGTCTGTTGATTTTGGGGGTGGAAGGTCAAAGGTCAAACTAATTGTGACTGAAAAGACAAATAGTTTCCACATAGTAACATTTAGTTCTAAATCATGAGCTTGGACTGAATTAGTTTGTAGATAGCTTGCACTTGGGGTAAGAAAGAAGCCTAGTGACTTTGGGGTCAAAAGGTCAAAGATCAAGGTCACTGTGCCTGAAAGAAGAAAAATTGTTTCTGCACAACATTAGTTCTACATCATGTACCTGGAACAAACTTGGTGGATGGCTTGCACTTAGAATAAGGAAGAAACTAGTTGATTTGGGGATCAGAAGGTCAAAGGTTAATGTCACTGTTACTGAAGGAAGAAAACTGGTTTTTGCACAAAAACTTCAGTTCTTGACCATATAACTTCTCCACAGTTTGTGGATGACTTGCATGTTGGGTAAAAAAAGAAGCCTATTGGTTTTTGGGGTCAAAGGTCAAGGTCACTTTGACTAAAAGTAGAAAAATGTTTTCTGTATCATCACTTAATTCTTCACCATGTACTTTGACCTAAGTTTTGTGGAGGGCTTGTACTTAAAGTATGTATGAAAGAGATCTATTGATTTCAGAGTCAAAAAGATCAAAGGTCAAAGTCATTATGAGTGAGGAAGAAAATTGTTTCTGCACAAAATAACATTACTTCTGCATTACATACCTGGACTAACGTTTGTGATATCTTGAACTTGGAGTAAGGGAGAAGATTATTTATTTATGGGGTAAAATGGTTAAAGGTCAAAGTCAGTGTGACTGAAAGAAGAAAAATGGTTTCCATACAGTAACATTAGTTCTACATCACATAACTGGACCATTCTTTCCACTGTCACTGTGACAAAGAAGAAAAATGGTTCTGCATACAATTTCAGTTCTGCACATGTGCCTTCACCAAAGATCGTGGATGGCTTGCACATTGGGTAAGTAAGAAACCTATTGATTTGGGGTTCAGAAGGTCAAAGGTTAAAGTCACTTTGACGAAAAAAAGAAAAAATGGTTTTGCATAGTACCTTTAGTTCAAAACTACATACCTTGACCAAAGTTTGTTGAGGACTTGCACTTAAAGTATGCAAATGGCCTGTTGATTTTGGGTTCAAAAGGTCAAAGGTTAAGGTCGTTATGGCTAAAAAAAAAATGAATTTTGCAGAATAACTTTTGTTCTATAAGGTCCTTGACCAAAATTTGTGGATGGCTTGGATGTTGTATAATAAAGAAACCTGTAGAAACTGGGGTTTGGAGGTATGAGTTCACAGTCTTGGTAAGTTTAAGAAGAAAATAATGTTTTCTGCACAGTAAGTGTTCAAGACCACACACCTGTACCAAAGGTCCAGGGAATTGTGACCCTCTGGTCAGTAATCTCCGGAGTCAACCATGTCCTACTACTAGAGTCTACATATAGGACTGTTAAACACAGGTTGAGTATATGCATATGATGTGATTCAAGGTATTCTTGTTAGCTCTACTGGTCATAGACTAGGAGAACATATAGGATGGTCTGTTGTCTGTCATCTGTCATCCATCCATCTGTTAGCACAGATTTGTTATTGCTACTCATAAACTACTTGGAAGGTTGCCATGAAACTTTACACACATTTATCTCCTGGTTAAGTTGGTCCTAAATGAAAATCATGCCGCACTGACATCTAATATTGCTGCCACAATGGCCATCTTGAAAGTGTTGTTTTCACTACTCCTTCTGAATGGTTGTCATATCAACAGGGGGTTTGCACAAAAAGACTTCTTATGACGTCTAGTTAGTCCTAAATAAAATGGCACCAATCTGACATATAATATGGCTGCCATGGCAGCTTTCTTAAAAATATTCTATAATTTGACTTTATATTAGGTACACAGTAATCATTTACATTTTGTGGATCAGTATACATCATACAAATTCACATCATGAATTTACTTTGTTGCTTTGGCATTCTGTTTTTAAAAGTATTCTCCAGTTATTTTGGGGTTATTACATGTTACCGCTGAATTATATATAAACAAAAATATTTATTCTAAGGATGATGCATTTTAAAATTTCCATGATTGCTATGAAATATAATCCACAGTTATAGTAAATTTTGTAAATTAGGAATCAGTAAAAGAGCATGCCTGAATAAATCTAATGCATGGGAATGTTATTTATTACCAGCCTTTAGGGGCGATGTGGTGGCTCAGTGGTTAGCGTGCAGGACTCTGGATCGAAAGGTCGCGGGTTATAATCCTACCATTAGACCAGTCTGGGTCAGCTACAGTGATGTGTCCTTGGGCAAGCACTTTACTCCAATTGCCTCGGCACTAAATAACCTACTTGTGTTGCTGTGCTGTAAAGCAACAAACCAAAGCCAGCCTTTAGACTTATCTTGTATTGAAAAGTACATTTAGTGAATATTATCATATGTTAATCTTTCTCATGTAGCTCAACTCCTTCAGCATCAGTTAAGTCTTCATAGATGTTTTGTTTGTTTTTGTTTTCTGTTGGTTTTAATGGTTCTTTTAACACATTATTGGCTATATGATGCTGAGGACATGGGAGTTGAGTGCCTTTCACAAGGACTCATCGAGGCAGCAGACCCATGCCAGCCTGGGCATGTATCAAACCCATGACACTTGGATTTTGAATCCAATGCTCTACTAAGTTATCATGGCTCCCCTTCATATACCGTCTATACTCGCATATAAACTGGGTCCAAATGCAAACAACATAGACCCTGATCTGCCGTCGCATAATGCACCAGCAGATCAGGGTCTATGTTTTTTTGTTCTACTGATTAGTCCTTACAAACTGCATAGACCCAGATCTGCTGGCGCATTGTGCAACAGCAGATCTGGGTATATGCAGTATGCAGTTGGTATTAACTTATACACGAGTATATATGGTATGTACTATGAGACATTATTTTGGAGTTGTTTTGTAAATATATGTGATAGTCTTGATACGGTAATTGACCTAAATATCTTGTCCCTCCATATTTTCAAAATTTCATTTTCTATTGTACAGAAAATGTCTAGATACCAAGTGCATTTTTGAAAGCCCATGAGAAATAAAAACATTCAAGTTGATACTTAAACTAAGGAATGTCTTACATGTAGTAAAGAACAGTTGTTTGCATAGTGGACTATCAGACCCTAACTGCTTTGATTACCCAGATTATCTCATGAAGGTGTTGTCAGTATGAAGCAATAAATACAGCTATGATGTTCACAACTGGTGATTACTTGGTGTGATATACCAGAAGACTTGATATTGACAATTCACGTTCTCATTGAAGTGGATAAGTTTGTGTGATATCAAGTTTCAAACATGTATGCGGGTTATTATCTTTGTTTTTCCTTTTCCAGTAAGCTAAACTGGGTGAACATTTTTTTTTTATAAAGCAGTCAAAATGTGAGTTTCACAAGTTTTGTTGTCTCATTTTTATTCAGTGGCAGATTTCCCCTTGATACCCTAATTTTGGATGTACTCAATTTGGTCTTTCTACCTAGAGAATCATTACAAATAATGTTGGTCTGTAATTAAATTCCTGAACCAATGTAAGTGATTTGGCTCATTTACATATTTAAGGCAATCATCATGTTGGAAGTTGTAGTGTTAAGATCGCTGCAAGCATTTTTGAAGGAAAATATGGATTATCTTTCATATTTTCTGAGGTAAGATCATATGAATAGATGTATATCATTTTGGTGATACATTATGTTATCAAACACAATCTTTACATTATGAAAGAATATCAACATCAGCACTGGCCCCAATCAGCTATTTGCATATATTGTTATACTGTATATACTCGTGTATAACCCAGATCCAAATGCAAACAACATAGAACCTGATCTGCCATCACATATTGGACTGGCAGATCAGGGTCTGTGTTGTTTGTTCTACTGATTAGTCCTTACAAACTGCATAGACCCAGATCTGCAAGCACATTATGCGCTAGCAGATCTGGGTCTATGCAGTTTGCAGTAGGTATCGGCTTAAACGCAAATATATATACGGTAATCTTGGTCACATTTGTAGATAAGTTTCTAGTGATGATTGAGATTTGTTAGGCTTTAATTAGTTGATTTTGTTAGTACTTGAGTCAAACAGATTAAGCAACATGATATGTTCCATGGTTCATGAATTTGCCCAGAGTGTACAGAATTAAAGTGCAGTAATTATATCAGTTTTGGCCTGTTCATACTTATCACCAGTGGCAGTCCATGAAAAGACTGACATAGTTTTACAAACAAAAAACAAATGCAACCAGAATTCTTTATTTGTAAAAGAAAACACTGAAACATTATCATGAAAGTGTTCATTATTGGCAAGCAAGGATATAAACTTTAAGGAAAATAATATACCTACCTAGACCACTTCCGACCAGAATCAACTTGCTGTGCAAATTGATACACTGATAATTAAATATATTAATAATCTGGACAGAGACAAAAGCACTTATTTTTTAATGTCCGGCTATTTAGGTTAATGACAGTAGTTTTTTCCACCTACTTGTGTTCTTAGCAACCAAGGGATTGGAGTGGTTTGAATGGGGGTGAGGGGGATTTTGAGCCGTTTTCTCATTTATGTATAATCAGATATTCATCAGTGAGTCAGAAGAGTGTTTGGGACTTGGAGTGTTGAAGTTGTTTGGGAATAATTTAGATTGGAAAGTTGCTTGATATTTCTATAAAAAGCTGTGAGATTTCTCTTTTACCACATTTGTAGGGTTGGTATGTCAGATAGTTCTCTAACTGAAGAAATATTTACTTCACTTGCCCCAGACAAAAAGAACATTGTGCATTATGACATAAATGAATTTATATTAAAACTTGGCAAGAGCTGGAGCCATTTGATGTGCAAATCAAGAATAGGTTTCTGGAAATGTCCATAGCTCTAAATGTATGAGGGTTGATCCAAATATTTGTCTGCAAATATAAGTATAAGTAACCAAGATACGTCAATCAAAACTTTGCCATAGTTTATATGAAATATTTGCCATATATTATATCAACCATTTGCCATATTTTATATCAACCATTTCCAAACATGTATGTGAAATTAGGTGGAAATGTTTTTTCTGGTTTTATGAAAATAATGGCTTCTTTAAAGTCACATTGGGTGACCCAGCACAGCTTTGAAAAAAAAGATTTTCATTGTAATATTTGTTCATTTTTAAATATTACTTAGTTGATAAAAGTCACAACAGAGTGTTAGTATTGCAGTATCGGATGACACACTTGAATTTATAATTTCATTTAATTAGAAAATGTTGTAATTTGATCTGATGCTGTTCTAAGAAAACTTTAAAAGCAACATATGAAATCAAACCTGTGCCAAAACATGTCATCACAAGGAAAACAGTGCAATTGACAATTGTATAATTTTGTGTAAACTTTACAAAATCACTGATTGAAATCTAGGAGATACCTAAAGTTGTATCAACAAAATATATTGTATTACCGTATATCCTTCATTGTAAGTCAGATCCAGATGCAAACTGTATAGACCATGATCTGCTGTTGCATATAATGCATCTGCAGATCTGGGTCTCTGCAGTTTGTCAGGAGTAATCAGTAGAACAGACAACATAGACCCAGATCTGCCTGCACATTATGCAATGACAGATCATGGTCTATCTTGTTTGCAATTGGACCCAACTTATAAATATAGATTATTAACTGAGTATTGAAAAATACTGGTCCTGAGGTCATGTGGCACAGGATACCTAAGCTTGCGGGGGCATTCTATGCCAAATGAAGAAGGGCCCAGTATATTGTAATACTCAGTCAATACATTTTTTTAATTATATACTTAAAATCAAGCATATTAATCATTCTGTTATATTATAGGAATAACACAGTTGAAACAAAAAATTATTTCAACATTTTATTGAACATTTTACATGTCGTTCATTTAGTGATAGTACCCTGAATGCTGTGAAGTTATACATGCTACTTTACTGCTATGGAAGTGTGCAATATATGGGGTAATTCTCATTCAGCAGTGAATGAAATTAAGTTTGTTAAAAAAGATGGAATGTCATGCAGTCAAAGAAACACAACAAAATATTGATATTAGGAAAAACTTATGCAATATTTCAATCAAAATTGAATATACCATTATGAAAAGATGACCCTGAGAAATTCCATCTAAGGTTGTCCTTGTGATTGTCTCAATGTTGCTTTCATGGTGGCAGGTAAATTTGAAAGTGCAATGTGCATCATGATTGTTGCCAGGGTATTGTGGTCCATTGGACTTGGATAATACCTCCAAAAAAAATAATATACTGATATATTCATTTTGGAGTTGCTTGTATTTCATTAAATTCCTAGTACAGGATAAAACAATGATATTCAAAGTGGAAATAAGTGCACTGTTTACACAAAAGAGGAATTGTTAACTGATATTGACATTGTATAAAAAGCCAGTTTAACTTTCTCTCTGTCTCTCTCTCTCTCTCTTTCTTTCATACTAACAGCAGCAACAAGCAATCACCAGCTATCCATTTTCAGTATTTTTATAAATCATATTTTTTTAAAATAAAAATTCTTGCAATTTAAGCGTATAGCTGTAGCCAGAAGTAGTTCATCGAATGCAGGTATGTCTTTACCATATAAGGAAGTGGTGAACATTTTTACTTAACTGTGGTCAGTCCCACTGGATATTGACCAGTAGAAACAATGTTAAACTAATAGGACTGTTAATGAACAAGTATATACAGTATGTTAGCTGGAAGTACAAGAGGCACAGGCAATTCCAGGAAGGATGATTATCACTTGATGATATTACAAGAAATGGAAGGTTGAGAGAAGCCACTAGCAAGAACAACTTAGCAAAATCAAAGGCAGACAAATATCTTAAAAATTAATATGCATATTTGTTAAGAAATAAAAATAAGTAGAGTTGGAAGAAAGATAAAATGACTGTTGATAAGCTTCATCGCATGATGTAATATTGTGCAATTCATGATATGCACAGTTGCTCCAGGTTTATTTAGCATAAAGAAATTACACTAGTTCATCAACTATATGCAAACATTTTATAAAATTGTACACATATATTTATAAATAGTATTTGTAAAAAAAATGCTTAAAATTTCACTTATATATCTTGGATTAATTTAAGTTTATAAGCAGGACCCACAAACTGTTTGATCAACCCTCATACTAATTTCTTATGATTAGATACTGTTACTTGAGAACTTCTTTTAATTAAGTTTTTATATGCCTGCCTTTTGGCAGAACTTATTATGCTATGACCCAGATTATCTGCCCATCTGTCTATCTGTCCATTAAGTTTTCCTTTTCCACATGATAACTTCAATTCTACAGCACTTACCTTTGTCAAACTTTACAGACAAGTTCTTCTTGATGAAAGAAAGAAGCCTATCAGTTTGGGTGTCAAAAGATTAGAGATCAAGATCACTGACTGAAAGAAGAAAAATTGTTTCCACACAAAAACATTAGTTCTACATCACAGATGGCTTGCACTTGGGATAAGGAAAAAGGTTACTGAATTTTAGGTCAAAAGGCCAAAGGTCAAGGTCACTGTGACCAAAAGAAGAATAATGGTTTCTGCACCAAAAATTCAGTTCTCGACCATGTACCGTCACCAGAGTTTATGGATGACTTACATATTGGGTAAGAAAGAGGCCTATTGATTTGGGGGTCAAAAGGTAAAAGATCAAAGTCACTGCAACTGAAAGGAGAATATTGGTTGATGCATAATAACTTTAGTTCTAAAACACATACCATGACCAAAATTTGTGGAGGGCTTGCACTTAAGGTATGGAAAAGTAAGTTGAATTTGGAGTCAAAGGTCAAGAAGTATGGGATTTACAGAATAGCTTTGTTCTAAAGTAAGTTCCTTTATCAAACTTTGTGGATGACTTGCACCAGGGCCGTTGTAAGTGGCAGCGATACAGCGGACCGCCCATAGCGCCAGGTCTTGGAGGAACCGTTTTGCGGAGTTCGTGGTATTTTTTCCAAATGGGGGTTGCAAAAAGGCGACACTCACCCGGTGCGCCATTTCGTCCAGCGGAAACTTGCGATGGCCCAGGCTTGCACTTAGGGGAAAATAATGGTTTCTACACAGTTAAGTTCAAGACCTCATACGTTGACCAAAATCCAGATCATTGGAACTTGTTAGTCTGAATAATCTCCAGAATCAACCGTGCCCTACTAGTGCCAGCATAGACGACTATTAAACATGGGGCAGGTATATAATGTGCTATTCACTCTACTCTTATTCTTTTTGCTAGTGCATCCTTAATTTTATGGGTGGGTTTGTGTGCCATAGTTAGAATGTTTAAGTCCGGGGTGTCAAACTCATTTGCTATGGCGGGCCAGATTTGATAAAAGTTATCATAAATAATAATAAAAAATAATAATAAATAATGAGTCTGGCAGGTCATATCCGGTCCACAGGCCATATATTTGACACCCCTTATTTAAGTCATTTTAATTGTTCTAAATATAGCATTTATGTGGGAAAAATTAAAACTTTTGTTCACTTTTTTGGAGAAATTCTCATTAAATGATACATATTTCAGAGTCTATACATGAGGAAATCACACCTATACAGAGTGAACGGAGCACATTGAGGGACACTAACAGTGACCAAAGGATGATGAAATCGGAAACTGAAGAGGAGGAATCTGAGACCCCACCTATTGAGTCAGACAGTGAGGGTTTGGTCATGGTCAGGACTCCCACTAAACGCAAACAGAAGGAAGCAAACAAGCCAGTAATTGATATCAGATTGTTGTACCTTTGCTTTTTTTAATAGCCATTTCCCCGTTTGTTAGTTGACCGAATATTTTCCAAAGTTAGATTATATTATGGACTTACAAGCAGAGAATTTCTAGAAAATCAAATCCTTATGCCCCACTGTGAATGGAGTGGGATCATCTTGATCCTGTCCGAAAAATTTACATTGAACATGTCACTGTGTCATCTACCATATTTCGTGTAATTTATCATACACAAATAATTATTTTTTCAAAGTAGAAAAAATAGTGCGTAAAAAAAAATTAACTATTATTTTTGGGAAATGATCCTATTTTAAAAAATAAAGGACCTGACATTGTGGAGTACTACAAAACATCTACATGATCGTCAGTTTTAATCAACATGCATCTAATGTATTTGTATTTAAAGCATCATGCAATTATGCAATATGTTGTTTGAATTTGTCTATATATGTTTGAATTGCATTAGATAAGTTTGAAAATGAATAACTATGACATAGATATAAGCATCTTATCATCACATCCTTATTCATACATCTCGTGATCCAAGTAAATTATTACCCAATAGGACTTAAATCCAAATGTGTGATTCTGTGTAAGAGAGAGAGATACTTCAGTTCTTTTTCATGCTATTTTGCTCAATACACCTTACTTTAAAATGTCCATGTTTAGCTGAAGCTTTTGTCGAAGATAAAACAGTAATAGTTAATGGAAATTATTTTTAAAAAATACATACCATACTCCTTCAGTTTCAAAGGTACATATTTCAGATTTAAATATTCACAATACATTGAAACCCCACTATACCATGCTTCATTATAAACACAAATTCTGATATAACACTATCATGGCATGGCTTTCAAAATTGTACAATAATATCACCAATTTATTGAAGTAATACAAAGTTTTAGTGATAAAATAAACAAAAGTTTAATAATTTGGTAAGATGTGTTGTATTCTTGTAGAAGATAATGTCTTATCACTGAATCTTTCTTGATATGAATTGAGATGTTACAAGTTTCAATTTGTAAATGTTCATTTCATTGATGTCGGTAGTCAGTCACTGCACTCTGATCTTTTTTTTTTTTTAAAGACGTCAGTTGATTAAAAAGCTGATAATTGTTAATCTAATTATTATTGAATCATAAACAATAAGGAAATTAAGTCTTCTCTGTGTTTGTCTCCATTACATCCTGTGTACAATTGTTGCACAATAGCCAACTGATGTTTTCTCAGTCAACTGGCATACACAACCAAGCAGCAGACAATGCGGTGGTTCAAAACTTTTTCTCCCAGATGTATAAATCAGTTAATTTACCTAACTAATTAAGTAATTGCTAATCATAAGTGTCAATCTCTTACGGTTGTTGAAATTGTCAGGCACTGCTTTATAAAAACATCAAAAAATGAAGCCACCTCTGTGTGCACATGGCTTAACAGTGTTGTCAGACAGTCATCATGCAGTCCATCAACCAGTGAATCATATTGTCTATTTATGAAACAAAAATTACTCCATTTGTTTCTTAAAAATGGTTCATGCTGTAGTTGAAAGAATTACATGCATTATTCAGATTCATATGGAATCTAGCAATGAAAATTCAAGTGGTTTGAAATGTATACAGACACCATCTAATGACTTAAACACATACAAGTGCATACATACTGAACCGTAAATGTTCTTTATCTTTCCATATGCTATTTTTGGATTAATTTGACACATCATCTTTGCTGAAATTACTACAACGTATACTTCGTTGTGCGTATTTTTGATGGATTTATTATGGTTTAATTGTTATGGATGCAGTGACATCAGACGGTGAATACATATATCAATACTTTTACTACAGAATTCATCCTATACATGTATGTACAAATGCATAGTTCTCTACTTAAAATCAAATATTAAATATGCAATCACTGTGTTTTTTTCACTATTTCTCATTGAATATGCATTGATTTAAGATGGTAATTGTGCCATTGAAGCACAAGCTAGGCGCCTATGCTTGTATCCCACCCACTCCTGTTGTAGACCTTAGGGGATGTGCATGCATCATTTTCTTTCATTAACTGACTTGTTACACAATTGCATGATACATTACATAGCAAGATGTCACTCTGTGGACCCCGACCATTGTGCTATAGTGGGGTTTCGCTGTATTGATATCCATATGTACTCCATTCAGTTTAAATTCCAAGAAGGATAATGTATGCTTTAAAATTAGTTGCCTTAATTAAAAGCAAGAATCTTGAGATCATAGATGTGAACTGTTGTCATGAGCAATTCACACAAACTTTATATATTTATACTCAAAAATCACCAGTCAAACAGAACAGACAAGCTGGTTCATTAGGTCGTGATTTTTGTCACTCGCAATGGGCTTTGATTTCTATAAAGCAAAGCTCGTGTACAGAATCATCATGTTGCGAAGAAAAAAAATGACTATTATGGTGACTGTTTCATTAGGATTTGCTAATGGAATACATAAATTGCTGTCAATATTTGTCAACACTTCATACAAATTTTGTACTCTGTGAAGGACACTGGTATGTATTTTAATATGATTGGAAATATCAATACTGATGATTTAGATGCATAAAAAGGTCAAAGTTCTTGTAGTAATTTCAGTTTAATATGCATTCTATTGAAATAGCTTGCACTTTTTTCTACATAGAGAAATTCTTCAAATAAATATGCATACAAATGTCAGGCAATGAACCAGTGAAGTATAGAACATATTTTCAGTTAACATCACCTTTATTACTGCAATTTTTATACAGTATACACATATATATTTTAATTTTCAAACATGTCCATCTTCTGAATTTAGACTTATGGTGTACAAAAAATTAAAGGGTATGAAAAATTACATGAATTAGGTATACCTGTCCATTACTCAGATCACTTCACCATCCTACTGGCAGTAACTTGATTTGATCCACATCACATTTGTGTCCGTACATAATGTACATGTCCATAAATGCACTGTAGGTCTGAGCTGTTGGCATCTGTGTTCTGTTGAAACATTCTGCCTTTCTTCCCCCATCAGTTTAAAGTGTGTATGTGCATGCTTATACATATATTCATGTGGCTGTATCAGTTCCTGGCAGAGTTCTTCCCCTTTTTCAACTTATGCCAGTTATTGAAGTTAGGAAGAAAGAGAGTGCAGTATCCATGTCCTGTGGACAAAAATTTCTTGTGTTATTCTCTTCTAATGCTCCATGCTGACAAGAATTATCAAATAGAATTATTGTTTTTACCATCCTTACCATATGTACATAGGAATTTAGTGCTTGAAACTTATCTCCCAACTTTAAGCAACTAATAGGCACACTGCTTCCTTCAGCAGTTTTACCAATATTTTTTTTTTGAGAGCATCTGGAGAACCCTTAGTGCAGAGTGCAGAGGTGTGTGTTGGGGGGGTGCTTTTGGGCCAGTATTTGTAGCAACTACATGTACTCCATCCACAAGCATATATCTGCTATATTTCCAGACAGTGTTGGGTTTTTTTGAGACTCTAAAAGTGTGTTTTGATGTCCCAAGGGGGTCAGTGAGCTTAACCCCAAAAAAGTAACGTCATCCAATTGAGAATAAGCTGTCTTTTCAGATGAGGCTATAGAAAATGACTGGAAATTCAAATTTGAATGAAAGAAAATAGCATATATGTTTTCTTTGAACCATTTAATACACTTACAAACAAAAAATAGTTGGTAGACTTGGCATTGCCAGATATCATCACCACACACATATACACACATGTGCACACACTAGCATAATCACAACCACACAGACATTAAATACAAAACTACACAAAGTTTCTGTCTTTAAAATCCATTGATCTGTGGAATATAGTCTTAATTAGATGCAGTCTTTGCTGCTGTCAGTAGGTCAGGTAGGGGTTTTAAGGTAATGCATGTGTCATTTGTGTTCATCTTTGCATTCATTAGAGACTGGATGGTACTGTTGTTCAAACTTCCCTGCTGGATTCTTTGAGCAAATCCCAATCAGAACTGTGTTGTTCTTGCCAACCATAATGCTGGCACTGTCAGAACTGTATCCAATGCAGTTTGACCACGAGATATGCTTGTCTCTATGGAAAAAAGAAAATATAAATCACATTAGGGACCAACCATTTAATTGGTGGGGGGGGGGGGGACATTTCTTTTTTCAAGCTTTATGGGGGCTTTACAGGCAAAGCAGTAATAAAAGCCTCTATCCATTAAGGGTTTTAATGCAATCTCTTTATTAACACAAATCAACTGTGTAAACATGAGTGTGTGATTATTATTGTCTTTCAGTTGATATATTTCATGGCTAAAATCATCCTGAAAAGCATGGGTTGATTAATAGTTCGTAGTTGAACATGATTAAGATAACGAATAATAATAAAGAGAACTAACCTGAATGTTCCATTTGGCATATCAGATATGTTCGATGCTACATACAGGCGGTGTTGCTATGTCGATAGATGTCATACAGTCCAGAATGACTAATGTTAATATGGTGTTTACAGTATGTGCAAAGAATGAAATGCTCCCCCTTGCAGCTAGGCTTCACAAAGTCAAACTCTGTCAACCATGAGTTCTGAAATTTCGTTCTGCTGGGCTTTGCTCACTTTGCAGATGGCTCATTTGTCTCTGAATCACAACTGCATTTTGACATTTTGCCTTCAAAAATGTATCACACTTATACACTGTTCCAACTACTGAAATGATCATGTTTTGCATTTTATATATAGAATGAAATCCGAGTTCAAAGAAACATTGCTGCTGTTCACAAACTTGCTAATAATCTTTAATAAAGATGGCTTAAACATTCTCATTCAAGGCAATGATGTGTAATAATTTGTGTTCCTCAAAACACCTCTTTGATTTACCTAACTTCAAACAAATTGGGTTGTTCCACTTTGTACATTTTACCTCTGCAAACTGGCCTAGCTATTGTCAGCCATTTAAGTAATGTGTGAAATGATGATTGTTTATCTCTGGCCATCTTTCATTTTAATTGCCCGTATGACAATTAGTTGTAAAAACTTTCCCAAGGATAGTTTTGCATTAGCTCTAAGCTGGACTGTTTTACTGTGTATTCATACTTAATGTTACAGGCATATATTGAGCTGGTCAAGCTCTCCCTCTCTTACTGTTTTTTTTTTTTTTTTTTCTTTCTAAGATTACTAAAATTTGTGTTTTTCAAAACATGATCATGTCCAGGGGTTTGGGAGTCAAAACTCATGTTTTTAGCATGACACTGTGTTATGGCAGGTATGCAAGCAACTTGTGCAAAGAAGAAGTCAAATATATAGAGCTTCATAATAGTAAGATACAAATGACCTTACACTACTTGGCAAAGGGATCACTGTCAAATTGACAGAACCACATACAATTACAAATGGATGCATATTGAAAAATGACTTGCCAATCATTTTGAATGCAAGGCTAATGATAGTTTAGAAATGGATTGATAAGAAGCTTTTGGCAAACAACTTTAATGAGCATAATAATAAACAAAAGATGTATATTAAAACAATCTCTTGTAAAGTTTGGAAATGTAAATTGTTCAATTTGCACATCTATAATGAATTTGGATATGATATTAACATCAGATTTTAACAGGCTAAACCATTTACAAAGGATTTCCTTTCTGTCAGATTTTAGGGATCTCTGTCCAATGGTTCTGAAACACAAACATGTATTTATTAGCTGTAAATCACCATAGTTATCACCATTACATTTTTGTGTATTGTTTTTTTTTGCAGGGTAACACAGTTACTATCACTATAACTAGCCTGACATTGGACCCAGACTCACCTCCCATGCAAGATGACAGTGTCGAGCAGCTGTTTGTAGAATACAAATTCCTGGGGATCAAACCAGAGGAAACAGAAACTCCATTCTCCCTGCCAAAACCAAAACCTAACTCACACATTCAGTTCAATTTCAGTAACAGTAAGTATTGACACATTATTAGCCAATGTTTTATTTTTCTTTGGTTGGTTGTGGTTGGAGGGGGGTGGGGGTAAGGTTGGTGTTTTTTAACAGCGCATCAACACTTGAAAGGTGTTGCCAAGGCAACTGGAGTAGAGGTACAAAACAGCAGCCAACCTGGACTGGTCTGGGCAGTATTTGAACCCTCACCCCTCTGGTCATGAGTCGGGCATACAAACCACTGAGCCACTATGGCTTCTACTTTAAGTGAATTACAATGCATTTAGTTTGTTCAAGGATGGGCATGCTGGAGGGAAGGCTGTAATGTTTCCTGGGTAATACTCTAAAGCTGACATTTCAAATCAAATTAAAACAAATTTGATATGAATATTTTGCACTGATAAGAACAAAATATATGAAACTATTGGTGGAATCTTCATTTTTTTTCTTCTCACATCCATATTTTTCACATAAAAAATAGTTCCTTATATTTTCACATTTGAAAATACCAGATTTTCCCATTATACCGTGTGATGCTCAAGTATATTGTCTTCAGGAGTTATACTGGCAGCAAGAAACAATGAGGCTTTTGTGACCAAGAGTGATAAATGGAAACATCATTACCTTTAAAAAAAGGAAATTATGTTGACATGCACCTCTGTGAAGTTATGTCCCCTGCCAGCTTAGATACCATGTCAACAATGTCAAAATGCAGTTATCATTATGCACGATCTGGCTTGCTATCGGATACAGTTAATAAATATGTATGATATGTCGAAAATGTAATTTATAGCAAAGAATAAGGTCATTCTAAACCTGCAGTTCTCTTAAATTGCATTGTTATCATAAGGATCTCAGTATGACTCCAGTTTTGGGGGATCATCAGAAGGAGGTGGAGATTGTAGGGTGAGTTTCACCCAATAAACTTCGATTCTGGAGCAAAATTGGTATATAATGAAAAGAAAATTTCTTGCTTTGCTGCTGTCCATCCCTAAGTCCTTACATCAGTACATCCAGCTCAAAACCATTTTATTACAGTAGCAAAACAACTGCTGAAATTATAGTCATGAAATTGTAGACTTTATCATGGTCAAAATCATATCTGATTAGATTTTCAGGTCATTGCAATTTTCCAATTTTTTAGACATTTAAAAAAAACCTTTTAGTTAGAGAAATGAAATTTGGTGGGCATATTTGTTTTCATATGCAGATTACCTGATTAGATTTTCAGGTCATTACAGCAATTTTTCCATTAGTTTTACACATTTTTGAACTTTTTGACCTTTAACAAACATCTTGTTAGCACAATTTAGCGAAATGCAAGTGAGGTAAACAAATGAAATTTGGTATGAATTTTGTATGAAAAAAATGGATGACCTGATTAGATTTTCAAGCATTTATAGCGATTTTTTTATAGTTTTAAATTTTTTGGGACTAGGATTGTTTTGGTCTGTAGTATCTGCAGTGGGGACATGTTTTACAAACACAAACCTACTTGTATCAGAAGATGCAATCTGTCCAGTAGTAATGCAGGTGAAGAAAATATCTTCTTTGTTTCCCAGTTTGATTTCAGACATGTTTGATAACAGAACTTCCTATCCGCATTTGATGGAGTTATGGTCCTTTGTCAATCTAAACTCTTGGTGACCTACAGATATTGAGCTATTCTTCATTTTTATATTTTTCAAATTTTGCTTTTAGTAGGCACCATATAGCCACTGTTTTACAGAGGTGCCATTAAACACTACTACATACATACATCAGTTGTGTACTTTTTTTGTCAGATGCTATGTAATTCACTAAATAAAGTTTGTGAATGTATACAGTGAACATTATCTCAAATGATTTAAATCATAAGCATTTTCCTTTGGTATAAACTTAGCAGTCAATAAAAAAATTTTATGGAACAATCTCAGATACTACAAGGTGAATTCTTTATAAATTTAGAATGTAAGCTTTTTTATATGATCTCTGATGCCCCAGATTTTCAAGCATGAATGTGCATAATTTATGGTGTTGCAGCAATCTGATTGGCTGAATTTCTCTGTGCCACATTTCAGCGTTTTATGGACTAGATCTCATTAATTTCAATGGAAGAATTTTTTCAAGAGTCTATGACATGTTAAATTTTGAAATACAGTGTGTTTATCTACCATATATACTCACTTTTAAGTTGGGTCCAACTGGAAACAACATAGACCCTGATCTACCATTGCATAATGTGGCAGCAGATTATGGTCTATGTTGTTTGTGCTAATGATTGCTTCTAACAAACTGCATAGACTTAGATCTGCCAACGCATCATATGATAGCAGGTCTGGGTCTATGAAGTTTGCATATGGATCTAACTTATACATGAGTATAGATGGTATTGAAATTGCTGCAGTTCAAGGGGCTGAGCATCTCTACTTGGTGTCTCTAAAATCTTTGGATAGAATCTCTTAAATTTGAATGAAAGCTTTTCTTATTTAAGGTCAATTATGATGAAAATCTTCAAAATGTAAATTTTTCATGCTTTTTGTAGAACATCATGTATATATAAATAAAACACATTTCTCTGGTAAAATTTACACTAACTTAATTCCTGAAATATACTATAAAAAAAATGAAGAGTAAGATTGTCCAAAAATTACATGCTACATTGAAAATGGCTCATTTTGCTGTTATGTGTGACATCATTCTAAAACAAGTTGACCAGACACTAATATTTGGTTTGGTGCTTTATGGCACAACAACACAAGTAGGTTATTAGTGCCGAGGCAATTGGAGTAAAGTGCCTTGCGCAAGGACACACCACGGTAGCTGACCCAGGCTGGTCTGATGGTAGGATTCGAACCCACACCTTTCAGTCATGAGTCCGGCATGCTAACCACTGAGCCACCGCAGCTACCAGGCACTAATATAGAAATTTATTCATTGCATGATTATTCTAAGTATGATGAATTTTGTACAGTATATGGTTACAAATTGTGATCAACACTTTCAATTTTTAAATGAAGCAAAACAGAAAAAATAGAGATCTACTGATTGTACTGTGTCAGACCGGAAAGTAGTGTGAAGATCTTTCTGAGTTGACCCTCTGTTCATTGTAAAACAAAATGTCCAAACATATTGCAAGTGAGCAAGTAATCACAAATCCTTCTAAACATTGAAAAACATATTTAGACATATCATTTAGACAATGATCAGTGGAAAATGAGAGTGAGCAAGTGAGAGAGAGAAAAAAAGAATACAGAACTCCCATAATTCTTATAATTTTTCATACACAAGAAAATAATTATTACTTTCAGAGTATGAACAATTATATGTAAATAAAGAAAAAAAATATTTTTTTAGAGTATTGACCATGTACAAAAAATAAAGGGATGTATTATTTATAGGTAAATTTTAAGCATATGAGCCCTTGTTGTCGAAGTTATGTGCAACTTGTATTCTTAAAGCAGCAGCAACCTCATTATCAAAGTACAATAAAAAGTAAAAGAACTCAAAATTTTTGTTCTTTTGAGTGAATGTGTGTGTGATAGAGAGACAGATGGATGAAGCAATGTTGTGTCAGTGTGTAAGATAATACCTATTCAGATCAGTATTCATTTGCAGCTTTTGGAGAGAGAGAGAAGGAGAGATAGGTTACAAGGCAATTCTAATCTTTTATATTCAGTTACCTGACAATTGTGATCTTCCTCATGTACAAGGGGACTACTATATTCCATTGTCAATTAACACCTCAGAATAAACAGTTAAATGTTGTTAATTGTGATATCTATTGTCACAAGAACCACATGGCTATGCAGGGTTATTACATACTAATTAAATATGCCTAGAGCTTTGGCTAGCTAATCCTAGTCAAGGCCAGATTGAGGACGAGTTTCTTTCTACAGATGAGCTCAAATTAGTCAATCAGGAGGGAAATGAGGTTATCGATGAGGAAATAAAATAATGAATGAGCTTTAAAGGACATTGTCCAAACAGCAGTTAGATATTGTTATGACAAGCAATCACATGCATCACATATTCATTGTACTTGCTGGTAAAGATAATAATAGAATAATAGAATGGTGTATTGTGGAATAAATTTCCAATAAAACGTTAATTTTATAAGAAAATATCTAATAGCTTAAGAATGCACAAGCCATATTGTGGTACTTTGTGACCATGGCATCCTTAGTAAAGGGCATTCATTAACCTTATTGTTTAAGGACTGAAACCAAGAACTTTATAGTGAAGGCATCTCCAAGCAAAATTCAAATGTCCCAGTAGACTCCAGAGTTCACATTTAGTTGCTGATTTTATTTTGAGAAATTTATTTAAAAGGCTTCTAATTCTGCCCATTTTCTTCACTAGTAATTTTGCTTGCATGGTTAAGGTATCTAACAGTGCATGTACCTCTAAATATTCCAAACATGTGGTCAGGCCTAAATGTTCCAACTATAGATCAGGCCTAAATGTTTCAACTATAGGTCAGGCCTAAATGTTCCAACTGTAGGTCAGGCCTACATGTTCCAACTATAGGTCAGGTCTAAATGTTCCAACTATAGGTCAGGTCTAAATGTTCCAACTATAGGTCAGGCCTAAATGTTCCAGCTATTGGTCAGGCCAAAATGTTCCAACTATAGGTCAGGTCTAAATGTTCCAACTATAGGTCAGGCCTAAATGTTCCAACTATAGGTCAGGTCTAAATGTTCCAACCAAACGTGGTCAGGCCTTTAGTTTTATGAGGAGCAAATGGAATTTCCAAGCGAATGAAAAGCATCATCATGATGGCCATGGTTGTCAGCCATGTGGTGAGGGTTTTCAGTAATAAGGAAATCATCCATTAAATAAAGCAAGGTTTCAATGCCGTAATTATTTACAGCTATCCAACTAACAGCTTCCAACAGCTTGGTGAATATCTTTGGCAAAGACTGAGAACTGAACACCAGACATATATTGAAATAGTACTTGTTGTTCCATTTCATCCCATGATAAGGCCATAGACTAGGTTGAATGGGAATGAGTTTAAATACATGACAAGTCAAATTTACCTGTACCCACCTCCTTAATTGTCTTTATGGCATCATAAACCTTGAAATATTATAAGGAAAATTCCTGTCATCAGTCAGACTATTGAGGCTTAATATTATGCTGAAAGATCAACAATGAGTCTCTTTATATTTGGGTATTTATCCTCGACTCTTTCTGTAGGATTTACTTGGTTAATGGGGTAAGGCGAAGAATCAGAAGTTCCTAATTAAAACAACTTTTCCTTTCTTGTGTTCAGTAAATTCTTGAACTGTGTGTGGTGTGATCTAGCAGATAGTAAGTTGTTACATTCAAAAGTTTATGAGGGTTTGTTCTGAATATAGTATGAAAACCTTCATACCAACCAGTAAGTCTGTCACAAAGTCTATATGATGATGATTTTGGACCCCTTGTTCAAAGGTCAGTATTATTTAGGGTAGGCATGGAACAAGCATTATTTCCCTGTATCTTATTCATTGTTGAAACATGAATATGTAATAGTCAATTCTTATTACTTGCTTGGGAATGACTCGGAGCCTTAGAGGGTTGTTCATTCTTCACTTTCTGGTTACAAGTGACCAGATGATTAGCCATGATGATCCATGGGAGTATGATTGGTAGTGTTAGAATTCCAAGATTTGTCATTTCTTGTTCTTAGTTGACTCTTGATTATCATTATGACATTAACTGTTGGGTGCTGTTGCAGTGAATTTCATATGTAATGGCTTGTGAGTATGATAACACAACAAGTGTGAATGGATTTTTATCAAACCTGGTTTGTGGGTATGTCTCATGAATTAACAAAGCATGAATGAAAGCCAGTATTAGTCATATCTTAATGGGCTTTTTAACTATAATGCTTGTGAATACAGCAGTTCAAACAAATTGTAATTTCAGATTTTTTTTAAAAATTAACATGTGGTATATCTTGACAGTATCTGAAATGATTTCAGTTATCTTCCATCCAGGATATCAGGTTCAATATTAAAGATTGTGACCCAAATATTTTACTGCAAACATACAAGAAAATATTTCTTGACTTAATTTGATATATTGGAGTTTTTTTTCAGGATATCAACGATGGTTTCAGTTCTCAGCAGTTAAAAATATAAAAGGAGGAAAGAAACGTACATTTTGTGAATCCTACGATTACTTTTTTGGCCATTAGGGTGGCTGGCTCTTTGAGGGAAAATTAAAGAAAACAAGTCACAGTATATTTTACTCACTTAAGCAATTTTTTAATGACCACTTATACTTATTGATGTTTGATAGAGAAGTAACTGGATTTACTTAGAACTGCAGCTGCTAGCAAACATGGGAAGAATCTTGAGGATTAAATGAAAAGTAAATGAAAGGTTATGTACAATTAATTAATACATGATTTTATGTTTTAATTTTCACATATAGTTGAAAATATATACATTTCTCCCGCAAGAAAATATAGTTCAGTTTGTCTGCCTGTCTGCTAGACAGTGCTCTCTCTCTATATACATCTCTCCCACAGGAAAATATAGTTCAGTTTGTCTGCCTGTCTGCAAGACAGTGCTCTCTCTCTCTCTCTCTCTCTCTCTCTCTCTCTCTCTCTCTCTCTCTCTCTCTCTCTCTCTCTCTCTCTCTCTCAACAAATAGCATGTGAAAATGTTTGGCTCAGAGAATATTTTTGTCACTGGCTTATTTGTGGAGGGAAACATCGTATTAAGATATGCTTATCATACTTACTTATAAGTCAAGTCCAATTGCAAACAACATAGACCCAGATCTGCCATCACATAATGTGCCAGCAGATCAGGTTCTGTGTTGTTTGTTCTACTGATTACTATCTCTAAAATACCATATATACTTGCTTACAAGTTGAGTCCAACAACAAGCTGCATAGACCCAGATCTGCCAGCACATTATGTGTATTATCTGGGTCTGTGCTATTTGCATCTGGACTCAACTTGTAAGCAAGTATATGTGGTATTTTAGGGATGTACTTACTTGTAAGCAAGTATATATGGTATTTTAGGGATGTGTTTGTAAGCAAGTATATATGGTATTTTAGGGATGTGCTTACTTTTAAGCAAGTATACATGGTATTTTAGGGATGTGCTTACTTTCAAGCTTCACTTGATTTATAATTTTTAGGGGATTTTCGCATCTGTATTGTCATAACATTCCCATGATTTTTTTGTATTCCAGCATTCCATGTGGATTTTGAGAAGTATTACACTAGGCGGCAGATCCTAGCCAGTATGTTGATACCTTCACACCCAGATAAGGGGAGGTTGGTACCTCTATTCATAGAAAGTATCATTGATATTATTGAAGCTCTGAAATGTGACTTCCTGAGAAAGGGCTATGTAAATGCTATTAATTGCTAGCATTCGGCCTCAATGACAGGTCTGTGATTCCAAAATTAGATTTTAATTTTGAAGAAAAGTTGTTTGGGTTGTTATTGCTTGCAACCAGTATTTATTTATACCCAAACTGTTGATTGGTTTAGATAGTTTAAGGTTTTGTGGGTTTAATGCCATTTTTCAGCTGATGGTGGCCAGTATATTTGATGGAGGAAGAACCCAAGAAAACCATGGGAAGAACCACTGACACAAGGGAAGCTACTGGCAAGCTTTCTCCCATACACGTTGGTTGAGCTGAAACTCAAATTCACATGGAGAGAAGTGAGATGTCTGTGATCTGTAAAGGCGTGTGCCTTAGACCACTCAGCCACACAGGGCCCCTGGTTAATTTAGAAGAATACTTTTTGGAGATCATGATATTTATTCAGAAATTAAAATCAGAATACTAATGGTTGTGAAGTACTTAATGAGTCAAGTACTATATAAGCCAGTGTATTTAGTGTTAAAAGTATTCCATCAAGAAACGAAGGGAACTTTGCAGATTTGGTAACTGAGAAGAGACGCACATATTTTTTAAACATTTCTTTCTGGTTCTTTTTGCAGGTATCTTTAGAAAGCTTTGGTGAACAAATCATTTGAAATGTCTGCTAATTTAGGAAATTTTATGTCAGATTTATATGAATTATAGGTTCTTGCTTTCAATTCAAGTCAGAATAATTGTTTCATTTTTTATGCACTGTATTCTGAGGCACTTTTGATCCATATGTTATTACCTTCTGTCATATTATAATGTATGTGCAGTAAATAAACAATAATGACAGATGTATAAACATTTTTTGCTGAGACAAGTTAAATGTTCTTGTAATTCAGGATATTTGAAGTTGTTAATGTGTTTTTTTTTACTGTCACAGTTTGAATATTAATGATGACTTGTCAGCTGTGAAATAGGAAGTGAAAAACACAGTGGCCCACAAAGATGGTTTATTGATACAAGTTCATGTCATTAACAATGGGTTTTTGAAAAATGGTTGTTAACAGGTGATTGCTTAATTTATGTGATCTTCAAGACAGATTTGACTATTTCAGAAATGCTGCCAGGGTGCGCGATTGCATGAATCGTGCACAATTTTTACGAATTTGCGTACTTGGAAAGCAGTGATGCGTGAGAACTCCTGCAAATTAGTTTAAAGTCGCGCATATAAAAATGTAGTCTGCGCAGTATACAATTTTTATTTAACTGTTAACCCTTAAAGTGCTTGTCACAGAATAAGTCTTGCCGCTAGTAGAGGTCTCGTAGCGCTTGTGTCGTTATTTGTCTTTTTTCCGATAGGCAACTGTTTACACATCTGAGTACTTCGTCTTGACATGAACAGTTGTAAATTTGATTGGCACATTGGACCCTGGAACAAGCAGTTTTACAAATGCTTGTTTAAAGTAAGGGCTACTAGAAAACCAAAAATGGTTGACTCCCAACACGGTTTATCTTCAGATGACGATTTTGTTTGGCAAATACTGGCCGATGATAGCGATGATGACAATGATTTTTAACGTTTTGAGGTATATGAGGTTATTGGAACCCAGAAAGTGTTAATGGAAATACCAATGAGTAATTTTTAACCCAAAAATAATGTTGAATAAGAGTCTGATGCACATGCTGGATGGACAAAAACAGACAACCGGTCAACTGCCTATTAAGTGGTATTTCGAAATTAAATGTCAAGAAGGCAGAATACAAAGCCTAATTAAAATATTGGCAATTTAAAAGTAGAGTGCAATTTTCATTTCTTTTCTCAAACAATTCTGCTTTGACTGATCTTGTGGTGCAAAACTATATAGCACTCCAAGGGTTAAAATAAATTGAATAAATAAGAATCTAAAAAGAAATTAAAAAGTAAGGATATTTATTTTTAATCAAAATACCTCTGTCTGAACAAGCTGACAATGGCATTGATGGACTTAAAACCCTAATATAACATTGTGGAACAGATAAGAAATCTGGCATGGTAGTCAGCAAAGCACTGATTCAAGAAAGTCAAACTTTGGCAGAGCTCTTGTTAGTGAAAAATATTATTTTGGAGCAGAGATATCGAAGAGACAATACCTATGAGCTGTTGAAACTTGTACATAACAACCATAAACAACAGTTTTCCAACTTGTTCAAGCTGGTTTAGCTAGCTATGCATATGTGATTGGGGGTTCTCAGCACAGAACAATATTCATACACAGATAAGACACAAATTAAGCTCAGAAATAATCAACAGATTAATGCTTATACAACTAGAGAATACATCTTTTGAGGATTTCGATTTCAAATGAGTAGGAAGAAAGAAAGAGATGGATATTTATGTGTTAGGTAAATATTGAACTATGGCCATTTTCTCCTCCCCTCATTTTTTTTTCTACTCCCCCCTTATTTTGGTGACAAGGGGGGAACTCCCCCTTCAGATAAAATCCTGGCAGCATTACTGCTATTTGCAGCAGAAAAAATCACCATTAATGCCCTCAATATCCTCAAATTTGAGATTGTTACCTCATTAAAACAAATTTCAAAAAAAATTTGTGCAGGTAGTATCAAAAATTACATTAAGACAGACCATGCATGACATCACAATGGAATTCTAGACAGTTACTGTATATACTCGCATATAAACCAATACCAACTGCAAATTGCATAGACCCAGATTTGCAGTCACATTATATGCGCTAGCAGATCTGGGTCTATGCAGTTTGTAATGACTAATCTGTAGAACAAACAGCATAGACCCTGATCTGCCACCGCATTATGTGATGGTAGATCAGGGTCTATGTTGTTTGCATTTGGACCCAATTTATACGAGAGTATATATGGTAAATATGGATTTTTTCAGCTGTGAAGTTATAATCAAATACCTTGATAAATGGTAGATTTTTTATCACCCTTTCCAATTTAGGCTTCGGTTTACTGTCGTGAGTGAACCAGATGAGGATGACCAAGATGCAGAATGTGAAGACATTGGAGTTGTCATTGTCAGCATACCAGAGATATTCAGGAGTAAGAAGGATATAATAGATGAAGATGTTGACAGTAAGTTTCATCTTAGAAATTTACTTCTTAAATCTGCTGCACTCAAGTATTGGCAACATCAGAGGAGGGGTGGGTGGGAATTGGTTTAAATTATCATACAGCAAACTACCTGTACAAGCTACATTCAGTCATGGGATCTGTCTTCTAATGTTGTGGTGATTTTGTAAGGAGTTTTTTGCTGGATAAGCCTATGACAGAAGACATATCCATTCTGTAAGAGTATTAAAATAATATTATGAATTATTAAAATAAATTGCCACTTGCATATGCATGTATTCAGATATTGATTTTCTTTTTTTTTTATGCTATGTCCTCACTGAAGATATCCTATTAGAGCAAATGCCAAGATAACTGGATACATCCATTTTTTACAAATAGCTGTATATGTACTTACAAATGAAGTACTTCACTTTAAGAAACACTATATGCATGAACCAAAATGGATGAATGCATTTTTTTTTTCTTAAAGGAGAATACTATTATTCATCCAAATATCCAGAATCTCCAAACACCAAGTATTTTTTGTAAGCCAGCAAATAAAAAAAATATTCAAGTTGGTATATAAACTAAGGAATGTTTTACCCATACTCAAACACAGGTTATTGAACAAATGACAGTAAAACCTTGAATCCACTTTGATTACACTAAATACGGCCAGAGTTTCTCCAGCCCTCCCAGCTTTTTTTTCTACTGGCTGAGGGGGCTAGAAACTGGAAGGTAACAAAATCTATAGAATTTTATTATTTCCAAGGGATCATCATATTTGTGCTATTCCCTTGCTTTATCCTAACAATTTCTAGTCGTGAACTTGTATGCAGAGAGGGCCAAAATAATTTTACTTTCAATACATGCTACATTATGAATCAAACTATATCCATTAATATATAGAGACCATCAAATTTTCAGGACTGAAACCCATCGGTTTGGTTTTTTAGTGATATATTTTGCCTTAATGACACATGCATGAAAATCGAATATCACTGTTACCAAAAGATATAACTCAGTTGGAAATGTGCATCCAACACAACTGGACCTTTGTTCATACTTATCTCTAGTGGCAGTTTATGTACACAGACTAAAAGAAAATCAAACCATAACAGCAACCAGTATTCTTTATTTGTAAATGATAGCACCTAAAGATCATGTATTTTGTGTTCTTTATTTGCACACAGGCATATAATGCAAACTAGTTTAAGAAGCCAACTTCTGACTGGCATTGAACCAGTGTAAATATACCAGGTACCGGTACATCGGTACATAATAGAGATACTAACTTTCTGAACAAGATATTTGGAATAGTGGTAGTTTTCAGTTGCACACAAATTATCCAGGCAGAGAGAAAAGTAATTATTGTGTAATATATGAAAGATTGAATAGATGTAGGGAATATCCTTGTTTATAACATGTAAGATTAATGAAATTCCCTCATGTTAAAGTCATTTCCCTCATGTTAAAGTCATAAGTTTTAATTCTTTTTTTTTCTTCAGTTGTCAGCAAGAGAGATGAGAAGACTGTGATAGGCAGCATGAAGCTGACAGTTAAGTGTCTTGCAGCCCTGGAAGCTGTGGAGAAAGAGATGCAAGTGGAGGGAACTTATTAAACATGGAGTTTGATCTTCTAACGGCAACTGGCAGGGATGTTCTTATTGAAGCCCTTTTGTAGCCTTGTATTGGTTTATTATTGATACATGTTATAAGGACTACTTTTTTAACTATGATAAATATTGTAGAAAAAGAGACACATTTCAAACCCATGTCCTAAACTGGGATATGATCTGGTATGTATTTGTAATGTATAAATGAGAGGAGCAAGATTTTTCTCTTTGAATAGGGATAGTGTTTATTACAGATGGAAGCAAGGAGTAGACATTTTATTTAAGTGAAGGAGATTTCAGAGTTGAACAACATTTTTGCTACTTTTCTATTCAGTTGGAGGTATACTCTGCAGTGATATGGGAGATAACAGACATACTGACAGTGATATGGGAGATAACAGATATACTGGCAAGTTGAAGTGTAAAAAAAATGTGACCAAAAACCTGAGTTCTGTTACGTATCATTTAGAGGCAGGTACATCATATATTATTAATAAGTAAACTTTTGCTTTTGCTTGTATGATTCAATGTCACAAATCTATCTGAAGAAATTTTGTGTTTAATTTAGGGAACCATCAACCAGTTTCAGTAAATGAGCATAAATTAGATTGAAACAGTGTTTATGTGATTTTTAATTTAGCGTTTATTCATTCATTTAGCACATGAATTTACAATGCTATTTATAGGATTTCAAGGGAGGTAATTTGAAAGACATGTATGGTAGGATTTTTCCTACAAAATTAGTTCTAAGACAGTACTCTGTTAAGATGCATGTGAAGCATAAACCATATGCATTATGAATAAAATATATTCTACCACACTGAATGAAAGTTAATTCCACCACTGCAAAAGATTTGGAGCTTAAACTGAACTTGTTAAATCTTTTAACTTGTATTTATATTTATTGTTTGAATTAAGAAACTTAAATTGAAAAAATGTTTCTTGTTAATGTCATATTTAAAGCTTGAATTTCCATCCAGTCTATATTTTTCAAATTATTTGTGAATAGGAAGCTTTTTATTTTATGAATTTAAGAGTGATATGTTCCCCTTTATTTTCAATTCATGATAATGAAGTATATAGCCTTTATCTGAAATTTTTCAAACATGTTTTCTTCTTTGACTAATTTTATCAAGTTTAGATCGAACAAGTCAGTATAATCATTGTAAGAATAATACTGTGCTAAATCTATGAAGTTTCTTACCATATATACTCACTTATAAATTAAGTCCAACTGCAAACAACATAGACCTTGATCTGCTGTCACATAATGCACCAGCAGATCAGGGTCTCTGTTGTTTGTTCTACTGATTACTCCTAACAAACTGCATAGACTCAGATCTGCTAGTGTATTATGCAATGGCAGCTCTGGGTCTGTGCAGTTTGCAGTTGGACTTGACTTATAAACAAGTATACGATAGGTGTATCTTATATATGCTTTTGTATAACTTGAAGCCTTTTTTGTGCTGCTATATTCTTTTTTTTTTTTTATTGCAGCTGTGGTAATTTGTTTTATGAATACGGGTTAAAGACATTTGAATGAAATATCTCAATTTAGAACTGGACCAAGGAGTTACATTTTAGTGCCAATTTGAGTGATGCAACAAAGTTTCATTTACGGTAATGTAGTGAATCTTTTAATTAAAAAATATAGGCAACATCAAATATCAGCCAATAACTAACGGGATAAAAGGACTACCTTGTATACTCACTTATGTATCTAATCCAGCTGCAAACTGCACAGACCCAGATCTGCAGGCATAGAATGCACTGGCAGATCTAGGTCTATGCAGTTTGTTAGGAGTAATCAGCAGAACAAACAACATAGACCCTGATATGCTGACACATTATGCGATGGCAGATCAGGGTCTCTTTTTGTTTGCAGTTGGAATCAACTTGTGAGCAAGTATATACAGTCGGTTAACTTTTGACTATAATCATCCCTACATCAGATTTTAACTGTTTTTCCAAACGTACTATAGTTTATCAGTAATATAGAACAGATTCATTTTCAGCATGGTTATTACTCTTTACAGTGTTTTTAATGCAAAATGAAAACATCATATATAGCGTAAAATTTCAAATGACACTTATCAGCGTTCCATATGTGAGTGACATGTTCTGTTTTTGTATACTAATTGTTTGTGCTAGACAAAGCTTATATTCTCTATTCCTTTAAGTACTGAAGTATATTTACCAAACCAATACATTGTGTATTAGTTACAGAATTCAAACATTTTTCTTATATGTCAAGATTTCTATATTTGTTACAAAGCTTTTTGAATCAGATGCCAGCAGTTCTTAATAGTATCATTAAGAATTCTTGTCATGAAGATATTATTAATTTATATAATAGATTTATCTTAGTAATATAGTGTAGTTTTCTTGCTGTTATTAAATTAGTTTAAGATATCAAAGTTCGTATTGCAAAACAAGGGTTGTGCAGAATGCTGTCTTGCCTTTTTTGGATTTATGGGTTTGGAAAAAAACTTCATTGTGCTGATGCCACTTCCGACTTCAGCATCACTGGATCTCATATTTTTCTCCAAAACAAGTGAGACACCATCATACAAGAACTGGTCACATTAGACACCACTTTCAGTGTTGCTTACTATATATACTTGCTTATAAGTCTAGTCCAGTTGCAAACTGCATAGACCCAGATCTGCCATCACATAATGTGCCAGCCAGTCTGGGTCTATGCAGTTTGTTAGGAGTAATCAGTAGAACTAGCAAGATAGACTCTGATCTGCTGGTACATTATGTGATGGCAGATCAGGGTCTATGTTGTTTGCAGTTGGACTCGATTTATAAGCCAATATATATGGTACCATTCCAATTTTGGCAGAATCATACCTACTTTTAACATCAGATTATACCATAATGATTACTTCTGTCAGATTCTGTTTTTCAGGACAGATAAAATTGTATGTAGGCGAACCACAGCTTGAACACCAGTATATCTAGATCACTAAAATGCTTGTAATGTCTGATAATTTTGTAGTGAAAGCTTACCTAAATGCTTGTGTCACATAAACAATTGTTAAAGGAAGATTTCGAAATGTACAGATGATGAGGATTGTACCTTGACAAAAATACAGAAAATTCCAAATGGGATACACAATTTTAAATGGGATACACAATTTCAGATGGGATACACAAGCCATCAATAGGACCAATACCATGTCTTTGCAGCCTTTTCTCAACAGACTTTAGCATGTCACATGGAAGGAAGGATGATTGTAGGAAGAATGTTTCAACAAAAAAATCACTTTGAATAAGTGAGGTTTCATGCTGAAAAGAAATTGTTTGATAAAAATATTTGAAGTACAATGGTCTCCTGCTTATAAGGTCACCCATTCTGCTGCAGGAAAGTGGCCTCACAAAAAGGGGATCACACAGATTTGAGTAATAATTACATATAAAGTAAGAAAGGCATAACTAATTTTCTAATATGTAATATTTTCATTTAAAAGTCACTTGCATGTTATGGAATTGATGTGGTAAAACTTGTATTAATGATATTTTAAATAATTATGAATAATCATTAATTATGGTGCAAAACCATTTAAAAACCTCCTCAGTAAAATCAGGGTACAACATCAGACTGTAACTCTCATTCTCCATCCTAGTCAAGGCTATGATATCGTAGCTATCTCCATCCATTCTATTTTCCCACTGCTGCAGAATGTATATTGACATTGTTTATTTTAATATCCCTGATGTCAAATTTCTCAGCAATGGTCATATGACTCTCTCGCTTCTCATTTAGTTTAATTGCTTTCACTTTTCCTTCTAAACTGAGAATGTCTAACAACATTTTGCACTTTTTGCAACAACTTATTCCGTTATTTGCAACCATACCACTTTAAAACTAAATTGTAGCTATTATATTAAACTCTTGTATCTGCCTATTACACAAAATGCTCAGTGTTTACAAAGGAAGTGAGCTTGTAATGTAATCAACTGGTCATAATCTGGTATGCTTTCATACACATTTCGTAATCTAACACAGAGAAGCCATGATTAGTAAGATACTGTTTTTACCTTATGGTGACTGGAGGTCATGCTGACTTGAGCTGAACAATACTGTGCTTTTCAGACATTAGCTTTTGTCATCTTGATAATTATCAGTGGTAGTAATGGTTTGTTCTTATCTAAGGAACATACAGCAGTAAGGAAAATTGGTTTCACTTACCTCTTCTTATGGATTAAAGTTAGGTACTTTATCGGCATGTTGAAGCAGATGTCAGTGTGTTGAATTTAGAACTCAACAAATAGTCATGAGATTTACAGATGTAAACCCTAATATGTGTATACTCGTGAGGGGTAAATATGACATTTTTTGGGCACTAATATGCTGGCCACTGGCCATGTTAGAGGGGTGGTGATCCTAGAGGGGTACTTTTGAACACATACTTGTCAGTACCAAGGGATTCTGGTTGTAAAAAGCAGGTTCCCACTGGTCAGGGGGGGGGCTGTTTAAGAGGGGGACTAGTGTACCAGGTACTCCTATTTTTATGTTCAGATTCAGATTTTTCAAAGCTGACATTCCTGTTTCACATCAGTAAAGGTTGGCATCTCTGTACTTCTTTATCTTCATTTTTTATTGCAATATTTGGTATTACTGGAAAATATGGGCAAGTATTTATATATATTAAGAGTTGTGTGTAGATACGTGCAAGAGAGAGAAAGATGGTCAACAGTTTCTTTGGCATAACAAGTTTTTTTTGCTATTAATACCCTTGCCTATATGAGAGTTACTGCCCCTTACTGTGACACTATGAGCTGGGTAGGGTGAACAAAATAGGTAATTTCTATATTTCATGGAAGTAAACTATAGGACACCTATCAGGTTACCCATCACTAAAATATTGGGGAGGGGGGGCTGAAACTATTGATTTCCATCACACACATTCCCAACTCTCTCTCTCTCTCTCTCTCTCTCTCTCTCTCTCTCTCTCTCTCTCTCTCTCTCTCTCTCTCTCACACAAGTGCACCAGAATAATTTTACATTGCTAGACACAAGTGTGTGGCATTTCTTATGTTTTGTCCTTGGTTAAATTAAATTTTATTACATTTTTAATAGATCATCTGTTTGATAAAATAATAAATAGTCATCTTTTGAGGCCACTTTGAATTTGACACTGTTCCACTTTTTGGAGAAATAGAAAAGATGGGCCACCCAAAAATATAATACATGCTCTTTCATTTAGTTAAAAGATATTCTGCTTTGACTCGTATCTCATATTTGATGTGAAGTATCATCATTGTTGCAAATATCCAGACATTAAAAATCTTCCTGTCTGGATAATAGGTGTGCAAAATAAAATAAAAATTTGTTCTGAATATCTTGTCTGGAAAAATAATGTTTCAGTTGTGTTCTGATGTACCCAGTATGTTCTGTCATCAATGCTGGCTGGAAGTGAGCTAGGTAAAATATGTTGCATTATACCCTTGTTTGCTAATAAAGAACACTTACATGATAATGTTTTGATGTTTTCTTTCACAAATAAAAAATCCTGGTTGCTGTTCTGTTCATTTTGTTCATGTATGTGTACTGCCGTTGGAGATAAGTGTTCAAAAAGGTCTAGTTAGATGCATGTTTTCAGCTGAGTTATCTTTCTTGATAAGAGTGACATTCCTTGTTTCAGGCATGTGCACATAGAGTGAACAAAATGGCAAATGTAAACAGATTCAGTGGGTCTTAGTCCTGAAAGTTTGATGACCTCTACATTGGAAAGAAAGAATAGTTTGATTCTTAATGTAGTATATATTGAAAGTAAAATTATTTTGGGTGTCTCTACATACTAGTTCATGACTAGAAATTGCTTAGATAAAGTGACTGTGTGGCAAGAAAAAGGTGATCCCATGGAGAAATAACATCTCAAGAAGTAGAAAGATAAATAAAAACCTTGGAGGATTGGAGGAACTCTATTTATAATTAGGGCAATCAATTCATTTCAAGGTCATCTATTCAATCACACGTTTTTGAGAATGGTTAAAACATATGCTAGTTTACATTAAATTATTTTCCCTAAGCTTCAATAAAGCTACTTGCTGTCCAGAAATTTTATGTACTGTCAAAAAGTATTGCAAATTTTGGAAATATGGTGCCTGGATAATTTGAGGGTCTGGATATTTGGATTAATAATGGTACATGTGTATATATCCTCCCAGTTCACAACATTCATAGACTGATTGAAACATTAAAAATATTCAACATTTATAGATATAGAAAAATGTTACACCAAATGCAAAAAGAAAACAAATAGAAAATCTTCTGTTACGTCTCTATGGTCTAATCAAAATGTAACAGAAAGGAAGTGAAACCAACAAATCGAGTAAAAATCAACAAGCAATTTATTTCTAGATAATTAAAGTGAAAATTCAAAAGACACTTACAGTAACCTGAATTAAAATCCAAAAAATCCAATAATCCTAAGTGGCCTAATCACAAGTCCTAAATATAGAATATTCCGAATGAATGATTATCCTTGAATTTGTTGATGTGCCAATAGTCTTTAATGTCATGATGTGCCAGTAGTATTTAATGTGCTGATGTGCCAAAATGAAGTACTCCAGAATATCTTTGAATAAGTTCACATAAATCCCAAATTCATCAATTAAAAATCCAAAATCCAAAAGTCTATGAGCATTTTTATAATCCAATGAATATTTTAAATAATTCCTCTCTCTGAATTTGGAATGATTTTTCACAACTGTAATGGCTCTTTAAAGACTGATGTTAAGGTCGAAACTGAAAAACTGTCCGCTAAACATGGTATATATAAAGATAGGTCACTGACAATGTTCTTGAATATTATGGTGTATGTGACTCTTGACACACAAATCTAAGGGAAATTCTAGTTTTATCTGTAAACAAAATCAACCTTGACCTCAAATTGAATCAACAACTTGTTTACCAAAACCGTCCTTGAAATCAAATACTAAGTAAACAACCTAATTCAAGGACAATAGCTAAACATGTCAACATTATACTTAACATTAAGGTTTAAGGAAATATTAAAGTCAAGAAACATTTATAATTTCCTAAAATATTTATAATATTATAAAAACATAATACATAACACTTCAAAAACAATTGTCACATTTTTCTCTCGTCTCCAAACTGATAATGTGTAATTATCTTGTGTTTTAAAAAGAACATTCCTCTTGACCAAGTTGTGTTCAGGTTACAGAACTCTCTCCATCTCTGTGTATGATGGAATATGTATTCACATTCTCTGTACATAGCATCAACTCATGACCTTATAAATAAGAAATATAAACCTATACAGTTAAAAATGACATGTGTTGGCAGATGAAACAAAAGTATATAAAACGGAAATCAATCGGTTTTCATATATTCAGTGAAGTATCAAGGCGGAACATTTTTATGAGACATATTTGTTAAGATTGGCAGACAACAAAACAGGTGGAAAAAAATGGGAGAACTGGAGTGGTGGAGGCAGATAGCCAAAGCCAGATCATTGTATGTGAACACTGATGAATGGAGAGTTGAATCACTGACAAATGGACAAATCTGCAAAGCGCGAATAGAGAAACAGACAAAGGGCATACAGTCAGATGAAAGAACTTATTGACAGACAAACTTGTAGACAAATAAGAGGATGGAATGATGTGCGGACAGATGGGTGATCAGATAAATGGATAGGCCATGCACAAACAAACAGATATATGAGCAGCAAATGAACAGAATAATATACCAACATAGGTGGATAAAAAAAAGATGAACAGACAGAATAATGTCACGATGTAGCAACAGCCAAGAGATATTTCAATGGATGTAAACACTGACAGAGATGAACAACACACAAATTGATGGATCGGCAAACAGCGAATAGGTGGGGAATGGGATGAATACAGGAACTGATGGACAAACTTGTGGACGAATAAAAGAGTGGAAGGACATACAGACAGATGAATAGGAAAACTGACAGGTCCATACACAGACAAATGGATGGTCGGATTAGAGGGTAAATGGACAGATAAATATTCATTCAGAAAGTGAGAGACCGATTAAAATTTATATCAGACAAGTGATATTGTAATGGATGGGAGAGGGTGTGACTATTTCCGAGCTCATTCGTACATTTCGGGAAGACGGTTTATTTTTACACCTCACATTCCTCTGCATTCTTCGTGCCAAAAGATTGTGTATATTTATACCTTGTATGCATAAGATACAAAACCACTGATACAATGTGGGAACAGACTCACACAATAGGAGCTGCTGCTCTACATCGTGCCTTGGTGTTTGTTGTATTATATTTTATGCACAGGAAGTATTTCCTAGCTGATACATGCCCGCCCTGTATCTTGCAACAAATGACATCGATCTTTCTTGATGCAACTTTATATCGTAATCACCCCAGTAACTGTAGTGCTCCGGCATGTTATGTTTCTGATGTTATCTTCACTGAGAGTACAGCCATCGTAGCTTAGTTGGTAGAGTGTCAGATTTATAATCCTTGGGTCACAGGTTTGATACCTGCAACGGCCAGCCCAGGTCGACTGCCTGGGTGTTTTCTCGAGAAAGGCACTTAGCTCCGATTTCCTCGTCATGATATAGCCTATAATGTACAAGATGAGGAAAGTACCCTGTTGCATTTTCTGCGTCAACAGTTCTCCAGCAAGCAGACATATTCTCCCAATTTCGAGGTTAAACTCTTTTAGCCAATTTAGCTGAGAAGAGTCATTTTCTCGACCAACATGACATCTTTTCAGAAAGGTCATGATTCAGGACACCCAGTCGTTTATTTGTTGGAGATAGCAGAAACTATATTTTTTTTTATATAAAATCCTCAGTGAATGAAACTTGTGAGGTGGGAACTCAAAGAAGATACTTCGGATTCTTAATCCGCCCTTTTGCTGCTTCAACAACCTACTGCATCTTAGTCACTAATCAGCTTTTATCGGCATACTCTGTAAACATTTGTTTTACAACCCTTATAAAAAAAAAGATATTTCAGCCAAGGTCATGCAAGAATTCGAAAAAATCTCAAAACCCTTATCTACTACAAAAACATCAGCATCCTCAACCCAGTTTTGAGTGCTCTCAATAATGTTTTTTACTCAATGATTCAAGTTAGCTGCATGATTATATTTTGCGCCTGCTTGGTATGGACCTAAAACCGTTACAAAAAAACCTGTAGTTGTGACAATCATCATGGGCTTTTCCAACAGTCGACTTTTGTGGATACTGTATGAACGACATTGAAACTGAAGTTGTATCTCGTTGGATATTAATGTATGTCCAATCAATTACTAGTATAACAAGGTGGATTATCTTGAATTCCAATCAATTACTAGTATAACAGGTGGATTATCTTGATTTCCAATCAAATTACTAGTATAACAGGGGGATTATCTTGATTTCCAATCAATTACTAGTATAACAGGGGGATTATCTTGATTTCCAATCAATTACTAGTATAACAGGTGGATTATCTTGATTTCCAATCAATTACTAGAATAACAGGTAGATTATTGATGTCCAAAGAGATAATGTCAGAGGAAGAGATCTTGTATGTTTTGAGTTACCGGAAATGTTATGGCATGTTAAACATTGAACACCAAAGTGAAGAGGGGACAAATGATTCAGTGAGGACCTTTCTAACTGAAGCTACTGCACATCGAACACTTAATTCTGAAATCTTCAAGATGCTTTAAAGTATTTTCTTGGCAGTGATATCCCTGACTTAAGCTCCATCAACACTATTTCTACAGAGGTTCTTACACTTCTGACTGGAGTGTTCTTTGAACACTGCAAAAATCAATCATTGAAGCTGGATTTGATAAATCCTGTTAACGTTACATTGTTACAACACTATTGCTACAGAGGTTCTTACACTTCTGACTCGTCTTCTTTGAACACTGCAAAAATCAATCATTGAAGTTGGATTTGGTAAATCCTGTTAACGTTACATTGTGTGACTCATCTAGAACATTGATGTTGTCAAATTCTAATCTAACCCTTTTCACTTCTTGGAGCGATATCTCTCAAACTCAGACGGATGCAGCTGTAGGAGGATAACTCAATACCAAAACTAGGTCACTGTGACCTCAATTTCACGGTTGAATGACTTTTGTATTTTTAACTTTCCATTTGTTACACCCACATGCCTCTCAATGATAGTAACTCAATTTTACCAAAGCAGGCTACTTTGACCTTATGTTAAGGTTCCATACTAGTCTTTCTTTAATCAGCTACTAAAAATGTGCTACTTTGGCAAGGGATTTTTTGTTGACAATTTAACACTTTGGTATGTCTATTTATTCCTGTTCTACCAGTAAGTCAGCTGAAGTGTATTCAAGGGTGACAAATTAGCCTGCCACATAATGTGGAATTTAGAGTTATGAAGAACAAGTGTTAAACATGGCCAGTTTGGCTACCCGAGATGTTCAAATAGTAGATGTTGAAAAAGAAACATCAATGAAAGAATGCAAAAATGAAAACCATGGACACGACTTGCAGGTAATTAACTCCATTAGGATGAAAGTAGTGTCACTCGAATGGTTTCAAATGTTTTACACACGGTTTTTTTTTTTTTTTTTTTTTTTTTTCTTTCTTCTCCTAATTCAAGTAAGTTATTTACTTCAACGTCTTGCACCCCATGAACACAAACATTTGCATGCATGTCCAATGTAAATCGATGTGTGTCTGGGTGTAATTTATGTATATAACCATTGGAGTGAGTTTTAACACTCGTCAATATAAATATTGTCATGTTTAAAGCGTTGTACTTAGGTTGTACATACTGTAATGTTATAGTCAAGATGAATACATATAAACTGTTAGTTCTATTATCAAATAAGTATATATAATAGAAATTGTATTAATTGGTATTTATGTATAACTCATGTGGTTCCTAATGTAAGCTTGCTGTTAGATAAATTCTCATAATCGAATTTTCATAATTTAATACTTAAAAAAAGATTACTCCATGTTGCTTAAAGGCCAAGGTCGCACTTAAAAAAAGGCGGTGGGGTGGGGATTTCACCGTTCCTCCAGGCTGATATGGGTTTTCATTGAGAATACATTTTCTTATTGGGGTTTGATTGGCTATTAGATACAGAAAACTATCTGACACAATGATTGACAGGTGAATCTTGACACCTAACTGACCACCTGTCAGTGTTAATTGGCTATAGAAGGAGACTGATTATCCTTCTATACAGTACACACAAAATTTACCAATATGTGTTTTCTTATTACACCTTGTTTGATACAGTTAGATCACCTTCTCGTCCAATCATAATTCATATGTAGAATATACTTGCCCCGTACTAGCGACTGACCTTTGAACTTCGGCCTTTAAAATTGCAATTGATTCAGACTCTAAAGAATGTTATTAAAACTGTTGGTACAATTATAAAGTATGTCTTATTATATATTGTGTATTTGATTTCAAGCTGAATTAATTAGTTTTCTTTTCGTTTTAAATGTGGTCTTTATGTCACCAATCTGCCAAAAAATCTTAATACGTTATGCAAATCATTAACAGAAAACCACGTGTGCATCCATGCTTGTGCAAGATTGTGTGAATAAAAAGGTTTGCAGAGAATAAATACTATAAACATGTAACTTCCTGTCTTGTAGATGTTATCCTGCAAAAGATAGAGATTGCTAATTAAAGTCGATTTATCTCGTATATAGTGCTGCTTTCTTGAATATGCTTTCTTGAATACCTAACACACACACGTGTGTGTGTGTGTGTGTGTGTGTGTGTGTGTGTGTGTGTTCAGTACTCCCTCTTCATAACTCTTTTCACAGGAGCCGTTAAAGTAATCCACGTTATAAGTAAAAGTACCTTGTACTAAGGGATGTATCAATAAGCCTGTGACTAGTCCGATAAATCAGCCCCCTCACACACACACACACACACACACACACACACACACACACACACACACACACACACACATACAAACATGTACTGATACTGATGGACGGGTTTTGGGATCTGATGTCACCTATTCATTAAACAATGCAATTGATGCAGACAACTGTGTCCGCAACACATCAGTGTACATTTTAGACACTTATCGGTATTTTTAGAGGCTCTTGAGTTACGGTCGGCTGAAGGCCTTTTGGCGATATGTACAGAATATTTCCGGATCGAATCCTATTTTTGACAACTTGTAAATCCATGTAGATGACAATATTTTCAAGATGGATGCTGTGTCGGCCATACTGGGTGTTAGAGCTAAGTCATTTAGTGTCTTTCAAGCCAAGGCATCTGCCATATTTGCCATGATAAATGCATTTCGTTGAGCTAGTAAACGAATACACATTGTATTTTCTTGGGGGGTTGGGGGTTGTGTTCTTTTAGTAAATAAGTTGACAGCAGTCTGACATTGACCTCTTGGTCAATTTTCTTCACTGGTTTAATTTGGATGGCTTGTGAGCATGATAACACAAACAAGTATGAATGGATTACCAAACCCAGTTTGTGGGTATATCTGAAGAATACCTTGCCAGTTGAATAACTTTTAAAAAAATAAAAATAAATATTTAATTTTGGATTAAACCTGACTTAACAATGATCTTCTGTCCATGATATCAGCTTCACAATCAAAAGCCATGAGAAAAAAATATTTGTACTGAACTTATCTTGTAAATATTATAACTCGGGTCAATAAGATAAATATTTTTGTTAAAAAATTTGGTATGTTAGAATTTCCCAACAATATCTTAGACGATTTTAATACTCCTTAATAAGGAAATATTGAAGGAGAGAAGAAACTAACTTTTCGTGAAATTCCTAAAAATTATTTTCGTTTATTATAGCGATAGTTTCACTGAAGGACTCGTTTTAAGTTTGCCTCTGGTCTGAAATTATTTTCTGTGAAATATATAAAATAGTATAGACTTGTTATACTCAAGTACATTTTGGTTAATTGCGACCGAACAACTCTCTCTCTCTCTCTCTCTGTTTGTGTGTGTGCTTTAGTAACAATATATATCTATCCATCTTTATTCCCATCTTTAGGGTGTGTATATGTTTACATATATGTACATACGACTTAATTAATCATTAATTATGTATCTTATAAAGAATAACCATATACATGTAAATTGCTTCAATCAACACTAATCAAATTGCTCAGTAGTTGATTGATTATCTGTCATGTACAGATCACTGAATTATCACGAATACACATGTCTCGGATATATTTTTATGTCATGTTGGTGGGTTTTTAGTCTCAGATAAATTTCCTGTCAGTTTCGTAATTTTACTATTACTTTTAGTCTCGCCCATTTAAAATAAAAAACATTATGGGAACTTTTGCTTTCGTCTCTGTTAAATTCCGTGTTGGTTTCGAAATTTTAGCATTACTTTTTATCTGAGCCATTTTAATATAATAATCCATGTTTTTATAGTCTGCGCTAAATTCCGTATAAGTTTCGGAATTTTTGTGTTACTTTTCGTCTCGGTCACATTAGTAAAATATTCCCGGTATTTTATTTTAGTCTCCGCTAAATTCCGTGTCAGTTCGTAAGATTGGTATTACGTTTAGTCGGGACCATTTTTATATAATATTCACGTGCTTTTGTTTTAGTCTCTGCTAAATTCCATATCAGTTTTGGAAGTTTTGTGTTATTATGAGTTGGTTCCCTTTATTACAGCTTTTTATAAAATTAGTACAAAATATTCAAACTTATCTACACCCCAAACATAATCTGAGGTACAGGTAATGGTTTATACATAAATCTAGGATATATGCATGTAGCCACTAGGCAACATTAAGTACATCAATGGGAGCGGCCACTCGCTAATGAATTTGATGCAAAGTCTCCGGATTTATTTACTATTGGTTAGAGTGTAAGGCCTAATCTTCATTGTCGTCATGGCGTCAGCTGTCATGAGCCTACTATATCTTCAGTTTGATTGTCATTGAATGTGTTAGATGTCCATAGTGACCCACAATGTCAAATTCCCATCGATACCCAGAGTGACCCCCAGAACCCAAAGCGTCACCCAGTGTTAAATTCTCATGTTCCCCCATACCATCCCACAAAGTTAAATTCCCATTTCTCTCCATACCATCCCCCAGTATTAAATTCCTCTTGTGTCCAGTCTGACCCACAATGTTAAATTCTCCTTGTACCAATACCAGCCGACAATGTTAAACCTACTGTGTTTAAAGCATCATTTTGAGTAAGAATACGGGCTTTATTCAAAGCAGAATCAATTACATGCATAGGATAATTCCTGCTTTGGAAATATGTTTTTAATCCATTCAAAGAATTTTTTCAAATGATACATC